>OX411782.1:12209339-13409339 GCA_948252455.1 Acleris cristana | reverse complement strand
AAAACAGTACCGTGACTGAGTGACTGACTAACAAACAACATACAGCCTAAACCACTGGACCTAGTAACTTGAAGAGGGCGGTATTCCTTGGGTAGGGTACCCTAGGGGTGTACTAAGAAAGTATTTAAGAGCAATGACACTAGGAAAGGGAAGAAATAGGGGAATAGCGGGAAATTAATTATACGCGTACGAAATTACTAATTTACGATAAGACCGCTTGTTGTTTACGTGTTATTTTTAATTGTACTTACCTACTGTTTCTCTATAATTTTTTCGTTTGGTTTACAATAAAGTGTTTTGTATTGAATTGTATCACGGGCGTGCTCCAGTATATTTATATGTATAGCGCGTGTTGTAGTAGGTAGGCACATTATTTAGATAATAAATAAACAATATAATGACGTACTTTCCTTATACAGGGCTTGGGAACGGTTCGAAAAATACCGGTAAATTATGGTTCTTAACCCTTAACACCTTAGAAGTCAAACATTCTGTAAAAAAACTTAACTAAAAAAAGTGTTTTCAATTGACTACAGCGTCACCTACCTATCAAATTGACATTGAGAGATGATTGAGAAATGCACGAACAAAAAAGAAGTGAGGAGGGACTTCGTACATTTTCAATCAAAGCAAACATTATTATTTAACGGGAAAAAAATGGAGTTATCAAAACGAAGTTTTAGGAAAAAAAAAGGCAAATCAAAATGGATCTTATTGCATGCATAAAGGAAAATAAAGAACGTTAAAAACCTAAAGCATTTCATTGAAAGCCAAGGCCTAGTTAGCAGTGCATGGGTTTGAACGTTGGTACAGTCAGCTGCAGAGAAATGTAACCCCCTTTACTAGGAACTTGTATACAGGGCGATTTACTTTTCTCTGCAGCTGACTGTACAGTCGAGTACAAAGATATGTATACATTTCTGGCCTCTAATTCAATGAAATAAATTGAAAAAGTGTATTGTACTCGACTCTACCTATAGGTAATGGTCAAAGGGTCTAGCAGGCTGAGCTAATAAGAGTGGCCCCCACGAGGGATTTAGTTATGCTTCGATCTTCTTTTGTTTCAGACTTATTCACGAAAATGTAAAAAAAAGGTAATTTTTAAACTGTTATTTTAGCTAAACCAAGCCAACGAGGATAACCAAATAAAATGAGGGGAATGGAATGGGATTATTAATACATATATTTACAGACATTCCTGTCCTTAAAGTTACTTACATGAAAAAAAACTTCCTTTTTTTTCGCTTCGTTTTTTTGCCGTTTCTCGCGAAGACACACCTACCAAAAAAATTACGTGACAAGCCACATTGTCAACTAAGCATACAAATAAAAACATTTACAAATATCTTAGTGCGTCATGTCAAAAAAAAAGATTCTCGAACGTATATTTCCTACCTACGAGTATATCATATCATATAATACAGTAGTAGAGGCAAATAAGTAGAGTTCGTCTAAGTTAAGTCTCCATAACTCAAAAATAGGTTTTATCTGAAAAATGTACATATAATAGTCTGTGGTCACATCACATCACGGGAAGGATCTGGGACCCAATTCTCGTGACTTCGAGATGATTTTTCATGCGAGATGAACTGTCAACTGCATACATTTTTTCGACATATCTCGCATGAAAAATCATCTCGAAGTCACGAGAATTGGGTCCATGGTTTTGGTTGACACGACACGACACGACATTGGTTGAGGGACAGACGGCGGGAAGCGACTTTGTTTTATACTAGGTATGTAGAGAAGAAACAAAAACCTAAAGCAATTTTAACAAAACGGGAAAGCCTTAGAGCTTCTAGTCAACCTTTATGCAATACAAAGTTTATATAAATAAAAATATATCTCCTATTACCTATTTATTATTTTAGGTTTGGACAGCCCTGTTTGATAAACTCGCTTCGACGCACTATTATATAGTACAAACAAAAGGCAGCAATCAGAAAGACAAAGGAATAATTTTATAATTAGGTATAAATGAATAAACCATGTCTCAAAGCTACTAACAACTTAATTAAGTTTTGTTATTGCGCGTCCCGAATAAGGCTTGTTTTGTTGCGCTCCTATAATTTAAGGTGACATCAGAAAATGACATTCTGCGGTGAAATTTTGTAACTTATTTTTACCTAAGTAATCAATTGTGTCACCGCGGTAAAATTTGCGTATTCGACAAACTGACCATTTTCGGGTGATGAAGTCATCAAAGCAAAGAGTAGGTATTAAGTACCTAGGTATTGTTTATCCCCGCAAACTATGCAAAAGCGTGACTATCTATAGGTCATTGGTTAATAGGGTGGTTAATTTTTGACACTTTGCAATTATTAATGAATTAGCTCGAATTCTTGATCCTACTTATCTAAAAGACCAGTATTCAACATTATAATGCAAGTTGGTATTTAGGGTTGCATACTTTGACAACTTTTTGAATCAATATTTATATTTATTAATATATATTTTTAGGTACTTGCCTATACAATTTTCCGAAGCCGTAACAGGCGGAATAAATGGTAATGATGGTCGATATATAGGTAATTCGTGTTTGACAGGAAAGTTAGTTATTATTTAGTGGTAAATTTGTTCAACCTCTAAATATTGTCCTTTTACCTTGAAACTAGACATGCACCTACCTACATTTTTACTTTACATTAGAAAGAGTTAGAGCGTAAGCGAAGTCAGCAAAAAGTGTACGGAACCCTAAAAATTCGCCAAATCGGTGGGACCGTTCTCAACATGGTCATGATGTTACATTCATGCGGCAATTATTCTTTTTGTATAAGTTTTTATAGAAAGATAGATTAAACTTATACATTATATAAAACCTTTTGTTTATTTTTATTACTCTTTTAATTGGTTCATACAGCATAAGTATTAAGCGGGCACAAATTAGTATTCCACACAAACTCATAACTAAGTAGGTGCCTACTAATAAAATCTATCATCGAAGTATTAAAAATTTTCGTGCGCAATTTACTAACACAAGCAATCAATCAATCACCCGCGCCAGCAAACGTCAATCAATCAAACAGAATTGACAGCGTAATTGATCGTCTGCGGCCGGCGGGGCGCTGATATACCTCAAACGTTCGGCGTTCTCTACCCCGTTCACTCATACTATGTGTGACACGAACAGACACAACATGTTCGGGAAAACGAACGGCTTCGTTCAACAATACTTGATTGAATCGACCTAGGTGAAGTAGTCCATTTCGATAACTCCGAACAACCGCTCGTTGGAGTAACAAGTTTGGATCATACAATCATGAAAATTGTTATTTAATGTGACGATAAACGCGGAATAAAAAGTACTCTTCACTCGTACAAGGAATTACTTTAGAACTTGTTCATCCTGCCTCCTGAAGCTATCAATCAAAAAAATTCAACGTTATATACATCGATCTGACTGAGGTTGAAGAATCTGGTGATAGTGTAAAAACAGTGAACAAAATCGGATAGTTTGATAATATTCGTAAAATGAGTGGAAAAAGGTGCCATAGATGGCTTGATGAAGAAGTAATTGTGTTTTTGCAGCTTTATAGAAACATGGAATGTTTATGGAACAACAGTCTTAGAGACCATAGAGATAAGGGCAAAAGGGAGTTAGCGTATGAAATCATCAAAAACCAACTCGGATTAGACGATGTGACAGTCCTTGATGTAAAGAATAAGATAAAAGGAATACGTACTACTTACAGCGATGAACTAAATAAAGTAGCTAGTTCTATGAAATTTACGACAGAGGATGTGTACAAGCCGAAAGTATTTTGGTTCAATCTTGCGGATTCTTTTCTTAGAAGGGTGACAAAGAACGGCATAGGGACATCGATGCAGGTGGGATACTCAGGATAAAACATTTACAAGATCTTATTAGGTACCATATACATATAAATGCCTCATCTATATAAATACCACCAATAACACTATAGGATTAAACCTTTTAAACCTCCCTCAAGTATGCTTTGTGTCCTCTTAAAGCGTACATACCTACTGATTCACCGTCTATTTTAATCTGTAGTGTTTTCTTCTAGTATCTATTTTAAATTTTTAAATAAATCATTGATGTTTTTATTCGTGCATTTTTATTTTGTATCTTTTTTCTACAGCGTTATTTTTTTTATTAAACAAATACTCAAATGTTAACGTTACTTTCTCTTCCGCAGAAAGAAGATACATCACCTTTTGTTTTGGATGAAACAGTACACCATAACGATACAGAGGAAGACCAAGAATACAGTGAACATAACCTGGTCGAGCTTCCACCACATCTCCCTGAAAGGCTTAGTCCAGAACACAATGCACTAAACCCTATACTAGTTAACAAGGAAGAAGACGAGTACGATCTTTTTGGACGTTCCATGGCAATGCAATTGAGAAAGATGCCGGAGTTGACTGCATTGGAGCTGATGCAAAAAATGCAACTAATGGTACTCAATGCGAAGAAGCAGCTAAGCAAAGAGAAAGTTACAACGAAACCGAAGATAGCGAAAATAGCAGCCCACGCTCCTTCCACTAGTAGCATTAGTACGAAGAAAGTCCGGACGCCTTCGCCAGATCTGTCATCAAATCAGTCCACACCGTCCCCATGCTACAAATACGAAGTCATGAGTCCAAGTGAGAACAGTTCCCGTATTTGCGAGGAGACAGGAAGGGATTTTACGTACGTCACGACGGTGGAACACACTGAAAGCTTTCCACTGAACTCAGAAAACATAGAAGACAATCTGTTAATTCAAAATCAACGGGAAGGGAAAAGAAAACTTTCTAATTCAATCGATCCTTTAGAAATGAAACAAAGCAAATTGTGTGGGTCTCGATTTACGAGTTCATAGTTTGTAAAGACGCTTGGTTCGACTGAGCACAACAGCAGCTTACCTATCTGGCGTGTCGCTACATAATGTTTGTGTATCCAAGGGTCACAATAGACTGGATGATCACATGTGTGCGAGTTGCTGCCTGGCGGACGGACTGGCATTGTAGCCAGTGACATGAGTACGGTACGAGCTGCCAAGAAAAAGGCGAGTAGCGGCTGCAAGGGTCTCACCAAAGACAGCCAGGTGTTCACAACTGTGTATGCAATTGCGTTGTGTGTTGTGTGGATGCAGTGCTAAGTGCGTGTGAAATGCGTGTGACTTAAGCAGATCGTGAGATGGTCGAGTAGGTAATGGAAGCAAAACGCTGTATAATTCAGGTCAATGTAATATGATCCCTGTGACAGCCGTATTTCGTAATTTCAATCACCTACTAGTTATTAATAACTTAATGTTCTTAACGTCTTCGCAGGGTTTGTGATACAAATGAATGTATAAGTAGTCAGTATAGTATTTATGAATTAGTCAAAGTAACAAGTGTAATAAGTGTTTGTATGCGTTGTCACGGGGTCATCCTTCTTCTTTGTTGTATCCTCATGTCTGATGATCTTGGGCTCGGTGAATGCTAGCTTGAAGTGTCGTTCCGGTTGCCTCAGTCCATTTCATAGGCATAAGTGGTCTACTCCTTTTCCTTGCCACAATGCCCGTGACGATGAGCTTCCTGATCTTGCTTGGTGGCGAGAACCTGAGATCTCGTTGAATGCAGACTGTAGAGAGCCTCTTTCTGATGTTGAGCTCGTCGAGGATAGGGTCTATTCTGTGAGGCTAGACAAGTTGCTTAAGGCCAACGTAAAAGATTTTCGAAAACTGATTTAATGTATATTGACGTAGGCGCTCGACACGACGCCCTGACAGCTTACGTCAATCCTATACAGTTTTGATAATGATAACAAACCCCGAATGCATCTTGTCTAGGCCCTCTGGACGAGCTCAACAGAACGAATAGAGTTAGACTCAATTGTGCGGGGTTCAGTCCTTACGAGTAATTTTAGTAAAGTAACTTACAAATGTTTTATTTCTTAATTAAAATACGAGTAGGTTAATAGAATGTTTGTTTTATTAAATAGGTAGGAAATTACAAACCCTGACATCATTAATTAATAAATAAATAGGTATTTAAGGTAATAATGTGATGTGAATTCATTTGTTTTTTTTCCTTTAGGTAGTTACTTTTCCTAAAAATATATTTATTTACATTGAACTTTAAATCATTCATTCCATACTTTAAAATTATTTTCTCATTTTTAGGGTTCTATTGTCAAACGGTAACCTTCGGAATAGCCTTTGAACTACCGCCAAGCAGCAGTATTTGCAGTTTTGTGTTCCGGTGTGGGGATAAGACAACCTGTGAAATAACTAACATAACTTTGAAATCAGTAATTCAAACTTCGGATCGCCTCATCACTTTCTTGCGAATAAGTGACGCGTCGAGAGCAAAAGGGATAGCAATAGACGAAGTTCGAATTACGGATTTCAAAGTAGAGCCTCAGGGTTGGCAACGCATTGGCGGTTATAGAATAGCAGTTATACGATTGTAGTCTTGAGAATTCATGTCTATGGGCCTCAGAGGCCCTACCTACTTTGAAAATCCTATGTCCTAATGTCCAATGTTAATCCTTTTACCATGAAAAAAAAAACTTGCTTAGTGGGCGGTCAGCCAATAAAGTTGTAGACTGTACAGAGCCTTATTACATACTGAACTTAAACTGAGTAGGTAATATAAGTATACTTACACATTCTAGTGGGCAGGCGAGTGTGCAACCTATTGTATATGTAAATAAGTAATGTGTAAGGTTTAATTTGGAACCTTCAATAGTTTTGTTTCGTTATTGTATAGTTTAGTATAAATTGGGTTACATAACTACTGATGCAGTAATAATATTATTAGTTATTAGTTACTTACCAGGCCCGTTAGTCATGTGTTGTTGCGGTTTGTGCTAGGCATTTGCATATTATCTCATTCATTGGTAAAATCAGTGCTATGCAGATTCAATAGCTGTGCGGTTTTAATACTTTTAATCACTATTACCGCTAGCTGATGCCCTGAGGTACCCGTGGTTCACTTAATTAGTTTACATGGGCATTTTAGCAGACCTAAACGAAGTCGACGGAGCTCTCTATTTCTAGGTTATTTTGGCCCTTCGGGCACTCTGAAGAACTAACATAACCTAAACATACCTGTTAATTTTGGCCAGTCTCCTCTCCGTAATCCACATAGGTAGTTGAATTACGGGGAATCGACCTAAATTTCAAATGCTTATTAGGTACCAACTAAGCAGATAGCCACCTTCTTCGGTATTACGGCTGCTTTGTAGAGTCATCGTTATCTCTAACACCCTACTCGTGATTTCCGGGTGGTGCTGACGCGCAACGTATAACATACTAAATATAATAATTGTTTAATAAATAATGGTAAAGAAACTCGAAAATTGAGTCATTTAATTTGTTTACTACTTAAGATTAAAAAATAGTCGTTTTTGTGAGACAAACCACTGTAGCTTAAATAAATTAATTTATTTACCGCAGCGGCAAGAACAAGAACTACCCAGTGATAATTGTGTTTACAAGTGCAAAATACGTGTGTATATACATTTTCCCTAGAATTGAAACTTAGTCTTAAATGAATATAATTACGATACGTCATTCCGAGTAAAAATGTATTAAGTACAGAGAAACTAAGCTCAAACAAAACAGTCAATTATAATAAGGAAATTACTTACAGTTTATTTTAAAAGCACGGAAGTGTGTCGGCCAAGCCCATGACGATCAAGCGGCAAGACAGCCGAGCATTCTTCACATCCTCTTTTAAACTCATTGACTGGATATCAAATTCATTTAAACGAAAACAAAAAATCTGTTAAATGAACTTTAATTTTTGCTAATATTCACTGGTATCTTCAGATTTTCTAGCAGTCCCACCCAATATTTTTATGTTTATAAAAAATCTGCTTCAATAATCGCTTTGTTACTTGTTAACTACCAGAATCAGATTAAAAATCATGTTATGGTCTTAGATCCGAATAGGTGACGACCTTCACCCTGCTGTTTATTCGCAAAAAAGTATTTTTTATTAAATTTAATATGGTAAGTAATAAATATATAGCGAATAGGTTGACTGAAAAATTTCAGTTCAGTACAGTCCATCATTTAAAAAAAAAAACTAAAAATGAACTTGACCGGTTTTTTGATAATAGGTACGAGTCAGGTTAAGCACCGCATATCGCCTCAAAGTTTCCAGATTGAGAAACTGGATATTTTTCACTGGCATGCGCTATTTTAACAAGAAAATACTAAAAAACCGTCCAAGTGCGAGTTGAATTCGCGTGGAGAGGGTTTCGTACATAAGTTTGGTAAATTTTTGTCTTCTTTTATGAATAAAATCAAAACTATTTATTTTTAATACCAAAATTATATTTGAGATCCTCATAACGAGCCCTTTCATTTTATATATTACTAGACGGCGCCCGCGACTTCGTACGCGTAGTATTAGTTTACCCGGTACTCCCCCTATTTTTTCCCGTTGGGGGGTCGATTTTCGGAAAATCCTTTCTTAGTGCTTACTTACATCATGAAAAGAACCCCTGTACCAAATTTCAAGTTTCTAGGTACAATAGTTTCGGCTATGCGTTGATATATAAATCAGTCAGGTTTGCCTTTTATATAATATACTAGAGGACGCCCGCGACTTCGTACGCGTAGAATAAGTTTCCCGCTACTCCCCCCATTTCTTCCCTTTGGGGGTCGATTTTCGGAAAATCCTTTCTTAGTGCTCACTTACATCATGAAAGGAAGCAAGAAATAGTTTCGGCTGTGCGTTGATACATCAGTCAGTCAGTTTAGCCGTTTATATAGGTACCTACTAGCTGTCCGCGCCCGGCGTCGCCCGGGTGTAATTTTTTTTTTCATACAATCCTTACTAAATATACTTTACATCCTATTCTCAGACCTACTGAATATACACACAAAATTTCATAAGAATCGGTCAAGCCGTTTCGGAGGAGTTTTGTTACAAACACTGTGACACGAGAATTTTATATATTAGATATACAGTAAGGTTTGCAAAACTTTTTTTTTTAATTTCTTATTTTGTCATTTTAGATTACGACACTTCAGTGGTCGAATAACTGACGAATAGAACTTGGCATTTGTGTTGTGTGTAGGTTCCACACGACTTGTACGCCCTTTTTACCAATTCAACGGATGTGGTTTAGGCAGGAACTTATTCCGTGTAATAAAATTAAATGTACAAATTGAAAATCTCATTCAATATACACATGTACAAGCGACATCATGTCTGCGACACCATTTTATATTGCGATATTTTTAATTACAACAGTAGATGTTGGCCACACAAGTGGTCTAAATACATTAATGATAAACACTTTAACCGATTATAATAAATATTGTAATTCAACTGGTAAAATATGTGTAATGAAGTGTTGCGGAGATGACTTGTACATAGGACCTTCGAAAAATTGCACTCCTAACAATGACTCGACAGCTGTACTCGATTTTCATGAAGTGGTTATATATGATAAGGACATAAAGAAGACCCACCAGCATGTCCGAGGAGCTTTCTACCTGGTTCCATCGACTTTACTCAGTTTTGACCTAGTGGCAGCTTACGATCTTTACCCGTTCTTCAACAACTACTTGCTCGAGGTAAGCTTCTCAGTGCTTGGATAAAAGTGTTCCTACAGTAAAGGCAGAGGACTCTGATTCAGAGGCACTATACTTTGAAAATCGAAGTTCAAAGTTACGTTAGCTCTATCCCTTTCTTTCGATTTAGTCTTGAATGACGAGTAACAGAGACTGAACTTCGATTTTCGAAGTAGAGCCTCTGATTCCAGCAACAGCACCGTCTTGGCCGGTTTTTACCCGACTGCGGCGGAGCTCAAAAGGGTTATGTGTTTGACCTGTATGTATATATGTATGTTCTTTGCTATGTCCGCTCGTAACTACTCAACAGCTCAACCGATTTTGAAAAATGATACGTCATTCATTAAGATTCGTCCTGATGGCGCGAGTGACACAGGGTGAGTATAAAATGCTTAAAAAAATCAAGTCAATTAATGTTTTTAACATTTATATCGACGACAATATAACAAATTTAGTCGGGTTTTAAAAGCTTTCTTACTATTTAATTATTTCATCGTCTTTGTGAGTCCCCTAAGTTGCATAGCATTGTAATTCTGCATAATTTACTGAAATCAAAGTGACTTCGTCCGGTATTACCGCAATGTATAATTTGCATTGCGACACTTCCTTCCTTTTAGAGCAATTTATTTAATCATTTTGTTGTTTTATTTTTGTAAGTATACACTGTTACTAAAGCACGAAACGGTTTTCCTCGCTTTACTTTTTCCTCTTTCACTCCAGGCAAATTACTTAGTCAAACAAAACGTAATGAGCCTGGCCTGGCTGCCGGATAAAACATTCAAGTGACTTATCTAGTTAGGTATAACCAGAAATATTTACATTAACATTTATTAAAATCACATGTTACAACTCTTTCTAGGGTTCCGTGTCCGAAGGGAGCCCAACGGGACCCTATTAATATGCCTACGCTTTCCGTCCGTCCGTTCTAATTTTAGAAAGCGGGTGTTTTTTTTTTGGAATATGTGTTATTCGGCGGATTTACCAGCAATCTTTTTTTAAGAAATTGAAATAATAAAGATACTTAATGATTACGAATATGATCTATTTAAATATTTTAATGATAATTTTATTTTATTAGGCATGGTCCAAATAGTTTTCAAGTTTGTATCTGTTGGCTAAATATGCAAGCATTTAAAGTGTCACTTTACAAAGAACTACTTAACAACCGCGAAACAAATTTTTCAGAAACTTTGTTACATATTTGTTAAATAATATTGTAATTTTGTATGTAACGTCGTTTTTTTTCTCGCATTCAAAGTGAAAAGTACAGTGTTTAACGCGAGACTATACAACTATAATGACACTCGAATTATAAGCCACTCTATGATCCTTACTGAAAAAAAATACGCTAAGTGCGGCTACGTTAAGTCCAATTAATTTCAGAACCAATAATACAAACAACTTGTTTTTAATCTTTTATATTAAAAATCTTTTAATTTAATTGCGGGTAGTAGGTAAGCCTTAACACACTTAACGAGCGGAATATTATTTCCCAATGGTTTTATTTGCCTGTAAACAAATACATAGGTAAGTACTGAAAGTATACATCTGAATTGGCACTTTTAACGAGCGGAATATTATTTACCAATGGTTTTATTTGCCTGTAAACAAATACATAGGTAAGTACTGAAAGTATACATCTAAATTGGCACTTTTAACGAGCGGAATATTATTTACCAATGGTTTTATTTGCCTGTAAACAAATACATAGGTAAGTACTGAAAGTATACATCTGAATTGGCACTTTTAACGAGAGGAATATTATTTTCCTATTGTTTCATTTGCCTGTTAACAAGTACATGGTGAGTACTGAAAGTATACACTTACATTGTTTTAAGATGAATTCTCTGAAGTATTACAACACAACAGGAAACTTATAGGTTTAAAAACAATGATTCACGGGAACGATATTGAATATGAAATAAAGCTGGATTCAATTAATTCTTATTAGCTGTTTCTCCAGTAAATGAATATGTTTTTCCTGTTTTACTTTAATTATGTGACTTAAGTATAACGACTTAAGTGTACGGACACTGAATATTGCTTTAAGATCGTAATAGAAACGTGTCAGACAAAAAAATAGTCTTTGTAATGAAAAGTACGTAGTAAGTAGTGAGACTAAGTAAGTAGTGAGACTATGCCCACTAGACCGTTTCACCGACCAAAATTTTAATACTAAAGTCGCCGTCAATAGAATTTGCTAACTATGTAAACAAAACCAAACGAATCAATTCACCATGATTACTCAATAATCACGTACTTTTAAAGATCAAGTGAGGTCTTTGCAACGATTTATACACTAAATCATTATTTTCATATTAAGTTTAAGATGAAATACTTAACTATTAATTATACGTTATTTTTAATAAAAACACGCTTGGTGAATATTTGAGGTTATGTGTCAAACAGTACTAATTTGTTTACATAGTTAGCAAATCTATTGACAGCGACTTTAATTACCTTCCGGGCCTGATACGTTCATAGTATCAGAGACCTTTATCCGGACCTACAAGATAAAACCAAGAGATACCTTAAAAAAAACACAATATACCTACCTACATATACCTACCTAGTTTTAGACATAGCTCTCATTAGAAATGGAGAGACACTTTTATTATTATTCAGTAGAGTAGGGAACGAACTGTTGAATGCTGTTGTTGTTACACAGCACAGTAGGTACGCAGCTTTATGATACCTTAGTCGGGCGAGGTAACGAGGAGTTTTAAGAAGTAATGTCTAGTACTTACCTACTTGAACAGGCCTTAGATGCCATAATAATTATTTATAATAATTATAATCATGACGATGATTAATACAAACCTTTGTTTGTATTAATCATAGTCGTCATTAAAAAAGAATTCTGTTTGTTTTATATTAAGAAAGAACACTAGACCATAGTGTTACCCATTTTTCTTCCAAGGGTTCCAATATCACAGTCTCGTGGTCTCAGTTTCTCTTTGTCCCCAGGATGGAAGCGTCATGCTAGAACAACCGAACACCTACGACAGATGGACGCATCTTGACGGCTCTAAAATTTGTATGGACTATGCGTTACCAAATGGCGAGACTGTCTTCAAAACAGAGCCAAGATTCTGGGTAATCACGCCAGACGATGAACCATATTACGAAACAGATGCTAAGTTCGTTTCTGCTGGTAAGTTTAGTAAAACTAGTTATGACTCAATGTTTGTGGTTTAAGTTTAGTCTAAGAATGATTCACCCCTATTCATCCTAATAAACCTATAAGGGCTGATGAAACTTCGGGTTTAAAATGTAACAGCAACGTTATTCTGGGACACATCCTGCGAGCAGCAGCCCTAGCTTGACTGACACAAGGATCACTTATCCCTGCGGTTCTTTCTAAATACTTAGTTGCTTAAGGAAAACGCGCTGAAAGCTAACCTAAACGTTACGTTAGGGCCGTTAAGGAACTTTGGGATTGAGACGATTTTTGTAATTTTCTATGTTTTGGCTGCCGAACCAAATTCCCAATACCGTATTCACCAGAAAGGCTAATTATTAACAGCACCGTTAGTTCATCAGCATTACTTTGTTTCTAGCTCTGCTCATCTCGTGCGTATTCCTCACGCTGGTGCTGGTGGTCTATGGCCTGCTTCCCGAGCTCCGGAACCTTTGCGGCAAGATCCTCATGGCATACGTGGTCAGTCTGCTTGGAGCCTTTCTCATGCTGGCCACGCTACTGATCCTCACCGTCATCGAAGAACACACGGATGACGTCTGCACCGGGTTCAGTAAGTACTTATAACTGAATACCTAGCCTAGCCTAGCTATGTCTCAATCCAGAATGTGAAGGCGATGCACGTACGTAAGACTATTGAATCATTAAAACTAGACATTTCGTTTTCTAAACATATGTAACTTATGAAATATGAAATATTCCTTATTTTTATCGACCTTTAATGTCGCCTACATAGCTTTGTGACTCTTGCGTTGCTTTAGGCTGCGATGCGGCACACTGCGCAGAACATAAGTACAGGCGCAGGTTTTCAGATTTGATTAGTTACAAATATACTACTATATTATTGATAGAGCAATATATCTTTGACAATGATATACCTAAATACCAACAAACTGTTATTTTTGTTACAGCGTTCCTGATTTACTTTTTCTTCCTATCCAGTTTCTGCTGGATGAATGTGATGTCTTTCGATATTTGGTGGACATTCAGGTTAGTAAAAAGGGTATAAAATATAAACAGTTTGTAACATTAGCGGTCTTCTTTAACCAAAAACAAACCTACAACGAGAATATTATAAATGGGATAAAAAGAGTATAATAACTATTCACTGAAATGCAGCGATTCGGGTGTGCCCGTTGCATAGCTGACGTCCGCGGTCCACTAGGCTCATTCTCAAAATACCTCTTCTTCATAACTTAAGAGCTATGCTCTTGTCGGTGGAGTGTCCGCCATTCCTCTCTATTGGTTGCTAGGTTCTTGACATCTTGATACGACCCGACCTTAACTTTCTCTTTGACTTGCTCAAAGTAACTTCGTCTGGGTCGTCCTCTGCCTCTTTTGCCTTCTATTTTACCTTCTATGATATTATTCATGAAATTATCGTGTCGTATCAAGTGCCCTATCATCTTCCCTCTTCTGTTTTCTATCGTCTTTAACAGGCTTCTTTTCTCTTTTACCATATTAAGTACTTCTTCATTTGTTTTCTTTTCCTTCCAACTTATTCCTTCCATCCGTCTCCAACACCACATTTCAAATGCTTCCAGCTTCTCTCGTTCTTTTTGGGTTAGTGTCCATGTCTCACTCCCATATAAAGCTATACTCCATATGTATACCTTCACCAGGCGTTTGCGGATTTCCTTCGATATCTTGGCTTTAAGTAAGTGTTTTTTATTATTAAAAGTCTTTTTTGCCATGGCTATACGTGAAACTATATCCGGAGTGCATCTAGAGTCATGTGTTATCCAGCTGCCTAAATATTTAAATGATTTGACTTGTTCTATTGTGTCATTACCTAGTTGTAAAGAGTTGTTTGTTTGTAATTTCTTTGAAATTAACATCGTTTTAGTCTTTTTTATATTGATATTAAACTTAAATTCTGTAAAAACTAAATTCATCTCTTCAATAAGACTCTGTAAATGCTCTCTGGTGTCGGCTAATGCTGCGATATCGTCTGCGAATCTTATGAATTGGATATTTTCTCCATTTACTTTAATGCCACCCTTCTGTGATTCTACAACTTTCCTAATAGCACATTCTATGAATATATTAAATATTAAAGGTGATAGTGGACATCCTTGCCTTACTCCATTTCTTACTCTAGCGGTTGCCTTTTCCTCTCCGACCTGTATTACTGTTTCTTGGTCTTTGTACAGCTGAAATATAATTCTTCTATCCCTGTAATCTAGACCTGCCTCTTTCAGTACCCTCATCATTTTTTCCCAGTCCACCCTATCGAAAGCCTTCTCCAAATCTATAAAAGCTATGTGTGTGTTTAGACTTAAATCCAAACGTCTATCTATTATTAGCCTTAATGCTAAAATGGCCTCTCTGGTTCCTCTGTTTTTCCGAAATCCAAATTGGTCTGGTCCTAAAAACTTTTCTGTCAATGGTCTCATTCTATTTTGTATAATTTTGAGAAGGATTTTAGAAGCATGTGAAATTAAAGTAAGTGTTCTGTGTTCTTCGCACTTAAGTGTGTTATATTTTTTTGGTAGTGCAACTGTTTTACTACTTTTAAAATCTTTTGGTACTATTCCTGTCATATGCATTAATTTAATAAGTTCATAAATTTCATCTATAATTGGTTCACATGTGGCATCCTTTATCATTTCTATATAAATTAAATCATTTCCCGCTGCTTTTCCACTTCGAATGCTATTTAGAGCTTGAAGAAATTCTTCCTTTAGTATGACTGGTCCCAAATTATCATCTTCGACTAACACTTCCTGTTCGATATCCTCATTTTCCAATCCATTTCCTGCATAGAGTGTTTCGATATATCTTTTCCACCGTTCTACTATTTCTTTATCATCCATCAATATTTTCCCCTTTTCGTCTATTATAGCTTTACTTTTAGTTTTATGATTCTTCACTGAATTCCTAATTAAGTGGTAGGCTCTGTCTATTTGTCCCTTTTTTATAAGTTCTTCAATTCTCAAAATACCAGAAAGTTAAAAATACTGAACCACCTACTCTTTTTACTTGATTCCCAAAACGCCAGATTCTTAATATTACCTACTATGACTATGGGTATAATAAAAAGTATCTTAATTTTAATGTTTAGTTATGGGATTACTATATTTGAGAAGGTTTCGAGTAAGTTTGTATTTTAAAACCTACCTATTTCGGGAATGAGGTTGAGGCTGCGGTCAACTTTCCATCTGAATAGAATAAAAGGTAATAGAATTTATATAAAAACCTAATTATGCCAATAACGAGGGAAACATTTAGGTAAATTATTTATCCGACCAATGGGAGGTTACTGGCTTTACATTTAGCGTTACCTACCGTCCAGTAGCTGAAATACGCGCCCTAATGATTTGAATGCGTATGGTAACGCTTGGTATTGATGGCATTCCTGATGCTTATTACAAAAGTTTTTGTATGGCAATGGCCCCTATGGCCACTCTATCACCTATATACAGCACACCCACAATAATATTCAATGTCTTTGCTCATAATACAAGTCCTCCAAATGTGTTTATTTACCAGAGGCTACGCTAAGGCCCGACCCATACACCGGCGTGGCGAAAGTTTCAAGTTCGCCATGTACTGCACGTACGCCTGGGGGTTGCCGCTCGCGATGACCGTGACGCTTGGCTTCCTGAACTTCGCGGACCTGAGGCACATCCCGTGGTTCATCACACCGAAAATCGTCGAATCCGGGTGCTTTATTCAAGGTATAATATATCACAACAAATCCAGCCTACCCATATATTGCCTACAGACATTTGTTTGACTTTTGGACTCAGTTCATTATGACGGCCCGAGCTATACGAGGTCCCATGAAGGAACGAAGTAGGAGAGAAAAAGGCGAGTCCTGTGTACCTAGATAGTGTCCATGACTATGGTTGATCTGTGAAGTTTCCATTCCATTCCAGGGAAAGAAATGCATAATATACAATTTCCCAATTCCAATAGAGTTCCCCAGGTATAGCACTCGCCGGGAGAGGGCTTTCCTACTTATTGATTAAGTTTTTGAACATATTTTATATATTTAGTAGGTACAGAGCCTTTATTCCACTGTGGTTTAGTCCATCGCGCTCCTAGACCGTAACCACACTGTTGGCTGCCCCACGCTGTCAAATCGATGTTCATGAGTTATGAGTTACCGTAACGGATGTACAATTTGATTACGATTTTCGATATAAAAGCAAGAGCTGTTACAACGTCAACAATACAAAAAAAATAGGGGTAAAGACGGAGTAATTGAGGCCTTGATTCGATCACGTAGTTACCCAGTAATCACTTTTGGGAAGTCTGTTTGTAGTCCATTAATATAATAAATCAAATAATATATCACGCGCGTCTCACCAAAAGATGTTGTTCTCAGGTGGCAGCAAGTTCGTGTACCTGTACGTACCGATGCTGACCCTGATCGTGATAAACTGGATGCTCTTCCTCATGACGTCCTTTAACATCTGGCGCCTCAGTCGCGGCACAGCTATGCTGGACTCCCCGGCCGCCGGGAATCCGTCTGCTCATCGCACACATCGCCACAGGTATGTTTCATGTCTTGGAGAAATTATAGAGGCAGGGTTAGCAGGCAAGACGGCAGTAGCACCTACACTTAAAGCATATGTGGGTGCATAAGATCGTCTATCCAAATACAAAAATATTTATCTTATCGGCCTGTCTGGCCTGGCCCTAACTTTACGCAATGCCCTCACTTTATTTACCATTCGCAACTCCAAGGCTTTTCTGAATCTTTTTACGTTAGGTGGGTTACCGCAGCATCCTCGTCCTTTGCTTGAGAATTAACTACCTTCTTAAGTTCTTCTTTTTTGTGGCATGGAGAAGTTGGCCTGGGCACACAGGCCTCCTGATTGTAAGTGGTATCTGAGACCCATATTTGCCTTCTCAAGACTACCATCCCATAATTGCAATGCTATGACTTGCTAATGCATTACCAACTCTGAACTAAGGTGGCATACCTCTAGGCTAGTAGTTTCACCGGTTGTGTTATCTCCACACCGGAACAGAACAATGCGAACAGTTTTGCTTGGCGGTGAATTAAAGGATAAACTTTACTTAGTATCCAGTGCTAACCTTTTTTCGTTTGTTTTACACAAGAAACATAACTAATTCTTCGTGGTCCGCAGATTCATGCTGTATCTGAAGCTGTCGGTGATCATGGGCGTGAGCTGGGTGTTGGAGGCAGTGAGCGCCCTGCTGCCTCAGTTCCGAGTGTGGTACCTCTCTGATTGTTACAACCTGCTGATCGGCGTCTTCATCTTCCTCATCTTCGTCTGCAAGCAGAAGATTTTTCGCAAACTTGGAAAGAGGTACGGCAAATAATATTTTAGTAGAATCAAAAAGTCATAACGATGCCTGCTTGTCAGTTTATGTGGGAAAATAAATAACAATGAAATCATGCATGCAAAATATCTTTGTAATACGTTAACTCTTTAAAGGTCTGACGGTCTGCCCTTATATAGGCACTGGTCCCACCGCCGGCGAGTGAGATATGAACTATCGACTTTTTTCTAGCCCAAGAAACGAACAAAAGATAATCGCTTCGGTGTAAATAAAAGAGAGAGATATATATTTATAGTTCATCGCTCGCTGTTCACACTGCCGGCGAGGACACTCTCCCAACGCCCGGCGAGTAAGCTATAATTCCATAGAATTTTTACTAGCCTCCCGCCGGTTGTCAACTGTTTCTAGTACAGAATTTTACTAGTTGCTCGCCGAGCTCGCCGATATCTGGCGATGGGACCGCTGTTTACTAGGTGACCGCAGCGATAAAAGCTATCGACTATAAAACTAGCTCAGCTAAGTCGTCCGCGAACACTCGCTTTATAGCCGAGCGTCAAAACTATCAAAACTTTACTCGCTTCTCGCCGCTCGCCCACTCTTTTGTAGTTTATAGTTCTACTAGCTTATAGTCTAGCCGGCGGTGAAACCAGTGCCTTAGAGCCCAAATTTAACCTTCAAATTGATAAAGGAATAAATCGATGTATTTTTTTTTCGAATGAACTGGAAACTACATAATACACAATACCGTTACAAAATACCGCCAAAACTAATGTCCACTTTTTTTAAGGCTTCGATGCAAGCGGCCGCAGTGGTCTCCGTACTCAAACAGCCGGTCCAACAGCTGCTCTTCGGATTCCGACGCCAGCCAGGACACGACCACGGCTATCTGTTCAAACCCAACTGGAGTTACATACTATAAACGATAATTTATGAGAAATAATTTTATGAGAAATAACATATCATAATAATAAAATGGGTTCTCACCGCTATTAGAATATTTGGCGAGTTCCCGATAGTTCGATGTATAATAACCGAAATAATTTAAGGAAGTGAGATTATTTGTGAGTATGTGTGCGTGTGTGTGCATGTGTGTGATCATAATCATGTTGATATTTTACACCGAACAGCGCCCTATTTTTTTTAACTTTAGAAGCCCATTTGTACCAATGTTTTTTTAAACAGGCGTTTAAAAAGTTCGTGTGAATGAGTGCTTAGTCTTAGTTCTCTTAATTAAATTCTACCATAAATTATCATAAGGTGCAATAACCGCGTAACTAACAAATTTATTTTAAAACAAAATGAACCTCAATACCTTAATAAAACGGTGCATTTTGCTTGTTATTAAAAATGATACTTACGCGGTTTTGCAGTTTCATCGACGATATGTAGATTTATTTATGAGTTTCTTATAAGTTTAATAAAATTAAAAAGCCAAGTCAAAACCAAATATCGTTAATAAGTTACGCCTATTCCTAGTGTATACATACTTAAGTAATTTTTGACGTGTAAAAGTGCCCGTGCGGCCTACTTACTGAATAAACATCTTTTATCTTTTTTTATCTTTTAATAAAATAATGTATTGTAAGCATTTTACGTATTTAGTAAGTCAGTGTCGTATTAAGTAAGTGTTAAATTTAAGATTTCGCATTTAGGTAGGTACCTACTGATATTAGCTTTATTAGGTTAACTGGTAAAGAATGCCTAACGGCATTAAGGTTACCTTTAGTAGGTATATTATCATTAAGTGAATTCTTTTGTGCAAAAAAGATTAGGTATGTCTGTCTATGTATATCGCACAATGTTGTGAAGTAAAAACAGTATTTTTACCCTTTACCTACTTATAAAATTTAGTAAAACTTATTTTAATAAATTGGAGTTTAAATTAAGTACCTAATCACGAAACATACCTGCTTCTCCGTCTACGTTGATGTCCTTTATCGCCTATGAAAGCTGCGGTTAAGAACGCTATGGTATCAAACATTAGATACTTACCTACTTTTTGATACCGCATGATAGAAAAAGACAGATCCTATCATTATTAGGTCCATAACCGCGTTTATCATACCCACCCGCATTCAATAATAATAATAAAACAAAATTCTGCGGGACAAAATTGTTAATTATATTTTAACTCTTTGTTTTAAGGCCGTATTCACCAAACTGGAATAAGAATTACTCCGAGATTAGTCTATACAAATTCGGCGTTTAATCTAGGTAGGTAGGGGAGAATGGGTAACAGTGGATCACGGGGTACAGTGGATTATTTGCTATAACTTAGCATGTGTTGCGCTTTACGCACACAAACAAACGCGTTGTTACTGCGCGCATACGCCTCTCCTCCGTGGTACTCGCCACCGCGGTATCAAAGCGGGTTGACATGCTGTCATACTCCGGTCACTCAGTAAGACCGAAAGTATATTTTTACGTGATTTAAATTTATTTTTTATTTTTAAGTGACTAAGAAATATAAATATTAGATTTTTGTTTTAATCTTGTTATTTCTTTTTTTTTATATTAAACTATATTGATTCATCTTTGGGATAAGTAGTTTATTTTAAGTTATATTTTTTGTTTCATAACGGTCTGTGGGTCACAGTGGATATTTTCGTTTTGGGTCACAGTGGACTGATGATCCAGTGTGATCCGTGAAGCTAAAATTCATTCTTACTTTTTTCAGCTAAAAATGCCTCGCAATCCGAGTTAGAAAAACCAAAATTGGAATTCACACTAGCGAATTGATTGGTTTTTTTGTTTTTTTTTTTCAACTTGTGTTAACAGTGATATTTGTTAAATATTGATGAGATTGTTTCGATTATAATAAAAAACGACTATCTATTAGTACAAATAAACAAGTAATTCTATGAAAATTCTTGTCTTATACTAGATTTTTTTCTATAGATTCAGTGTGCCCCAGGCCTGGGTCACAGTGGATAATTTCCCGTTTTTTTTCAAACTGGCTGTTACAAACTCTTTGTTGTAAAGACAGTGACTTACGTTTAAACTTGTATTTTTATGAAATTCTATTTTCTATGTCATTGTCACTCTAAAATAAATGGTGTATCGTTTTACATAGTTTTCCTGGCTTTACTTAATTTCCTAGTATTTTTTTCATCTGGCGACCGTTTTACAATATGGAAAAATTAAGGAAAGAAAGGACAGTAGCCCGGAGTCTATTTACGAAAGCCAAGAACGATTTTAACGCTAATTTAGAGTCGCACATTGATGAAGTCACCGCCGCCTTCAGTCGACTGCAGCTCAGAGCTGAAACATTGTTCAACGTGGACGAGCGTATAAAGGAACAATATCTGAGCGCAGAGGAAATGTCGGAGGAGGAATTTCTAGAGGATTGCCTGACTAGCGATAAGTATCAGTACGAATGGGAGCGCATGAAAGTTAAGTACGACAACGTTTCCCAGAAGGTTGTGCGCAGGAAAAGGTCAAGTGAATCCAACGGCAGCGACGTATCAAATAATACAGTAAAATCACAGCACGGATGTAACAGGTCAACATGCAGCTCGGCCTGTCAGTCGAGACGTTTCCGGCTCCCCAAAATTGAACTGCGCAAGTTCGACGGGAATATCAAAAACTGGATTGGTTTTTGGGGCCAGTTTAAGAAAATTGACAGCGATGAGAATATGGACGACGAGGATAAATTCCAATATTTATTTCAGTGCACTGTTCCAGATTCTCCAGCAAGAGAACTCGTCGATAGCTTTCCTCCATCGGGAGCTAATTATAAGAAAGCGATCGAACAGTTGAAGTCCAGGTTTGCTCGTGACGACTTACTCATCGAGATATATGTACGTGAGCTCCTCAATTTAGTATTTGCGCAAGCCAAAGGTAACACTTCCCATACTTTAGGCCACTTGTATGATAAACTAAATACGCAATTGCAAGCACTGCAGAGTTTAGGTGTCACCGTCGATAAATACGCCGCTTTACTTTTCCCTTTAGTTGAGTCCGCCTTGCCCGAATCTGTATTACGAGCTTGGGAGAGATCTCAAGTAGACGCAGAGAAGAGCGACGATCACCTGAACCGGCTTATGCAGTTCCTGAAACGTGAAGTGGAGTCAGAGGAACGAATCCAGCTCGCTCGCAGTGGAATAGCATCGGGTGACAGTTTGATTAGCTTTCCGACTCAACCCACCGCGGCATGCCTAGCGTCGACGGAAGATTCAGGTAAGAAGACTTGCTGTATTTGGTGTGAAAAGACATCGCATGGTAGTCTTGAATGTTATAAAGCGAACAAGATGTCATATGAAGGTAGAAGGGAGGTGCTTACTAAAAAAGGGGGATGCTTTATTTGTTTGAAAACTGGGCATAATTCCAAAAAGTGCAAGAATTTTACAAAATGTCTAGTTTGTTCCAAACGTCATTCAGTATTGATGTGTCCCGACATTAAGATGTCAGATCGAGATATAAGCAAAAAGATTGACAAGTTTGGAACATCAAATTTAAATAGCAACGTTAACCAGAATAAGGCTAGTACCACACTGTTGCAAACGTTTATAGTAAATATTATAAGCG
Organism: Acleris cristana; assembly: GCA_948252455.1. Lineage (NCBI taxonomy): Eukaryota > Metazoa > Arthropoda > Insecta > Lepidoptera > Tortricidae > Acleris > Acleris cristana. Next base: position 13,386,830 of record OX411782.1, on the reverse strand, counting down.
ATAAAAAATGCATTAAAGTACGGGCACTTATTGACACGGGTGCACAGAGGTCTTATATACGACGCGATATAATAGAATACTTGGATCTTAAGCCGGATGGCAAGGAAATTTTGTCACACTGTCTCTTTGGCGGCACCGAAACTAAAAAACAGGCGTTTCATTCTTACGAATTCCGTGTAGCGAGTGTGAATAACCAGTTTACTTGCAAAATGACCGCGCTTGACAAGTCCATTATCTGTGGGTATATTCCTCGTTTGAACATGAACCATGACTTGATTAATGAGTTGCAGAAACATAATATCACATTGAGCGACGTCGGCGAGGAGGCTGCGCCCAACATCGGATTGCTAATCGGTGCAGACAACGCAGGATTATTGCTCACTGAGAGTTTCATTGAACTCGGAAATAACGTTGTGGCTCTGAAAACTAAATTAGGTTGGACACTTCAAGGACCAGTAATGAACGCATGCAGTGTAATTACTAACATAGTATCAGCAAACTTACAATTAACACAACTTTGGGACTTAGAAACCCTTGGAATAAGGGACCCAGCAGAAGTTACAAGTAAGGCAAAGACAGACTCCATCATAATGGACCAGTTTAGAGAATCCATTAAAATTAACGACGAAGGACGATACGAGGTCAACTTACCGTGGAAACTAAACCATAGCGAGCTTCTTGATAACAAACACTTAGCCGAAAGAAGGTTGATGTCAACTACACAAAAACTCTTGAAGCTAAACGAATTTGATAACTATGGTGGAGTGTTCGATGACTGGTTGAATGCAGGCATAATCGAAGAGGTAGATAGCTCCGCAAAGCCTAAACACTACCTAGCACATCACGCTGTCATCAAGAACTCTAGTCTGACTACAAGAGTACGCCCCGTCTTTGACGCTTCAGCTCGAGACTCGAATGGAAATAGTCTTAACTCGTTCCTAGAAAAGGGTATAAACTGTCTTGAACTGATACCGAATTTACTTATAAAGTTTAGAAAACATGCAATTGGTATAACATCTGACATTAAAAAAGCATTTCTACAGATATCGTTGACAGAAGAAGATAGACAATATCTGTCATTCCTGTGGTGGAGGACTAATGAAAGGAAAGAGTTAATAACCTACCGTCATTGTCGTGTAGTGTTCGGCATAACTTCCAGTCCGTTTCTTTTGGGTGCGACTATTAATTACCATTTAAAAAAATATACCAAAGAATACAAAGATACAGCCGAACGCCTAAGGAACTCGTTCTATGTTGACAACTGCGTGACAAGCCTAGACACTGAGTCAGAAGCGCAGCTGTTTATACAGGAGGCGAAAAAGATAATGATGGATGCGAAGTTTGACTTACGAGGTTGGGTCACTGCCCCCGTGACCAACGAAGAGATGACTACACAGGATGATTGCTTGTCTGTACTCGGTCTAATGTGGGATCTTAAGAAGGATCAACTTTACTGCAATGTTAACTTCGTATCTGACATAGCTTTGAGGGAAAACATTACTAAAAGAAGTTTGCTTTCCATAACACAGAAAGTGTTTGATCCTGTCGGCTTGGTGAGCCCAGTGACGCTTGTACCCAAGCTTATAATTCAGAAGACTTGGAATTTGAAGCTGAGTTGGGATAAGGAACTGCCAAACGACTTACAAGAGGAATACTTCGAATGGTCTAAACATATTCACTTGCTTAATGAATGCCGGATTCCTCGTAGACTTACCTCTAATTCAATAAATGAATGTAATAACAGTCTTCATGTATTCAGTGATGCAAGCAAAGTATCATTCGCAGCAGCCATTTTCCTGAGAAGTGAACATCAAGGGGAAGTTACTGTGCAATTGGTTCAAGCGAAGTCTCGAGTCGCACCAGTGCGTGAAGTCAGCATACCACGCCTAGAACTGATGGCAACATTAATAGCGACACGCCTCTACACCCAAGTCAAAGAAGCCTTGGATATGTCTAACTGCCAGGTTTTCTTCTGGACGGATGCTAGCGTTGCCTTTACATGGATAACTACTGAGGGAGACTGGAACATATTTGTGAAAAACAGAGTGAAAGAAATAAGACAACATACCAAAGTGGAAGATTGGCATCACTTACCAGGTACAATGAATCCTGCTGATTTACCATCAAGGGGCTGCAACGCCAAACACCTGCTTAAGAGTAAATGGTGGGAGGGACCTGTATGGCTAAAAGCAAAACAAAGTGAATGGCCTAAGTCTCAATTTGAAGTTAGAGAACAAGAAGTTAACAAAGAAAAGAGACAAATAGTACTTGTTAACAATACTACAGATATGAGTACGTTTCTATTTAAACTTACCTACTTCTCGAAATACACTAAGATAGTAAGAATGGTTGGATGGATGATGAGATTTGTATACAACTGCAAGAATACGAATAATAAACAAGAAGGTGAACTGAGTTGTGCAGAGTTTCAGAGCGCTGAAAAGAGAATCTTGAAACTGGTTCAGGATGAAATGATGACGGATGTCTATAAAAGAAAATCAAAGGATTTAAAGATATTTAGGGATGAAGAAGGTATCCTGAGGATTCACACTAAACTGCTTCTAAGCGATGAACCCGCTGACTTCGTCTGTCCCATTTATTTACCTGGGAAGCATCTTATCATCGAAAAGTTAGTCGCCACTAAACACTGTCTGCTGAACCACGCCGGCTCTGGAACGCTAATGTGTGCGCTCAGGGAAAATTATTGGATTACTGGTGTCAGAAGACTTATCAGTTCAACCGTTTCAAAATGCGTACCCTGCAGGCGTCAATCAGTAAAGCATGCTGACGCACCAATACCGCCGTTGCCTCGTGACAGAGTAAAGCCGGCTGCCGCCTTTGAAGTGACAGGTATCGACTTGGCCGGTCCTCTTTTTCTTCGGTCGGGAGGGAAAGTGTGGATAGTTCTATTTACGTGTGCAGTATACCGTGCTGTACATCTTGAATTGACTAAATCGTTGTCGACAGAAGCTTTCCTCATGGCTCTTCGAAGATTTCTCGCCAGACGTGGAAGAGTCAACATCATCTACACGGATAACGGCACTAACTTCCACGGCGCTGATAACCTGTTGAAGACTTTAAATTGGAATGAAATAGCAGCCTACTCCAGCGTTCGAAGACTACACTGGAAATTCAATCCGCCAGCCGCTCCCTGGTGGGGTGGATGGTGGGAGCGTTTAATAAGGTCTCTGAAGGAACTTCTTCGACGAAACTTGGGACAGAAAACAGTTAGTTACGAAGAACTCCTAACAATTCTCTGTGACTGTGAAGCACTTATGAATTCACGTCCTCTAACCTACATCGCAGGTGACACGGATAATTTAAAACCACTCACGCCGGCTTGCTTCTTGCAAGGGCTTCCAGCCAGTGAAACTCCAGACTTAGACCAGCTCGATCATAATTCACTGAATAGGCGACTTAGGTATCTGCATAAGCTGAGAGACGGTCTACGCGAGCGTTTTAGAAATGAGTACTTGGGAATGCTCATACAGAAGGGCAAGGAGAGGGACTCTCATTTAAAGGTAGGCGATGTCGTATTAGTAGAAACTGATGCAAAGCGTATTAAGTGGCCTTTAGGAGTAATTTTAAAAATGTATGCCGGCAAAGATGGCAATGCAAGAGTAGCAAAAGTTCGCACAGCAGACGGCGAGTACACTCGAGCTTACCAACGTCTGTACCCGCTGGAAGTGCAACCTAGCGAAGTGCTGTGATGATGAGCAGTGGTTTCGGGGCTCCGCCCCAAAAGTGGGAGGATGTTACAAACTCTTTGTTGTAAAGACAGTGACTTACGTTTAAACTTGTATTTTTATGAAATTCTATTTTCTATGTCATTGTCACTCTAAAATAAATGGTGTATCGTTTTACATAGTTTTCCTGGCTTTACTTAATTTCCTAGTATTTTTTTCACTGGCTATATCTTGAAAGTTTATGTGACATTCGCCAATAAATGCATTTTTCTTGGAAGATTAGATACCCATGTTATAATTGAATTTCAATGAATAATCATTTAGCCATACATTTTGGAATTGCAGGACTTAGAAAAAAAGTGATCTCGCTTGGTGAAATCCGCCATAAATGGTGTAAGTAAATTGTAATATAACTAGTCAGAGATTATCTATTTTTAAAGTGCACCCCCTCCCCCGAGCAGGTACCTTCACATCTAGAGCAAATAGCAATTCAATTTTATTGACGCAACGCAGACAAACACAGAAATAAATAATTAAATGTAAGTTGACGATAAAGTCCCGTTTAATTAAAATAATGTACTTACTTACTGTAGAGGTTGTATAACGATCCTCTATAAACTACCTACCTACCTACCTAAGTAGGTAGGTATATTTAATGAAAGTAGTTATAGCTCCACACTTTGAGAACCAGCTACTGTTACTATGAGTTTCGAAAGTGGGGTAAGATGAAAACATAAATATTGCCGTCTTACCCCTCCAAAATGAGTCGGTGCAATATTGAAATGTATAAAAACTCGAAAACTAAGAAAGATAATTAAAATTCACATTAGACAGGTAACTAAAATAACAATAACAAAACAAGCAAACGTATCAAAACTAAATCTCTCTAGCGTCACTGCAAAAGGAGTTACAAAGCATGGGGTAAGATTAAAAAACGTGATTCGAACGTAAAAAATTCACCTTGTCGAAAATTGACAATGACACACGACCACACTCACTGAGCGAACGGTACTGAGGGAGGGGCGGGGAGCAACAAAATGGCATTCTCAATTAAGTTGCCAAGAACCAAAAATGTGCAAGGAATAGGGAGTCAGGGGCTCTACTTTGAAATCAGTAATTCGAACTTCGGATCGCCCCGTCACTTTCTTGCGAATTAGTGACGCGTCGAGAGCAAAAGGGGTAGCAATAGACGAAGTTCGAATTACGGATTTCAAAGTGGAGCTCCAGATACGAACGATTTTTCATCTTACACCGTTTTTCAACTTACCCCACCCCACCTTACCTTACCTATCAAATTTTAAAGTGAATAAGACGTCCAAAAGGTGCTTTATTATGCTAGATTTAAATTGTTGTTCAGATATCGAGAAATATGCTAACTTTAGCCACGCAGCTCTACTTATCTTGGCAGAGGCACTGCTGTGCCCGCTAATTAATGAACGGTTCCAATATTCAAGAAACGAATTTCGTTTCTCGAATATTGGAACCGGGCATTATTCAACAAAAATAGTAACTAATACTACGACCGTATCCGAACGTCTTTGAAATGTCAAATCAAATGACAGCGAGTAACGGCGCGTTTACAAAACCTTCTTCACATACATTTTGGACAAACTAATAATATATCATATTGCAATATTTAACATTGAGTTTTAGATGAAATATTCCTAAAACTGTTATTTATTCGAATTAGGGTTTAATAATATCCTTATACCTTATTAACACTCGCAAAAACTCTTGTCAATGGAATGCAAAATATAAGCAACATTCTTTGTAAATGCGCTATTGCTTTTCTACCATGATTGATTTTTGTTCGGATATTGCTCTGAAGTTCCCAGCTGTTCAACTGCAATATCTGCATTGCGCCTGCCTGAACTGAATGCACTTGCATAAAAGTTCCCCCGGCGCTAGCTCCCACCGCTCCCTGGATTTCAGTTAACATGTCGACGCCCGTAGACGAAAGGTGTGTGACTGTCAAAAAAATCGCTCTAGTCTCATAAATTTGTTTCTGTACGGTTTTATGTTGTAATTTCAGGGTTACTGATGAGGTGGAAGCGTTAGAAGCTATTTTGATGGATGACGTGATGATAAAGCGTGAGGAGGATGTGCCTCTTACGATCGAGACGGTGGTGCATCCATCGACCGGGGACGACACTGATCAGCAGTATGTCTGCGTTACCCTAGAGGTGCGCCTGACGCCGAACTACCCTGATAGCAGCCCCGAAGTGGCGCTGCGCAACCCGCGCGGCCTTGACGACGCGCTGCTGGCTCTCATCAATTCACAAATCAAAGAAAAGTTGAATGACTGCTTAGGCCAGCCTGTAGTTTTTGAACTCATTGAGGTACCTATTTAAATTCCGCTACTCTTGAGTATTATAGTCAGGTCAATCTAGGATGATCCCGGTGGCGGCATATATACACGTGATTACACTTGTGTCATAAATAGTATATTTTTACAAACTTTGTGATGATTTTCAGTCATTTGAACAAATAAATAAAAAAAATATCAGGAGACTATCTCACAATTTTAAATTTAAATTTCATTATCATAATAGCCTTTATTGCTGAAATTAAAACGGTGTTACATTATATTTATAAACAAATTAACTTAAAAACGAATTGTCCGGATTAGTGCTCAGCATGTCTTGTGACACATAGGCCTCTCCCAGCTGTTTCCATTCCTTGAATTTAAATTTACTTGAATTTAATCTAGCCTAGCGCAGAGCTCTAATAGCCGAACCAAATTCATTGCATTTTTAATTTGGAATCTTTTATAATAAGTTCTATGAATATTGAGTATGGGCCGCGACGCTATGTGATGAAATGTAAAAAAATATTTCAGCTGATCCGGGAGAACCTGACCCAGAGCAACCTGCCGAGCGGTCAGTGCGTGATCTGCCTTTACGACTTCGCGGAGGGAGACGTGTTTATCAAGACACAGTGCTACCACTACTTCCACAGCCACTGCCTTGCGAGCCACCTCATTGCTGGCCGCAAATATTACCAGGAAGAGTTTGAGAAGCTACCTAATTGGCAGCAAATGCAAGCACCACCGTATCAGGTTAGCGGTCACAGATATAAAAGGCCAGGCTGATATGTACTTACTTGAGAAATTTAAAAAGATGGACCCATTTTTTCCTTTGTGGGGACTAATATTCTTGACATTAAAATTTGTCATTTTTAGGGAACATATTGGTAGGTTTGGTTTTTTAGGTTCCGTACCCTAACGATGCCAACTGGACCTTATTAATATGCTTCAGCTGTCTATCTGTCTGTCCATACCTCTGTCCCTCTGTCAGTGGGCTGTACCTCATAAACTGTAATAGCTAGCCACTTGAACTTTTTACATACACAAAACAACAAATAATAAGAATAAAACAAAGTTAATAAATTCATCAATACCATTCAAAATTCATCCAGCCTTTGGATGATACGAGGTAATAAAGATTATTACATACATACATACCACACCACCCACCACCCCACTCAGCATACAATCACACAGACTGGCGTAACATAACCTGTGGTCGCGATACTCAGCAGTGAGGGACCTAGATAGAAGAGAAGACAGACATACGTACATAGATACGCACAAAAAACATAACCCTTCTTGGCTAGGAAGGTCTATTTTTTTTTGGTTTCACGGCAAACTATTATTTCAGTATGCCGTGTGGTTGCCGGCTTAGAATTGTGCCACTCCATGTCTTCCCATGGAAGTCGTAAGAAGCAACTAAGGGAATTAAGGCTTGTAGTATTCTTAGGCGATGGGCTTGCAACCTGTCACTTATGTACACTTGTAAACAACTTAGCCTGTTTGTGCAAAATGTGGTTACATAATTAACAACAAGTTTTTGTTAGTAATCCTTTAGCTCGGCCTACCTCACTCTGGGAATGAAGGCGTGAGTGTATATTGATTAAGTTTTTTTAAATATTTATAACATGCACATTGTGACTACAGCAAACATGTCCGGTTTGCCGCTGTGCGGTTTCCTGCGATGTCGACGCCCTGAAAAAAGCGCCAGCTCCTGTGGAATCTATCACGGCTCCCCCATTCTGCCTCACAGCAGAACTGAAGGTAACTAGCCTCTCTCAGCGGATATCCATGCCGGCCTGTTGGACAGCTGCAACATATATAAATCAGGGCTCTTAAACCTGGTTATTATTTTTATCCAACTCGTCAGAAACGCATTTCAAAAACAGTATTTTCATTTCATTTTCGCTTGAACAGAATTGATATTAGTTCAGTTTTGATCATAGAGGAAAATAAAACATATCCTGCTCGAAACAATGGTTAATTCCGCTCGCTAATTTGTTCGCAACGACCCTTATCTCGTCTTTTCTTATCATTTTAAAATACCATAGTCCTAGGTCAGATAAAAAATAGAAGACGTGCCGAAGCTATTAAGGGGGTCGCTGCCCATATTGATAAAATATAATAAAAATTATGAAACATAATTTTATAAAGAAATTTGAGTGAAATTCCAGATACAATTGATTTTGCAATCAATTTATTTTAGTGTTTACACAGCAGTCTAATGGTATTATTTAACTCCTAGTTTTATCAAGTATTCCTTATAGGAAGATAGATTCATTAGGTTAGGTTAGGTTACCCTTTTACTAGGTGGGTGGACAGCCAAAAAAGTTTGGGAACTTATGGTATAGGTTATTAAGGCGACTTGTGCTAACCACACCTTTTCACTGTTCGGACTACTTGTAATTTTAGTTCTGTCCTCTTTTTAGGCTTTGCAGCTCAAGATGGCGGCTCTGCTCTCGAAGCAGGTCGCTAAAGGCGGCGTCGTCGGCGTGGGCGACTCCGGCCCGCCGCCGCTTACTATTACCTCACCTACCAACATCGAAAACGTACGTTGTTTAAAAAAAACACTAAAATATTAATTTTTATTATACTCGGCCGCGAAGCAGCAGTCTTCGCGTTGTTGTGTTTTTAATAAATGTACAAACTGGGGTCCTAGTGAAAAAGGGTACAAGTCGACTTAACTCGTAATAAAAAGGGTATATACATGAACGGAGTATACTACACTTAAACCCTTTTACACTTGATCTTCAGAAGACTTATACCCTTTTTCACTAGGACCCCAGTAAATAATGGGAAGAAAATAAGCAGTCTAAAAAATAAGCGACAGCCGATTGAACTTTTTTATTTGCATGGAATCGTAAACAACAATATAGCATGGCTCGGAAACCTGTTTTTTTTAACCAGCTTTTAGAAACGCCATACATTACAAATAGAGTCTTAAAAACAAGTCGTAAACTGAAGTAGTTCTCGTTGCCGCTAGCTCTCAACTGTTACTCACAATAGTCCCTTGGCACGCCAGTGTTTGTCATATAACCAAATATGTAATGATGTTGATATTTTCTCTTTGAGTTTTAATTCTTTGACAAAGTAGGGGTATTCATTATCCAATTTGGATCTATCATACTAAAATTGCACTCCTTTTCCTTTATTAAGTAAATTTAGTTTTACTGAGCAATGTGAAACAAGGCTTCTTATTTTCATTTGTCTATATGTACCGATCTTATAGGTTGTGGCGGGCTTTTTTCCGCAACTCAACGACTCAAAAGTGCGCCTATTTTGCGTGGATCTTAAACGAGTGTTGTGTGTGGTAGTGATACAGATGTACATATGAGACCGTGCTACTTATGATTATTGTAGTCTAGATTTTGTTACTATGCTTATAAATAAATAAATGAAAACAGGCGAAATGGTAAGTGTGGAGGCATTCCACCTTAGTCTTCACCATGCTTGGGAAAGCATATGTAGTTTTAAAATGAGCAATCATCTGCCTTCTTCGCGCCTATACAAGTAATTTTCGCCAGAACATAATTTGGTGGTTAATTGCACTGGCTAGGTGACATATTAGAAATCTAATATTTTTTTGTACATTTTGCTGAAACATTTCTGCATTTATACTATGTGCATATTTACATTAAAAATACATTTATTTTATAGAGATGTGTGGTGACTCGGCCACGCGAACTCAAATTCGTCCTGCAACCGCTTTCTTCCCGGTCTCTGCAAAGCTCTAATTTCATAATTTCAATTATTGACAATGCTCGCAAGCAAGTCCTATTAAAGGGTTGATTAAGCATTTAAATAACTGGATGTCGCCGCAAGTCTTATCAAAGTAGTATTTCGATACGGCCGGCCTAAATCGCAAACCTCTTAGCTCAATCTGACCAAATTTTACAGGAGGCACAAAAAACTGAAGTTAGGTACTTAGTAGGCGGTCGGGAGTTGCGAGGTTTTCTATTTTGCTTTTTAAACGTAAACGGTTTATTTTTGGTATTTAAGAGTTTTGCCCTTAGATGCGTTCCGAATAGTACTATCTAAAAATGGCAAAACATTATTTAAAAAAAAAATGGAGTTACGAGGTTTGCGATTTAGGCCGACGATTTATGAAAATTCAAAGAAACTTGTGTACTACGTGTTTATATGAGCTGTCACAGTGATCATCCTAGATTGACCCCAACTATAGTGCCTTGTATAGTCAAGGAGAAAAGTTTACCAGATTTTATATCCTACTAGGATCTCGTGCTTGGTTTGCAGGAAGCTACAAATGGCTCGTCGAGCGCGTTGCCCGACGTCAAGACGGAGCTCGGCAACGGGCACCACGGAAACGCGTCAAACGACACGCCTGCGTCGCCGCAGCGCGGCTATCGCGGCCCGTACAGGTAATAATGCAAGCCTCAACCTATTTTTTTCCGGTTTCTTTTATTAATTATTTAGTACCAATTTTTTTGCGACTGTATCCATCGGTTAGATAAGTTGTCTTTAAATTTTGATTAATCTTATATATACATACAAAATACTTACATGACTTACTGACTGACTGATAACACACAGTCTATATTTTTGGACCAGATGCTTTGAATTTTGAAGGAATATTCCTCGGTTAGGTTAGAAAGGACTTGTTTTTATTTTCATTTAAGAATGGGAAGAAAAAGGAGAATAACGGGAAATGAATTTAAGTAGTCGCAGGCGTCTTCTTGTATTCCTATAAAATGTCAGTGTCGCTGAAGTCGACCTTACAATTCGATAGACTCATCGGACTGATATATTTGTGTTATAGTGTGCAAATAAATGAACTTTATGGTGACAGACTACATTATTTGCCAATGTTAGTAAGTCATGTGGTTTGCAAACCCTCAAAATTGTGTGTAAAATGTTAAGATAAATTGCAGGCTGATGTTCAATAGCCTGAGCCATAACGTTCGCTTTTTTAATTAGCGTTATATGTATGTTAACGCCTGGGTTTGGGGCGCACTGCCGCCAAAGCAAAACGGAACCGGACCGAAAACGGATATCTGCGTTGGGATAAAGTTCAATTTTGATTAATAGTAGTTGCCGTTCCTGCCAAGGCAGATATTGTGCTTTTCTCAAAAATCGCAAGATTGTTTTTGTGTCTGCGTAAGTTTTTTGAATTGCATACAAACAGAAACTTCATTTTTTTAATTTGAGAACTGTCAGTAAACTATGTTCTTTGCGTCTCAATATGTAGATAGTAATGTCAACTTTTTCGGTCATGTTTGAGCAAAAAAAATTGGGTTCGGACCGGTTCTGTTTCGGTTTGGGGGGCCCGGGGCAGGTTTGAGCAGGTCGTGTTGCAGGGGCTTCAACCGGCGCGGCCGGCCGGGGCGGCGCGGGCGCGGCGCGCGGTGACCCGGCCCGCCCCCGCGCCGCGCGCCGCCGCCTAGCGCGCCCGCCGCCCGCCGCGCCCCGCCCGCGAGCCCTCTAGCGCCACCCTCCCCGACACACACCAACACAAAACTTTTGCTCGTCCGAGCGATCCGACGACGAATCTCGACGTAGTAATCTTTTTTGATTGCAGCAGTGACTTTTTTAATTGTAACGGTGACTTCTTCGGTTGTAGCGGTGACTATTATTTATACCGGCCGTGTTATCCTATCGCTAAAGTTGGTGTGGCAGTACCTCGTTTTTGTGAAAGTGACTTTGACTTTGAGGTTGAGGGTGCCCGGTCAGTTTCGGGTAACAATTGTGAATCACGGTTTTGTAGGGGGATAAAATTCACAAATCTCCTTTGCCCGTGCTGTAAATTATCAGAATGTCGTTTGTTTACCGAACGATCAATTTTATACTTACAATTATTGTCGTCGAATGGAATGATGAAATTATATAAAGTCTGCGAGATATTGTATGCGGTATTCGGGATGCATCGAGACAAAAGTCTCCAGGAAGGTGCTAGATTTGTAAAATTGAATGTCGAATTTGTTGTATTAATATTTAAAACGTCAGTGCCAATTTTTTCCAATACAGGGTCCCTTTTTCCTCAATCGACCGATTTGAAAAGTCGGCCCACGTACCTAACGAGACTGATTTACCCTTGTTATTATGTATGTAAAGTCATATTCATGTTTACTATCATATTTCTAATATTATTCCCCCATTCTTAAGACACGGTTGGACCAAATTACCAAAAAGAATTAAACAACTTTCTTTTTCTGCATAGCTGCTGAGTAGTTGAAGCAAAACTTATGTTTTTGTTTCAAAAATAAATTTATGATTTTTTGTTTAATAATTTTATAATGATTAACGAATTTATAGACATGAGCTTTCTCTATGTGTGGTATAAAGTAATTATTTATTGTTATGTATTATTGATAATCTCAATTCGTGTACTTCTAATAACTGAACTGATTGGACAATATATTATGCACAGTGTTAAATATTCTTTTATATATCCAAGAATACTATTCTACAGAGATACTTACTTCGAAATAAAATAAGGAAAAATGATAGTGGAGTACCAGTTTTTTTTGCTTTAAATGCTTTTAAATGCTTTTAATGCATAATCTTTATTTCAAATTATATATTGAATAGTACATATCTTCCTATCCTCAAGTCTCTAGTGGTCGTGGGCCCGTCAATATTATTGATTATTGTAAATAGCAAGTCGAAAAGGAAAAATCAAGACCTACATATTTCACAGGGCCTTTATCCAAAACAAAACGTGTGTGTGTGTTTCAACACTTCTTGCTTTCGAAGCCATATTGCTCTTTAACAATATGGCTGCCATTACTATCTAGTAAATAAGAGCTAAAGTCTGTTCCTATTCACTTCGTCACTCTTATAAACAAATCAATTTACCATTATAACTCCATATTCGCGTACTTTTGAAGGTTGAGCAACTTAATCATTGTCTTCATGTTTATTTTGAGGTAGTAATCTCTATTTAACCTTGTATTTTTTGATGAAAATCACTTTTGGTAAAATACGATGACACTGACTGGTGCTTGACATTTACTTTTCGTTTTTTCTAAATATATTTGACATGAAAATGTAGTAGAAGTTTTGATAGATTTGATTGATAAAAAAGGTTTTCGTCTCTGTCGCACCCAGCATAATAATACGATGATGATGATGAAAATACATTAACCTTTTTAATAAATTAATTAGAGTTAACATTATTCTCATCGCTATTTCATACTCTATCTAAAGACAATTACAGTCAGGTATACCTTGTTATTGTTATTGGCAGTCCGAATAGGAACAGACCCATGACGTTAACGATATTATAACGATATGGTTTAACACAAACAGGAATAATCAGATTTCCTTAAATAATACCCATTAGGTACTAGCAGTATCGTGTTACTCGTCTTGAGCAGTCGTGTTAAAATATACCCTCAAGATAACTTATGAAAACGTGTTCGTATTTCTGTAGTATTCATAATGAAATAAGAAAAGTACACTGATTTTTTAAATATTTAATCAATAGAATAGTTGAGGCTGTAAACTCGGGAGATGAAGGTGTTGCTACTTTTACAATGTTCAATTAGCCAAATCTGGTATAATGCAACGGTGATTGTATTTCAGCATTTTGTATACGTTGTGATATAACTGGCACCATGGGACAATTCTAAATGTCTTTGTTACATTATTTTAACCCAATAAGGCTGGCTAAGGCTGCGGTCCCATTAGGCAAACAGTTGGCATCGTACTGTTACAATTGGCCAAACGCTATGCGCTAATCGGCAAACTGTACAATATGGGAGGCCAAACAGTACGCCTCAAACTGTTTGCCTAATTTAACCGCAGGCTTACAGACTGTCGAAAAACGCTTCATTGTTGTTTTTTTATCAAACGTGTACCAATGGCAAATACAGGTACAGTTTGGGTGTGGTGTTAAAATATATGCGGCATAACTGTAATGATATTTGAAACGGCACAAAAAAGTCTGTGAAAGTACCTCAAACAGAACAAACCATAGGTTAAGACCACTAGTTTCCGGGTGGGGCGGCACAAATTATAATTATTACAATTTTTCTATGTAATCTTAGCGTAAGACACGTATCTGTGACGAATCCTAGTCAGGACCTAGGTCGATACTTTAGGGGTAACTGTAACGTTCGTGTCAAAATTGTCGTTTGGCCAATTGGTTGTGGGCAGCGTTGTTCTTGTAAGCGACATTGTTAGTGTAGCTTAGGGTTTTTACACACGAGCGGCGCGTTGTCAACGGCAGAGGCAACTACAACTATCGCCACCTGTCGACCAATGGCGACGCTTGTAGTTGTAGCGTGCCGCGTGTACCATTTGGTCGGTTAAGCTCCTGTAACAAGAGAGCCGACGACTTTCGATGCTAAGACCCGCCATACACGGACTGCTTTAAGCAGTTGGCGACCGACTGCGATTCGTTGCTATTGATCGGTTTGCACTTTCTAGAGCATTGAAACTGCAAATCGACCAATAGCAACGAAGTGCAGTCGTTTCCCGACTGCTTAAAGCAGTCCGTGTATAGCGGGTCTAAAGGTGGCTACTGACTTGTAACATTTTGGTGTTATGTAACTCGGTGCGATGAGATAAGGACCGCGAGTGATAAGTACATTACACCGAAATGTTACAAGGCAGTTGCCACCTTAACGGCTGCTGCCGACAGCAGTCGGCTGTTGCCTCTGCCCTCGGTAACGTGTCGTTTGGGTATAAGAATCCTCAGGTGGATTTTATTTTGAAAATGTTGAAATTTACCTGAATTTTGTTCATAACTGCAGTTAAGATTAAAATTGCGTAAGATATTCGCAGCAAGTCTCTAATTTTAAGAAACTGGCAAAATCTTTTTTCTAAATTAAACATTTTCAAAAATATTAATTAGGGCCGCTTATTGATTTTTTTTTTCAAAATTCAAGTAAGTCTAACAAATATTATTATATCAGTCATGAAAATCGCTGCAACACTGCAATTGTTGGCCAAATCTTATTAATTAATCCTAGTGTTTTAGCTGGTGTTGTTTGTATAGTAAGTTTCTGTGGCAGTTGTTTGTTTGTATTTAAAACATATTGTGTGATTGTGAAAGTGAAATGTGTTAAAATAACACCTGTTAACCCATGCAGTTGCGGCGTTTGCTATAAGGAATGGGATTGCATTAAGCAATTAAGATAGATACGAGGAAAGATTTAGGCAAGGGTTAGGCGAGTGGTATATCGCCTGATGAGTTGCAGAAACACCTCACACGTTAGTATATAAAGACAGTTTTCCATATTTAAATAATTACGAGTATGTCAAGTTTTCTCAAAATTGTCGGAAGGTTGCGATGGTATACATATAAAACTTGCTATGTCTTGTTGTTAAATATAAATAATCGCAAAACCTCATTAATTTTATGAAAATCCTATTTTATTAGATCAAGCCGAAACTGTTTTTTTAAACTCAGCAAATTATGAGTTGTATTGCTATTCATGTTTTCGATTTTACCTTACTTTTTAAGTACCTAAACATTTTATTTATAATCAGATATTTGTTATCTTTTTGTAGAAACGTTATTGTATTGTAGTTTTATTTTTTACTATACGTATTTACTGACAAGTGTTCCTCAGTAAAAGCAATCTTAGTTTAAATTATGCTACGTAGATTTTTATATAGAAATTAATAGTTAATTAGTTGACAGCTACAATTACCATGAGATAGTTATCGTCGGACGTCGACGGACCCTGCACAAAGTCCACCTACATTATCTAAAGAGGAATTATGGTACCGAACGACAAACAAGTCGCGGGTATGTTGTTCGAGTCGCCCTAGTATAGTCATAATATAAATTTACCTCGCCACTGACGCCTAATCGTCATAAGCGGTCGTGTCTACAACGTGCGAATGAGTGGCACAATTGTTTTGATGTAGAGCATATCATACCACAAGATTGATCGGAACAGTTCGTACTAAAGGTGAGTGAAAAGGCACGATTAACGAACATTTCCGACCAAAAACTATAGTATGTCATGTTCATTACATTTGTATTTGACCTGGGCCTCTATTCTAGACGGTAAAAACCATATCGCTTTTGACCTATTATCGTATCGTCAACATTACGATAGCTCTTATTTGCTTGACAGTAATGGCGGCCGAGTTGAAAACAATGCGATAACACCGTGTTGAATAGAGCCCCTGGGGCGTTGTAAAGGTTCAAAGCCATCGAGTTCACCTCACCAAAGTATTTATGTCATTATTTATTGTGCCTGAGTATTCATTTCAGGTGATCTCAGTGCATGAAGATTATACTCGTAATTATGTTCTCTGATGACATTGTTGAGTAAATACCTACGTGTTTCTTTTATTCGGGTATGACTTGCCATTTTTACCAGCAGATATTTTTCTCTTACTCTTAGTATTAAGTGTTTGTTAGTGATTTACTTCGAGGCGGTTTACATTCCAGCGATGTATTTTGCCATGAATTTGTAGAAACGTTTATTTTGTACGTTTTTTTAGTTGAGAACATTATTATGCTTAATATTAATACGCCACATGACATACCAAACTTAATTGTTATTGTATGTAATATAATAGATAATGGGAAGTTTTGAAAGACTAAAGAACATTTTTTAATTCTTGTGATTGACACAATATTAAATATTGTTTGGAAGAATAGAAAGATAAAGAAGATGGAAAAGTTATTATTTACATTATTATTATTTATTATAGTTCGTTGATGATTCAAATCTCAGCTATAGCTTTATTACTATAGATAAATTGAATTCATGTCTTAGGTAAGTATTTAACGATAATTTGCTTAACTTTGTATAATTGAACTTGTGACATTCTTTTAAGACATCTAACTTAAGTTTTACGACTCCGAATTGTATGATAAAATTGATAAACTTAGTCAAATATACAAAGTTAACAATATGAGGTAGTTCATGAAAATTATGTATGTAAATCGGTGTTTCGTATAGCGCCTACCCTACGGTTCGGTAGGCGCAAGTACGGCATCAACACTGGCTCTCAAGAACGATCTTAAGTTAGGCTTAATTTGAGTATAACTCATTTGTCAGCTTCTTTATTTGATAATTATAAAAAAAATCAAGTTGCCAACTGTTAAAAGAGTTAAATTTCAGCAGATTAACAGTAAATATAATAAAAGAAAACTTATGTAATTTAGACAATTTAGATCTATATTTCGTGGAGTCACATTGTCGCCAATTACTAAAGCCGGTATTCCACTGCAGGGTACGCTACTCAGTGAACTCACGGACACGCACACTTGAACCACGTGGATCTATTGTAGTAGTCGTGAGACACTGACGTCATTTCGAGCTTGTGTCGCTGTAGGAGTATTTACATACATTTTGTTACAAAGCGAATTTATACCCTCGTACAGATCCCGTCACGTAAAAAGGCGGCTGAGCGAGAATGGAGGGATGCGTTTGCGCATGGGTACAGTTGCCAACCAACAGTGTGCGCGCATAAGCATACCGGCGAAGTGTTCCCCGCCCCGCCCCCTTCATACCACCAGTTTCGTCGATAAATGCGCGACTGCGCAGGTACATCGCCAGCGGCTTTGTTACTTGACGGGAACTATATGAGTGTGTAGCGTACCCAGGCGTGGAATTCCGATATTAAGCCCGATTTACATTGGTCAAGGACAGTGGACAGTGGACAGTACAGTAGTGTAAATCGGTCGGACAGTAGCGAGTCAAGTTGCTGTGCCAGTGGATCCAAATAGAATCGCTTTCTATTTTGTTCACTCCACTGTCCTTGCTACTGTACTTGCCACTGTCCTTGATCAATGTAAATCGGGCTTTAGTTTTGTATGTGAGTCATCTTGATTAGTACAGTTATATTCAGATTACTAGTTAAGTGAGCGTATTGATTTCCAATCTCGATAATACCGCGTAGCAATTTTTCCGGGTGTGTTTTTCCCATTCGTGATTTTACTCGGTCGAATTTTCTCCCAGTTAAGATTTTGCCCAGTTGCATAATTTCCGCTTTGAATTTCTCTTAGTCGCATATTTTCCTATTGTTATTTATTACAATGGAACAGGTAGGTAGGCCTAGGTTATGTTAGTTTTGCAGCACCCGGATAGGAGGTCCGTCGACTCTGTAAAGTTGATATTTGATAAAGGCAAAGGTAAATGCGACTCGGAAAAAATTACAATGTAATAAATGCGTGTGGTTAAAATTATGAATGGGAAAAATTTCGAACGAGAAAAATCACGAATGGGGAAAAATGCGGCTGGAAAAATTGCTACGCGGTATTATCGAGTTTGGCGAACTGGGGGGTTACCATGACATACTAAAGCAGTTCAGTTTAGGTTAGGAGAAAGGGACAGAGCTGTATAACTAGTATAGCTCTGTCTTTTTCTCTCAACCTAAACTGAACTGCTGCTACCTATGTCATGGTAACCCCCCAGATTTAGCTACTCGCCCAAAGTCTGCACCGGTGAGTACAATACGTGCTGTAACAAAAACCCTGTTATATAAAAAAACCGTTTGTGAGGTCGATGACCCCTAGCGCGAGAAAAACTTTGAAGTTCAAGAAAAATAGATTTAGATCACAAAGTCAAGTTTACAAGTCAAAGTTATTGTTTATGGTTTTAGATTTTTTTCCATATTATGCGTTTATATTCAGTGGGGGTTTTTATGTATATAATTAAAATTGGTAGACTTAAGACTTGAGGGCCAGTGTACAGTGCCCAGTATATTGTCATTTTGTAATACTTTATCTTAGATAGATATTATAATGAATAAAGTCCTACCAAAGATATGGGAGTTTCGATATTACACCACAAGTTTAAAATATTTTTACTTGACCGTATCTTAGGTTTGATCCGGGCAGTATCCAACCGACACGACGAATGATACGCGGAAAATGTACCTATGTGTAACCTAGCTCACATTGGAAGGTAATGTTTATGGGTAGTATGTATGTCACCGGCCATAATTTTCGCTATTTACAATTGCACGACAATTAGTAACTTCTAAGCTTAAACCTAGCTTTTTGTTCCACTTGTTTTATAAGTGCCTGATATCTCGGGTTCACTGGAATATGCGCAAGCGAATGCTTCGAAACTTCGGGCACTTGTATGTACCTAAGGTGTTAACGACCAACATAATGACAAATTTAGGTAAAGACTTAAGTGTGTCATTGAATGAGGTATTAATTAATAATACTTGATTCACTATAGACATAAGGAAGGAAAGAAAAATCATAGGCATATGTCGCCAGAAATACATGCAAGTAACTTGGATAGTCCCAGGGATTATTGAAAATAAACCACAAGTAAGTAGGTCTTGTAATGAATGACGCTAGGCAAATATACTTTTTCCTTAAATTTACGCTCGAAAAAATTAATCATTAAGAAAATGGTAAGTAATTCCTGAAACTAGGTAGGAAAGTAAAGTGCAACAGCGTTTAAAAAGACCTTCGGATTCGTTCTTCTCTTTCACTCGCTCTTATACGGTCTTATGCTAGCCTTTCCAACATTACCCGGACCCGAAAGACTTGAAGACCTATTGCACTGTACCTTATTTAAAAATGTGCCGTCAATAGGAACCGTCTCACTTTACAGAGGACTTACTAATTAGTTACCAATTTCACCTATAGTCCTGGCAACGGAAAATTGTGGATGTAAAAGTTGAAAGCAGAAAGTTTGACTTCGGAACTTTGTTTGGACTAGTTAGGAGATAAACATACTAAAAATCCCCACCCCTCGGAGGTGAGCCCTAGGAGGGGGGGCACAAAGAAGGTCCCGTTTTTTGGTATTTTGTTAATATCTTGAAACGATGTGTCATAGGAAATTCTGTTGTATTGCATTATTACAGCTCATAAAATTCTCTATAACTTTGATTATATACATTATTTACCTATTTTCAATCGTTTTCTAGATATGAGCTCCAACAAACGGTCGATTTTCAAAAAAATATTTTTCACCTCATCTTTTTTGTGTTACATTTTTCTCTAACTTACATATATATCATCTGAAAAAACAGCCCACTAAATAGTTTGCACGAGGAAGGCAGCTGTCAGAGAGGAGTGGCGGCGAGTTGTGGGGCTTGCCACCAGCGCCTGATATGATGACCACGACCACTCTGTCAAGAGTGAAAACGACGAAGAAGAAGACTTGGCTTGTAGAGGGTTAAATTCTCTTTCAGAATATATGTACATATATATTAATATATCATCTACCGTTGAAAAGTTATACCACATTTTAAAATTTCGGCAACTTTAAATATTTCACATTAATATAGTGCTCAGCTCGTTACTTTCGCTTTTATCAGATGCAACCGTAGATTTCGAGATCATCAGCCAGCATCTGCCAAATCGGAACGTCTGTTACTAGATACGTCTCACCTATCGAACGATGAAACGACGCGCCTCTAGTCAAGACCGTTTGTCTGTTTTTATATTCGTCCCTGACTTGGCGCGCAGCGAAACGACATCAGTTAACGATTTCTTAATGAAGTTAGCCTGGCCTTAATTATAATATCTGTAATTGTTATAGCATTATATTTAATTAAATTTACGTACACTTAATTATCTATGTCTAGTTAAATTTTCGGCTGCCGAAAGCGATAGAGAATTTTTCATTGAAATATAGGCAGTAGGCACCTTGTGAACCATCAGAAATATAAAATACTGCATGCTGATGTCGTACTGCTGGTGTCCCGCTAAGTCACAAAGGGGCCTAAAGGTGCTTTTCCACCGGCGACGCGAGACGAGACGAGGTGGCGCGAGAATTTTTATTTGTATTAAAACACCCATTTCCACCGCGCGCGCGCTATGAGGTTGCGCGATTTTTCAATACAAATTTCAATTCTCGTCCCGCCTCGTCTCGCCTCGCGTCGTCGGTGGAAAAGCACCTTAAGAGTTCTATAAAACTAGACGAAACCGCGGGAAAAAACAGTATAGGTACCTACTTACTAAACGAGTGTAGCTTTTGGAGTTGATCAGACAGGAAGTGGTCTTGATCCATGCCCATATTCGCTATCTACATGCAAATCACTTCCACGGCTTCTATCGGCGCGCGAGGTTGCGCGGGCGCCTTATCGGGTGAGAGATTTGCTAAATGTTGATCTCTGAATCATTACTGGACTTCCGGTTAGCTCAATTTGTTTACATTAGCTTTTGCCTGCGACTTTGTCTGCGTAGAAGTCGTTTATCGCTATTTCCTCGGGAAATGTTCAAGTTTCCGGTGTAAAAAAAGTAAACAGGTGAGGCGTCGGACCGTGAAAAAGGCACGAACAAACAAACAAACAAACAAAGTGTCGCATTCATGATATAACTAAGGATAGGTACCTACTGTCAATACCATTGAGGAGTTCATAATGGCCACTTTCCTCCTAAAAGTATGTCAACTCGATGGTAACAGGTATATTGTGTTATGATCAGAATTGCATGTTACCTATCTATGATAGATTTTAAGTTAACCTATGTAAAAGTGGTGAAATCTAAATATACATACTTACATATATCACAACATCGACACTGACAGTGACTCTATTCCACTTTGCTGCTTATCTAGTTTTCAATACCTTTTTTTTACGTTAATTAACTGCTGTTCAACTGTTACTGCTGTTAAATGAATGAGAGGTAACATACGTTTACGATATGGATTAATAGGTACTTAATTATTGCATAATCATACCACATTGTATTTTGTCGTAGGTAGGTTTATTTTTGTGTTTGTCAATCTTGTCGATGGGTAATTTAGCTGACTGAGAAAGCAATATACGAAATTTTCAAACCAAATACCATGTCTTATGATTATTCACTACATCCTGTATTGCTACAATGCGGGCTATCGGGCAATTTAATGTAGGTACTTTATGAACTTCATACATTATACTTACTGCCTTTTGCTCCTGCACAAAAGAACTCCCATGACCCTTATTTCGTGCGTTAAGGAGGCTATTGTGTTGACTCTGACCGGTCCGTAAAGGGGTCAGGGCGCGTCTTCGCCGCATACTGGACGGCTAGTACGAAGCGCTAACTCAAAATTGGATACTTACCCCATCTTTTACTCGTCACTCGTGCCGGAATCGGTGGAGAGAGTAGCTATCGTAACTTCAAACTTCAATTTTCAAAAGCCCTGGTTTGACCCAAGTGTCCAATCAGTCCAAATTGAATCAACATGAGTATAGGCCGGTGATCCGCGAGTTATATGCATCTTATAGGATGGAATGCAATGAAATCCCGGTTTTTTTGTTGTAAATATGATTTGTTTATTTTTGATATTAAATTATTTGACTTGACTTTACTATAGGAAAATATTTGTGTGATGAGCGAGAGTAGGTAAGTATTTTGATTTAGGTTCTGCGGGCCTATTATTGTTGTGGTTATTGATGCGGGGAAACTATCATAAAACATCTGCCGCTTTCTGACCAGTATGTAAGTGCGAGAGTGACAGATGCTTTATCCACCGCGATAAATGCGGCCATAATACGGGCGCAGAATTCGTAATACTATCGCGGTATCGTGTCTCACCATTGTATATTATCTATACCTTTTGCATCTGACTCAATCCCCCGATATGGCGAAACGTCCGACGCACTTCGGATGAGTAATAACTATAATGCACTCCGCCATTTTATTTTCAGGAATAACAACCAAATTATAAGCGACCCTGACGTCTATAAAGTTCTTTATATTTTAAGGTTATGCGTGTTTTGGTCGCTTAAGTGGATGTAAAAGCGTTGTAGTCCTTTTGGGGAGCGGCCTCGACGGCAGCGCGGGGTCCGATACTCGGTCATAAAGCTGTCTGATTGACGCGATTCGACAACATCTACTTTTATGATTGACTTAAATATATGTTTACATAAAACTATGTCAAAAAAAACTCCTGAACAACTGGGTGCGAAGATTCTCAGAATTTGGAACTATGTCAAAGTGACATAATTGATCAAATTCCGTGGGACTTTTTATTATTTAACTTTTTGAGCCACTTTGTTATAGTTAGTTCCATAGTGGCCCAAAACCAAAAATCCGTTTAATTGATTAGGTAAGTGAAATAGTTTGACAGTGACAGGTGGACTCTACTGTACCTACTCGGTAACATCGTATTGCTTTTGACATGCTATCGTCTTGTTTTCAACTCGATCGCTATTACTGTCAAATAATAAGAGCTATCATAACGTTGACAGTACGATAACATGTACAAAACAATATGGTTTTACCGAGTAGAATAGAGTGGCAACCATTGTAAGGGGCTACCTTTGTTTCGGCGAAATATGTTTGCCAAATTGTATCGTTTCCCAACCGTTTCATTTGCCAACCCGCTTTGTTTTCTGTAACCGTAAATAATTCAGGGTTTTATAAAAACTAACGTAACCTAACCTACTTAAAGGGTTCTACACGATGGTACTGAAATAAATCCTGGAATATTTACAGTTACAGGAAAAAAAATGGGTTGGCAAATGAAACGGTTGGGGAGCGACACATTCTGGCAAACATATTTCGACCAAAATAAGGCCAAGAGAAGGGAGGGGTTATTTAAAGGAACAAAAGCTTGTAGTACTGTTAGGCGATAGTCTTGCCATCTGTCACTAATACAGTAGTAAACATAGCCTAAATTGTGCAAAATGGGTTACAGAATTATCAACAAATTTTTGGTAATTCTGTAGCTCTGTCTACCCTACTCTGGGAATGAAGGCGTGAGTTTATGTGGATGTATGTATATTTTGGCCAAACGGCAAGCCCATTGTAAGATGCAGCCATTGAATAGATACATTGGGTATTGGATGACATCGTCTATACCTGCACCGCCGTCTTTTTTCCAAACTCGTTTTAAACAAGTATAGCTTGCCTATTTTACATTTAACATGGTTCATCGTTGTATTGAGTAATTATAATTAAAACTTAAGTAAGTATTAAGTCGTGACTTAACGCCAACGGCAGGGTCTAACAAATAATTGTCATGTCATGATTGTCAATCACAGTGTAAAGTAAATTCGTTGAATATCAATATTTTTTGCTATACTTGGACCTAAGTAGGTGATAAAACTGATAAATATTACATAAAACATCTCGCTAAGAGTTAAGAGTATAGGTACAAAAAATGCCCACATCCGGGCGTAAAGTGGTCAAAATTGTAATGGATAGAGTCCCTTCTTTAATTAAGTGTACAAAGTAATTGTAGGCCAAGATCGTTTATTTCGTATGATTTCATACTCGCAAAATAATATTCATTGAAGATAAGAAAGGCGAAAAGTTAAAAACCTCTTCTAAATACAAATTTCCGAAAAAATAAGTCACCAGTCGGCATAATGTACAAAAAGTTTGAACACAAGCGTGGACTTTTGAACAATTCCGGATCCATAATGTAGGGCTCACAATGCACAACTTGCTACTCATATCGGTCAGTCTGTCCGTCAAGCAAGTCACTTCACCGACTTCCTTTCGCTTATCGCCCGCCAGTACACGCTTCGTTCGCGCGAGCGACGCGCGCCTCTTTTGTTTCGAACTCATTTGAATCTTCGTGTCTATGACGTCTTTTGTTTTTTAATTTAAATTGTTATGTGCCAGTGATTGGATGAAATGTCGGCCCTATTGAAGAATGTTACCAACTGTATTTGGCACGCGTTCGATTCTTTGCAGAATAAGGATGTGGTGCACAAGTCCAAATTGAAGGTTTGTTTGTTTCTTTTGAATTGTTTGTGAGGTTTTTATTAAGGTGACTTTAAGCACGCAGCTAAATTACCTATAATTTTTTGGTATTGGCGTTTTAAAATAGTATTTCAGTAAGTAGACATTATTTTATTAGTTATACATTTTAAAACATAGGTACCTATTGTTAACAAACACTGCAATTAATACTTATATGTTCATACGTGCTTAATTTAAGTATAATAATATGTCACGGATGACCTAGACGGCTCTCTGAGGTCCTTGTTTTCTTTACAAAAAATATAAATACACACTTGCTTACACAAATCATGGGTTACGAACCCCATAGGTATTTGGAATCTTATTTGCAACCCGCAGACATCCCTGAGGACGGTTTATCATAAACATCGGAGCACATAAGTACGAACACTGTTGTATTGTGGTGGTGTTACCGGGTAAGATGGTGGAAATACAAATAAATATCTAGGTTACAATCATACACTAATAAACCAAAACCCTTATGAACTAGGTAAATAGGTAAGTACCTACTAGAAAACATGTAAGTAAGATGACGGCACCGATGATGGACACTTTTAGCTGACAGGCACTCACTCTTAATTCAAATAGGTACTGTAGATAAAACCCTATCCTCAAAACAACCACTAGTGCTCTTCCCACAAATATTTGCCCCTATCAACCCCCTATAGTCCCCTTACCCCCTTGCCCTTTCCTATTTCGTGGGCAGAGTTACACTAATGGAAATATAAATAAATAAAACGAATAATGCACAAGTTAAAACAATGATTTAGTCTTTGATATCAGCACGAGTAGCACAAGTTGTATTTTCTCGCTTGTCGCTCAGTGCGTCTCTATCGTAACTGACTAGATAGAATGGGAGAGCCGAGCGACAAACAAGTCGCGGGCAACTTGTGCTAGCCGTGCTGTTGTTAGAGTCAGGTTTTAAATAACCTTATTATTTGGAAGCCTGGTTGGTATTGTCTCGCACCTACTTTGCAACTTCAATGAAGTTCAATGTTTAGGTGCTGCTCTTTCTCACCCATTTTTTTATAGCATATGGCATATTTATATGGCATGAATTTCGCATACGTGCTACAGACCACGGCCATAATAGTGAGATCTGTGACCGATAGTTTTTTTTATTCTCAAGACTACAATCTTAAGATCGCAATCCAAAGACCGTAACCCTGATCAGCTGAGGACTAAGATGGAATGCTTCTATGTTAGTAATTTCACCGGTTGTCTTACCCGCACACCGGAACACAACAATGCGGACACTGTTAATTGGTGGTAGTTTAAAGGATAAGATAATAATAAGCAGCGATCTGGACGATTTTTAACACCCAACGCAAAAAGAGTGTTATAAGTTAACTCAACCGCTATGTGTGTGTGTGTGTGTGTGTGTGTGTGTCTGTCTGCGGCATCGTAGTTCTTAAACGGGTGAACTGATTTGGATGCAACTTTTTTTATTTAAAAGCCGGTTTTCTACCGGTGGTTCTTAGCTAGGTTTCATGAAAATCGGTCAGGCCGTTTAAGAGATATCAGCTCTGAAAGAAGGGGTCACCATCATATCGGGTTTTTATCAGTCTAATTAGTAATTACTTTGAAGTTATACGCATTTACCTAATTCTTTGATGTATTGCCACGTATTGCTCTAAGAAAATATTATCATTTGGTTAGTGTAAACCAATTAGTCATGCGTGTTTAGTTTACGTTTCCTTAGAAAGTGTTACGAAGGAATGACTCATACAAAATGTAAATTGATCCATCAAACTTACGGATTGTACAATATAAACATAATTAAACATCACGCTTGAAATTAACGGTCCATTTTTTTACAGTCATTGTTTAGTTACTGTATTAACGCACTTAGGGCTTATATGGCGACGATAGTGCGTCAAAATACATTACAATAATGGGCGCAGTGCGTCAACTTTTTTTTTATTACCCCGAGGGTTCCTTGGCTAGCCAAATTAGGTACTTAACCCACCTCACTCTCTCTCTCCCTCTCTCTTTCACTATTTTTATCTCTTTCTCTCTCTCTTTTTCTCTCTTTACCTCAGTCTTCCATTTCATGGTTTAAAATAAAATCTAAGATGATTACTGTAAAATAGTGTGGAAACCGAAAAAACCGGCCAAGTTCGAGTCGGACTCGTGCAAGAAGGGTTCCGTACACAATTAGCAAAAAACGGCAAAAAAATATTGTATGGGAGCCCCCCTTAAATATTTATTTTATTATGTTTTTAGTATTTGTGTTGTTATAGCGGCAACAGAAATACATCTGTGAAAATTTCAACTGTCTAGCTATCGCGGTTCATGAGATACAGCCTGGTGACAGACAGACGGACAGAAGGACAGACGGACAGCGGAGTCTTAGTAATAGGGTCCCGTTTTTACCCTTTGCGTACGGAACCCTAAAAATATCACTACTAAAATACCTCTCTTTATCTCTGAACCAAATTGAGTCATAGCGACAAATGACACGAACAATGGGCATCTCTTCGTTCCGTTGTCACTTAACTAGAAAGGTCAGAGTGCCACGTGACGTCATAACGATAATATACAGTCGCCCTTGTCGAGACTGGGGCGTGACACAGGGTGTAGCTTCTAGGGCATAATTTTTTATCCACTTACGGTTCAATTAGGTAAGTTACTATTAGGTACATAAACCAACTGGGTTTGTAATAGTGCCTAAAATTAACACTTATTCCCCAATTTTTTTTTTATAAAATTGAATATAAATTAAAAACAAAAAAGTTGACAACCACTTGCTACAGTTGGACTTTTAATTGGTTTCAGTAAAGTGACATCTTCGGTGTTTTTAGTTAATGGTGAAAATGAAATAGTCATGCGACTTATGAATGAATGATATTGAAAGAGTTTTTATGAAGAGAAATGATTCATTATAATACCTAGGTATAATAAAATATAAAGAACAAAAAAGTTATATTGTTTACGTAATAAGGGTCTTTACATTTGTAAATGTGTTTCGACATAAACATATTTCAGTGAACAACATGTTAGAATACGTTTTTACCTTGTAGAAGTTATGTAAAATTAATTACCTATAGGTATGCTATAAAACTACTTTTTGGCCCACTACTGTACCAAGTTAGTTCGTTCTTAGTTCAAATCATTTACTATGTGAATGGAGTCCATCACTAGTAGCTTTTATGTGGTACCTATCATTGTTTTACGATTTGAACACAATTTAAAGACATTTAAAAAAAAAAGGTGTTTTTATCGCCATTTTTTGTTTGGTTCGCACGACACAAGCCTACACCGCCCCTCGTAACCTTTCTACTTTCTGTGGCTATACATATATATAGACCGCTATAAAGATAAAAGCGGCCTTTACACGTAAAGTTCGGACCGCGGGAAACGCCACGCGCCGTTCCAATCTTCGTTCCAAACCGCAATTTTTTTACAATTTTACTATTACAGTTGCATTTACACGTACGGTTCGGAACAAATATTGGAACGGCGCGCGGCGTTTCCCGCGGTCCGAACTTTACGTGTGTAGGCCGCTAATGTGTGTGTTATTGCTAATGTGAAGTTTGTTTATGTTCATTCCTCGGTTACAAATGCCTCAAAATACCTTGTATCTTCGGGAGTAACTCCCTCTATTCCCTCTATTCCCTTATCTCCTGGGTCAATTATCTTATTCCGCACTGCCGTCCCAGTTTTTTTTTCATAATGCTTGATAAAATTGTAAAAGACTGAGAACAACTTCTAAAAAAACAATGTAATGTTACTTGGTATATGTTTTGCTTTTCCTTTTTACGAGATATAAAAGAGTATGGAACAATTATTAAATGTTCAACGAACCGCCAGCAATAAAGTAAGTACATAATACCTAATTTCTAAATGCAAATGAAATCGCTATGTCATCATCAGATTCAGGATTTTAGGAAAAAAGTACCACCTCGAAAGTACGATACAAAATAACATTATATCAAACAAAAAACCATGTTTTTTTAATTTGGTCTGTAACTGGCGGAGAAATCGAGAAAAAAAACACAAAAAATTAATTAATTTATTTATTAAACCTCAATTTTTTGGAATCGGTTACAAATGAGGGCGCTATTCGGATTGACATTTATTTACAATATGATTTAAATTTTACACCCAAACTGCTGCCTAATGAGGTCAAAAACATTAAAGTTTCACCTGTAACCACGTCAAACTCATTTGTGCGAATTTAAGCAAAATAAGTATAATTATGGTCAATTTTGATCACACGATGAAATTCCCTTTTTAAAGTAATGACGATTTTTTCTACCAAAAAATCCCTTAATCTTTTCCGGAGATAAGTACTTAACTCATAATCAACACTGTTCCAAATATCTCAGTCGGTAAGAAATGCACTTTAAAGTACTAATTGACGAAAATTACATTTATTATCGCGAGCTTGCGGCCGCAGAGCTTTCTCGCCAGGTATTCAGCGCAAGTACACAAAAGCTCGCGTCATGGAGCTTTTAGGGCAAGCATTGTAACACCGCTTAAATGCAATGTTACTGTAAAGTACTTACTGGCAATGTTGTAGAAGAAAATTGTTACCCAAAGTACTGTTTAACAATTTAAGAATGTGTTTATGCTGTGTAGAAAGTGCCGAATCGCCGATGCAACGACTACGAAAAAGGGTAATTGTTTTGAAAGTTTTTAGTTTTGTTTCTTTTTACTTTGCACCTATTGCATACATTTCTTATTGATTATTTAGTCGACTGGTTGTAAATGCCATTAGGCATTTAGTCCACCATTTTTACATATAACATAATATAAAATCTCATTATTAATTAATATTATAAATGAAAAACTATGGATGTTTGGATGTTTGTCACTCAATCACGCTTCAATCACTGAACAGATCAAGGCGAAACTTGGCACACATATAGGTTAGGTCCTGGAATAGGGCATGATATATTTTATCCTAAAAAACATCTCATTCCTACTGAAAATCCTGGTAAGACCAAACTTTGAAGTCCACGCAGACGAAGTCGCGGGCAGAAGCTCGTTAATAAAGAATGATTGGTGGATAATCTCACATAAATTAACCTCGTCCCAAACTAAGATCTTTAAGGTTTACCTACCTACTTTAATCTTACTAATGCATAATTATAAACCACAGACCCGCCCTCGCTTCTCTTCGGTTTATGTGTGTTTCCTGTAACACCAATGCATATTCTTTCTACGTAAAACCTTCCTCTTGAATTACTACATCTATTGATGTGAACCGTATTAAAATCCGTTGCGTAGTTTGAAAGATCTAAGCGTAACATGCAGAGGGATAGACGACGGGAAGCGACTTTGTTATACTAAATATGTAGAGACGATGTAGAGATGCGAAAGTCTGAATGTTGTTTTCTCAATCACGCCAGAACGGTAAAACGGATCTGAATGAAATTTGGCACACAGATAGATTGTAGACTGGAATAGCACAAAGGCTACATTTTACCCCAGAAAATGTACGGCTCCCGAGGGAAGAGTGATAAACGAATTTTACGCGGACGGAGTCGTGGGCAACATGTAATAACAAATATTTTTATAGGTACATAGATAACACCCAAATCCCGGAAACGAATGCTCGCATAAATCACACAAATATTTGCCCTGACCGGTCATCGAACCCGGGACCGCTAGCTTTGTAGGCAGCGTCACTATCAACAAGGCAATAATTATTTAAAATTCAATAATTATTTAAAAATAATGTTTATTTCAGACAATTTTTTAAAACTTTAATTATATGCCTCCAAAGGTTTCCAAATTGACGTAACATCAAGTCGTAAGAACCGTACCTGTGGCAGACGACTTCTACGTAAGACGATATTTAGGTGATATTGTTTTGAATATTTACCGAACTCTATCATCAGCTATGCGATTAATCTAATCCTTATCTTGTATCCACCTTCTTAATCTTGGTTTACTGGCTGCTAACTCAATCGTTGTCATAATTTTGGTTTCAAGATTTCTACAACTAGGTAAGTACCTATAATTTTTCGAAAAGGCGCATTTTTCTTGTGTTTTATTTAATTATACGTTAGCTTAATCACATGTTTGTTTTGAATCATATTGTAATGAAAGATTATTAAGTTGATTTACTTACTGCGTTCTCGTGGCTAAGCAATAGGTACGTGGTACCTAACTTAACTTTATATTTATACGTGGTACTTGAAGAGGTTAGATTGCAGAGACTTTTGAATTTTTAATTCTGAATCGAATTTATCTAGGGTTTGTAAAATTTCGCCCTTAGGACAAGTAATCTCAAAAATGCTGTTTGTATCCCGAAAACCAAAAACCGCCGAGCCCTTCTACAACAATTAACCACACCACGGCAATTACAAAACCGCCGTCCAATTAAACCCGCGTGTTAACCGATTTAATAACCCAGCATTAAAAATTAAGGCCTGTTACCTTACAATGTCATGCTCATAACAAAATTGATTTATCATTATATTAATAAGAAAAAACACGTCCGACCAATAAGGCTTGCCATTCGCAAAAAGTCAGGGTATAAATTACAATTTAAATGTCGCAATTCTTGTGTCGCATTCACGCTCCATTTACGGCGATACGAGATTCCCGAAGATATCCGAAGTAACCCGAAGTAGTAGGGTTGTCACTTCGAGAAATTGTAATTTGTTCACCATGTATAGGCATTGGAAACGGTACGTAGGATAAATAATGCGCATTTTAAGTACTAGTTCTACTTAGTTCTAGCTTAGAGAATAGGTAAATAAATAATGAAGTAGCGGCGGATGTCGTGGCATTGAGAACTACTCACTTGCTCAGAAATTCACGTGCTTTGGATTATCATTACATGTTTAGTTCAGTCATTGTGAAACATTTACAAGAGTAGGTATATCTATATATCTATGCGTTTTTTTATTGATGTAAAAAATTCGTTATAGGCACAGGTAGTCGAGTTCAAAAAATTATGTGTACACTTAATACCTTGTCACTTGAATCGCGGTAACAATTCATATATGACAATTTGAACATGATATTAAATAGATAAGGTTACTAAAGAGTACACATATTTATGTACTCGACTGTACAGATCGACAAATTACAATTCAAATGCAAATGATCACTGTAATTAACATATTACAGCTTTTTTTTCATGCAAATAGATTAGGAGTACTAGCGGGCTATTCTATGAAGATTACACACCGATACTCGGAAATCGAAATTAAGTCAAGGATATTATAATAATATGGGCACACAAACATTTGTCCGTAGTCTTGGAGAATCCCGTATTATAAGAACCTAACATGACATCACACGATTTCAATTGGCCATAACATTGCCGCAACATAACATTGAAATTAAGGTCAAGTACCAAACTATTACCTGTCGCATAAAACTTAAACAACACATGTCGTAATTTTTATATAATAAACACGAATGGTCTCACGAATTTGCGTAATTTTCCCCTTTTATAGCCCCGCACTTTATATTCTAGGTTTAGCCGTTAATTCGGATAAGTACGTTAATCTACTTAATACCTACAACCTAAAAAACAAACCAGTGATAAGTGATCAGAGGCCCGTTTCACGAATTATGAGTTACAAATTACAAGCGGAAATCTCTTCCTAACTCGTACTGCTAGAAAGAGGGTTCCGCTTGTAATTTGTAACTTGTGGCTTCGTGAAACGGGCCACAGGCTGTATTTTTATCACAAACGACTGGGCCGCCCCATCTTCTTACCCTACCCCTACCCCCATGGGTGATGGCACCAATGTAGGACAGTTTTAGCTGAAGGTACTCACCTAACTATAATGGACACTTAACTCTTAATTCAAGATCATAAGGTTAATTGATTGATGAAAAATAAATGATAAACCCTTAAGTATCTTCTGTGACATAAGAATCAATAAGTGTCCATCATTGGTCCTTGTTCAATGTTCATTACTGGTTCCATCACGCTATCATGATGGGAACCCTAGGGTTTCACCCTTCAAAATGCCAAATCATTCCAAACTTTTACTTAATCGTTCAAAATCAATTATAAACATTAAGTATTCATTTATATTTGAAATTTTAATACGATTTATCTCATTAAAACTCATAATGTTGACAGTTTTGGTTGTTACCTCAGTGGACACGACGGCTAATTAGCGCATTTCCATCTCGATCACGTCAATTATCTACACTTCGAATTTTCATTTAATGCTTGATGTTTTTAGTATAAACGAAGAGTCTTTGTAATATTTTTTTATGATATTCAGAACGATTAAATTAAACACGAACTTTAAAATATTTAAAAGTGGTTTCGAAAAATATATTTTTTTGTTACACACTTTCGTTGCCGACTGTTCTTGTAATACTGGTGTGAAACAAATCCGCTATTAAAAGCCCGAGTAAACAAATCAAATCTCGACGGCGCGGCGATGTACTACCTATAAGCCATTGCCAAATCATCCTTTGGTAACCTTCCGTCCCTATCATTACCAGCCTGATGGTACCATATCATTGTATTGTCATCAAAATTGCATAAGCATACCAAATTTCAATTAAATGTATAAAAAAATATTAAGTAGGTTATCCTCGTAAGACCCAAAGTCCTAAATTTATGACATTTGTCAAAGTGACTTTTGACTTTAGTTGACCGACACAAGATTATTTTCCGAACTAACGAAATTTGACGTGGGCCTTACTAGGTAATCGACGTACGACTAGATTTGTTTACATTGCCAGTCAAGCAGTTAGTAAGCTACTAGCGAAGCTAATATGCCTAAGTGTAAAACCCTCAGTATACAAAATATAAAGACATGCAAATTATATTAGCGAACCATCGAAGCAGATGCGTATTTGCCACACATCCATTATTCTGTTTATAGGTAGAACTGGTTGAAATATTCTATTTATGCTCTTATGATTCATCAAAGTTGAAATAATTGCACCACCTACGAGCTAAATGTCGCGGCCTGGGGCCTGATTCATATAAAATACCAGTAGCTTTTCCCGTGACTGAATATAAACATCGGGAACTGTAATTTTTTTTCGAGATAAAACGAACCCTATAGTTCCCTGTGGGCCACAGAACAGAAAAAACAGTAGAAGTGTCAAGTGGGCGTGTAACGTGTGCCACGGTTATGCGGAGTTCCGCATAACCTACCATACTTTTGCCGCGATCGCTTATTTCGATATTTCTAAAATACGAAATAAATCCAGAAGCATGCCTTATTGTGCTATTTTGGAATGTAAAAACGATAGCCGCACCAAAAACATTTTCCATGGTGGCGTGTTGTGTTTATGATAGTTTGAGTATTGGCGACAACAGGTCTGATACTAAGCGAAGCTCATGCCACTTCCACTGTTTTTTCTAATCCGTGCTGTGGCTTAGCATGCGAGGCGAGGAGAATACGTCAAACCCCGTCAAACGCGATTTAGTGTCAAATATGTCTATTCCATATTCTAACGTAAGGGTAAACATTAAAGGTTTTAAATTAAAGTATATTTTGTGTGAATTGAGTCCTTTTATTACAGCATCTTAAAGTGTGACATTATGTCATATTTTCTTATTTTCATATGAATAAATCTCGCGTAGCATACTAAGCCCCCTGTGGCCTGTTTCACGAAGCTACAAGTTACAAATTACAAGCGGAACTCTCTTTCTAGCAAATGGAGTTAGAAAGAGACTTCCGCTTGTAATTTGTAACTTGTAGCTTCGTGAACCGGGCCCCTGGAGTTAAAACTATCCCCATAGCAAACTTTATTAAAATCAGTAGTTTAGTGGTATATGAAATGTAAAGATCAAACATATAAGCAAACAGAGGGCTTATCCCCTAACGCTCTCGCAATCGCAATCGTTTTCATTTTGACAGTCCGAAGGCTTGAAGTGAGAAGTATTTACTGCAATAGGTTTTTGCCGTCCAAATACGCGATCTCTTTTTGTAGCGCGCATTTTGCCTAGTACGTCTCACTCAGTTCATGAGCATTCGATTCTTAAATTGATGATGCAAAACCCTTATCTTCTTTAAAATAATAATAATCAAAGTGTCCAACATTGGTGCTAGACGTGCTAGTCCATTAGTGGTGTCATTAAGTTAGGCAACTTTTATCTCTTAATGTCGCAGCCATACCGTTTTTGCATAGCTGACGACAGAAATAGCTTCTTATTTAAGTTATTAAGACTTGCTGCAAAAACATGAGCGAGCTCGCCTCAAGGTTTCTCTAAATTACTTGACACAACATTTACTGAGATAGGTACCTAACCTACTTTGCTGTTTGTCCATGATTCGCAGTAATGCTATTTTAATTTTCATGCACAAAAGTATTTATTATACTTACTAAAACTCACAAAGACATTAGTTTTAGTTAGTAGAGTTTTAATATTAAATACAGAATTTAGGGCATTCACTCGAACATAGGTGCATACCTACCTAAAAATAAATACACATTTTTTTTTTTAATAGAATATTTTAGGAAAGTAATTTTAATCATTTTGTTTTTTTTTGTAAAAATCCATTTATTTTTATTATATTATACAAAACTTTTGGTATAAGTTCCTATAGTACATTTAATCTACATTAATATTTACAGAATTCAACATTCAAATTATAACTAAAAGTATTGAAATAAGAAATAAATTAAGCTACTCAAATATTAAAAGATATAAATAATTAATCACCACTACCTATAAAAAGAACACCCCCTCTAGCAGGTCCGCACGCGGCATGGTCCCTATGACTATGACACTGGCTGCATTACCTGTCTGGTTAGCTAACCCAATCCTTTGAAAGAGGTGAGCACCAGCTCTAGGATCTCCGGAGGTTTCTATAAGCCGGGATGACAGGGCCTTAATAAAGCTTTTCATATCGGCTGACCAAGGCCTCATGGTCTCCACTGCAAGCGCCACATATTCAGTTAATTATTTAATAATGATGAATATTTACGGCGCTTGATGGTTTTGGCCTGATCAGTGCACCGGCCTCATTAGGGGTTGACTGGACGTGGGAAAGGGCGAATGTGTCAACACACGTCGCTTCCCACACCAGTGCTCTACATTCTGTCTGGTCGCTTGCCGTCGTTCCTAAGTAAACCTGCTGGTTCCAGAACAGCTGATACAGAGGCAGTGGCGCCAGTGGCAAGTGAACGACGGATCAGATCATTAATTGTGCCGTTGCTGTACAAACGGCCGGCAATTCTCGGCAAGGGTCGTATACCGGTATTATTTTCTTACAAAAATACCGGTAGGTATTCAATTTTGGTATCTCGCTTAGGTACTATCGAAAATTATAGTGTTATTTCCTTAATTACAATCGAAAATATAATCAAGGAAACGTTGCAAATTAAGGAAGATATTCCAATTTTAATGAATATCGGTATCGATCCCTGCTCCCACTTCCTTCCCGCACGCGAATAGTAAGTATGTTAGTACCAAAAACCTGGACGTCAAATAAATTAGATAAACGAAAACACGGTTAACTAGTCGAATAAACAATATTTGAAAAGTGGTTCAATTGAATGTGTTTTTTGAATGATCAGACACATTGTAATAATGTAGTGTGTGGGGGTGCCTAAACTGATGTTTCCGATGTTGTTGTCCTATTCTTGTTTAGCCCAGACAGGAAAGAAAGAAAGAGGTGATCAAATTTTTTTTAGGCAATGGCTATAAAGGCCCAATTTAATTATACATATTCCCTACATAGGCTAGGCACAACCAATAACGTTATGTATGATCAGCTAGCGTCTCCCGTGTCTTGAGATAAGCACCGATACATTGGAACGATTAGGCTGTGATTATTATACACCAGTAAGGTGTTATTTTCGTAATGAGCTCGCAATCTCGTGGGCGTCTCGGGTCATTCCTCGCTGCTAGTACATGAGTCATCGGCGGGCTGTTACGGAACAATGGTTATTCTGAACGAAGGCGTTAAAACTTTATCGAGTTCACTCTGTATAATAGTAGTTTGATTGTGACCATTGAGGTCTTACAAACTTTTTTAATGATAGGGTATAGTTAATTATTCCCTTTTTTATCTTTTAACGAATGGGTACGATTCTTTCATGGCGCGAATAAGTTAAACGAGCATAAAACTAGTACCTATTAGTAGATTCAGGCGTAAGGACATTTGCATTTATTTTAAGATTGTAGGTATACGCGTTGCCAAACCTTTAGGATTACGATGGGATAATACCTCTGTGCTAGTAATTTGACCGTCTAACCTTTGGATCGTCTTTCATTCGTTATTTCACGAAAATATTCCAATTTCAATACATTTTCGTCTTCGAATTTTAAAAGCAGCTACGAGTCCGACATTTCATTAATAATAACACCACAGAAATTACGTAGGTAGGCTAAATAATGGATTACTATAGACAACGCCTACTCCGCCGTTTATCAATATCATAAATCTTATATTTGTCAGGGTTTTGTCAAGGTAGAGTGGTAGGAAGTGTTGCAGCTAATCGAATATAATATTGTTTTCGTTATTTTCTTTCAAACACATGTAAGTAACAAACGGATATATATTATAATTTATAAATAAATACACTATAGTGCTAGGCAGGTAAGAAGTCACTCTTGACACATTACACTACTACGAAGTTTCTGAATCCTGATAATGTTGGCACCAGTAAAACAATGCTGTTATTACTATTCCTTGACACGCAACAAATAATTTAATATTTTTTTACTGCTGCTTTAAATCATCAGTCCTATTGACTTCTTATTCTCGTAGTACTATAGATAAATACCTACTTAAATTGTAAATATTGTACTAAAACGATGAACCTATAAACTACGCTCTAGCTTTTATTGCTGTTTATATGACCACTCCTATTTAAATCAATTGACTGCCGGGTAAATAGCTATTTAGTTGCAACGCCAAGCTATAACGCGGCAATAACGTGGCAATAACGTGGCAATGACATAAGATTGAACGTTGTTTGGCCAATTTAGAGCGAAGCACTTAGAATTGCTATATTGGAAATTGATCTAGGAAAGCACTGAGGTATTATTTTGAAGGTCCATAGCTAGTCCGAATATGCCGAGACAGACCACCGGTTTTATTTGTATCTGCTCATGGAATGGCTAATTCTATGTAACGGGGTTGCCACATTGTGCCAAATGGAATCTAGTCATAAGACAATTCTAAGACCTTTTGGTTAGTATTTTCATTCAAATCCCATTGCTGGAGTTAGTCGTTAACTTCTCATATTTTGTAAATATTATTGTAGCCAATCTCTATGGGACGAGTCTAGCTCGTCTCGAAATCGCAATCTTTGGTATTTCTCTGCGCCGATTAATGTCTAGTTTGGCTAATCAGTACTCGAATTGGCCTATATCGTTCACTACAATCAATGCGCATTTGACAGATATCCTCCCCAGTTCCACTTTCTTCTTTCTTAGAGCGCAACTCGGTGTTCTCGGTGTTAACACTCAACTTTATATCCATCATCGCTCACAAGCTCGACTGGATGGATAAACGTCTCGCGTAAAATGGTGCGTTTTATGCAATTGTTGTACAATCTACTATTATCGCCTAGAATAAAGACCCACACTTCAAAAGCAATATTCTTTTACCTAGTAGAACAGAGACCTTGTCAGTGTCAGTACTTCGGGTATTCGGGATGCAAAGCCACGAAATTCCTTGTTTTTAACAGTAGGTATTAATACAAAAAAATATAGACACGCCTTAAACACGTCAAATGACAGTTTTCTATGGATTGATATTTGCTAAACAAGACGTTCAGTGGTTGTTTAAGTTTTTGTAATAACGCCGTAAGTATTTAAACTATTTTACCCCGCATCAGACAATTTAACTAAGAACGAAATATGATTTGTTATTGAAGAATGTTATTTACCCACAGTTGCCAATCACTCGTTAGGCAGTGACTGACAGCATTGCCTTACTCATTATGTAGCCACATTACTCTTCGAGATAAAGCTTGTAACATAATACCAAGGTGTGGTTTGTGAGCCGGGTCTAAATAAAGCCTGTGCCGTACTAGAAGCGAAGCTTATTTGAAATAACAATCCTACGTGCTTGGTTCACTCGACTGACAAGCCTACATAGACCCGCGCGTGAGTAAGAATCAGGTATATGTTTTGAACCTTATCACCCCCTAGAACCGTACGAAGGTATAAATATACTTAGGTTGAGGTTCGTACTACGTTAGCTCTTGTTGGAATTGTCTAGTTCTTGTTGGAATTGTTTTAGTTATTTCCTAAACAGTTTTAGCTTATTTTCTAGGAATATCGCCCAGTTTTGTCCTTCTCTTCCTTTATATAAAGTAAAAGTAAGGCATTGTTCAGACACCAGAAAATAACTGGTGTCAAGTAACAGATCAGAGACCAGCCGTGATTTTATGAAGCTCATGTAACGAAATCGTAATCACTTATCTGGACCAGTAATCTGTGTATTGGATTGTTACCAGTCACCTGTCACTGTTAAAACTGATAAAATAGTAGACGGATAATATTCTAAATAATTGTAGCCAAATCTTGCTATGGACTGACACCCTATAGGCTCTGCGTGCTTCCAAATCATTAGCTTGATTCGACAGTTCGAAGAAACTTCTTGAAACTTTAGCTCTTTACTGACGACAGAGCAGTCAACGTGTCCGTATAAATTATTTCAAGTAAGCATTTGCATTACGTGTATAAACATGTACAGATAAACGACCTTTGCAATATATGCAACTAGGCAAGCACATTTCCTCGCTTGTCACTCAGTGCGTCTTTATCATTACATACTAGGTAGAAAGGGGTTACCGAACGACAATAAGTCGCTTGTAACTTGTGCTAGCCATCCTGGCGTTTAATTTAACCTTACACAGTACACACACCTTGTGACGTGTGCATCAATTTTATTATTTTGAACCCTTCATGTGTTGACTTAACCGCTTCTGCCGACGTCGCAGTCCTGAGGCCCGTTTCACGAAGCTACAAAAGAGGTTAGAAAGAGACTTCCGCTTGTAATTTGTAACTTGTAGCTTCGTGAAACGGGCCACTGAAGTCTTTATTATACAACTAGATACAAGTACGATCAAAGATTTTAACGTTTAGCCACAATAGAGCCTGGCGCTACTTTGACATGGGGGCAGGCAGAATTATGGTAGTTTGACAATAAAAGTGCTGGTACAACATATATATCGGTGTGGATAACACGGTGAATGACATTATACAATAGGTATGTTCGACGTTAAACTGTGTAACTTAACGTCTCACTTAGTTGTGTACATTTTTAAGACGGACATCATGATATTTGTATGTATGGATAGTCAACTTGCGTTAGACATTTTCATCAAAACAGCCAGCTAAATTGGCACAAGCAATGTCTCTCCATACTAAAATGAGACTTTGTTACCGCCCCGTCATCGCCATTTTATAGCTTTGACCCTTTTAGCACTATTGTAGGAAGGTATATTGCAGAAATAAAACTATCCCATTCTATTATATTGCCCAAATTCGTCGTTTCACCTGGCTATGCAAAGATTGCCTGGTAAAAATGATCGGCGTGATATTCACATTATTTTTCCTAAAAAAAAACTCAGGGAAGGGGCGGACTCTATAAACGGGAGATCGTGTAAAAGACAGGTTGTGACAGTATGAGTATGTTCTCGCCGTATCAGATGCAAAAGTACATATTATATATGAATTCAGACTAAAGATACCATTTGATGAGTTAAGGCATTAGATGATAAAAAATTACTTGAGTAGGTATGTACAGTCGAAGTCATAATTATATTAAACGTTTCCAAGGCGAAAAAAATACCAACACACCCCTATGCCCCTGACAATAACTTTTATGTACATACGTATATTTGACGCAATGGCCAAATAGATATATTAGTGCTTTAACTGTACCCGTATTATCAATAGTGAGCAGAGAGAGTTATCTCAAAATCGGCTGTGC
Source organism: Acleris cristana (assembly GCA_948252455.1). Lineage (NCBI taxonomy): Eukaryota > Metazoa > Arthropoda > Insecta > Lepidoptera > Tortricidae > Acleris > Acleris cristana. The sequence goes on along the minus strand of OX411782.1, from coordinate 13,346,417 downwards.
GTTTACATACACAACACACTTTGTACAGTACACAAAAAGGTGACAATCACAACACTGATTATTTTGTTGAATCAATGCTCTGTGGTTAGCTTAAACACAACATTCAACATTCACAGACAGCATCATCGTCGTCATATTGACCAAAAAACGTCCGCAGCTGGACACAAAAGATGTTCAAAAATCGCCACTTCATGCCTTGAGTGATATTTAGCTACCCTAGAATTAATTAAGCTTTTTACCAAATTAATAATTCATTACAGTCTTCTAAGTCAACTGTATCCTTCTCCAGGTGTTGACAGCTAACATCGGCACCCTGCTGGACTTGTACGGCGTGGAGAAGGGGCTGGACCACTTCCGCTCCTCCCAGGAGTTGACTTTCGACGAGTTTCGCTACTACCTGCAGCATGAGGTCTTCAGCACCCTGCCCAAGACTGCGACGCTGCACGTCGTGAGGGACTACGAGACGAAGATCAGCGAGGTGGGTGGATTGCACTTTGAGTTTTTAAGTATTGTAAGGATTTTGACACTGAGTTCAAGTAGGACTAATAGAGCAACTAGGGCCCGAGAATTTTGTTAAATAGTCAGAATTAACTTCATGTTACAAAATTTCTGGTTTATATAGGTAGGTATTCGATTTAGGCTCAGCGCGAAAACACTCTTGGGAATCAGTATGGATTTGACCCTTCTTAACTAGAAGGGTAGGTGTTCTCTTTTTTTACAAAGGAGGGTTGAGGGTTGACATTGTATTCCACACATCTTAGGAAAGATCTAATTTTTTCTTGCACTCATACCTAAAAATTACGAACATTTTGCTCACGTCATTTTCCAATGAATGTGTTGAAAATATTTTAATGTCTGAATTCTGAAGCATATTCTGATATATCATTTACCAAGTGTCTAGTTCTTTATAAATTCGAATTAAATTGGAAATAATTACTAAATCTAATTTCCAGGTGTGTTGGCTGGTATGCCGCAAGCACCACCTCAACCGAGACAAGCCTATCTTCGACGACGACTCGGTCTTCAAGCTGTTCCGCATCTTCTGCCTCCTCGGCGACCTGGTCCAGGACGCTGACGACAACAACCATTATGTGGTAAAGCAAGAAAACAACACCTACTATACTTAACTAGACTTTTGAATGATTCACGGTTAACAATAGAATTAATTTCAATGGCATATAGAGAGGTAACGCAGCCAGTATCATTATTATGGACCATGCTGCGAGCGGACCTGCTAGAGGGGCTGTTCTTTTTATAGTGGTGATTATTATTTACATCTTTAATATTTGAGTAGCTTAGTTTTATTTTAATTTAAATAAGTTTAGTTTTAACTTTTAATTGTATTATATTAAATGTATTACTTATTATGGGATATTGGCCGCAATATTTTGTGTTTTATAACACGTGTCATAATACTTATAACCAAGGATAAAGTACGGCCAATGAGACGAGATAAAGAATGTCAACAATCTGACCGTTATTGAGTTATTGCGATAGCGAGCAATTATTATATCTGTCCTTATTTCTTGTACGGAATATAGGTAATATCTTTATTTGGTCGATGGCGGCTGTCGTTGCGTGATTTTTGGTACCTACAGGAAAGCTGTTATTACAGAAGTTGTCAACATTAGAGCCGCCATTTTGTAAAATTCATTTCTATTTCGATACTTTGGATTTCGTTTGAAATGACACGATTTTTGAAAGCTTGTTAACATTCTTTATCTCGTCTCGTTGGCCTTACCTTAGACTAAACGCAATATACCGCGTTGGGCAGCTATTAATAAAAAAGAAGAGCCAATAAAAAATCGTGTGTGTAAATAAGTTTATGTAAAACCAATATAATCACGCCCAATATCATTATGATTTCATCATCATCATCATGGTTCACACAGGTGTCAACATCGGGAATCGAATTGAACTCCGATGGAGTGATTCCTAACATACGTAGCTAGTTATGATAGTTGATCTTGCTTGCCGTCAAGGTCATTACAACGTCCACATATTACCTAACAATTCATACAATTACACAGGACATTGAATAAGTGGGCAGACATCGTAAAATTCCCCCAGAAACATATACAAAGAATCTACTTGAATGGAACCGCGACCAAAGTTAGTTTTTCATAAAACCGAGCAATTAGGTAGGTAGGTAACCTTTAAACGTCGTTACCATACTTATCAAAAGGTTACCTAATTAATTACATAAATATTAAACAGCATAATAATTGGAGTGAAACTTTTATTAAATTTAATACCAGCAATTACCCCTGGAGACCTCCCTGAATTCGTGACGTCATAGGTATCCAATGTCCCTTGTTGTCAGTCTTGTTAATCTGCTTATGAAAGTTCATATGGTCGCCACATGTTGGAGAATGTATATCGTGTCATTGACATTGCTTCTCGATTTCTTGGAAAGTTAGTACAGTGCGATAACTTTTGAAAGGTCTTTACTTTAGGGTTTGTATTTCTCTCTTACTCACTTTCATACGCTCATATGCGAGTCTTATCGATTTTACCCGATCCCGAAAAACGTTTTTAGAACCCTTGCACTGTAGACATACTAGTTTGTGCTTTGTTTGAAGCTTAGTGTGATCCTTGCATAGAATGGTCACGATCATAAACACTGATTCACCTTAGTACATACCTTGCCGCTTTAACGCCTTTGTCAGTGTGGCAGTTCCAAACATCACGTTAATGCGACAAGATACTAAAGTGAATAGTTATTTATGATGCTGACTTTACCTACCCACACACATATACCAATAGCACCTATCTGAAATCACACATGTTTTTTGGCGCTCTTTTTCAATTTGTATAACAATCTTACACTATATCGTCAACATACTGTTGACATCATAGTATCGCTTCTGTCAAATGTTTTAAAGTGTGCGAGTTTCTGCTAAAGGTTCGTGTGTACTACTACAACGACAACAATATGATAACAATAATATAGAGTCAATATGGGCTTGATCAAAGAGTATAGGGACTCCGAGTTTCATATTTAAGTAGCAACTTTGAAGTTTTATTAAAACTTGCACAGCAGTCCGCATAGCAATTAACCAGTCGGTAGAAAAGCCGTTAGTAATTCTCCTACGGGATAGCGGGGTCGAAGACCTGTTATTAATCACGCTGCCGGTTCAGATGATCCCGGCTGTACGCGTCGTTAAACAGTTAAGCCTATTAGACCTGATTGTTCATTCAAATCCTAACTGAATGCAGAGCTTTATTATCTTTTTCATATTTAGCTAACAACTGAACAGTGTTCCTAGGTAGGTATTTTAAATGCGAAACTTTGTTTGTTTTTTCCTCTATATTCCCGTTTCACGGTTCAGCGCCTCAAATGATTGATGTATATTCGATAAATAAATTTATACCCCGAAAACAGACATGAGGTTCATTGACGTCTTAAACTTAACAGCATTACAACTGCAACTGCATTTTTTAAATATTTTTTGATTTTTTTTTAATATTTTGTTTGAAGAATGTGCAATCACGTCTTCTATCAATTCCAGGTCGTCCTCCAGCCTTCAGAAGCCGGCCTGGTGGCAGAACAGCTGGTCCACTGCCTAGGCCTTCGCTGGGATGCCGCCGACTGGGAAGCCCTAGGGTCCTCCATCGGGCACTTTAAATGGTCCGCGTTCCTAGCGGTCCTGGAAGCCAAATACTGCTGTCAACAGCTGCACGCCGCAGCCCTGGTTGAAGCCGTTGATGAAATATACGACGTGTTCATTGAGGATATTATTAAGAAGGTAGGTTTAGGAGTTATTCTGTAATTACTCTGGTTCAGTAAAATCCTAAATGATGAAGCTTTTGGGATTGGATGGGATATTTAAACAAAATTACTGAGTATATTAATAAAATAAATAGTAGTAAATATAAATAGTAGTAGTAAATAATCACACCTGCAAAAGAAACCGCAGATAATCTTAGTGAACAGTTCCGTTTATACGACTCCTGCTGGAATGTTTTAGATTTAAAAGTAGAACTTCAGACTTGAGTGTGTTGTCAGGAATTCCCCATATCGTAAAGCTCTAGATCATAGTGGAAAATGGAATGGAATTAACTTTTAATCTAATGTTCACGATTATCGTTTTTCAGGGTTACCTGTTCAAGCGCGGTTACCTTCTGCCCACGATGCGCGAGTACTGGTGCGTGCTGCAACCCTGCGCGCTGACGTACTACAAGAGCTCTGCGCAGAAGGAGCAGTGCGGGCGCGTGGCCATCGGCGAGTACTGCTCGGTGGAGGCGGCCGCGGGCGAGGGCCGGCTGCAGCGGTTCCAGCTGGTCACGCCTGAGCGGACCTTTGAGTTCGGCACGCAGGACCATAAGTAAGTGAAGATTTCGGTCACAATGATCACTATAGGCTACATTTTTTTTTTCATTTTTCTGGTCAAGGTCGCCGCAGCGGTCCAATAAGAGCTTAGTGGTTATTGGTGGTGGTCTAGTGGTCCATTTTGTATGAAATACTTCAGCCTACTGACAGAATACTTAAGACATAAAAATTAATATCACTGCTGTCAACTCGCATAACTTGGTATGCCCATTGTCTTACAAGACTCTTTAAAAAATACATGTCATATTTCTAACTACGGGTACCCGTATATACGGCATTGCGTTCACCAGGATCCCTTAGCCTAATCCCCCAGGGGATCCTGGTAAACTCATTCAACAGAGACGACGAAGCTCCGCTTTCGCAAAGCTCCTATTTCTGGGTGTTTTGGCCCTTCGGGCCAGCTGATGAACTAGCATAGCCTAAACATATTTAACGCTATGAATCCGCGTTCAGGGGATTACCATAAACTCCTGAGTTCACCAGGATCCCCTGGGGGATCGGGCTAGGGGATTCTGGTTGACCCAAGCGTACGGTTCATTGCATAGCGATTTTTAATTCTCTACAATGCCGTCGAATAAGTCCAGGTAATGTTGTAGGTGAAGATACATGAATTTGATGGTCGTCGTTGCGCTTACAGGAGCCGTCTTCAATGGGTGTCAGCGCTGCGGCAAGCGGCAGCCGTGTCGGGCGGCGCGGAGGGGTTCCAGCGGCGCGCGCGGGCGGGGCGGCGCGGGGCGGGCGCGCGGCGCGAGCGCGAGGTGCGCGAGACGCGCGCGCGCCTGCAGCACGAGGTGCGGGCGCGGCTCGCGGCCGAGGCGCAGGCACAGGCAAGTTATGCTCTAAGAATCTTTATTTCTAATAAAAAACTGTATATTTCATTCCATTTTTCTGCAAAAACTTCCATTGGCCAGGTGACATTGACCGAGGTAAAAGGTACAATTTTATGGTAAGTGAGGGAAGCATATATGTAGTGGGGAAAACTTGACAATTTGTATTGAATCGTAGTTTTTTATACGCTACACAACACGAGACAAAACAATTTTGGCGTAACTATTTTGTTCTTGATTGTGGAGCGTTGGTGTGAAGCTTGTAGCGCATTGTTATATATCTATGAGAAGGGTACATAGAACACTCATGGATAAGATGCAGTCTCTGTACCAACAAGGCAATAAATAAATCAATCAATCAATCAGGGTACAATCTTACACAAATTAACCTAGTCCCAGACTAAGCTCTACCTATAGGCTTATCTTATACTATGGGTAGGTACTAGACAACAACAATATAAATACTTTTGAATAAATACTTTAACTCATAGGAAACATCCAAGAATCAGAAACGAATGCTCGCGGTCATCAGACAAATATTTGCTCATACTAGAAATCGTACCCAAGGCCGCTAGCTTCGTAGGCAGGGTCCCTACCAAGTAGTCTAAACGTGTCGTCTAATGGTAAATGGTTCACAGATGGACATTTAACATAGATACCATCTTTTTTTTACAGGAGCTGGCGGAACTGGCACAACAGGACAACAAGAAGCTAGAAGAGCTGAAAACCACACAGACGGAGTTAGAGCGGCTTCTGCACGAGGAAACCCAGGCGAAGAGGGATGAGGAAATTGTTCGTGCCCTTCAAGCTAGGTAGGTTACGTACAAACTTAGTTATTCTTCCGGTGCAAAGAAATCGTATGTTTATATGAATCACCTGGTATCGGTCTTGTGCAATTTCCAACCAGGTGCCGCCAGCTTGGAGCATGCACAGAAGCGGTAAAATGAGCTCTTAAAAGACTCTTGAATTAAATAGAGATATATTCTTTTACTTTCTGGTACTTAACAAGTTTCGGCGGCTCATTATACTGCCTCTGATCTTAATAATCTTGATAGAATTAAGTCAAGATTATCAATCCGAAGACTCTACTCTTACTCTTTAACTACGAAACTTCGAAAAAACTGCTTGCCCGTCCTTTAATTTGTTTTCAATACATTACGCCTTCATCCACTCGTCTCTTTGTTGAAATGACCTTAGTGATAATTATATTGTTTCTAGGGTTTTAGCAGAAGAATGGGAGAGGCGAGAGGAACTAGAGAGACTGCAGGAAGAACAAAACAGAATGCTTGAAGAGGAGAGGCTTAAAAGGAAAGAGTTCGAAATACTGCAAGCTGAGAAAGAAACACAGTTTAAAGGTAATAAATAAGTGACAATTTTGGCAGTTACGTTATATATCTAAATGAAGAAAAGAAGAAACTGACTGACTGACATATTGATCAACGCACAGCCCAAACCGCTGGGTCTAGAGATTCCAAATTTGGCACGTTCATTCCTTATGATTATGAGGTCTAAGAAGGGATTCGACGACAATTGAAAAATAAATAATTAAAGATAAGTAAATGATTTCCAAACTATATAAAATAAGACATCGTTTTAATTCTTTTATTGTAAACCGTGTAGTTTTTGTGTCAATAAATTCAATTTCTTTCTTTCTTTCTTTCAAACTCTATCACCTCTTTCGTGAATCCGTTAAGACAAATTTCGTACATACCTCCATGTAAGGCAAGTACCTATGCTTAGTTTATTAACTGTGATAGCTACTAAGTAATGTGCAAACGGTATTGTAAATATTTACAGAAGCAGAGAAACGGTTGAAAGAGCTCGAAGACGAAAAGAAAAGGTTGGACGAAGAACTAAGAGCAGCCCAGGAGAAGATCTCGAAGACCGAACACACTGCTCAGGCTCTACATGTCCAGTTACGGGTAAGACGCCATCAAGTCAGAATCAAGACAAACTTGGAAAAGGAATCTTTTTAGGATTCCGTACAAAAACGTCTGTCTATCTGTCCGTCCGTCTGTCACAGCCAATTTGCTCCGAATCTACTGGATCAAATCAGGTAAAATTTGGTAGGATGGTGTAATCCTTTGACCCAAAGATGTGCAAAGTAAATATATTTTTTTGGGTCATTTTCGGGGAACAAATTAGGAAATTAAAAAAAAGCTTTGCAAACCTTATTGTGTCACATATCAAATGAAAGGGCTCGTTATGAGGATCTCAAATATATATTTGTTATTAATGTTATTATTGTAAAATAAATAGTTTTGATTTTATTCATGAAGGAAGAAGAAAATTGTCCATTCCCCCGTCCGAAACGAATGAGCTTAAAATTTTGAAAAAAAAAACAGAATATAGTTCATTGCTTGTAGATTATAGGAAAACCTATAAGAATTCCATCAAACAAAAATTTAAACTAGAGCAGTACAGGGACAGAGCTTCATTTAGACTGCATTTTTTTTACTGATATTGTGTTAAAAAAAACATACGACATCGTACTTTGTCGGATATGTTTGTATTCGCCTTGCATTTTCCCGACAAAATACGATATCTGTTCTGCCTGGAACTTGGCAGGTTTTGACAGCTTCAGAAACTTAAATATGAGTCATATAAGCACTTAATCCACACTATTTCTCCAGGACTTGAACCCAGTACTCCGAAGCAGTGAACGGTCTCGTCGTGCTATTTCGTTCGTGCCGACCACCAAGAGCTCCTCCGACACCCTCATCGACGTCAGAGCCATACGCCATCTCAGAATTCTCAACGATGAAGACAAATTATGATCTGATTAGATTCATGATCGATAGGTATATCACAATGAACGGGTAGGGCTTCCAAGCGCTTGAACTGTCCATTCTGAATGTTACGAAATACGAATGTTGTTTCTTAACGATGAAAAATAACATAAACAAACACTTCTTATTTTTCTTAAACCTAATTGCTTCATACATGTTATCGTATTGTTAACGTTATGATAGCTCTTATTTACTTGACAGTAATCACGGCTGGGTTACAAACAACACAATAACATGTCAAAAGGAATTAGACTTAGTCTAGTTAGAATAAAGCCCCAAAATAAATTGCAGAGGAAGAGCGTGTCTTTTCAACTTAATGAGTTTGACGACACAGCAGACAGTCTAGTTTATAGTACCCTTCCTACGTAACTAGCGTTCCCGGGTTCGATTCTTGGGTGCTTTCTATGTATTTATTTATTTATTTCTCTATATAAGTATGTTTATAGTTGCCTAGTACCCAACCCATAGTACAAGCCTAGAGCTTAGTTTGCGACTAGGTCAATTTGTTAAAGATTGTCCCGCTGTATTTATTTATTTTGTTTAACTTTATTTATTTGCGGAATTCTGACAGAACCTTTGCGAAAACTCCTATTTTATTTGAACGATAATCCACCATTAAGTTTTTTTTTGCGGATGAACGCTTCGAAGCCTTACCCAAATATATTCGACTTTTACGATCTTCAAACAGCTAACTCTGTATTAAAAATAGACGAATGATTTACAAAAATATAGCCTTATATACATACCCTTTATACTACTTTATATACATATAAATATTTACTGTCCGCGAATCTGTCTGCATAAAAATTGTTTACTCGCTGTTAAAAAGTACTATATATAAAACTTTATTGAAATCGGTACACTGACTACGGCGGTTTAGCCGTGATAGCGTAACAAATAGAGAGATAAAATTACTTTAAGATTTATATATTATAGGAAGGGTTTAGGATTTTGGTTCTAGAATCCACGGAGTCGCTATTTCCTAATTATTATTGCACATATCACTTTGATTTTGGCCTTTACTTTTGTCATATTTCTAAATATACTAATTACATTTTTAGTTTATTATCCATACCTACTTATATTTGTTTGTTTGTTACGCTTTCACAGCGTAGATATCCTCCGTACCAAAAAAAAATTAAACTCGTTTAGCGATTTAATGAATGATTGAATTTTGAACTATGACAATACTGAAGGTCAAAATCAATCAAGGTAGTATGTATTATAATAATCAGGAAACAGCGACTCCATGGATCCTAAAACCACGGTTTGTCACCAAAAGTCCTAAACCCTTCATAAGTATGGATTATAAATTACGCGTAAAATTAACGCCAAGTTCCAATTACGCTTTGTTAAACCTTTTCAACCCTGTTGATGGGTATATGTAGAGCCAATGTAGAACCAGACAAGCCTAGTACCATTCTACGACAGGGAACGACAAAGTTGTAAGTCAAATTCCACAAAGTTTTAGACGTTTAAGTATTTCTAAAATGCATCTCGTCCCGAATGGTTTGGACTTCATTTACACCATAAGTACATATTTACATAAAGTGTTTTCAATACACGGCGGCACGCCAGTCACATAGATGTTGCACGGTTGTGTCAATATTATGAAAAACAGACAGACTGACGGACAATGGAGGTTTATAATAGTACCTATCCCGCTGGCAACCTTTGCGTAAGGAACCCTAATTAAGTAGTGGGGGCATCGCGGACTGAAAAACTATATATGACTAGTTGTAATTGCTTCCCATAGTGTTATATCAAGTAAATATAAGGAACTCAAAGGTCATTCATTATTTTATTTGGCATGATTATATTATTATGACGCTTCGAGGTCAAACAAAACCTAAAGATCTCTATAGTGAAGGCTATAAGGTTGGTTTACAAAAAAATACTAAAATTAAGGAATGGTAACTTTAGTCATGTGAGTAACGAAAATTAACTGTATTGCAATAAAACAAATGGTGGTATCTCAGACAAAACTCCTGTAGCAAGTGCGACCATATTACTTATGGGTGAGGATTGAATCTTCTTCGTTTGTTGAATTTGAGATACCGCCTATTGGTGTATGAGGGCACTATATAAATGTATGACTAATTTCGTTACTCACGTTATTATTTGCATTCCGCAGGAATGGTTAGAACATCCAGTTCAAACAAAACATATCTTTATTGTGAAGGATATAAAGGTGTTAGGGGTACTAAGGCTACGTCCGCTATGACACGCGGCTTGCTTAGCGCCCTAGAGCCAAGCGTGCCACCTTGCGGGCCACGAGTGAAACAAACGTTTTAGAATCATCACAACCGACCGAAGCGCGAAGCACAGGGGTGTTATTCTCGCAAAAACGCGGTCGGACGAACGAACGAGTGAATGTCGCAACAAAACACATTTAGCGCGTGCATTCCCAATTTTATTAGGCAGCCTTAAATTGAAAATGCACGCGCTAAAATGTGTTTTGTTCGCTCTGACGGAACTACTTAAACTCGACGCTGCGACATTCACTCGTTCGTTCGTCCGACCGCGGTTTTCAGAGAATCGCACCCCTGCGCGCTTGGCGCCTGAATCGCTAGCCGCTTGTCAGTGCGAACTAGGGAATGCAATTTAACCGGTTATTAACCGTTTTTGTATAAAAATAACCGGTTAAAACCGGTTGTAACCGGTTATTTGCATTCCCTAGTGCGAACGTAACATTACCAGAGCGTCTATTCAACTCATACCTCATTAACATGTTATAAAATTTTCAAAGTTTGTATAGCTCTAAGAGCTATCAAAATTGCAGTATATTTGTAAACCTGCCTAAAATTTCGGTCCCGTGCAGATACATTCATAATCAGACATTGCATGCTTAGATACGGCTGCCCTACTGCTGTCATACTGTAATATTGGTCGCCCCAGAATGAGACGCAAATATTTAGCGTCATGTATAACATTATTTACTTACATGGAAACTATTAATATGTTGCAGCAAAATAAACTGTAGTTATTACGTTATTAAATTCGTTTTACTATTTTTACCAACATCGAGAAAAGATAAATGTTTACAAGGAAATCGTAATCTGTTACTGGTAACAGACTATCCCCCCCTTATCTCCGAAGTTTATGAATCGAAAAAATACCGATCAGTTACGCATCGGACTCGAGCACCGAGGGTTTCGCACCTACGTCGTGATTGTATGAAATGTTAAAAACCCGTAAACTCCTCCTGCTCTTTGCTCTCTTCATACTTTCGAAGCCCCATAATACAGAAGGTATCTCTGTAAAGTACAGTTAGCAGCATATAATAACCACTTATATATGACGCTGACTGTACCTACACACATCCGAAATGTCCAAGGATCAAGTAGGTATAAATTCCTATATTAATTTGATATTTTGCAATATACTTCATTGCAAATGTCGCAACAAACATCAATACTGTTAACTGCTGAGCTCGGATAACGGTTTATTTTCGAAACGGTTTCGTCTTTAATACCTCAGAAACGATTTGTTTCGTTTTCGTTCGAACGAAATGTTATGGAAAACGTTTTTGATCAGGATCAAAATTTTAATCGTTTTTGATTAATAAAACGTTTGTAACCGTTTTTCCATTTTGCTGGGGTGTTTGGTACGAAGCTACGAACGAATAACGAATAATTTCATGCTCGTCGCCGCACGCAGCGCGCGTGGTCGGTTTTGTTTTTTGGGGCTGTACAGTCGACGTCAAAGATATTATTATGTTTACTTTTTGTACTGACTTTATCAGAAAATAAAATTAGCAATAATGGCAACTGTGAATCCGGCGTAAGTTCTGTTCCGTGCAGTCTCAATTAAAGCAATGCAATACCGAATTTTAACAATACTTTATTTCAAAAATACATAGAAGTGAAATCGACGAAATACCTATACACGGTGATTTTTACTTGTAATTCAGTAATTGACGTCGATCACGTTGCAGTCGCAGTTACATGGAACTAACGTTTTTTTTGTAATACTTGAGTTTTGTTTTGAAAATAACTTTATCGAAATGAATTGTCACCCTACTAATTGTTTAGTTTACACTTTGGTAAAGAGATTCTGATTCTTAGTTTGCATACGTAAGAATCAGAATCCAGTATGGTGACAATTCATTTCGATAAAGTTATTGCACAACATGAAGGTTAAAGAAATTAGGTTCATTGAAATTATATTATTAAATTGACACTGGCAAAATATTCTACGAGACAGATGCTATTTAATCAAGAAAAAAAGGAAATAACGTTCTGTTGTAACGTAAACGTCAATGAATTGGTAATTTTGTTGAAACGTGGCTATGGCAACCCTGTAAAACGACTTAAACGACCAATAACGACTGTGTTCAGTAAGAGTAGCTGATTGTGCGTTGTTTGACCAATAGTAGCTGTTGTTTAAACATAGCCATAGCAACTATCAGCGTTCGGATAAAATCGTGGGTATTTCATGGTATTTCACAGAATAAAGACTAAAGGGATAGAAGCCGTGCAATAAGATGAACGTTGAACAGCTACTGGTCTCTACTTTATGGATAACGTTTTGATAAGAGGAAACGAAACAAAAGCTAGGTGTCATTTCGTCGTTAATCTGTCATGGTCAGAAGCAAGGTGAAGAAACGTCAAATATGACTGGACTTCTTTGGCCTTACTTTCTTCCACACTGGTGCTTATAGGTCCAAATCACGCCTTGTGACGATGTACCAAATAACGAAAGAACAGCTAAAGATGCATCTCTTTCCAACTCACTATTAAAACCATAGTTAAAAAGAAGTCAACCATAATGTATTTTCTGCTTATTTAGTACGGTTTCTATGCCTTTAGTCTTTATTACCGTCGAAATTACCAATCATAAATGGTCGCAAGGTTACGGTTTCAAGACCTGCAATTGGTTGACTTCGGATGAAGTCATTCTGTTGTCATGTAAGGTTGGTAGACCTGAGGGCTTATTGTCTAACGCACTCGCAATCGCAACCGGCTTCAAAGTGGAGCAATTGTTTTCATTTTGTATGCAGACAAGCCTTCGATTTTCAAAATGAAAACGATCGTGATTGCGAGTGCGTTAGACAATAAGCCCTCTGGCTGAGTTTATTGACGTAAGATCTGTCAAATTCCCCGCCAAAGCGATGGCACTTGACGTGTCGTATCTACTTCACTTTAATAATGAATCTAGGATGACCATGTCTTCAGTGCTAATTGGTTTTAACAATATCATTAATTGTAATTAATTAAACAGTGAGGTAATTGCGTGAGGCCTCACCCATTGCATTTAATTTGGTTGGTAATTAATATTTTTCAACTCCTCGGTCGATTAAAAATCACCGTGTATAGAAAGTAAGAATAAAATGTAAAAAATCAACAAATATTACAAAGACATAAAACTAACCTATATCTCAATTATTATATGAACTAAAAAATACAAACCGCATAAAAAGTGGAATATTAGGAAGCATCCAGGAAAATAGCTGCTAATCAGCCTTTTTTCTCTTTTTTCGCTTCTAATTTCTCTGCCTTTTCTGCTGCCTTTTCCGCCGCTAATGATGCTGCCAGCTCTGCGGCCTTAGCCGCGTTCTCAATCGCTTTCGCTTCCTTTTCTTCTTTCTTAGCTTGTTTCAGTCTCTCTTTTTCTTCTTTCTTTCTTTCTTTTTCTTCTTTCTTCGCTAATGCCTCGGCCTTCTTTGCTGCTATTTCGGCGGCTCTTTCTGCGGCCTCTGCTGCTAGTTGCATCTTCTTAAGCATTTTCTTCAACTGCAAATTAAAATAAATACAATGTCAAGTAAACACTTTATTGTCTTAGTACACAGGAGTGTTCTAATGTACATAATTAAAAATGATTATGATGGTCGAAATGTGCCGCCACAAAGAAGCCGCGGCGCGCACAAACCGGTGTCGGCGACATCAAAGGATTGTACATCCGCAGTGTGCGCTGGTAAGTTGCGGCAAGTAGTTGTGTGTTCATTGCAGTTATGACAAATGTAACACCCAAACAAATATGCAGGGCATGCTGTTAAAGAAGAGAATAAATATTTCGGAGCAGACCAAGACATTGATAATAAACACGCGAAATGATGTAGAAGATTCAGATGATTAATAATATGTTGAAATTATATATTTTTTTAATTTTCTCGTCGATTATTTATTGCTATAAAAAATGATGTATATAATGCATATTCATATTATTCAAAAATGTGGTAATTGTTATTGAAATAATATTAAGTACATGGTTCCCATAGCCGTACGTGGGTGTACTGCAAACTATTTGAGCGGACGGACTGTAACCACTAAATTTTCCCCTGACATTTTTTACATTTAGGGCACGGGCGTACCTTAGCAAAATCGCAAAATATCATGTTTTTAGGGTTCCGTACCATAATGGTACAAAAGGAACCCTTATGGTGAGACTTCGTTGTCTGTCTGTCTGTATGTCACAGCAGGTTTCTCAGCAACTACAAATGCTATCAACTTGAAATTTGGCATAGTTGTACAACAAAGGGGTCTAGAATGGGGGGTTCAAAAATGAAAGTGGTTCGATTGTAGCAAATGGGGTGTCATATGAAAGGTCTTAATCTGCACATTTAAAAACAATTTTTTTGAAAATTGTCTGCGGTGTACTTTTTGATTTATAGGCAAAAATTTACAAAAAATGACCGTTCCCCCTCCTTATCTCCGAAGTTTATAAATCAAAAATTCTGAAAAAAATCCTGACGTATAGATAATTACTTATATTTTCTGGGAAAAATAAAATAAAGTGTTCATTATTTACAGTTTTTGAGAAATAACAAAAAAACTAAGAAAATCTGTATTAAAATTTAGGCTAGTCAAAATCGACCTTATTGTTTGGAAAATAAAGCTTATAACAAAATGAGTATCTTCAATAAGGAACCCTCGGTGCGCGAGTCCGACTCGCACTTGACCGGTTTTTTAATAATATGGGACACATAATAATTATGCTATAACCTACATGATCGTATTATGAAGTGCCATAACCTGCAATATTTTACGTGGTATGCTTTCTATAGTTATATCTCTATCTCTGACTGGAACTAAGCAGATTTTAGGAATCGGCAAAGGCTTGCACGACTTTCGTAAAACGACGGGGAGACAATGAATGTCATAAGAGCAGGAACGACGAGAGTCACTCTCACATGACTGTGACGTGATAAGGGAGAGGCCCGTACCCAACAGTGAGTGGATACAGGCTGATTGGATGGATGGCTGGCTGGATGGTGATGGTGTAAGACTTCTGTCTGCCCTAGCCGAGATGCAAACGCTGCTAACGTTTCTGTTTTCTATCAACTCGATAAGTAAGTATGGAGTTGAAATACTTAAGCGATCGACGCGATCTGTCATCGGTAATGATCGGCGACCGGTAGCAATTCTTCGACGAAAGTATAACATAGATATGATTCAATTTAAATTTCGTGCACAATTTATACATTAAAAATGTGTGCAGTTTTACTATAGAGGTTTTAACATGTCTTTAACGATGAAATATCGGTTTACAACTTCGCACCTCTCACATCTGTTGATGTAGAAAGGTATAAAGGTCTTTATATCTTATCTTATCTTATCTTGTTGGTGCTCTTTATATAAATGGATCCTCAATAATAAAATAAATCGATTGACAAAATATCAAACAAAAATAAATGATGATTTACGAAACTAAATTCACTGAGTTTTTTACAATATAATTATGGTTTTATTTTTAACAACATAGACTTATCCATATTAGCCATTACGTATGACGTTAAAATAAAATGCTTCCGGTAGCCGATCACTAGTCATCAGCTTAGGTCAATCCTATTCATTTTCGAAAATTGATAAATTAGCGAAACGCATCTTGACTAATCCCCCTGGTCTGTTACCTTCTTCTTCTCCGCGCGGTTGGACAGCGTGTCGCGCCAGGCCACCTGGATGACGCGCGCCGCGTGCTCTCTCAAGAACAGCATCGACTTCTCCGCCAACTCCGCGTGGTACTCTTCCTCTCTCTCTGCCATGAGCGGGTCGAACCGTTTGTTCTGCTCCTCTAATTGGATCTGGACAACAATAGTAAGTTCAATTAAATTACAAGGAAAGATTTTTCATCACTTATTACAGCAGCAAACATGACGTCATAGTGACAAATAAGCATTAAGGTGTGCAGCTACTTACATATAAGGCCGATCGTAATTAATGAAAGTTCTTAGGGCCGTATTGGTAAATTGATCGAGAGATCTCCGTCTTAAGATGCATCAAAAATGACAGTTACGAGACTTACTTGTCATTTACTAAGACATTATCTAGAGACGGATATGTTATAAACAATCACAGGTTATCAATGTGCTCCGAAGAAGTGACGTGTTACCTGTAGATCTTCAACCTTCGCTTGTTCATCCTCGTAGTTCTGGATCAGCTCGTCCAGTTCTCCCTGCTTGTCGCTCATCTCTGTGTCGTACTTCTGTATCCAGGACAGCAGTTGTGTTTCCACTTTAATCCTAGGTAGTTATCACGAACAAATTTAAACACCAGGAACAGTTACCGTTTAAGCATTAAATAAATAAAGTGACAAAAAAAAGCTTGGAGAATTCAAACGAGCATGCAGATCAGCAGATTAACTGGGTTTTGATAGCTTTAGACATTTCCAATGTCAAGACTACGATGCCAATCCTGAGGATTAAGTGCCGTATTAATAAACGGATCTCGACTATTCTCGACTGCAATGCTCGTCTCAAGACATGCGTCAAAAATGATAGTTTACCTACTGACGTTTACCTACTTTGACGGATACTTATTATTTTAACGGAACACTTCAACGAACGTATCATTACGCAGAATTTTCATTTCATCGAAAGGCATTTCTCACCGCATGTGGATGTTGTTTTGGTATTGACGATTCTACCCATTTTTTTTTCGCTGTGAAAATGATTTTAGTTTTACCACCTGGCCTTGCGCCAGGGGAAGCCTAAGGTGGTTATGTGGGACTTACCAACCGAGAATGGCCAAAATACCCACTAAAAACCCAGCGATTTTCCCTCCACGCCGTTGTTGGCGAGGGCCGCATTAGGTTCAACTTGCGCATTCAACTACGGCCCTCACCGGGAGGACCGCGTATCGTCCGACATTGAAAGAGCCGCGCCCCAGGAAAATTCAGGGCCTTCACAGTCCGGTGGACCAAAGCAGGCGATATACCCCCCGATCTATCACTCGCAGGTCCACACGTTTCGGCTGCAGAGGAGAACGGTGCACCGTAAGTTATACCGGTAGTTTTCTTCCTCTATGGTCCCACCACGCCGCAAACAGTCCACCCATCACGTCACAAGCAGCCTCAAAGGAGTCCGCTTGAAGCGACCTCCACGGGCCAGCCGACTCCCCATTCAGCCCACCCCCGGGTACCTACCTCTTAGCTTCACCGTAGGATGACCAGCCCACGGTTACTAAGCCTCACCGCCAAGGTACCCGCGGGGCGGGGGGCGACAATTCTAACCAATACAAACCTACGTACGTAATTCATGTTTAAAATATCCTGAAAACACCTTGGTTGGTTCTCAATCAGCAGAAAATACCGTTCGACAAAATGAAATTCGATTAAATCATACAATCGATGAAGTGAAATTCGATATTTTTTTACGGTTACCTATTTACATTATGCCTAAATATCGAAAAACCTGATTTTTTTTCCTAATATGACTAAAATTTGTGCAAAATGTGGTTTCTGAATTATCAACAAGTTTTTAAAGTTGTAGGAAATTCTGCAGCTCTACCTATCCCATTCTGGGATTACAGGAGTGATTATATGACTAAAATTAGTTACACCTTTATCCCAAAACGCCTGAAATCAAAATAAGACCATGTCAGATATTTTTGAGTCTAATTTTGAATAGATAAAATATTATTGCTGGTACCATTTTGATTTTTTCTTCGCTAATATATTATAAGAGATAACAGGATTACCTAACCATTTTAGACCGTCTTCACCATCAAATGTAAATGTGTGTGGCAAACCCTTTTGCAGTTTTAAGATCGCAGTCTATTGAGGTCCTGAAAGTCTATGGGTCTTAGAACCCACTTACCATGGCCCCTGGGGCCTGTTTTATAAAGCTACAAATTACAATTTACAGGTTACAAGTTTCCATTTGACACAACCTCGACCAATGACGACCAGCCATTTCAGCAGTGTTGCCAGTTTAGACCTGTAAAATTGTTACTTGTAGCTTTATAAAACGTGCCCCAGATGGCTTGTGTGCTCATTTGCCTTCTAGCCATAAAAAGAAGAATGTGTCACACCGGCGCAAGCGTTGGTTTTTCTCTAGTAGAACGTTCCCCCGCAGCAGGATGTCGTAGCCATCGCGGGTCTCCATCTGCTCCTCTTCCAGGATCTCCCGCTTCACGTCGTGGGCACGCTTCGCCATAACCATCTGGCGGTCGGAGTCCAGGCTAGGAGCATACAAAATAAAGTTAAGAACATGTCTCACGGCATGGTATGGTGATGGCTTTCCGCACTTAGCCCGTGTATGTCGGGCCATTGTGCGTGGGGGGTACTGTCACGGGCGAACTGACCAGAGGTTTCACCGTGACAAAACAGAATAGTAACAGAATGATGTACGGTATAACGTAACAGAATGTTTGTACAATAAGGTGAAAAAATGGAGTGTTCTAGGACGTATGATGAGGAGCTTAATGAAACAGGTTAGTAAATATCACAGTCTTTATTCCTATGCAGCTCTACACATGATGTTATTAAATTGTAAACATAACTTTGCACATAATTCTTATTTTACCAGAAAATATGTTTAGCTCAGCAGAAGGCTGGTCGTTTTACACAAGTAAAGGTTCTTATGTTATAATTCACAATTCCTAATAAGTAATTTGTTAGTCCCTAGATAGAGAATCCACCAATTCCAATCTGAGTTCAAGTAACTATTATTGATATCTTAACTCCCTAATTATAAATATTATTTCCACAGACCTTGATCTGAAGAAAACCTTCCTTCCTGGACGATCGATTCAATGTAGTCCCAGGTCGGCAGACTGGTGGAGCGGTCCCAGCACACTGTGTCGCAAGCCACAGTATCCTCGGTCAGCTCTCAGCAGCTTGTGAAGATCAACTGAATCCTCGTACCTATGGCTCCTACTAAAGGTTGGTTTATACCTTTTCATCACACTTGCTCGGAAAGGGTGTTATAACACGCAGACGTCTATGGCAGTTATAGCCGATTTAGCTAACGCGGGAGTTATGGATTTTTATAACTACCTAGGGAGTTATGAGTTATGGATTTTTATAACTACCTAGGGAGTTATGAGTTTGGTTTTAAAATATAGAATCCACTCGTACATCATTTCAGACTAAGGAGGTGTAAATTCAGCCAAGGTTTATTTCCTATATACAAAACTTGGCTGCAAACCAATTTTACTGTATAATTAAACTTATACGGTACATTTATCTGCATTATATTTATATTTTACCATTGTTTCAGAGACTGCAATTATTTTATTAAATTTCATTTTGAAAATCGGTACTATCTGAGGCCCAAATTACAAGCGGAAGTCTCTTTCTAATTCGTACTGCTAGAAAGAGGGTTCCGCTTGTAATTTGTAACTTGTAGCTTCGTGAAACGGGCCACTGGCAGTATGGCCTGTCAAGTTTAAAACTAAAACAGTTCTAAGCATTATCTATTCTGTTGAAGACTATAGTGAAAATAGTTAACAAACTCTTTTAGCGAGTCGAATTAATTTGTTTGATTGTTCTTTTTTTCTCTCTATTTTTTTTAATTTCCTCGCAAATGTGATGAAAAACATTGTGTGTATCACGGGCAGTACGGGGATTGCCAACTCGAGTCATTAAAAGCCCTCCGCCTTCGGCGTCGGGCTTCTAATAGCCTCTCGTTAGCAATCCCCGTCTTACCGCCCTTGATGCACAATGTACTATTATGTTCTTCTTCCCTACTTGTATGTTTACTGAATGATCGGGAACCTAAACATTAATTTATTACTTACAGATCTAATGAGTTCCTGCCAAATACTGATCGACGTATGAGATTTTTTTTTTGCTGTAACAAGTGTAACCTAACCTAACCTACGTAATTAATGTTTAAGATATCCTGAAAATATCATGGTTTCAGCAGAAAGTAGTGTTCGATGAAATGAAATTCAATAAAACGATACAATCGATGAAGTATCGATGTTCTCAAATTAGTAAAGTATGCGAAAGCGAGATGGTATCAATTTAAATCTGTGATGATCCTCGTGTTTGAAGAGACTTATGATGAGTATGGAGGAAACGAGGGAAGTTTGTCTGGATCATAGCAAGTGGAAGGAAGTAGTCTCTCCTCTGCATACCCCTACAGGAAAAAGGCGTGATTGTATGTATGTATGAATCTCACATCTTCTGTTTCAGCTTGCCGGCGGCGGTGTGCGCGAAGAACGCCAGCTCCTGCTCCAGCTTCCTAATGATCTCGGCCTTCTGCTTCATCAGCTCCTCAAAAGCCGCGTTCTCTTCCTTAATAGCCGTGTTCATTTCTAAAACAAACAAAAGTATATGTACTGTGTGTGTGGCTGAGTATCTGTGTCCATCTTTGACATAATAGCTCCCAAATAGATTGACAGATTTGGATGCGGTTTAGAAAGCTACTTACAGTCAAATTGAGAAGGTTCTTAGTTAGGGTTCAGGAGAATCGGTTGGGCCGATTAAAAGATATCAGTTCTAAAAATAGGCATCGCTATTTATATCGGGGGTTTTATATTTAACACTTATTAAACTAATGAGATTTAGGTGCTCACTTAATGTAGGGGAACTCATCATAATCATCATCTCCATGCTCCTATCTCAATCATCTGGCGTCGGCACAACATGTCTTTTTCTTCCACACATCCCTATTAGCCGTCAAACCAGCGTTCACTCTCTTCTTTCTCATATCACTCTTCACATTCATCTCTTTTTAGGCTTTAATCTTACTTTATAACTAGTGATCGGATCTAGGACGCAATTTGGGGTGAACGACCTCAAACGTTATGCTTAACATGGATGTGACTCGGGATATTCCGGGATTTTGGGGAATGGGTTATTGTTAATTAATCATTACTAACTTTTGTCGAGGGTTAAACTCAATAAACAAAATGAAAATGGTCGCTATCTATACGTCATTTATTTTACATATACTTGAAAAAAATATTTTAGATGTAAAATAACTCTTAAGCAGAAATGTATCTTGTTGTTATTACATATTTTGTTAATTTTATAGTTTAAACTACTTAAAATTAAAAGTTATTTAACTTTTTATAAAGGTAGGTAACAAAAAGACTCGCGGGATTGTAAGTCATATTCATATTATCCATGTTAAAATAACGGACTTAAACCCCGGGAAATTGCATCCTAGATCCGATCACTGTTTATAACCCTCCACATTCATACACAAACCCTTTCTCGTAACATGACTTTAATCCCTCCTCATGATATGGCCATACCATGACAACCTGAAATCAACGTTCGGCTTCTCTATTTTCAAACCGATACAACTATTACTATATTGCAGGCTCATAGGCTACGGTCATCAGCATCACTTACCATCATGTGACACACCTGTGCTCATCTGCCCCCTTTTTTTAAATTAAAAACACACTATGCACACACAGGTGCAAACTAATGGTTTGTGGTGGAAGGTCCTAATGTAGGGTCCGTCTGGATCACTTCTACCATCTTATCATTGAACCTACCGCTAATCAGCAGTATATGCATTTTCATATTCAGTTGTGGGGATTTCATCATCCTATGTATCTCTTGCCTGCTGCACGCCAGTAAAACCTTTTTAAATAAATATAGAATACCCGTGATTTTTGCGATCAGGCTCACGTTGGACCGCTCCAGGGCCCGGATGCGGAACCGGAGGCGCAGCTCGTCACCGGCCGTGATGTCCATCTGCATCACCATCTGCTCTCTAAACTTCTCCAACTCCAGGAGATACAGGAACCCTGTAGGTGATCCTTTTCCCTGTAATATGGTATTATTCAATACCAATGTTGCTGAGCCCATTATGTTCCATATTAAGGTTATACTTATTACGGTATGTAACCTAAAATCCTGTTGAACAAGATTTTGAAATGCAATATTAAACATTTGAATAAGGTAACTGCGTTGTTTCCATGCAGATCCATTGAGCAGGGAAGTAGGAAGCGCGAGTGTAAACGGGTCACTTCCAATACCCTACCGCTGTCACTCGCACTGCCCGGCGCTATCCCGGGTTTTTCGAGCGCAAGTCAAAGAGTCAGCAGTCGAGTGCACGATTTTTTACCGGCAGCGCATGTAACAGCGGCAGCTTGCATGCTTTCGATTTGGTGTTTTTTAGCCGTTTTTGTATGTCCCACTGATTGGCAAACGTGATGGGTATAATAAAAGAAAATCAAGTAAGTCCTTACATTCCAATACCCTGCCGCATGTTGATGCTTCATCTGAAAATGACAAAATCAAACAATTATAAACAATATTTTATTTTATTTCCATGAAATCCTTGAATTTTAGTGTAAAACTACTTTTTTTTGTTAATTATCATGAAAAGTTTAATATTTGAAAAATTGCGTCATTTATCCGAAACTTTGTCAAGACTTACATATCACACTTGAAATTATCATACGAGTATGACTTAGATCTTTAAAGTAATAAATATCAGGGAAAATCTAACACAAATGGATAATGCTAGACTACTCATTAAACGATTATTTTAATGAAAGTTTCTAAATCCTACTCTACTCCCCTAAAAACTACTTAGTTACGTTATAAGAAGTGCAATAACATATAGTTTAAAGAAAAAATATTTTAAGTATTACCTAGACATTAATTAGTTATTATATAAATATAGCTAGCCCTCTCGTGTTGCTGCACCCTTACAGGGTGTCACATGTATACCTATTCCTGTTTGTTCCATCTTGGATTGTGATGTGATATGCAATAAACTATTGAATTTGAATTTGAAGTTCCAAGCTCTACTATCGAAGACTTAGTTCATACCTAGCTAGGTATAATATAGCAGGGCTACCTAGGGGGGGCTAGGGCTGCAGTTATGCAGCAAAACATTTTAAATAGGTACATACTAGAAAATATCCAAGAATTAGGAACAAATACAAAACGGATACCGTTATAAGATGACTTACTTATTCGTCTATCCGTCTGTCTGTCAATACAATTTTAAAAATATCTTTTTTGCGTTTTTGAAGTCGGTTTTTTGTTTTTATTAATATTTATTTTATTTTATTCTTTTTTGTGATCATAATAAGCTGTTATTTATGTAGTCCCCCTTCTTAGTTATGAATTTTTAAGACATTTCAAATTCACCGCAAATAACGCCGCGGGAAAGTCATAGGCATATTTAAACAATTAAATGTTCTACGTTATAGTCGCTCAACTATCTTAATCGAGATATCTTATCGCCACCCTTGAAATATGTACCGTTGAGGAGTTCCGTTGGCCAACTGTGGTCTTCATAATCAGTTCCACTTCACCAAATGATACTTTCTGAATGCAAATGCTGGCTGCCTATAATATTTGAGGAGTTCCCTCAATTCCTCATGGATCCCCTCATCAGATTACAATTTGGTGTCACTGGGACCACCTCGGAAGTATACTTACAAAAAACATATCGTGGAACGTATAACCTCCTCCTTTTGTAAAGTCGGTTAAAAAATGATAATTTCTCAAAATATTAATAGGTTGACTAATTAAAATGTCCAAGTATGTTTTCATCTTGTAGTACGAAAAAGATAAAAAGTGTTAAGCAAACTTTTTAAGGTTGCTAAAATATTGTGTCGACAAAAAAGCAAAAACTGCACAAATGGAAGCTACGCCTTTGGTTTACCACAGCAGCGGGTGATATGTCTCAGCAGCACTCTTCACGTTCTAATCTTTCACACAAATAAGAGATTGGTGCCGAGCCTTCGGTGCTACTCGCACTTGACCGGTATTTTTTCTAAAACACGGCCAAAAATACCAAATTATTTTTTTCTTTTTAATAATATACTCGTACCTATACAAAAAAATATTTACTCTTTCAATAATCATTTCGACCATAGGCCCAAGCGCTGGGTAGCTGTTCAGGATGTAGATCATGTGACCCAGCTCGGGGTTGAGGCGGTTCTTCAAGGACACGTCTCCCTAAAACAGAAACAAAACCTTATATTTTCGTGTAAGATCGGGGTATTATGGCTCACCTATCTTACAGGGCGACGCACGAATCGATCTACAAAGGAAGTCAAATTCCTACTATTTTCTTTGTAGCAAGATTCGTGCATCATCGTATGAAGAATCATTTCCTTTGGTCTGTTTGAATAAAAAAATAAAAATAAGGTGTACTCCAGATCAGTGCACAGTAACTTTAAATGCGTCTATTGCACCCTTTTTTCGTCCTTTTATTTTCTTGAATGGAGGACTTGACCTTTTATGCCGGCAATGCCGGCAATATTCAGGGTTGAGATAAATAATCTCATGGGCCATCTGCGACTTCTAACTACGGAATTTCCGTCATTTGATCGTCACGTCAACTCCGCCTTTAGTCCGATTGTGACATAAAAATAGAAAAGAAAATAAACTACTTGAAACAAAAATAACCAAATAACAATAATTCATCCAAATAAACAAAATATCAATATTACCTATACGATATTTACATGAAAACATCATTTTGCGCAATGAAAATAATATTATTTTAACTACCTACAGTGAAAAACCGTACACATTTTACTTTCGTGAATACCTTGTCGCACAGTGAGCAATTTGCCGCCAAACGTGACACACCGACAACAGTTGTTTCCTTTCCTCCTGTGCAGCTAGCACAAATTGTCCGCGACTTGGTTGTCGCTCGGATCTCACTTTCTATCTAGTCAGTAGCGATGGAGACGCACTGAGCGACAAGTGATAAAATACAACTTGTGCTTCTCGTGCTGCCACCCGCGCACTACATTTCATGTAATTTCCAAATAAGGAGGGTAGGGACGCGGGGCAGGTAGTGAGACGCTTGACCTTGACAAATGCATCGTGTAGAAAACCACACGATTTATTTGCCGCGGGCGGCAAAATGCTCATAGCGCGAGCACCCTAGGGTTGACACCGGCAACTCGAGACGGATTGTCAATTCGTTGCCAAGCTTTTAGGGAAATAAACACTTATCTCTGAATTCAGTTTGGGAGCACCGCAGAAGGGAGTTGGTTTTACAGTGGAAATTTAAGTAGTTACGTCAGTCCAAAAATTAAACAAGTTGTCCTTGTCTTAGAAAATAAACCAATGTCAAACTCTCACAGTCTGTATGTCCTCCAAAGCAGACATGTTGAGCAGACTGGCCGAGAACAGCGGGTTCTCGTACTGTTCGAAGATTATGTGAATTTCCTCCAGGTGTTGTTTGTGCAGCACTTTGGACAGCTCGTGCGAGCGCCGCATCAGCTCTGGTACACACACCGCCAGCTTTGTCTTGTATATGGCTTCGTTCAGGATCTTCGTAATGCGCTCCGCCTGGATGTGGCACTCCAGGTCGATCGGGGTTACAGCTGGAATCAATTGATTTTAATCATTTAATTTTATTTTATCCTAAAAAAATACGTGTTTGTACTTGGCGCTCCCACTAGGTACCTACTCTGGGTTTGTACGGGGTGCATTCAATGTATAATTTGTCGTTGTTTAATCTCTCTCTTACGCTAGTATTGATGCAAGACTAAATCGAGAGAATGGGGCAACACTATCTTCACTAAGACCCTCTGGGATTTTGAGTATAATAAGCAGGTTCTTTGAACCGCCCATCATTACGAAAACTGCTGATATATAAGATGGCAAATAACATTAACTTTCGACAAATCCTGTTAGAACCTTCGACTTGAATTCATCATTCTCAACACCAAATTTTTCGTAACACACGGGATGGGCGGTTCAGAAGTTTCTGTGCCATAGCCATTTCGTAATTTTCGGGGTTGGGATACTTGTGCTATATTATTGCCAACGTCTCTAAGGCGTAATATAGAGTTAAAAATAAATAAATAATAAACAAGTAGGTATCGGAGGACAACGTCACACAAATTGACGTAGTCAGAAATTAAGCTCTTGGCTTGTACTATGGGTACTAGACAAAGATAAATATACTTTTATAGAAAAATACATATCTACCTACGGAGTTACGTTGAATATATTTTGAATAGATAGGTACCCATGATTCAGCAGAACCCATCTTTCCCCCGAATAAACTATTTATATATATAAGTATAAGTACGATAAAGTTCTCTTGAACATCATCCAAAAGGGGCAATAATCTAAATAACTATATTTTACCAAGATTTTACCATTATCTTTGGTTAAATCTACATCCTTTGCCGGAGCTCCTGAGCTGTAGGTTAAGCTGCTGTCCGTCTTCGAGCTATCTGAGTGGGAAGAATGAGAGTCCTCTGATTTACGCATTTTGTTAAAATGTATAGATTTATAGTTTTAATAACCAAACAAAGCCAAGCAATGTTACGAATTCTTCAAATCTTTGTTAAAGATATCTTGACATCGTCACGATACGTCAGAAGTAAATGCTGAGTCCTAACGAAGTGTCATATTCTCTTTGGCTGAGTCGATAATGCTAAAAATAATATCCACAGAATAAAGACTAAAAGTTTAGAAGCCGTGCAATAAGACGAACATTGCACCAGCTACTTGTCTCTACTTTATAGATTACGCATTGATAAGAGGAAACGAAACAAAAACTAGGTGTCTTTTCTTCTTTAATCTGTCATGGTCATATAAGGTGAAGAAACGTCAAACGTTTGACTGGACTTCTTTGGCCTTACTTTCTTTGCCATAACCTAAAAAGATTGATTGATTACTTTCTTTCATATACCTACTTATAAGTTATAAATCACGCCTTGTGATGTGACGATGTAGGGTAAAACACCTAGTAACTGGCCTCTAAAATCCCAGTTACTGGCACCTAGTGATTGTTGAATTATCGTCTCTATATTAACTTATGTTAAAAGTTCATGGGGCCAATAATAGGTAGGCGGCTAACAATAGGTCAGTTTACCCTACCACATAACGAAAGAACAGCTATAGATGCATCTCTTTCCAATTCACTATGAAAATCATAAGTAAAAAGAAGTCAACCATAATTAATTTTCTGCTTATTTAGTACGGAAAAATCCTTGTTATGTACCAAAGAGCATTTAATCCATTAGGTAACCAATGCAGGTAGCCTAAAGTCGAGTCCAGAATTAGGCGAACTAACTTGACAGTTCGTTGTACACTAATGTTGCCACAGTTTGGCTAGTGCTGTTAATAATATCTATATTTAATAAGTCTAGTTAATCATTATTATTGTGTTTGGAATCAAACTAATAATTTTACTAAGCAAAATAATAATGATACAAAATGAAAGAAAGAAAGGGATGAATGCTATATGTATGGTACATGAAGTGTTCCTTACTAGCCCCACAGAAGCCACCTAAAAGGATCACAATGGCCTGTTGTAATAACAGCATTATTTTTGTATTTTATTCCTAATTTGAGGAGTAAGTATAGTACATATATCTGCTTTAAACCGTACATCCTTCAGATCAAATATATCATGACAATTGCTGTAGCTCTTCCGTATTTGGCTAGTATGTATGAGTCTGAAAGTTTCGACGACAATTACTTGATAAAATATAAATAGAATCAGATTTATACAGTGTGTAAATGGTATACGGGCGTTCCTTTTAACTGTGGTTAGTATAGCCCCTAATGAGCACATCTAAGCAGCTTTTGTTAAAATTACGCAAAAAAAATTTATCCATACAAAATAATTTAACACGCAATGTATAACACTCTTTCATGCATGGTGCACTTTAAAATTACTTACCTGACAGATGGACTTAGATGTACATTGCGGGGCGATAGTATGTTCAAAAATTAATAACGGTGTAAACGTTAGCGTAATCAAAACAATTCTTCCTGTTTATGATTATTAGAGTATTAATCTATGGCCATTTTTAATAAACGCCCGTATACCATTTACACACTGTAGAAGGCACAAGGTTATATCGACATATTTTGTCGACATAAACCTATCACTATTTATTTTTTCCTATGTCTGGCAACATTTTCGGCTGTCAAGTTAGTTCGCCTAATTCTGGACTCGACTTTAATGACTAATGATTTACGGACTTTTCATTTGGAATGGAGAATGTCAGCCAAATAAGAGCATTCTCTTTCGTTGGCCTAACCTAGAAATTCTAATTTATAGCTTGCAACTCCGGTGTAATAGGATTTAAAGATCGTTTTTCCACCAGTTAATTAAAAGTATGGTTGACTACTGCGTCTTTATTTCTTTAGAAATTATTCTATTTTCTAGGATTAAATTAAAGTATCACGTCTGTGTAAGTAATCTTTTGAACGTGTTTGTTTGCTATGCTATGGTTTTTTTTTATGGTGTTGGAGGCAAACGAGCAAACGGGTCGCCTGATGCTATATTGAGCGAGTTGCCTACAAAGCAAGATGCCTAACAAAGCAAGATGCCTAAGTAGGATGAGTGCTCCGGTCCCAAACCAGTTAAGGCAAAATTTTGACTTTAAAGTGTTGTTACGCAAAATAGTATCGACCTATATTACCAGTTTATTTTTTATCTGTTACATAATGTAATTAAAAGTAATGGTTCAAAAGGAAATCACTTAATTCTTAATACTTTTTTATTTTTTATTTTTTAAAGTTTAAATTCTGGAATGTACCCTAGATTGACCAGCCGGCCCTAGTTGTTGTTAGGGTTTGTACCAAAAGTTGACCAATTTTCAAAACGACGGATAAAAATAAGAAATAAAGCAATAAAAGGTTTTTTTTATACAAACATCTTTATTAAAAACTAAGAAAACTTCTAGACTAACTGAGATAATTTCATAAAGGTTTTCCATGCCTCTAGGTCCCAATATAATTCCTGAAGTAGGAGATACCTGAAAACCAGATTCGTCACCATTCAAAATCCTATCAGGATCGTATAAATAGTATAATAGTATGTCCTCTGCGTTTTGTGGCGGCATACTTAATCTAAAACAAGTGAAACAGAAATTAATTTTAACGGGTTTGGTCAATCTTAGGAACATCTTTTTTGTATGCAGTACCAATGTCAAACCACTGGTCAACTACTGAAAACTAGGCAATATCAACCATAAACTAGTGAGTGGGGTATCTAAACATGCCATAGCTATGAAAAAAAAACAATTAAAAAAAAAAGAAAAAAAAGTTGTGCAAGGAGCCAATAGTTGACCAACTGGTCAACCTTAGGAAATCCATACAAATTGTGTACAGTCACCCAATAAAAATGTTGAGCATACTTAGAACCTTGTCATTGTGAATGTCATTGTCATTGTCATGTGTGTCATTTGATGTTCCGTTTGAAGTTTACTATGACAATGCACTAAAGTGCTTAACATTTTCGTTGGGGTACTGTACCTATAGTTAACCAGCCTTAAAAAAATTGAAATATAATAATATACACTTGAAATTACATTAAAATCGTTAAATACAACCATTAAATAACTTCGAAAACAAACAATTACAACGAAATTTATACAAAAAACACATAATTTCTATTAAAATAGTCTTACCTGTCGAAGCACGTTCCTTACTGCAATGGCGGTTGAAGCACAACTGATAGCGACCAGTGAAAGTAAAATGAAGTTATTTGCTAATCTGTGGATATTTTTCTAGCGGTTGGTGTGATTGGTTGATTCGATATAGTTGTCAAAACCTATAGCCAACTTTAAAAATAACGGCTAATGGCGGTAAATCTTATTATTGAGAATCAAAGTCACAAGTGGTCAACAACCGGTGCATGGTCAACTATAGGGTCAACCATCCTATTATGCCTACAAAGCGAGTTGCCTACAAATCCAGATGACTAGCAAGCATAATGCCTAAGAAGTATAATGACTACCAAGCGAGTTGCCTGAAAAGATGCCTGAGAAGTATAATGATTTGTTAGATCAATTTTCTAAAATCATTATTTTAAGAATTCCAGCAGAACTTCGACGGAGCTCCGCTACCGCGGAGCTCTTATTTCTACGCGGTTTGGCCCTTCGGGCCTGCTGCAAGACTAACATAACCTAAACCTACCTACCTTTTCCGACCTAGTTACAAGTTGCTTGTTAGGCATTCTGCTTGCTAGGCATCTTGATTTTTAGACATCCTGATCGATAGGCATCTTGCTTTTTAAGCATCCTGCTTGCTAGGCATCTTACTTTTTAGACGTCCTGCTTGATAGGTATCTTGCTTTATAGACATCCTACTCAATAGGCATCTTGCTTTTTAAGCATCCCGCTCATAACCCGCCTGATGGTAAGCGATCACCGTCACCCATAGACACCTGCAGCACCAGAGGATAGAGTCAATTTACGACGAACTTTGTGTCGTATGAATTACATACGACACAAAGTTTCTTTTAACCTTTAACTTGTGTCGGCTGTGGCCGACGGTGGCATCAGTGGCACTACTTTCAGTTGACGGCCAGAGCCGTCTAAAATGTTTAAAAGGTTAATTATCTATGCGGTGAAGATGAAACAAACATTTATAATATTAGTAACTATTAATTACCTACGTAGTCCTTAAAAGCAACTTCGGATATATATTTTTTGCCATTTCCTATTAGGTATTTGCAAGTATTTAAATTAACTTAAAACAATCATGTGCTATATGTATGTTTATTAGGTTTGAATTGACATTGACTTCAAATCTTTATGACGTGTGTTCAATCTCCTTATTGGGACAAAAATTCCCAGTAGTACCATTAATGCTACTAATCAATGGTACAGCTGGGAATTTATGTCCCAATAGTACTTACCATTGTACACGATACAAGTGTTGCAACCGGGTTTACTTACTTAATTGAAATCCTTCATTCCCCGTGGTTCACCTGGGTATTACCTTAACGAAGTCTGAAGAACTAACATAATCTAAACCTACCTGTTATTTTGGCCAGTCTACTCTTTGTAATCCACATAGGTGAACCACGGGAGACATACTCTTGCCAGCATTGCAATGCTGACTGCAGTAGATGATGGTACTACTGGGAAATTATCGTTTGGATAAGGCATCGGTCACCTTCTGACACGTTAAATAAGTACGAGAGTGCCGGATGCTTTATCCACATTTGACACGCGACATAGACGCAGCCATACGAGGCCCGCTGGACCTTAATTCAAGACGGTAAAAACCATATCGTTTTTGAAGAGTGTCTTTTCACAAGGGCTTATTTCCACTTGTTTTCTAAAAAAAGATTAAA
Organism: Acleris cristana; assembly: GCA_948252455.1. NCBI lineage: Eukaryota > Metazoa > Arthropoda > Insecta > Lepidoptera > Tortricidae > Acleris > Acleris cristana. The sequence goes on along the minus strand of OX411782.1, from coordinate 13,315,250 downwards.
ATATCAAAGTTGCGATCAAAAGGGCCCTATATAATCCTATTTCTTCCTTATTATTAACGTTGAATTAGATTTGTTTGTAGAACTTCGAAATTTGAAGCTTGGCACTAAAAAAAGAGGTGAAGGAAAAAAAATGCATTGGGTACTACAGTAAGCGTCATCTTAATTTGTATGGTGTACCAATCTATTTAAGCACTTTAAATGTTACCTTATATATGACGCTGACTGTACCTTTTCTTTTCAGCAAGAAATATCATTGGAATAAGTTCCCGATAATAAATAATTATTTTTATTATGGCACCAAAATCACTTTTAGATTAAAAATGATCATAATAGTTTATTTCTGTAATGTACAACTTAATAAGGTTTATTTCTCGCAAGGCCACAACAAAACGGCTAAAAAGTTCGCATCAAAAGAGCTTAACTCTGAATTTTTTTGGTAATTTACATAAATATTTAGGTAGATAAAGCAATATATGTAGTGCCATAACATTTATGTCAACTTAGGTACTTTAATACAATATCGAAAATAAGATAATAATTTCGAAATGGAAACCGTGGATTTATGTTTTTCCCGATTTCCCAAAAAAAGTTTATAGAGGAAATAAGCCCTTTTGAAAAGACACTCCTCGGATCTTCATAATTAATAAAAAAATAGATGACTATTTAATGTAAGTAAAAGTTTATTTTTTTAATAACTTCATTATAAAAAGAGTTTTGAGTGAATCTCTAGTCGTACAAGAGTGTGTTTTCTATTAGAAACATTAAATGTTGCACGAAGACGGACGTTGCAATTCCATGCGTAAATAAACTGTAAATTTCAAAAATAACGAGATAGTGTTACTGATTCATAATCTTTTCCTTCATCTGGTTGTGTTTTAGTTGTTTTATCTGCTTCTTTTGCCGCCTTTTCTGCTTCTTTTGCCGCTCTTTTTGCCAACATCGTAGCCTATTTTTGCTAAATATTCGTTGATATCAATATTCTTTGCTTGCTTCTTAAATATGCTCTGATTCCTCCCCATAATTTAGTCTTGCTGGTGGGTTATACTTGTTCCTGGAATTAATTTATATTTAATAATACTGTAAAAAACTCTCTTAAAACTAAGTCTGTAAGTCTGTATGCCACAGCAGGCGCATGTTTTATAAAGCTACAAGTTACAATTTTACAGGTCTAAACTGGCAACACTGCTCAAATGGCTGGTCGTCATTGGTCGAGGTTGTGTCAAATGGAAACTTGTAACCCGTAAATTGTAATTTGTAGTTTTATAAAACAGGCCCCAGGTTTTCTCGGCAACTACAAATGCTATCAACTTGAAATTTGGCATAGTTGTAAACTTGCTTGCCTGCATCAGTTTTTAGAAAAAAAAATTTTTTTTTATTAATAATTGAAAAGGGGTCTTGAATGCAGGGTTGAAAAATGAAAGTGGTTTGATTGTAGCAAATAGGGTGTCATATGAAAGGGCTCAATTTTCACATTTCAAAACTATTTTTTTTTTTTGTAATTTTCTTTTCGATTTAAGCATAGCCAAATATTTATCTCCGAAGTTTATCAATTAAAAAATCTGAAAAAATTACTTATATTTTATGGGAAAAATAAAATAAAGAGTTCATTATTTATAGTTTTTGAGAAATAACAAAAAAGTTTTGAAAATCTGTTTTCAAATTTAGGCTAGTCAAAATAGACCTTTTTGGATAGAAAATAAAGTTCATAACAAAATGAGTATTTTCTTTTGCGGTTACCAAGTATACTTTCATAAATACCCTCGGTGCGCGAGTCTGACTCGTACTTGACCGGTTTTTTTTCATGTGAAAAAGGAGGCAATTTTTAGGCTGTGCAAATAACCTCAAAATGACAACTGCGCAAAAAAACTTCGTGAAACACGATTAGGTAATGATTAAGAATATGAATCTATTTCAATATATTAAGGGCCTGTTTCACAATCGTCAAGTAAAGCATATCTGACACGTAAATTTTGCCCTTTCCGCTTCCTACACTTGAACATAGACAAGGAGAGCGCTAACTTTAATTGGCAAATAAATTTACTTGTCGATTGTGAAACAGGCCCTAAGGATAGTTTTATTTTATTAGGCATGGTCCAAATAGTTTATATCTGTTGGCTAAATATGCAAGCATTTTTGTGTCACTTTGTAAAGTGTCACTTTACAAAAAGCTAACAAGTCTAACAACCGCGAAACAAATTAGTCAGAAACTTTGTTACATATTTGCTAAATATTGAAACGTCGTTTTTTTCCTCGCATTCAAAGTGAAAAGTAGAGTGTTTAACACGAGACTAAACAACCATAATGACACTCGAACTATAGCCACACTCGCTCGCTGGCTCGCTCGCGTGGCTAAACATCTCGTGTCATTATGGCTTGTTTTAGTCTCTCGTTGAATAATCTACTATTCATTTATTTTACAAATAGGTTCAAACTTGTAAAGCATCATGTGTACGTCTTTATCAATTTTTAGATCTGAGGGGACTATTTAGAAAAAAAAAGTGTTATTTTCGCTGGCTCTACGTGTCCCGCTCTCCCTACATCCAGAATAACAAATAGGAACTAAATTTTTATTCATGTGAAAAAGAGACAGATGAGCAAGCGAGTCACCTGATGGAAAAGTGATTAACGCAACCCATAAACACCCGTAACAAATCTGGTTATATATTAAACTAGCTGTTCCCATGCCCACTTCGTTGGGCACTAAACATATTTTATGGGTTTTACTAGAGGACGCCCGCGACTTCGTACGCGTAGAATTAGTTTCCCGCTACCCCCCCTGTTTCTTCCCGTTGGGGGTTGATTTAATCCTTTTTACTTTATAATATAAACTATCTAACCTTTCTTTTTTCCTTTAACTTTGGCAGTCAGTTTTTATGAACTTAGTAAAAATAACAAACCTCATTAATTTGCTTGCAGTACCTACAGACAGTATTTTCCCATACAAACTTTGCAACCCCCTTTCATCCCTCTAGGGGTTGAATTTTAGTAACCGCTGACATACGTGTCTCATCATTTGCGTTTAAAAGTATTTCTACCAAGTTTCAAGTAAATTTGTCCATAAAAATATTTTTTCCCATACAAACTTTGCAACCCCCTTTCATCCCTCTAGAGGTTGAATTTTAGTAATCGCTGAAATAAGTGTCTCATAACTTGCATTAAAGAGCATTTCTACCAAGTTTCAAGTAAATTGGACCATAAAAACATTTTTTTTCATACAAACTTGGCAACCCCTTTTCGTCCCTCTAGGGGTTGAATTATAGTAATCGCTGAAATACGTATCTCATTATTTGCATTGAAGAGCATTTCTACCAAGTTTCAAGTAAATTGGACCATAAAAACATTTTTTCCCATACAAACTTGGCAACCCCTTTTTTTCCCTTTAGGGGTTGAACTTCGAAAAATCCCTTCTTAAAGGACGCCTACGTTATAAAATCAACTTTCCCTCAAAATTCCAAATCTTTATCTTAAGCGGTTTGGGCTGGGCGTTGATGAGTCAGTCAGTCAGGACATCCTCTTTTATATGTATAGATTATATGACACTCACAAATAACGTCTTTCTATTGATAAAATAATTTTAAAAATCGGTTCAATTGATCCAGAGATTACCCCTACAACGTCACAAACTTTACCTCTTTATAATATTAGTATAGATATAGTATAGATTAATGCACATTAAACGAATTGAAATGGGAAACTATACTGAGTCATGTCATGACAATATCATGAGCCATGAATCATGAATGACTACCTAATTAAATCAAATTGTGAATCGCCGCTAAAATCGCGTGGCTGACAAAAAAAAAACCATACAAATTTAGCTCCGGGCGATAACGCTTCTCAACCCCTTTATAATACCATTAATAACTACAACATATTCAAAAATCGTGGAAATCGGACTATTTTTAAGGGGAGAGAAACGTTATCTCATTTTGTATGGATTTTTTTTTGTTAGTAGTGGGTATGAGGTGATGCACGATGACCGTGACTTAAATCACAATAAACAAAAACTCACGAAGTAAACTGTAAACTTCCAATTTCACGATACCTATAGTTTTACTGCCCTATACAACTTGTTTTTGTTCTTTGTTTTTATTTTCTTCCTTGTTCTTATTTACTCGTTTCGCTTTTTTCTTAGCTTCTTTTACCGCTTTTTCGACGTTCTTTATGGCTTTAATTGGTTTATCAAATCCTTGTTTCACGGCGGCTGAAGCTGCCGTTTTTGCCGCCGACGCCTCGTTGTATAAAGCTTTGATTTTGCGTTCCATGTTGACCGGGTTTGTTGCTGAAATCAATTGATAATTAATTATATTAGGTACAATAATATTGTTTGTAGAAATATCCTTCATAGGAAATCATTTAACATGTTCCCTGTCACATAATTCACATAATTATAATTAATGACTGTAGCATTTGAGCTATACTTATTTTGTTTTTTTACTCTTTTTATTTTGTTTCATTATTAATATTACTTTTGTACACATTGACATGATTTGATTTTTACTTTTTTCATTTAATTATATTCTTTACGCTGACGATCTTATTGTGAATTCTTTATAACTATGCTACATATTATAATTACATTATAATATTCAATTCCAATATGAAATAAATTACTACTACTACTACTAATGAATGAAGTTATGTCCCTGGTTATGATAAGTTTTGAAATTAAATATCTATGATCAAATTTGGATATAACTTTACATAAAGCAGTAAGCATTGGACGTACGATGATGAAAATGCTACTGTATGGGGACAGGGAACATGTTAATGTCGAATTTAAGTTGCCTAATCTTTGTTACGCTTGACAAAACTAAATAAAGGGGCAGGCGCAGGGGCTTACACGTTTCGTCTTCAACGTTTGCAGCTCGTTTGAACCGCACATCCTGTGTTACGTATTTAAAAAAATATAATATAAATACTTAACTTTCCTCCTCTCAGAACCTTTGCTTCCTCCTTTTATCGTATCGTACTCTAATCCAATTAATTATCCTCAACACTGAAATTTTGGTAACACACGGGGTGGGCGGTCCAAACGCTTCCGAGACTTAGCCATTTAATAATTTTCAGTGGTTGAAACACTTCTCTTGTCCTACCAGCCGTTGCCCACGTCTCTGAGGCGTATTGTAGAGGGTCCTATATAAACTAATCCTTTCCTAAAAATCACCCAAAAGGAATAATAATGCTAGCAGTTGAACGATTAGTTCATTTATTAATTTTCTGGGAGAAAAACAGTAGATAAATGGACTTACTTTCACCCCACTGCGCCTCGTTGATGGGTGGTGGCCGGGGACCGTAAAGCCGTAGACGACCGCGGGCATTACTGCAGTGAAGCGGAGGGTGCTCAACCACGCGTGCTTGCTGGATACTATGTTACTCTCTTAACACTTACCTACTTTATTCGCATGCTTGTAGAAATCATGCGCCGCTCAAAACGTACGCGCCTATAGCAGACCTAAGAGCACGTTGTTTTGACGCAGCCAGGCTTGTTGACCGTAACCGAGTCAAATGGCCGCATCTCGCCGATATGGCACAATAACACACGAAGCAGTATTCTCCTGTGCAATTGTGAGAGAATAACAACAAACTAAACCTTTTCCCTTCGCCGAATCAGCGCTCTAAACAACTAATACATGTTTTACCATTATCTGCAGTTAAATCTTCATCCCCGCCCTCCCGGAGCTGCCGAGCTGCGGGTACCTACCGTTGAGGCCTTTCTTAGATTTATCTGAGCGGGCAGAGCGAGAGTTTTCTGATTTCAGCATATTGTTAAATTTTACCGATTGATATAGTTTAAATAATTAAACAAAGCCAAGCAATGTTATGAATTCTTTTGCTTCTGTTTATTTTAGCGATTTCGCCAATGTTAAATGAGAAAGAGTATAATAGTCATCAGATAAACTATTTTAAACCTAAAAACCGGCCATCTTCCAATCGGCCCTTCTGAACTCTTCAATTTTTTTCTAAAGATGTATTGACATCACCGCGACACGTCAGCAATAAAATATGAGAATATAAAAGACAACAAAAGTCCATAGTAAAAAGAATATGAAAAATCTACGTCTAGCTATAGACAATTAAGTCAACAGAAAAATATGGACAAATCCCTGAAATGTACCAAAGAGCATTTAATCCGGTTACACAATGATGTACTGACTTTTTACAACCGATTTTTCATTTCAGTTAATTTGCGTCAGCCGCAAACTAACCTACTCGTACTATACCTACTTTCCGGCGCAACAGTTTAAGTACCTACTTACAGACCGTCACCCGTATTTATAGTCAAGAAAAGTAATTATTACTTGAGCAATAGTAATGTCAAAAGTCATACAAAAATTGTTACTCCAGTCATTACTTTTACTCAAGTAATTACTTTTCTTGTCTATAAATAAGGGTGTACATCGTTAAGTATAAATACACGTAAAATAACATAATATTAAATACTGTTTTGACATATTTATTGGCAGCCTAATAGTGGGGGGTACACTTTTTTAGGAAAACGCTCATACCCGAACCTTTCATAATACATATTGGTGACACGTCTTCCTTCATCGATTCTAGTGATACTGATTAAAAATAAATTTTTAATGATGTTTTATCTTAGGGCTGATTTTTCAATCCCCAGATAAAACTATCCGTCAGTTAAATGTATTACTATCATTTTCTGAAGTCATATGAAAGAAAAGGACAGAGCTAAAATTTACCTTCCTGATAGCTTTATCTGGGGATTGAAAAATCAGCCGTTAGTCTACTTTTCCCATAACTAACTAGTAAACTAATCAAACCATAGGTACACAATATCAATCAATATGGCGCTTTGTTTACATTGTTCAAAAGTTCTATTGATGGCGACTTTACCGAATTCTAGTCTCTTCAAATTAGGGAATAATCCACAAAAAGAAACACTAAATAAAAATACAAAAATATATACAAAAATTTGGTCAGGATCCTAATCAAACACAGACGAAAGATTAGTGACATTTGTTTCTACGAGTATATACAGTCGATAGGTCATAAATATGTGTTCCTACACTTTAGTACCTTGTCACTTTAATCGCTGTGACAATTCATGTATGGCAGTTTAAATGACATTAAGACTGCGCCGAGCAAACGTCGACCGTCCAGTGGCGCCCTCATCACTGTTATTGTATTTTCTAATTAACTAAAGAATTTCCTTGCAATCGGACGATGCTTTTTTGTAGCGCAAGTAAAAACACAATTTATGGGGTACGTAACAAACTTTGATAACAATTACCCTATGAGTAGTCAGCTTAACGGGAAAAGGTGGCCACTTTTTTCCGTTAAGTTGATAACTCAAAGGTCAATTGTTATTAAACTATGTGATATGTCGTATAAGTTGTGTTTTCATTTGTAGTACAAAAATGCACCGTCCGATTTCAAGAAAATACTTTATTTTTATTAGAAAACACAATAATAGTGATGAGAGCGCCACTGTACATCCGGTGTACGCTCGGCGTAGTCTTAAATAGACCTACAAAAGTATACACATATTTATGAACTCGAATGTACAATCAAAAGCACTTATATCTATCTATACGGCCTTTGCGCCAAACATATTATTATGTATTAAAGAAAAGCTTTATTATCAGTGGCGTAGGGGCGGTGTGTAGAAATTTTGACGCCTTGGGAACGTACACACGTATACGTATATATTTATGACTGAGTTTACTTACTTAAAATTGATCCTTGAGCGCTAATATGGCTGCCTTTATCGCGTGACAAAGTTTGGATAAGGCATCGGTCACCTTCTGACACGTAAATAAGTACGAGAGTGACGGATGCTTTATCCACATTTGACACGCGACATAGACGCCGCCATACGAGGCCCGCTGGGGCTTTATTTCAAGACGGTAAAAACCATATCGTTTTTGACCTTAATAATTAATAAAAAGAAATAGATGACTATTTAATGTAAATAAAAGTTTTTTTTCTAATAACACCATTATTTAAAAAATGAGTGAATCTCTAGCCGTACAAGGTGTGTTTTCTATTGGAAACATTAAATGTTGCACGAAAACGGACGTTGCTATTCCATATGTAAATAAACTGTTAATTTCAAAAATAACGAGATAGTGTTATTGATTATTCATAATCTTTTCCTTCATCTGGTTGTGTTTTACTTGCTTTATCTGCTTATTTTGCCGCCTTTTCTGTTCCTTTTGCAGCTCTTTTTGCCAACATCGTAACCTATTTTTGCTAGATTTTCGTTGATATTTATTTGATATTCTTTGCTTGCTGCTTAAATATGCTCTGATTCCTCCCCATAATTTAGTCTTGCTGGTGGGTTATACTTGTTCCTGGAATTAATTTAAGTATATGTAATAATACTGTAAAAAAACAGTAAATCTGTCTGTAAGTCTGTATGTCACAGCAGGTTTTCTCAGCAACTTCAAATGCTATCAACTTGAAATTTGGCATAGTTGTACAACTTGCTTGCCCGCATTTGTAAAAAATAATATGAAATTAATTTTATTAATAATTAAAAAGGGGTCTTGAACGCATGGTTGAAAAATGAAAGTGGTTTGATTGTAGCAAATGGGGTGTCATATGAAATGGCTCAATTTTCAAATATCAAATCAATTTTTCTTTTTATTGTTCTTTTTGATTTATAGCCAAAAATTTACAAAAATGACCGATCCCCCACTTATCTACGAAGTTTATCAATTAAAAAATCTGAAAAAACCCTGACTTGTAGATAATTACTTATATTTTATAGGAAAAATAAAATAAAGAGTTTATTATTAATAGTTTTTGAGAAATAACAAAAAAGTTTTTTTAATCTGTTTTTAAATTTAGGCTGGTCAAAATAGACCTTATTGGATAGAAAATAAAGTTCATAACAAAATGGGTATTTTTTTTGCGGTTACCAAGTATACTTTCATAAATACGGAACCCTCGGTGCGCGAGTCTGACTCGCACTTGACCGGTTTTTTTTCATGTGATAAAGGAGGCAATTTTTAGGCTGTGGAAATAACCTTAAAATGACAACTGCGCAAAAATATTGAAAAAATAACGATTTAATTTCGTGAAACACGATTAGGTAATGATTACGAATTTGAATCTATTTAAATATATTAAGGGCCTGTTTCACAATCGTCAAGTAAAGCATATCTGACACGTAAATTTTGCCCTTTCCCCTTCCTACACTTGAACATAGACAAGGAGAGCGATAACTTTAATTGGCAAATAAATTTACTTGTCGATTGTGAAACAGTCCCTAAGGATAGTTTTATTTTATTAGGCATGGTCCAAATAGTTTTCCAGTTTATATCTGTTGGCTAAATATGCAAGCATTTGTGTCACTTTACAAAAAACTAACAAGTTTAACAACCGCGAAACAAATTAGTCAGAAACTTTGTTACATATTTGCTAAATATTGAAACGTCGTTTTTTTCCTCGCATTCGAAGTGAAAAGTAGAGTGTTTAACGCGAGCCTAAACAACCATAATGACACTCGAACTATAGCCAATCTCGCTCGCTGGCTCGCTCGCGTGGCTCAACATCTCGTGTCATTATGGCTTGTTTTAGCGTCTTGTTAAACAATCTACTATTCATTTATTTTACAAATAGGTTCAAAAGCTCGTAAAGCATCATGTGTACGTCTTTATCAATTTTTAGATCTGAGTGGATTATTTAGAAAATAAAAATGTGTTATTTTCGCTGGCTCTACGTGTAACGCACTCCCTATATCCAGACAAATAGGAACTACATTTTTATTCATGTGAAAAAGAGACAGATGAGCAAGCGAGTCACCTGATGGAAAAGTGATTAACGCAACCCATAAACACCCGTAACAAATCTGGTTATATATTAAACTAGCTGTTACCATGCCCACTTCGTTGGGCACTATAGGTCTACCAGAATCTCATAAAAAAAGGGAAATTCAAATTTAAGGCTTGCAACTCTAGGGTAGTAGGATTTAAAGGTCTTGATACTTGATTTTCCACCAGTCCAATAAAAGTATGATATGGTGGACTCAGTCCGCGTAAAAGTATTTATTTCTTTGGAAATTATTACATTTTCCAGGATAAAATTTAAATATCACGTCTGTACAATTATATCTACTTATGCCGTGAAGACGGAACAAACCGTAGAGGGACGGAACAAACCAATATTTATAATATTAACTAATAACGGTTAGTTACCTACCTAACCCTTAAAACCAACTTTGGCCTTGCATTACTTATTGTTTTTAAGTATAAAAGTTAAATTAAAACAATCATGTGCATTATGTATGTTTATTAGGATTTAGTTGAAAATAACTTCAAAAACTCAATGACGTATCGTTGCTTAGCTAACAATAGCGCACAGGTCCAAATTAATGTACCATACAATTTTGAATTTTCTATTATATTAAATTAACTAAGAGTTTTCAATCGTTGATTTACGCGGTTTTGTTAGCTAAGCGACTATTATGGAAACCAATTTCGTATTCTGAGGAAATGTGAGGTATTTCTATTTTTTCTACTTCTCATGAAAACATCATGAAGACCGTGCCACACAGGCGGTGGCAATAAATAATCATAGAATTAAATGGCACCTCATTATTAAGGTTTCTAAATGGACTGTTACGTTTCAGACATAAAGGCCAAATGGAGTTATAAGTAACGTTCCTGCAAATGTACAAAGTAACTTAAAGTATCAACATTATTTGGCTTCATTTACTTATCTATTAAAACACGACACTAAACCAAATACCGTAAAATGGGGTGAATAGAGATTCGCGGGGTGAATAGAAATACAGCCTAAAATAAAGCATATTGTACTAATTATAAGGCTGACATTTTAACGTAATTTTCCAAAAGACTTGTCAATGTAATAATTGTTCTTATTAGTAACAAGTTATGACTTATTTTAGATTGTATTTCTATTCACCCCGCGAATCTCTATTCACCCCATTTTACGGTATTGTGTTTGATTTACATCTTCTTGTCAGTGCCGGTGCCTCGCCTGTCTCGCCTGTACAACAAGCTGTCCAATCGGCTGAAGTCTCTTGACATTTATCACGACTCAGCTTCAAAATTTAGAAGTCAACTTGTATCTGTTGGTGACCTTCAGAGTCTTTAATATATTTTAAAAATTGTTGTTTAATGTTTAATGTCTATTGTGTAGTTTTTTTTTTTAATCTGATATATGTTATGTATAATTTTGTGATATTGTATTGTATTTTTTTTTTCTCAAAAATGATCGTTTTTGTGTAAGGTTAAGGTTATCGTATGTTTTTTGGTCCATGTTGTGTTCACCTTTAAAAGGGAGATCAATTAGTTATAACGCTTTTTTTATACCATGTAATCTCATAACTGTAAGCATTGTAATCCTGTTGGTGATCCTTAAATAAATAAATAAATAAATAAATAAATAAATAAATCTTCTTGCTTACAATTTTTATAGTAAGTAGGTACCTACACATGATTAACGATATTTTTCGCCTGACATCGAAGGGCTTTAAGGGCATTTTCCTGATAACTAACGCTATATTTGAGTAAAAACAACAAACAATAACAAACTCTGATATTTGAATTGACAGGCGTAAGGTAACATTGCCATATTAAAATCGATTTATTTTTACTTTTAAATTTTTCATGACATTCTGGTAGACCTATAAACATATTTTTTGGGTTATTATATGACACTCAAATAACGTGCCTTTCTATTGGTAAAAGAACTTTAAAAATCGGTTCAGTTGATCCAGAGATTACCCCTCAACGTCACAAACTTTACCTCTTTATAATATTAGTATAGATATAGTATAAATTAATGCACATTAAACGAATTTAAATAGAAATCTATAGTGAGTCATGACTCATGACAATCATGAGCCATGAATCATGAATGACTACCTAATTAAACCATATTGGTTCTTTTTAAGAGGATTGTGAATCGCCGCTTAAACAGCGTGGCTGTCAAAAAAATCCATACAAATTTAGCTCCGGGCGATAACGCTTCTCAACCCCTAATTCAAGTCCGATTTCCACTTTTTTTGAATACAATATGTTGTAGTTATTATAAAGAACTAGGGAGTCTGTAGGTTTCTGTTTTTTGTATTTTGAAATTGTTTCCTTCTAAGAAATATTATCTTGGAAAGGAAAACGTACAGTCATAGTTTTTCATGATATATCTCAAAAATCGTAAAAATCGGACTAGGTTTAATGGGAGAGAAACGTTATCGCATTTTGTATGGAAATTTTCTGTTAGAAATGGGTATGAGGTGATGCACGATGACCGTGACTTAAATCAAAATAAATAAAAACTCACGAAGTAGACTGTAAACTTTAAATTTCACGATACCTATAGTTTTACTGCCCTATACAACTTGTTTTTGTTCTTTGTTTTTATTTTCTTCCTTGTTTCTTCTTAGCTTCTATTACCGCTCTTTCGACGTTCTTTATGGCTTTAAGTCCTTTTTTCATGGCGGCTGAAGCTGCCGCTTTTGCCGCCGTCGCCTCGTTGTATAAAGCTTTGATTTTGCGTTCCATGATGACCGAGTTTGATGCTGAAATCAATTGATAGTTAATTATATTAGGTAAGTACAATAATATTGTTTGTAGAAATATCCTTCATAGGAAATCATTTAACATGTTCCCTGTCACGTAATTCACATAATTATAATTAATTAATGAAGTTCCGTCTCTGGGCCCGTATTATGGTCGCCTTTATCGCGGTGGATAAAGCTTCCATCATTCTCGCACTTACATACTGGTCAGAAAGTGACCATAATCGGCCCGCTGGTTATGATAAAATTAAATATCTATAATCAAATTTGGATATAACTTTACATACAGCAGTAAGCATTGGACGTACGACGATGAAAATGCTACTGTATGGGGACAGGGAAACTGTTAATGTCGAATTTAAGTTGCCTAATCTTTCTTACGCTTGACAAAACTAAATAAAGGGGCAGGCGCAGGGGCTTACACGTTTCGTCTTCAACGTTTGCAGCTCGTTTGAACCGCACATCCTGTGTTACGTATTTAAAAAAATATAACATAAATAACTTTCCTCCTCTCAGAACCTTTGCTTCCTCCTTTTATCGTATCGTACTCTAATCCAATTAATTATCCTCAACATACGGGGTGGGCGGTCCAAACGCTTCCGAGACTTAGCCATTATAATTTTCAGTGGTTGAAACACTTCTACCACTACCTTCCAGCCGTTGCCCACGTCTCTGAGGCGTATTGTAGAGGGTCCTATATAAACTAATCCTTTCCTAAAAATCACCCAAAAGGAATAATAATGCTAGCAGTTGAACGATTAGTTCATTTATTAATTTCCTGGGAGAAAAACAGTAGATAAATGGACTTACTTTCACCCCACTGCGCCTCGTTGATGGGTGGTGGCCGGGGACCGTAAAGCCGTAGACGACCGCGGGCATTACTGCAGTGAAGCGGAGGGTGCTCAACCACGCGTGCTTGCTGGATACTATGTTACTCTCTTAACACTTACCTACTTTATTCGCATGCTTGTAAAAACTATGCGCCGCTCAAAACGTACGCGCCTATAGCAGAACTAAGAGCACGTTGTTTTGCGCAGCCAGGCTTGTTGACCGTAACCGAGTCGAATGGCCGCATCTCGCCGATATGGCACAATAACACACGAAGCAGTGTATTCTCCTGTGCAATTGTGAGAGAATAACAACAAACTAAACCTTTTCCCTTCGCCGAATCAGCGCTCTAAACCACTAATACATGTTTTACCATTATCTGCAGTTAAATCTTCATCCCCTCCCTCCCGGGGCTGCCGAGCTGCGGGTACCTACCGTTGAGGCCTTTCTTAGATTTATCTGAGCGGGCAGAGCGAGAGTTTTCTGATTTCAGCATATTGTTAAATTTTACCGATTGATATAGTTTAAATAATTAAACAAAGCCAAGCAATGTTATGAATTCTTTTTCTTCTGTTTATTTTAGCGATTTCGCCAATGTTAAATGAGAAAGAGTATAATAGTCATCAGATAAACTACGAGGGGTGATCCATAAGTTTTGATAATCGGTATTAAAAATGGGAAATATATAAATCGTTATATTTTAATTGGAATAAGCACACTTTCTATATTTCCAAACACTTATTAACTTCATTCAATTGTTTTATTTTGCCACTATAAAAATAATTTTACTTTTGGAGTTCTAAATGGTCAAATTTTGTACCTTCCCTAAGTCATCACCAGCTCGTGATTATTATATAGTTTTTTTTGAACATCGGTGAATGAGAAGTAGTAGTCGAAAGTTAGGGCTAAATAACGAGGACAGCGGTTATCAGTTCTGATCTTTGGTCGATGAGCAGCATCCTTGTCAATTAGAAGGCTCTGAAGCACAATTCCTGCCGCAAATTCGTTTTTTTTTTCTTCATCTTATTTTTAATATTTTCCCATAACTATGATAGAATAATGTTATATAACTCTCCTAGATTATTTGAACTCAATGGCTAAAAACGAATGTCACATTATTTATTTGTAGGCCTCAATAGTCCTGGATAAGGCCGAAAAAACCACCCTAAAATTTGGTTACAGAGCTGGAGATAAAAATACTACTGCAATAATAACTTATTAATCCTTTAAATCATAATGATAAATCAAGGTTTCATTTTTAATAACAATATTTTTTATTAGTGTAAAAGAACTTTCTCCACACCGCTCCAAAGTATTACAAAACGAACTCTTATTTTTGCTGTCTTGTAAAATTGTTCATACAGATGTTTTTTGTTTAGCTGTCGCAGAAAAACAAATGAATAATGTAAAATAAAATTTTCTCTAATTTTATTTTGATTAGTGCTGTGGTATATTCCACATTAAAAGAATATCATTAAGTGGATGGTTCATACTGATTCTCAAAACTTATTGATCACCCCTCGTCGGCTGCGCTAAGCTAAATTCAAGTATGTCTATTTTTTTCGTTTTTTTGTTTTTTACGCCGTTAGATTCCTATTAATTCGGCGCATAATTCTACATCAAAAAAACCTCATATTTCCTTTTAATTTTAGAGCTATCGTCAAAAGATTATATCAAAGAACATTATTATAATACTAGATTTCAAAAAATTACATTTGTTTTTTCGCTCTCCTGTAAAATTTGCCGAAATAGACTTACTTGAATTTAGCTTAATGCAGCCGTCGTATTTTAAACCTAAAAACCGGCCATCTTCCAATCGGCCCTTCTGAACTCTTCAATTTTTTTCTAAAGATGTATTGACATCGCCGCGACACGTCAGCAATAAAATATGAGAATATAAAAGACAACAAAAGTCCATAGTAAAAAGAATATGAGAAATCTACGTCTAGCTATAGACAATTAAGTCAACAGAAAAATATGGACAAATCCCTGAAATGTACCAAAGAGCATTTAATCCGGTTACACAATGATGTACTGACTTTTTACAACCGATTTTTCATTTCAGTTAATTTGCGTCAGCCGCAAACTAACCTACTCGTACTATACCTACTTTCCGGCGCAACAGTTTAAGTACCTACTTACAGACCGTCACCCGTATTTATAGTCAAGAAAAGTAATTATTACTTGAGCAATAGTAATGTCAAAAGTCATACAAAAATTGTTACTCCAGTCATTACTTTTACTCAAGTAATTACTTTTCTTGTCTATAAATAAGGGTGTACATCGTTAAGTATAAATACACGTAAAATAACATAATATTAAATACTGTTTTGACATATTTATTGGCAGCCTAATAGTGGGGGGTACACTTTTTTAGGAAAACGCTCATACCCGAACCTTTCATAATACATATTGGTGACACGTCTTCCTTCATCGATTCTAGTGATACTGATTAAAAATAAATTTTTAATGATGTTTTATCTTAGGGCTGATTTTTCAATCCCCAGATAAAACTATCCGTCAGTTAAATGTATTACTATCATTTTCTGAAGTCATATGAAAGAAAAGGACAGAGCTAAAATTTACCTTCCTGATAGCTTTATCTGGGGATTGAAAAATCAGCCGTTAGTCTACTTTTCCCATAACTAACTAGTAAACTAATCAAACCATAGGTACACAATATCAATCAATATGGCGCTTTGTTTACATTGTTCAAAAGTTCTATTGATGGCGACTTTACCGAATTCTAGTCTCTTCAAATTAGGGAATAATCCACAAAAAGAAACACTAAATAAAAATACAAAAATATATACAAAAATTTGGTCAGGATCCTAATCAAACACAGACGAAAGATTAGTGACATTTGTTTCTACGAGTATATACAGTCGATAGGTCATAAATATGTGTTCCTACACTTTAGTACCTTGTCACTTTAATCGCTGTGACAATTCATGTATGGCAGTTTAAATGACATTAAGACTGCGCCGAGCAAACGTCGACCGTCCAGTGGCGCCCTCATCACTGTTATTGTATTTTCTAATTAACTAAAGAATTTCCTTGCAATCGGACGATGCTTTTTTGTAGCGCAAGTAAAAACACAATTTATGGGGTACGTAACAAACTTTGATAACAATTACCCTATGAGTAGTCAGCTTAACGGGAAAAGGTGGCCACTTTTTTCCGTTAAGTTGATAACTCAAAGGTCAATTGTTATTAAACTATGTGATATGTCGTATAAGTTGTGTTTTCATTTGTAGTACAAAAATGCACCGTCCGATTTCAAGAAAATACTTTATTTTTATTAGAAAACACAATAATAGTGATGAGAGCGCCACTGTACATCCGGTGTACGCTCGGCGTAGTCTTAAATAGACCTACAAAAGTATACACATATTTATGAACTCGAATGTACAATCAAAAGCACTTATATCTATCTATACGGCCTTTGCGCCAAACATATTATTATGTATTAAAGAAAAGCTTTATTATCAGTGGCGTAGGGGCGGTGTGTAGAAATTTTGACGCCTTGGGAACGTACACACGTATACGTATATATTTATGACTGAGTTTACTTACTTAAAATTGATCCTTGAGCGCTAATATGGCTGCCTTTATCGCGTGACAAAGTTTGGATAAGGCATCGGTCACCTTCTGACACGTAAATAAGTACGAGAGTGACGGATGCTTTATCCACATTTGACACGCGACATAGACGCCGCCATACGAGGCCCGCTGGGGCTTTATTTCAAGACGGTAAAAACCATATCGTTTTTGACCTTAATAATTAATAAAAAGAAATAGATGACTATTTAATGTAAATAAAAGTTTTTTTTCTAATAACACCATTATTTAAAAAATGAGTGAATCTCTAGCCGTACAAGGTGTGTTTTCTATTGGAAACATTAAATGTTGCACGAAAACGGACGTTGCTATTCCATATGTAAATAAACTGTTAATTTCAAAAATAACGAGATAGTGTTATTGATTATTCATAATCTTTTCCTTCATCTGGTTGTGTTTTACTTGCTTTATCTGCTTATTTTGCCGCCTTTTCTGTTCCTTTTGCAGCTCTTTTTGCCAACATCGTAACCTATTTTTGCTAGATTTTCGTTGATATTTATTTGATATTCTTTGCTTGCTGCTTAAATATGCTCTGATTCCTCCCCATAATTTAGTCTTGCTGGTGGGTTATACTTGTTCCTGGAATTAATTTAAGTATATGTAATAATACTGTAAAAAAACAGTAAATCTGTCTGTAAGTCTGTATGTCACAGCAGGTTTTCTCAGCAACTTCAAATGCTATCAACTTGAAATTTGGCATAGTTGTACAACTTGCTTGCCCGCATTTGTAAAAAATAATATGAAATTAATTTTATTAATAATTAAAAAGGGGTCTTGAACGCATGGTTGAAAAATGAAAGTGGTTTGATTGTAGCAAATGGGGTGTCATATGAAATGGCTCAATTTTCAAATATCAAATCAATTTTTCTTTTTATTGTTCTTTTTGATTTATAGCCAAAAATTTACAAAAATGACCGATCCCCCACTTATCTACGAAGTTTATCAATTAAAAAATCTGAAAAAACCCTGACTTGTAGATAATTACTTATATTTTATAGGAAAAATAAAATAAAGAGTTTATTATTAATAGTTTTTGAGAAATAACAAAAAAGTTTTTTTAATCTGTTTTTAAATTTAGGCTGGTCAAAATAGACCTTATTGGATAGAAAATAAAGTTCATAACAAAATGGGTATTTTTTTTGCGGTTACCAAGTATACTTTCATAAATACGGAACCCTCGGTGCGCGAGTCTGACTCGCACTTGACCGGTTTTTTTTCATGTGATAAAGGAGGCAATTTTTAGGCTGTGGAAATAACCTTAAAATGACAACTGCGCAAAAATATTGAAAAAATAACGATTTAATTTCGTGAAACACGATTAGGTAATGATTACGAATTTGAATCTATTTAAATATATTAAGGGCCTGTTTCACAATCGTCAAGTAAAGCATATCTGACACGTAAATTTTGCCCTTTCCCCTTCCTACACTTGAACATAGACAAGGAGAGCGATAACTTTAATTGGCAAATAAATTTACTTGTCGATTGTGAAACAGTCCCTAAGGATAGTTTTATTTTATTAGGCATGGTCCAAATAGTTTTCCAGTTTATATCTGTTGGCTAAATATGCAAGCATTTGTGTCACTTTACAAAAAACTAACAAGTTTAACAACCGCGAAACAAATTAGTCAGAAACTTTGTTACATATTTGCTAAATATTGAAACGTCGTTTTTTTCCTCGCATTCGAAGTGAAAAGTAGAGTGTTTAACGCGAGCCTAAACAACCATAATGACACTCGAACTATAGCCAATCTCGCTCGCTGGCTCGCTCGCGTGGCTCAACATCTCGTGTCATTATGGCTTGTTTTAGCGTCTTGTTAAACAATCTACTATTCATTTATTTTACAAATAGGTTCAAAAGCTCGTAAAGCATCATGTGTACGTCTTTATCAATTTTTAGATCTGAGTGGATTATTTAGAAAATAAAAATGTGTTATTTTCGCTGGCTCTACGTGTAACGCACTCCCTATATCCAGACAAATAGGAACTACATTTTTATTCATGTGAAAAAGAGACAGATGAGCAAGCGAGTCACCTGATGGAAAAGTGATTAACGCAACCCATAAACACCCGTAACAAATCTGGTTATATATTAAACTAGCTGTTACCATGCCCACTTCGTTGGGCACTATAGGTCTACCAGAATCTCATAAAAAAAGGGAAATTCAAATTTAAGGCTTGCAACTCTAGGGTAGTAGGATTTAAAGGTCTTGATACTTGATTTTCCACCAGTCCAATAAAAGTATGATATGGTGGACTCAGTCCGCGTAAAAGTATTTATTTCTTTGGAAATTATTACATTTTCCAGGATAAAATTTAAATATCACGTCTGTACAATTATATCTACTTATGCCGTGAAGACGGAACAAACCGTAGAGGGACGGAACAAACCAATATTTATAATATTAACTAATAACGGTTAGTTACCTACCTAACCCTTAAAACCAACTTTGGCCTTGCATTACTTATTGTTTTTAAGTATAAAAGTTAAATTAAAACAATCATGTGCATTATGTATGTTTATTAGGATTTAGTTGAAAATAACTTCAAAAACTCAATGACGTATCGTTGCTTAGCTAACAATAGCGCACAGGTCCAAATTAATGTACCATACAATTTTGAATTTTCTATTATATTAAATTAACTAAGAGTTTTCAATCGTTGATTTACGCGGTTTTGTTAGCTAAGCGACTATTATGGAAACCAATTTCGTATTCTGAGGAAATGTGAGGTATTTCTATTTTTTCTACTTCTCATGAAAACATCATGAAGACCGTGCCACACAGGCGGTGGCAATAAATAATCATAGAATTAAATGGCACCTCATTATTAAGGTTTCTAAATGGACTGTTACGTTTCAGACATAAAGGCCAAATGGAGTTATAAGTAACGTTCCTGCAAATGTACAAAGTAACTTAAAGTATCAACATTATTTGGCTTCATTTACTTATCTATTAAAACACGACACTAAACCAAATACCGTAAAATGGGGTGAATAGAGATTCGCGGGGTGAATAGAAATACAGCCTAAAATAAAGCATATTGTACTAATTATAAGGCTGACATTTTAACGTAATTTTCCAAAAGACTTGTCAATGTAATAATTGTTCTTATTAGTAACAAGTTATGACTTATTTTAGATTGTATTTCTATTCACCCCGCGAATCTCTATTCACCCCATTTTACGGTATTGTGTTTGATTTACATCTTCTTGTCAGTGCCGGTGCCTCGCCTGTCTCGCCTGTACAACAAGCTGTCCAATCGGCTGAAGTCTCTTGACATTTATCACGACTCAGCTTCAAAATTTAGAAGTCAACTTGTATCTGTTGGTGACCTTCAGAGTCTTTAATATATTTTAAAAATTGTTGTTTAATGTTTAATGTCTATTGTGTAGTTTTTTTTTTAATCTGATATATGTTATGTATAATTTTGTGATATTGTATTGTATTTTTTTTTTCTCAAAAATGATCGTTTTTGTGTAAGGTTAAGGTTATCGTATGTTTTTTGGTCCATGTTGTGTTCACCTTTAAAAGGGAGATCAATTAGTTATAACGCTTTTTTTATACCATGTAATCTCATAACTGTAAGCATTGTAATCCTGTTGGTGATCCTTAAATAAATAAATAAATAAATAAATAAATAAATAAATCTTCTTGCTTACAATTTTTATAGTAAGTAGGTACCTACACATGATTAACGATATTTTTCGCCTGACATCGAAGGGCTTTAAGGGCATTTTCCTGATAACTAACGCTATATTTGAGTAAAAACAACAAACAATAACAAACTCTGATATTTGAATTGACAGGCGTAAGGTAACATTGCCATATTAAAATCGATTTATTTTTACTTTTAAATTTTTCATGACATTCTGGTAGACCTATAAACATATTTTTTGGGTTATTATATGACACTCAAATAACGTGCCTTTCTATTGGTAAAAGAACTTTAAAAATCGGTTCAGTTGATCCAGAGATTACCCCTCAACGTCACAAACTTTACCTCTTTATAATATTAGTATAGATATAGTATAAATTAATGCACATTAAACGAATTTAAATAGAAATCTATAGTGAGTCATGACTCATGACAATCATGAGCCATGAATCATGAATGACTACCTAATTAAACCATATTGGTTCTTTTTAAGAGGATTGTGAATCGCCGCTTAAACAGCGTGGCTGTCAAAAAAATCCATACAAATTTAGCTCCGGGCGATAACGCTTCTCAACCCCTAATTCAAGTCCGATTTCCACTTTTTTTGAATACAATATGTTGTAGTTATTATAAAGAACTAGGGAGTCTGTAGGTTTCTGTTTTTTGTATTTTGAAATTGTTTCCTTCTAAGAAATATTATCTTGGAAAGGAAAACGTACAGTCATAGTTTTTCATGATATATCTCAAAAATCGTAAAAATCGGACTAGGTTTAATGGGAGAGAAACGTTATCGCATTTTGTATGGAAATTTTCTGTTAGAAATGGGTATGAGGTGATGCACGATGACCGTGACTTAAATCAAAATAAATAAAAACTCACGAAGTAGACTGTAAACTTTAAATTTCACGATACCTATAGTTTTACTGCCCTATACAACTTGTTTTTGTTCTTTGTTTTTATTTTCTTCCTTGTTTCTTCTTAGCTTCTATTACCGCTCTTTCGACGTTCTTTATGGCTTTAAGTCCTTTTTTCATGGCGGCTGAAGCTGCCGCTTTTGCCGCCGTCGCCTCGTTGTATAAAGCTTTGATTTTGCGTTCCATGATGACCGAGTTTGATGCTGAAATCAATTGATAGTTAATTATATTAGGTACAATAATATTGTTTGTAGAAATATCCTTCATAGGAAATCATTTAACATGTTCCCTGTCACGTAATTCACATAATTATAATTAATTAATGAAGTTCCGTCTCTGGGCCCGTATTATGGTCGCCTTTATCGCGGTGGATAAAGCTTCCATCATTCTCGCACTTACATACTGGTCAGAAAGTGACCATAATCGGCCCGCTGGTTATGATAAAATTAAATATCTATAATCAAATTTGGATATAACTTTACATACAGCAGTAAGCATTGGACGTACGATGATGAAAATGCTACTGTATGGGGACAGGGAAACTGTTAATGTCGAATTTAAGTTGCCTAATCTTTCTTACGCTTGACAAAACTAAATAAAGGGGCAGGCGCAGGGGCTTACACGTTTCGTCTTCAACGTTTGCAGCTCGTTTGAACCGCCCATCCTGTGTTACGTATTTAAAAAAATATAACATAAATAACTTTCCTCCTCTCAGAACCTTTGCTTCCTCCTTTTATCGTATCGTACTCTAATCCAATTAATTATCCTCAACATACGGGGTGGGCGGTCCAAACACTTCCGAGACTTAGCCATTATAATTTTCAGTGGTTGAAACACTTCTACCACTACCTTCCAGCCGTTGCCCACGTCTCTGAGGCGTATTGTAGAGGGTCCTATATAAACTAATCCTTTCCTAAAAATCACCCAAAAGGAATAATAATGCTAGCAGTTGAACGATTAGTTCATTTATTAATTTCCTGGGAGAAAAACAGTAGATAAATGGACTTACTTTCACCCCACTGCGCCTCGTTGATGGGTGGTGGCCGGGGACCGTAAAGCCGTAGACGACCGCGGGCATTACTGCAGTGAAGCGGAGGGTGCTCAACCACGCGTGCTTGCTGGATACTATGTTACTCTCTTAACACTTACCTACTTTATTCGCATGCTTGTAAAAACTATGCGCCGCTCAAAAC
Organism: Acleris cristana; assembly: GCA_948252455.1. Classification (NCBI taxonomy): domain Eukaryota; kingdom Metazoa; phylum Arthropoda; class Insecta; order Lepidoptera; family Tortricidae; genus Acleris; species Acleris cristana. The sequence continues at coordinate 13,292,523 of OX411782.1, read as the reverse complement.
GTACGCGCCTATAGCAGAACTAAGAGCACGTTGTTTTGCGCAGCCAGGCTTGTTGACCGTAACCGAGTCGAATGGCCGCATCTCGCCGATATGGCACAATAACACACGAAGCAGTGTATTCTCCTGTGCAATTGTGAGAGAATAACAACAAACTAAACCTTTTCCCTTCGCCGAATCAGCGCTCTAAACCACTAATACATGTTTTACCATTATCTGCAGTTAAATCTTCATCCCCTCCCTCCCGGGGCTGCCGAGCTGCGGGTACCTACCGTTGAGGCCTTTCTTAGATTTATCTGAGCGGGCAGAGCGAGAGTTTTCTGATTTCAGCATATTGTTAAATTTTACCGATTGATATAGTTTAAATAATTAAACAAAGCCAAGCAATGTTATGAATTCTTTTTCTTCTGTTTATTTTAGCGATTTCGCCAATGTTAAATGAGAAAGAGTATAATAGTCATCAGATAAACTACGAGGGGTGATCCATAAGTTTTGATAATCGGTATTAAAAATGGGAAATATATAAATCGTTATATTTTAATTGGAATAAGCACACTTTCTATATTTCCAAACACTTATTAACTTCATTCAATTGTTTTATTTTGCCACTATAAAAATAATTTTACTTTTGGAGTTCTAAATGGTCAAATTTTGTACCTTCCCTAAGTCATCACCAGCTCGTGATTATTATATAGTTTTTTTTGAACATCGGTGAATGAGAAGTAGTAGTCGAAAGTTAGGGCTAAATAACGAGGACAGCGGTTATCAGTTCTGATCTTTGGTCGATGAGCAGCATCCTTGTCAATTAGAAGGCTCTGAAGCACAATTCCTGCCGCAAATTCGTTTTTTTTTTCTTCATCTTATTTTTAATATTTTCCCATAACTATGATAGAATAATGTTATATAACTCTCCTAGATTATTTGAACTCAATGGCTAAAAACGAATGTCACATTATTTATTTGTAGGCCTCAATAGTCCTGGATAAGGCCGAAAAAACCACCCTAAAATTTGGTTACAGAGCTGGAGATAAAAATACCACTGCAATAATAACTTATTAATCCTTTAAATCATAATGATAAATCAAGGTTTCATTTTTAATAACAATATTTTTTATTAGTGTAAAAGAACTTTCTCCACACCGCTCCAAAGTATTACAAAACGAACTCTTATTTTTGCTGTCTTGTAAAATTGTTCATACAGATGTTTTTTGTTTAGCTGTCGCAGAAAAACAAATGAATAATGTAAAATAAAATTTTCTCTAATTTTATTTTGATTAGTGCTGTGGTATATTCCACATTAAAAGAATATCATTAAGTGGATGGTTCATACTGATTCTCAAAACTTATTGATCACCCCTCGTCGGCTGCGCTAAGCTAAATTCAAGTATGTCTATTTTTTTCGTTTTTTTGTTTTTTACGCCGTTAGATTCCTATTAATTCGGCGCATAATTCTACATCAAAAAAACCTCATATTTCCTTTTAATTTTAGAGCTATCGTCAAAAGATTATATCAAAGAACATTATTATAATACTAGATTTCAAAAAATTACATTTGTTTTTTCGCTCTCCTGTAAAATTTGCCGAAATAGACTTACTTGAATTTAGCTTAATGCAGCCGTCGTATTTTAAACCTAAAAACCGGCCATCTTCCAATCGGCCCTTCTGAACTCTTCAATTTTTTTCTAAAGATGTATTGACATCGCCGCGACACGTCAGCAATAAAATATGAGAATATAAAAGACAACAAAAGTCCATAGTAAAAAGAATATGAGAAATCTACGTCTAGCTATAGACAATTAAGTCAACAGAAAAATATGGACAAATCCCTGAAATGTACCAAAGAGCATTTAATCCGGTTACACAATGATGTACTGACTTTTTACAACCGATTTTTCATTTCAGTTAATTTGCGTCAGCCGCAAACTAACCTACTCGTACTATACCTACTTTCCGGCGCAACAGTTTAAGTACCTACTTACAGACCGTCACCCGTATTTATAGTCAAGAAAAGTAATTACTTGAGCAATAGTAATGTCAAAAGTCATACAAAAATTGTTACTCCAGTCATTACTTTTACTCAAGTAATTACTTTTCTTGTCTATAAATAAGGGTGTACATCGTTAAGTATAAATACACGTAAAATAACATAATATTAAATACTGTTTTGACATATTTATTGGCAGCCTAATAGTGGGGGGTACACTTTTTTAGGAAAACGCTCATACCCGAACCTTTCATAATACATATTGGTGACACGTCTTCCTTCATCGATTCTAGTGATACTGATTAAAAATAAATTTTTAATGATGTTTTATCTTAGGGCTGATTTTTCAATCCCCAGATAAAACTATCCGTCAGTTAAATGTATTACTATCATTTTCTGAAGTCATATGAAAGAAAAGGACAGAGCTAAAATTTACCTTCCTGATAGCTTTATCTGGGGATTGAAAAATCAGCCGTTAGTCTACTTTTCCCATAACTAACTAGTAAACTAATCAAACCATAGGTACACAATATCAATCAATATGGCGCTTTGTTTACATTGTTCAAAAGTTCTATTGATGGCGACTTTACCGAATTCTAGTCTCTTCAAATTAGGGAATAATCCACAAAAAGAAACACTAAATAAAAATACAAAAATATATACAAAAATTTGGTCAGGATCCTAATCAAACACAGACGAAAGATTAGTGACATTTGTTTCTACGAGTATATACAGTCGATAGGTCATAAATATGTGTTCCTACACTTTAGTACCTTGTCACTTTAATCGCTGTGACAATTCATGTATGGCAGTTTAAATGACATTAAGACTGCGCCGAGCAAACGTCGACCGTCCAGTGGCGCCCTCATCACTGTTATTGTATTTTCTAATTAACTAAAGAATTTCCTTGCAATCGGACGATGCTTTTTTGTAGCGCAAGTAAAAACACAATTTATGGGGTACGTAACAAACTTTGATAACAATTACCCTATGAGTAGTCAGCTTAACGGGAAAAGGTGGCCACTTTTTTCCGTTAAGTTGATAACTCAAAGGTCAATTGTTATTAAACTATGTGATATGTCGTATAAGTTGTGTTTTCATTTGTAGTACAAAAATGCACCGTCCGATTTCAAGAAAATACTTTATTTTTATTAGAAAACACAATAATAGTGATGAGAGCGCCACTGTACATCCGGTGTACGCTCGGCGTAGTCTTAAATAGACCTACAAAAGTATACACATATTTATGAACTCGAATGTACAATCAAAAGCACTTATATCTATCTATACGGCCTTTGCGCCAAACATATTATTATGTATTAAAGAAAAGCTTTATTATCAGTGGCGTAGGGGCGGTGTGTAGAAATTTTGACGCCTTGGGAACGTACACACGTATACGTATATATTTATGACTGAGTTTACTTACTTAAAATTGATCCTTGAGCGCTAATATGGCTGCCTTTATCGCGTGACAAAGTTTGGATAAGGCATCGGTCACCTTCTGACACGTAAATAAGTACGAGAGTGACGGATGCTTTATCCACATTTGACACGCGACATAGACGCCGCCATACGAGGCCCGCTGGGGCTTTATTTCAAGACGGTAAAAACCATATCGTTTTTGACCTTAATAATTAATAAAAAGAAATAGATGACTATTTAATGTAAATAAAAGTTTTTTTTCTAATAACACCATTATTTAAAAAATGAGTGAATCTCTAGCCGTACAAGGTGTGTTTTCTATTGGAAACATTAAATGTTGCACGAAAACGGACGTTGCTATTCCATATGTAAATAAACTGTTAATTTCAAAAATAACGAGATAGTGTTATTGATTATTCATAATCTTTTCCTTCATCTGGTTGTGTTTTACTTGCTTTATCTGCTTATTTTGCCGCCTTTTCTGTTCCTTTTGCAGCTCTTTTTGCCAACATCGTAACCTATTTTTGCTAGATTTTCGTTGATATTTATTTGATATTCTTTGCTTGCTGCTTAAATATGCTCTGATTCCTCCCCATAATTTAGTCTTGCTGGTGGGTTATACTTGTTCCTGGAATTAATTTAAGTATATGTAATAATACTGTAAAAAAACAGTAAATCTGTCTGTAAGTCTGTATGTCACAGCAGGTTTTCTCAGCAACTTCAAATGCTATCAACTTGAAATTTGGCATAGTTGTACAACTTGTTTGCCTGCATTTGTAAAAAATAATATGAAATTAATTTTATTAATAATTAAAAAGGGGTCTTGAACGCATGGTTGAAAAATGAAAGTGGTTTGATTGTAGCAAATGGGGTGTCATATGAAATGGCTCAATTTTCAAATATCAAATCAATTTTTCTTTTTATTGTTCTTTTTGATTTATAGCCAAAAATTTACAAAAATGACCGATCCCCCACTTATCTACGAAGTTTATCAATTAAAAAATCTGAAAAAACCCTGACTTGTAGATAATTACTTATATTTTATAGGAAAAATAAAATAAAGAGTTTATTATTAATAGTTTTTGAGAAATAACAAAAAAGTTTTTTTAATCTGTTTTTAAATTTAGGCTGGTCAAAATAGACCTTATTGGATAGAAAATAAAGTTCATAACAAAATGGGTATTTTTTTTGCGGTTACCAAGTATACTTTCATAAATACGGAACCCTCGGTGCGCGAGTCTGACTCGCACTTGACCGGTTTTTTTTCATGTGATAAAGGAGGCAATTTTTAGGCTGTGGAAATAACCTTAAAATGACAACTGCGCAAAAATATTGAAAAAATAACGATTTAATTTCGTGAAACACGATTAGGTAATGATTACGAATTTGAATCTATTTAAATATATTAAGGGCCTGTTTCACAATCGTCAAGTAAAGCATATCTGACACGTAAATTTTGCCCTTTCCCCTTCCTACACTTGAACATAGACAAGGAGAGCGATAACTTTAATTGGCAAATAAATTTACTTGTCGATTGTGAAACAGTCCCTAAGGATAGTTTTATTTTATTAGGCATGGTCCAAATAGTTTATATCTGTTGGCTAAATATGCAAGCATTTGTGTCACTTTACAAAAAACTAACAAGTTTAACAACCGCGAAACAAATTAGTCAGAAACTTTGTTACATATTTGCTAAATATTGAAACGTCGTTTTTTTCCTCGCATTCGAAGTGAAAAGTAGAGTGTTTAACGCGAGCCTAAACAACCATAATGACACTCGAACTATAGCCAATCTCGCTCGCTGGCTCGCTCGCGTGGCTCAACATCTCGTGTCATTATGGCTTGTTTTAGCGTCTTGTTAAACAATCTACTATTCATTTATTTTACAAATAGGTTCAAAAGCTCGTAAAGCATCATGTGTACGTCTTTATCAATTTTTAGATCTGAGTGGATTATTTAGAAAATAAAAATGTGTTATTTTCGCTGGCTCTACGTGTAACGCACTCCCTATATCCAGACAAATAGGAACTACATTTTTATTCATGTGAAAAAGAGACAGATGAGCAAGCGAGTCACCTGATGGAAAAGTGATTAACGCAACCCATAAACACCCGTAACAAATCTGGTTATATATTAAACTAGCTGTTACCATGCCCACTTCGTTGGGCACTATAGGTCTACCAGAATCTCATAAAAAAAGGGAAATTCAAATTTAAGGCTTGCAACTCTAGGGTAGTAGGATTTAAAGGTCTTGATACTTGATTTTCCACCAGTCCAATAAAAGTATGATATGGTGGACTCAGTCCGCGTAAAAGTATTTATTTCTTTGGAAATTATTACATTTTCCAGGATAAAATTTAAATATCACGTCTGTACAATTATATCTACTTATGCCGTGAAGACGGAACAAACCGTAGAGGGACGGAACAAACCAATATTTATAATATTAACTAATAACGGTTAGTTACCTACCTAACCCTTAAAACCAACTTTGGCCTTGCATTACTTATTGTTTTTAAGTATAAAAGTTAAATTAAAACAATCATGTGCATTATGTATGTTTATTAGGATTTAGTTGAAAATAACTTCAAAAACTCAATGACGTATCGTTGCTTAGCTAACAATAGCGCACAGGTCCAAATTAATGTACCATACAATTTTGAATTTTCTATTATATTAAATTAACTAAGAGTTTTCAATCGTTGATTTACGCGGTTTTGTTAGCTAAGCGACTATTATGGAAACCAATTTCGTATTCTGAGGAAATGTGAGGTATTTCTATTTTTTCTACTTCTCATGAAAACATCATGAAGACCGTGCCACACAGGCGGTGGCAATAAATAATCATAGAATTAAATGGCACCTCATTATTAAGGTTTCTAAATGGACTGTTACGTTTCAGACATAAAGGCCAAATGGAGTTATAAGTAACGTTCCTGCAAATGTACAAAGTAACTTAAAGTATCAACATTATTTGGCTTCATTTACTTATCTATTAAAACACGACACTAAACCAAATACCGTAAAATGGGGTGAATAGAGATTCGCGGGGTGAATAGAAATACAGCCTAAAATAAAGCATATTGTACTAATTATAAGGCTGACATTTTAACGTAATTTTCCAAAAGACTTGTCAATGTAATAATTGTTCTTATTAGTAACAAGTTATGACTTATTTTAGATTGTATTTCTATTCACCCCGCGAATCTCTATTCACCCCATTTTACGGTATTGTGTTTGATTTACATCTTCTTGTCAGTGCCGGTGCCTCGCCTGTCTCGCCTGTACAACAAGCTGTCCAATCGGCTGAAGTCTCTTGACATTTATCACGACTCAGCTTCAAAATTTAGAAGTCAACTTGTATCTGTTGGTGACCTTCAGAGTCTTTAATATATTTTAAAAATTGTTGTTTAATGTTTAATGTCTATTGTGTAGTTTTTTTTTTTAATCTGATATATGTTATGTATAATTTTGTGATATTGTATTGTATTTTTTTTTTCTCAAAAATGATCGTTTTTGTGTAAGGTTAAGGTTATCGTATGTTTTTTGGTCCATGTTGTGTTCACCTTTAAAAGGGAGATCAATTAGTTATAACGCTTTTTTTATACCATGTAATCTCATAACTGTAAGCATTGTAATCCTGTTGGTGATCCTTAAATAAATAAATAAATAAATAAATAAATAAATAAATCTTCTTGCTTACAATTTTTATAGTAAGTAGGTACCTACACATGATTAACGATATTTTTCGCCTGACATCGAAGGGCTTTAAGGGCATTTTCCTGATAACTAACGCTATATTTGAGTAAAAACAACAAACAATAACAAACTCTGATATTTGAATTGACAGGCGTAAGGTAACATTGCCATATTAAAATCGATTTATTTTTACTTTTAAATTTTTCATGACATTCTGGTAGACCTATAAACATATTTTTTGGGTTATTATATGACACTCAAATAACGTGCCTTTCTATTGGTAAAAGAACTTTAAAAATCGGTTCAGTTGATCCAGAGATTACCCCTCAACGTCACAAACTTTACCTCTTTATAATATTAGTATAGATATAGTATAAATTAATGCACATTAAACGAATTTAAATAGAAATCTATAGTGAGTCATGACTCATGACAATCATGAGCCATGAATCATGAATGACTACCTAATTAAACCATATTGGTTCTTTTTAAGAGGATTGTGAATCGCCGCTTAAACAGCGTGGCTGTCAAAAAAATCCATACAAATTTAGCTCCGGGCGATAACGCTTCTCAACCCCTAATTCAAGTCCGATTTCCACTTTTTTTGAATACAATATGTTGTAGTTATTATAAAGAACTAGGGAGTCTGTAGGTTTCTGTTTTTTGTATTTTGAAATTGTTTCCTTCTAAGAAATATTATCTTGGAAAGGAAAACGTACAGTCATAGTTTTTCATGATATATCTCAAAAATCGTAAAAATCGGACTAGGTTTAATGGGAGAGAAACGTTATCGCATTTTGTATGGAAATTTTCTGTTAGAAATGGGTATGAGGTGATGCACGATGACCGTGACTTAAATCAAAATAAATAAAAACTCACGAAGTAGACTGTAAACTTTAAATTTCACGATACCTATAGTTTTACTGCCCTATACAACTTGTTTTTGTTCTTTGTTTTTATTTTCTTCCTTGTTTCTTCTTAGCTTCTATTACCGCTCTTTCGACGTTCTTTATGGCTTTAAGTCCTTTTTTCATGGCGGCTGAAGCTGCCGCTTTTGCCGCCGTCGCCTCGTTGTATAAAGCTTTGATTTTGCGTTCCATGATGACCGAGTTTGATGCTGAAATCAATTGATAGTTAATTATATTAGGTACAATAATATTGTTTGTAGAAATATCCTTCATAGGAAATCATTTAACATGTTCCCTGTCACGTAATTCACATAATTATAATTAATTAATGAAGTTCCGTCTCTGGGCCCGTATTATGGTCGCCTTTATCGCGGTGGATAAAGCTTCCATCATTCTCGCACTTACATACTGGTCAGAAAGTGACCATAATCGGCCCGCTGGTTATGATAAAATTAAATATCTATAATCAAATTTGGATATAACTTTACATACAGCAGTAAGCATTGGACGTACGACGATGAAAATGCTACTGTATGGGGACAGGGAAACTGTTAATGTCGAATTTAAGTTGCCTAATCTTTCTTACGCTTGACAAAACTAAATAAAGGGGCAGGCGCAGGGGCTTACACGTTTCGTCTTCAACGTTTGCAGCTCGTTTGAACCGCCCATCCTGTGTTACGTATTTAAAAAAATATAACATAAATAACTTTCCTCCTCTCAGAACCTTTGCTTCCTCCTTTTATCGTATCGTACTCTAATCCAATTAATTATCCTCAACATACGGGGTGGGCGGTCCAAACACTTCCGAGACTTAGCCATTATAATTTTCAGTGGTTGAAACACTTCTACCACTACCTTCCAGCCGTTGCCCACGTCTCTGAGGCGTATTGTAGAGGGTCCTATATAAACTAATCCTTTCCTAAAAATCACCCAAAAGGAATAATAATGCTAGCAGTTGAACGATTAGTTCATTTATTAATTTCCTGGGAGAAAAACAGTAGATAAATGGACTTACTTTCACCCCACTGCGCCTCGTTGATGGGTGGTGGCCGGGGACCGTAAAGCCGTAGACGACCGCGGGCATTACTGCAGTGAAGCGGAGGGTGCTCAACCACGCGTGCTTGCTGGATACTATGTTACTCTCTTAACACTTACCTACTTTATTCGCATGCTTGTAAAAACTATGCGCCGCTCAAAACGTACGCGCCTATAGCAGAACTAAGAGCACGTTGTTTTGCGCAGCCAGGCTTGTTGACCGTAACCGAGTCGAATGGCCGCATCTCGCCGATATGGCACAATAACACACGAAGCAGTGTATTCTCCTGTGCAATTGTGAGAGAATAACAACAAACTAAACCTTTTCCCTTCGCCGAATCAGCGCTCTAAACCACTAATACATGTTTTACCATTATCTGCAGTTAAATCTTCATCCCCTCCCTCCCGGGGCTGCCGAGCTGCGGGTACCTACCGTTGAGGCCTTTCTTAGATTTATCTGAGCGGGCAGAGCGAGAGTTTTCTGATTTCAGCATATTGTTAAATTTTACCGATTGATATAGTTTAAATAATTAAACAAAGCCAAGCAATGTTATGAATTCTTTTTCTTCTGTTTATTTTAGCGATTTCGCCAATGTTAAATGAGAAAGAGTATAATAGTCATCAGATAAACTACGAGGGGTGATCCATAAGTTTTGATAATCGGTATTAAAAATGGGAAATATATAAATCGTTATATTTTAATTGGAATAAGCACACTTTCTATATTTCCAAACACTTATTAACTTCATTCAATTGTTTTATTTTGCCACTATAAAAATAATTTTACTTTTGGAGTTCTAAATGGTCAAATTTTGTACCTTCCCTAAGTCATCACCAGCTCGTGATTATTATATAGTTTTTTTTGAACATCGGTGAATGAGAAGTAGTAGTCGAAAGTTAGGGCTAAATAACGAGGACAGCGGTTATCAGTTCTGATCTTTGGTCGATGAGCAGCATCCTTGTCAATTAGAAGGCTCTGAAGCACAATTCCTGCCGCAAATTCGTTTTTTTTTTCTTCATCTTATTTTTAATATTTTCCCATAACTATGATAGAATAATGTTATATAACTCTCCTAGATTATTTGAACTCAATGGCTAAAAACGAATGTCACATTATTTATTTGTAGGCCTCAATAGTCCTGGATAAGGCCGAAAAAACCACCCTAAAATTTGGTTACAGAGCTGGAGATAAAAATACCACTGCAATAATAACTTATTAATCCTTTAAATCATAATGATAAATCAAGGTTTCATTTTTAATAACAATATTTTTTATTAGTGTAAAAGAACTTTCTCCACACCGCTCCAAAGTATTACAAAACGAACTCTTATTTTTGCTGTCTTGTAAAATTGTTCATACAGATGTTTTTTGTTTAGCTGTCGCAGAAAAACAAATGAATAATGTAAAATAAAATTTTCTCTAATTTTATTTTGATTAGTGCTGTGGTATATTCCACATTAAAAGAATATCATTAAGTGGATGGTTCATACTGATTCTCAAAACTTATTGATCACCCCTCGTCGGCTGCGCTAAGCTAAATTCAAGTATGTCTATTTTTTTCGTTTTTTTGTTTTTTACGCCGTTAGATTCCTATTAATTCGGCGCATAATTCTACATCAAAAAAACCTCATATTTCCTTTTAATTTTAGAGCTATCGTCAAAAGATTATATCAAAGAACATTATTATAATACTAGATTTCAAAAAATTACATTTGTTTTTTCGCTCTCCTGTAAAATTTGCCGAAATAGACTTACTTGAATTTAGCTTAATGCAGCCGTCGTATTTTAAACCTAAAAACCGGCCATCTTCCAATCGGCCCTTCTGAACTCTTCAATTTTTTTCTAAAGATGTATTGACATCGCCGCGACACGTCAGCAATAAAATATGAGAATATAAAAGACAACAAAAGTCCATAGTAAAAAGAATATGAGAAATCTACGTCTAGCTATAGACAATTAAGTCAACAGAAAAATATGGACAAATCCCTGAAATGTACCAAAGAGCATTTAATCCGGTTACACAATGATGTACTGACTTTTTACAACCGATTTTTCATTTCAGTTAATTTGCGTCAGCCGCAAACTAACCTACTCGTACTATACCTACTTTCCGGCGCAACAGTTTAAGTACCTACTTACAGACCGTCACCCGTATTTATAGTCAAGAAAAGTAATTACTTGAGCAATAGTAATGTCAAAAGTCATACAAAAATTGTTACTCAAGTCATTACTTTTACTCAAGTAATTACTTTTCTTGTCTATAAATAAGGGTGTACATCGTTAAGTATAAATACACGTAAAATAACATATTAAATACTGTTTTGATATAAGTATGTATTTATTAATTTAAAAAAAACTTCTCTACTATCCTTTGTACTATGAATAACATGTCAAAATGTAATAAAAATATCAAACGCCCTTGGTCATTTTTCTGAGGCCCTATTTTGAAAATTGAAGTTCAATGTTACGTTAGCTCCATCCCTGTCACTCGTCATTCGAGACTAGGGCGAGAGAAGGGGATAGAGCTAACGTAACTTGGAACTTCGTTAACTATACCTATATAACGTTTTAAAATCATTACCACCCAAGCTATTTGCCGTTGACTTGGGAAAGTAGCCAGTCTCAGGCAAGCATTATAAATAATATAGTTTATGGCCACCAGAAACATGATGTCTTTTTTAGGAAGATGTTTGATTATTTTGGCGTCTATCAAATCATAACCTGGTGATTTCCCATCACGAAGATTATCCAACAATCTTTGTACCTACTTCTTTTGGGGTGACATATGCGAGGGGAAGTGACATTTGCAATGGGTGCTCTAGGTATTTTTCGACTTTTTTGTGATAATCTGGGTTCACACTGGGTAGAGGTTGGGAGACTCTGTGCAAGTGTCTAGCGAAATTCATAGCTTTTTCCAAATCTGTCCTAGCCCACTCTCCATTAGGTATCCTTTATTAACACTTTAACTGCCACCAACCTGCTAGGCGAGTCCATTTTGTATGAATATCAGAGTTCTTGGCAATGAGAGTGTTAAGGGTGGCACATGGTTTACCGGACGTTTCAGTTTCTTGGCTACTTTCCAAATAGTTTGTTTCCTTCTTTGCAGTTAATTTACTCAAGTAAAACTTTGTTATTTTCAGTGGTCTTTATCAAGTTCTTCACAGGATAAAAAGCAGTTTCGTCTCGTGGATATCTTTGGTGCCATACCTTTCTCAACTTTCGTTTTTCTGCTAGTTTTTGTCTTAAGTATTATAGTTGAGTACTCTTGTTTTTTAGGGATTATTATTCTATAGTTTGATGTAGCATTATAAATAGCTCGGTGAATGAGTTTATTAAAATTTTCCATAGCACAATCGATTTCCTCGATGCTTCTCAGTGATGCTTTGATGTTGATTTCATTGTTGAGTGTTCGTTCAAATTAGGGATGTTACGAACATTCGCATTCGCATTCGCATATTCGAATGATTCGCATCATTTTAAACATTCGCATCGACATTCGCATTCGCAATAATCGATGCGAATGTTTAGCGAATGCGAATGTGTGCAGATCATGTTATGATGGAGACACTATAAGCTTTCAAATATGTCCCACTGAGTGGACCTGTTGAAGATTCGTGCTGTTGATTCAGTTAAGACAATTTTGGCGTTGACGCCGAGGACTATAGGGGTGTGATTGGATGATAAATCAACCACAGATTGAATATTAGTGTGTAATGCAGGACCATTTTTGGTCCAGGAGGTCGGGCTTTTTATTTGGGTCTTATTGGCCAATAAGCCGTCGGTTTCCCATCCGAGATACACTCGAGGTTTAGTTTTTGTGTAGCTTTGAAGAGTTGTCTACCTCGAGGTGAGATTAACCTTGACCCCCAGAAGGTATGTTTGGCGTTCCAGTCACCCCCGCAAATAAAGCGGTTGCCCAGTTTTGTAAACAGTGATTCAAATTCAATGTCTGAAATAACATGTTTTGGTGGTAAATTTTTATAAAAAATATTTAGTCGACGTTCTTCCGCACATGCAAGTGTTCTGCTGGTTACCATCTGCGGAGACAGTGAGCACCGTCTATCCAGTATGCCTGGCACTATAGTTGTTAAATAAAGCAGGTATTCTTCATGAAGATGACAGCGTGAGTACCATAGGTACTTCTTTAACCTACATGTTGCACCAATCAATTTTAGTTGCTAAGAGATGAACCTTAACCTAAGTCAGAAAGTAATACTTATCCTAATCCTTTGATGGGATGTAAGTCTGGCGCCCTTAGCTACATAAATTTGACTTACTCTTTCCTGTGCTGAATCTTAATCACACCCTAGTCTCATAATATATGCTCACATGACGGTGACGATCCATCCTCGTCTATCTGAGTCGTCAATAAATTTCGTTTTCGAGCCTTGTCAATGGCGGCTGCAGCGTCATTAGCCATATTCTCCGCCTCCTCGTACATGCTTGCCATTTTGAATTCCATGTCGGCCGGAGCAGCATCTGGAATCAAGTGATTTATATAATCACATTTAAATTAATATTGTTTCTTAAAAAAAATACATTTTAGCCATTTACTTTTAACGAATCTTGTTAAAGCCTTTACATAACTTCTTACTTACATACATTATCGAACACTAGAACCTGCACCTATTACTAATACTTACGAGTACTTTGATCCCATGTTGATCGAAAAAAAAATTGTTTTTCAATTTACTACTTTCGTATAAGTATTTCAAGTTATCACTCTCACCATACTTCACGTTAAACACGGGGTGGGTACTTGGGTAGGGTAAACGCTCCTGAATTTAAACACTTATGCCCGCCTTCCACTGCGAGCGAAGCGGGCCTCATACGTACTCCGTTTAGCTTACAAAGGTCACTTCAAGAGGTTTGCTGGCGATGGAAACGAGTAGCATTCATCTGGCATAACTTTTTTTGGCATTATCTTCATTTGGCATACAGTCTTTTTTTTGAAACCGTGTACTTATCAGGATTGTTATAAAATAAACCTAACCTAACCTAATGGGTTCTATACAATGATATTTTAAATAATCCTGAAAAGTATACGGTTTCAGAAAAAAATACTGTATGCCAAATGATGATTAGGTATGCCAAAAAAAGTTATGCCAGATGAAGGGAACCCGGTGGAAACATTTGAAGTCGCCGTCGTAAGATAAACCGAATTCAAACGGGGCCCACTTCGCTGGCAGTAGAAGGGGGGGGGGGGGGACTGTAAATCCATTGATGATCACGGGCATTACTTCAGTGAAGCGGGGAGTGCTCACGCTTATACATATAAATTATGCGCCGCTAAGAACGTACCTACTCAAATGAAATGAAATAGTAACGAATGACTGAAAAGTTTTGATACAGTTAGGTTTGGTGACCTTAACTGGTCAAATCAATTGTCCGCATCTCGTCGACAAGGCACCACATCACACGAAGTGGTACATTCTCCAGTGAACTTATGAGAGAATAACACTGTACGCCATGCGGGCGGGTACTTACTTTTGAAGACCGGTCCAACTCGACTGGATTTACTTCTGTTAAACATATTGTAAAATGTTTTATATGTTGTTTAAATAACTACACATAACAAATTATGAAATCTTCGTCTTCTTTTATCGCGTTCTGTTTGATTTAAGGTTATAGCGTAATAGGTAGTAGTGTAAAAGTAGAAAAGAAGCTAAAAAACGGCCACTCTTCGCTCGGTAATCTGCCCCCCGCCCGACATGGCCCCGATATTAGGTATGTTTTTTTTTCAATTCTTCGCTGATCATATGTTTGAAACATGGTTTGAACCCTTGGTGTGGACCACAGACTGTATGGGTATTTCTAGTGGACATCGTCGCGACACGTCAGTGCACGTCAGCGTAAAAACTAGATAAAAAAAGGACCAGAGTCAATAAAAAGAACATAAATACCTCTTATTCTAAGAGCCCATGACACCTTTGCACGAAACTTAACCTAGTTGTAGGCCAGTCCATATCAACACAAAAAAGAAAACATCGCAAACGCGCATGTAACTAAGTTTTTTTATTTGTTATGTTATGAGGTCTCAGAGTAGTTAACACTCAAGTTTGCAACCCTGAAAACCCTGTACTTCTTCAATGGTGCGTGTTTTATGTATTTTCGAAAAAACTTCCTCAAGGAAGCATTTTTCAAGTATCTTTTTACGGTACCTACTACCTACTTTAAGCAATTGGGATACACCAAAAAAAATAATTGCTTGATTTTACTTTTTTATTCGAAAGAATAGCCTTTTATAAGAAACTAATTTGAAGCATTTCATGATTAAATGTATTATTGATATTTAAAATAATTTATTGAATTAAAGTAACGTTACCTACTTGTAAGGACAAGATGACGTAGATATTTATAAAAAACGGGTATACTTCGTCTAAGATTTGGAAAGACGATTTTTTATTATCTATAATCTGATTTCAAAGTCATAATAGACGAACGTCATTCAAACATAATGTAAACAAACAATCGCAATATGATATAATTTATTATTTAGGAGTATTATAAGCATTCAACCATTGCTTATTACCTAGACCTCAGTTAATACAACACTTCCTACATGACCTTGTTTCTAGACTAGATTTACTTAACACAATCACATTAAATTTGTTGAAAAGGCGGATTACATACCTACTTCCAATCATAAATCATAAGTTTCTACAATAAATATTAATGCCGTCTTTTTGAACCTCTTGTAAAACCTTACCGCACTCATTATTAACATTTATCACACATAACTCAAAAGAGAAATGGTCTCATTAATATTTTAATTTCTTCATAAGAATTAAAATCAATTTGTAAACAAATAAATTTGACATGACAACAGCTGTCTTCAAACGTAGGTGTCAGTTAGATATCTAAATTGTACTTATAAAATAAAATATTGAAGAGGTTTTATATGTTTTATGTAAAACCACAAAAGTGCTTGATACCTATAGCGCAAATGGGACGGGCATTTAGGGGTCAAATGAAGGTCATTTCTTAATTTTAATATAATTAATTCATTGTAACATATTTTTTTAATCTAACTACTGGGATCGATTCGAAAAGCCTATTCCTCGAAATGGTTTTGAAATTTTCATACATTGTTAAAAATGGGTGTATCCCAATTGCACCCCATCTCTAACAGGTGGGCAATGTACGATGAGCTCGCTCCTCAGATCCTGCTTAAAATGGTAGCTTGCAAATGCAAAAAGAGGTTGCTTAGGGTAGTGCACTTGCAGAAAGGCAATGAATGATGATGAATATATATTCAACCTTTTTTAATTTTCTAATTAGAGGCAACGCCTTATCACTATTTCATCTAAATCCAATTACAGTCAGGTACCTATAGATACTTGTTATTGTCATTTGGCAGTCAGAATAGGAACATTTTTTTTACAAAAAAAACTTAACTACTCTAAAACTTTAATAGTTTGTTTCTATATAAGCAAGTTTATCGTTATCTAGTACCTACACATATCGTGAAACCGTCCAAGTTTGCCCATGAGGGATATTTTGCCCACTGAGCCGAATATTCAATTGAAAATAAAAATAAAACTAGTTGAATTCAGATCATTTAATTAATTTTAGCAGAAAGTGGGTTATTAATATACCTAGCAAAACTGTTATTTGCTTTTGTATCTGATTGTAACAAAATACGCCCATGTTAGAGTGACGGAACCAGTAATGGACAAGTACCAATGATGGACATTTGATTCTTATTTTACAGAAGTTATTGATTAGTTTTGCTACAATCGATTTAGGACCGTACCTATGCAATTTGAATTAAGAGTGAAGTGTCCATTACTCGTGCCTGTCAGCTAAAAGTGTCCATCATTCTGGTGCCGTCACCTTTGTCATACCAACCAACCATCGTCCTACCCACATTGCGCTAACATTGAATTAGTCACAAACAAATGAGATAAACTGCGTAGCTAAAAATGTTCAAAGTTTACCGCTGAGCATAGTAAACAATTGTTAAATTATGTACGCGGCTTATCTGCCCAACCCACACATTTTATTATTATGACTGGGCCTAAAAGCTAAGGGGACGTTGTGCGTAGCTCAGTTTCTACTGTACGTTTGGAGAGAACGCTCGTCAAAGTAAATTCAGCAGGGCTGAGAAAAGTCAGAGTGGTGAGACATGAATATTTTAAATTTATGTATTTAACTGTTTGAGTTACTTTTTCAGCCTGTAGACTAAACAGATTCAGCATTTTGATCCAAAACGGCATAACAACGGCTCGTCTTTGCAATGTCTTCATTAGCGGCCTTTACACGTAAAGTTTGGACCGCGGGAAACGCCACGAGCCATTCCAATCTTCATTCCGAAACGTATTTTTTTTACTATTTTACTATTACAGTTCCATTTACACCTACGGATCGGAATGAAGATTGGAACGGCGCGTTGCGTTTCCCGCGGTCCGAACTTTACGTGTGCAGGCCACTATTGTGATTCACGCATGACTCACTGAGACTCGAATTCCCCCCACGGTGTATGTTTTATTAGTGAAAAACAAATCTTGCTCAAGCACGTAATAATGGCGTCTCTCTTGATCTCGCTCGCGCTAGTAGCGGCGCCGCACTTGTTCTGCCCATCTGTGCCCCCCCCCCCCCACTATCGCCACGTCTGGGGGACTTACCAACGTGAATCGATCTGCGCAGCGACGCAAATTTACTCTTCCACGTCTAGACCGGAAGATACTGACACAAAATTTCCGGTCATTTGTACCAAGTATGTTGACCCTTCAGGGGTCTAATTAAGTAATGACGAAAAGGAAAATGATGATCATAGTGCTGGTAAGCGACGGCCCAATCGCGTGGGCGTTAATCGAACGTGTCGAATAAATTACGAAAGTCGAACGATTTGTAACACAAAAATTATTGTATTGTACGATAGTCGATGAAAAAATAAGTAGGCGGTAGCGTGATGCCATACTTCTCCGGTGTGGCTTTCAGCCCGCCATACCGACAAAAACACATTAATAAAAATAAAAAACAATTCAACCAGGCTAATTTTTGCACGGCTAATCATCAACGAGTAGCCATTTACGAAAATCCCCATGCCATACTTTTCTGACGATTCCATTTGGAATTATTTAAGTAAATTTTATTTTTTTTGCTTAACGATTTGCTTGAAGGGTCGCCATACTTGGTACAAATGACTGGAAATTTTGTCGGTATCTCCCGGTCTAGTCAATTCAATATAAAGAAACGTGATGAATAATAATTGTTTGAGTTTGTTCATCAGTTACTTTGTAAACTCCATTGTTCGCAGAACAATGACGATCGAGCTTCACGACCCGAGCGATGAGGAGCTCGAGAACATGAACTTATTGGTGGAGGAATTCAAGTTGCATTTGGCCGATTTGAAAGAATTTTTAGATCGTAACAACCTCACGGACGAGGAAGAAAACGAGAAGGACGAAATCGAGGAAACAATGGAAAAAACGCTCGAGGAATTGTTCGATATAATGAAACGGTTGAAGAAACCTCCGGCGAATGCTGAAGCAGTTCTCGTATGGGCGGAAAAGTTTTATGCTTAATTCTACCAAATTCCACAATTGCCAAAGAAATAAATGTGTGCAAGTTATTTCTTAAGACTAATTTCTTCACCGGCTTTTCCTATCAAAAAGCTCATGCTAAAATCTATCTTTGCTTATAAATTCTGTTCTATGTATATAAAAGGCAATGTCTCGGGTGACTGACTCATCACCGTCCATCCGAAACCGCTAAAGATAAAAATTTGGATTTTTGAAAAGTTGTTTTTGTTTGGAGGCATGGTTTAAGAAGGGATTTTTGAAATTCAACCCTACAGGGGATGAAAGGGGGTTGCAAAGTTTGTATAGGAAAAAATATTTTCATGGTCAAATTTCCTTGTTAAAAATGCTCTTCAATTCTAATAATAGGTATTTTAGCGATTACTAAAATTCAACTCCTAGAGGGAGGAGAGCGGGTTGCAATGTTTGAATAGAAAAAATATTTTTATGATCAAATTTACTTGAAACTTGGTAGAAATGCTCTGCAATAAAAAGAATGAGACACGTATTTCAGTGATAACTAAAATTCAACCCCTTGGGGGATGAAAGGGGGTTGCAAAGTTTCTATAAGAAAAATACTTTTATTTTCTGATTTACTTGAAACTTGGTAGAAATGCTCTTCAACGCAAATAATGAGACACGTATTTCAGTGGTAATTAAAATTCAACCCCTTGGGGGTATGAAAGGAGGTTGCAAAGTTTCTATATGAAAAAACACTTTTATGTTCTAATTTACTTGGTAGAAATGCTCTTCAACGCAAATAATGAGACACGTATTACAGTGATAACTAAAATTCAACCCCTATAGATGAAATGGCGTTGAAAAGTTTGTACCCATAGATAAATATTTTTACTATCAAATTTACTTGAAACGGATGAAAGGGGGTTTCAAAGTTTGTATAGATCAAATATTTGTATGAACAAATTTACTTGAAACTTGGTAAAAATGCTCTTCAATGAAAATAATGAGACACGTATTTCAGCGATAACTAGAAGGATAAAAAGGGGTTGGAAATTATGGGTCTATATCGGAATCGGAAAATTTATATTTACCTAAGGAGGTGAAATGAAGTTTGTAAGAGCGATCGGCCATTTTTGAAATGAGAATCGCGGGTGGATATATAAATAAAAAAATGACTAACGGCAAATTCGGAAAAGGGGGTGGAATGCGGGTAGAAGTTTGGTAGAAATTTGGTCATTTTTGAAGTGAGAAATGTGGAGATTGGTATTAAGATTTTGTACTGAAATTTGGTGAGCATGTTCATATACATCAATAGAACATCTTGGCATCAAAAACGCAAAATCGTCGAAATTCGACTTAGCGTAGTATTAATTGCTGGTGTCGAGATGGAGATCATCAGAATTTTCCAGGATATTTTTTGAAATCAGTGAGACGTTTCTATGATATCCTTGACAGTATTATTTCCTCTCATTTTTCCTCTAAACTTTTACATACCAATAATAAATAACCGGTCTGGTTTTCTCGAGGTTTAATTAAGAGAGAGTGAGGTCAGGTCCTGATGGCATGCCACCAATTTTTTTGCATCATTGCCATAGCCAAATTATCTAAACCGATTGCGATATTATTTAATCTTTCTTTGCAGTCTGGAATATTTAATGCCCAAAACTTGGAAACAGTCTTTTGTAACTCCGGTTTTTAAGGCTGTTAATAAACATAATATCTAAAATCATAGAACGATCTCTAAACTTAGTACTATTCCTAAAGCCCGCTTTACATTTGGCTAAATTCAGTGAGCTAAATTTAGACAGGCGGCGTGGAGGGGATAAGCGCGTCCTCTTGACTAACATGCTAACTGCCTTTACACTTGTCTTTTTTTGGAGTCTTTTTCATTCAGCACACTGAATTTAGCCAAATGTAAAGCGGGCTGAAGCTCTTTGAGAAGATTGATTATGATCATATGTTCGCCTGTGTTAGGCACTGGTCCCGCCAAGTGCGAGTTATAGCTATCGACTATTTTCTTGGTCAAGAAACGAACACAACATATAGATTCCGTGTCAATAAAAGAGACACGTATATTAATAGTTCATCACTGGCTGTTCACACTGCCGGTGAAACTTAAGCCCAAACAGTACAGAAATAAAAGTGATTGAAGGATTTAAATGTGTAGAACATAAAGTCAAAATTTAATAACTTTGACTTTAGGAACATTGTCATCTTATCAAAACTAAATCCATCCTTCAGGTTTGCGAAAAAATTGTTTAAGTATAACTTTAATTCATTGGAAAATCGGAGTGAAATTAAACACGGTTCAATTTGAACCTAAAAACGCTGCTTTAATATTTTGTTGCCACATGAGAATCCTAGTTCCACCTGACTCCTCACGTCACGTCTTCCTCTTTTTAAGGGTTCCGTAATCAAACTAAGAACCCTCATAGTCTCACCATGTTCGCCTGTCACACCTACTTCTGCACTATATCACCTCTGAAATATGAGGGGCTGACCGTTGACGGTCGTTATTAAAATAATTTTAAATCTTCAAGATACATTAAGTAATTGTTTCCAATATCACGAGATAGTTTTACTGCTCTTCGTCTTCTTCTTTTTTAACGCTTTTTATTTGTTTTGCTTTTTTTTTCTGCTTGCTTCATCGCTTTCAATTCTTCACGTGCTAGTTTTTTGGCAGCTGCAGCCGCCTTCCTTGCCGCCGCCGCCTCCTTCTTCTCCTGTATCTCGGCAGCAATTGCGGCGGCTTTCGCTGCTTCTCGCTGCTTTTTAAGCATTTTCTTTAGCTGTAAATAAATTTAAACACACATTTTAATAAAAACCTACGGCAATTACAAATTAAGTAATGTCACCGTAAACAATCTGCCGAAAGACCTATCGGTGTGTTTAAAATATTATGAAGCTACTTGTTTTTTTCCGTTTTTGGTCAATCGAATACCTTTTTCCCCTCGTCGCGGTTGGCAAGTGTGTCGCGCCAGGCCACCTGCACGACCCTCGCCGCATGTTCCACCATGAATAGATTCATCTTCTCCGTCAGTTCCTCCTGGTATTCATCGTCTTTTTCCTTCATTAGCTTGACGTATTCTACGTTCTGCTCTTCTAATTTAAGCTGAGGAGATAACATAGTGTGACCACGGGTAAAAATGATTTTAAGGTGAATGTTGCGGGAATCGCCGGAAGCGGGCAAGGGACCTACTTCAAAAACTGATGTTTGAATTTACTATAGCCAAAACATATTCCGTGTCCTTAACTGTACAGAGATATTATTATGGAATTGGGATACACCTAAAAAACTGTTTGCTTTTACATTTTTATTCGAAAGGATATCCATT
Organism: Acleris cristana; assembly: GCA_948252455.1. Taxonomy (NCBI): domain Eukaryota; kingdom Metazoa; phylum Arthropoda; class Insecta; order Lepidoptera; family Tortricidae; genus Acleris; species Acleris cristana. The sequence continues at coordinate 13,270,657 of OX411782.1, read as the reverse complement.
TCTAAGGATTTAATTTGAAGCATTACATGATTATAGTGTTATTGTTATTTAAAATAATTTATTTTGATGCAGTTTGTGGATATTTGTTGGATGTCCGGTAAACTTAGAAACCTAACCGGTAACGAAATCGAAATCTGTAGCCACTTCTACAAAAATGTGACCACGAAAGTGGTTCGGAACAAACGCCCAAATAATGACCCAAATATCAATAAGTACATTTTATTACAGTCGGGTTTTTTGTTTAAATAATTTACTGTCTTGATATTTATTTATTTCAAAGAGTGAATATTTATGTACCTCCAAGTCTGTAACCTTTGCAGCCTCATCGTCGTATATGTCACACAATTCGTCTAACTCAGCCTGCTTCTCTGACATGTCCAGATCGTACTTCTGTCTCCAAGAAAGCAGTTGCGTTTCCACTTTTATCCTGTTCATTACAAGTAGGTATAATAATGTAACAGAAAAATATTTTAAAACACATTGTTTCAAAAAACCGGTCTAGTGCGAGTCGGACTTGGGCACCGAGGGCTCTGGGGTCTAGGGAACACTTGGCCAGTTATTATTTGTTTTTCTGTAGAAATTGCACTATAATTGCACCAAATCTGACTCTCGTATGTATTAAGACGTCGCTAAATCGGCTTCGTGTACAATATAATGACGCATTCAGGGTGCTGATGGGGCTGCCTCACTGGTGCAGCGCGTCCGCAATGTTCTTGGAGGCAAGAACGGACTGCTTTAAAGCAATTAGAAGCAAACGTGTTGCCTCCATAATGCGTCGAGTGCGGGACAGCTCCAACAGCCTCCTGAATGTAGAACTTGAGAGGGTTAGTTGTCCAGTGGTTCGAAACTGGAATCACATACATATGGGAGATCGAGTCGCACTCTTTAGCAGTTAGTTAACCTAACATAGCTTTTAAGACATAAATAAAAAATAATATTGTATCTTTTATCTATGGATTTTTTTTGTCTGGGACCTCGTCTGTAATGTTTTTAAACAACCGATTGCCTGTGACCTGCGATGCCTGTGGGTAACCTCATCCGTAACATCTTCAGAAAACCGATTATCTGCGATGCCTGTGGGTGACCTAATCCGTAATATCTTAAGATAACCGATTTACTGCGATGCCTGTAGGTCACCTTATCCGATATATACTAAGAGAGCCAATTACCTGCGATGCCTGTAAGTAACCTCATTCGTAAACATCATTAGATAACCGATTACATGCGATGCCTGTTGGTGACCTCGTCCGTAATGTTTTTATAAAACTGATCGATTACCTGCGATTCCAGCTTGTGACATCATTGAGAGGACTGATTACCTGCGATGTCTGTGGGTGGCCTCTTCCAAAATGTCCTTGTCCAGCATAAGCCTGTAGGTCTCGCGGAACTCGTGCTCCACCTCCATCAGCATCTGATGCCGCACCTTATGCGCGCGCGAGTCGACCACCATCTGGCGATCGCAGTCACGCCTGAAAAGGTATACTGTACGGTAACACACGACACGGTTTTTGAAGACGCCATAGTAGGGGAGAACGGGGCTAAAAGTTACCGAGGTAACGAGGTTGTTCCGATTGAAATAACTCCGCGAGGAAAAAGATAAGATATTTTCAGCTTAAGACAAGGCAATATGATTGAAGACTGAACTCATTATCAAGGCTGATTAGCTTGGTTCATTCATAATTGTCTAAGTACAACTTGAACTTAACTTGTCATAACATACAAATTTTTACCTGACGATTTGTACGATATTGTTGATTATTACTTAAATAAACAGATTTGGTTTAGTCATTTATTATGTTTTATTTCACAAATAATAGCTTTAACAGATATGGTAGGTAGCAAGTTACCCCGACTTGTCAACAACTAGCCCCAAGTTGGGGTAAGTTGTTACGCGTCGACAACACACGTAAAAACAGCCCTAAGCGACCTACCTGCGCAGTGACCAAATTACGGACCAAATTGGTGGGGGCGACGGGGGGAGTGTAAACCGCTCCGGTTTGCTGCCACGCTATTGGTTTGCCAGTAGACACCAGACACCATGCGCAAACATTTCCCCTCCACTAGCCATTCGGAGCTCTTTTTACGTGTGTCGCCCTGTACATATAACAAAAAGATCTTATAATGATCCATTTTCAGTACCTACATAATAGGTACGGCACCCTTTCATAAGGGTCGTTTTGTTTCAATACGAGTAGTAAACGAGAATCAAGGATTAGGTACGTAGAAACTTACACTTTCCCTTTCAAAACCTCAGTCGTGTTTTGGCGCATCTTGCTGAGCTGGAACTCAAATTTTTTAATCAGGTCTTTCTTCCCCCGTAACTCCAATTCGAAAGTTTCGTTCTCTATTTTTATAGAATCCTCTAATTCTATAAATTATAAAAACATATCAAGTTTTACTCTTAGAAAAGGCGAATAATAAAAAATATACATCGGCAAGATTTAACGTATAGGTACAGTCAACCAATTTGATTCCTAGGCCACTAGGACTTTGTCAATGTGACGTCACAGTATATAAATAAACCAGTAATGAAACTAGGCCTACTTTTCAAGATAAATACCTACGCTCCAATTGAGCGTAAGGGTTGTCCACTAACATTTTGTAAAATTGAAAAAAGTTCTTGTTTATTGTATCTCAGCTAGTTAATGCAAAATCGATATGTGTGATCTGCGACAACAAATCCGTTGACAGATTGAGAAAAAGTAGCCGCCATCTTTAATTTTTTAGTTATTCAACCGATTGCTCCCAAAATCGATATCTGGGGATGTGTATGGTCTCCGACAACTAATCTGTTGGCAGAATGAGAAAAAGTAGCCGCCATCTTGATCTTTTTAGTTATTCAACCGATTGCTTCCAAAATCGATATCTGGAGATCTGTGTGATGTCCGATAACGACCATAGGTACACATCCCCAGATATCGATTTTGGAAGCAATCGGTTGAATAACTAAGAAGTTAATAATAAAAAAGTTCAAGATGTTGGCTACTCTTTCTCATTCTGCCAACAAATTCGTTATCGGAGACCACGCACATCCCCAAATATTCAAGATGGCGGTTACTTTTTCTCATTCTGCCAACAGATTAGTTGTCGGAGACCATACACATCCCCAGATATCGATTTTGGAAGCAATCGGTTGAATAACTAAAAAGTTCAAGATGGCGCCTACTTTTTCTCATGCTGCCAACGAAATCATTGTCAGAGACCACACAGATCCCCAGATTTCGATTTTGTAACGAATACTTTTGTGGCATCTTTCTAAAGAACGACGAACGTAAAATGCGAAGCAGCCCATTCGTCTCGACGCGACACTCGCGACTGACAGCACCGCCAAATCCTCTTAGCGCTCTCGTAGAGGCGTGCGTCTGTGTGAGTGCGTCGTTTCGAGCGTTTGTTCGTAGTTTCATTACTGGTTTATTTATATACTGTGGTGACGTTGTAAACCAAATCATAAGAAGTCTGTAACGTTTGGTTGTCAACGTCACTTGACCATAGTCCAAAGTGGCTTAGAAATCAAATTGGTTCACTGTACCTATAAATATTCCATATCTAAGTTTGATTACTCGTGAACCGTTTAAAAAATCGTTCGTTTTAATTCATAATCGTTTTTACGATCAATAACTCTAAAACTGAGGTCGTATTATGAGCTGTTAATAGACAGATACGTGCATAGTTCTTGTCGGTAAAAGAGACGGAGCTATAGGAATCATATAGTATCTCTGTTCTGTTAATTACACTGCATGCATGAAACTTCCATGTCATTGAAAGCGATAAAGAAGAAGAAGAAATGGCAAAAGATGTAAAAAAAAAGGAAACAATTTACCATTTACTATTTTATTACTCCATAGTCATGGACTTTTAAAGATCGTGTAATGTTTTTTAATTATTTACACGCCTTATCATTGCTTCCATAATTCTGTTTAGGATTAAAATAACTATTAAATAAGGCTTTTTATAATAAGAACTGATAATTTGAGGTTATGTGTAAAACAGTACTAATTTGTTTACATCTTTTGTCATTTCTATTGGTTTTTAGTATACAGGGTGTTACAAAAATACCCGTAAAGCCGAAAGGGGGTTAAATGGTGCCTTATAACAAGTCCATTTACAATATTTGAGAACCGTACTATCACCGTATGACTTACCGGCAAAAAAAATAAAATCATTATTTTTTTCATTGATGTGCAAACCCTAATTCAGTAAAATTAAAGAGTAAACTACGCAGAATGTTTATGTACATTTTTACCTAATTCGTGAAACGATCAAGAGACATATTAACAACATGTACAGAATTCTATTAGATAGATATTACAAGTCGAGTTTTGGAGTCGTAATATTCTGAGTTAGAAAACATCGTCATTTTGGAAAAAACACGAAACAAATTGTAGAGTATCGATAAGAAGATTTGAAATTGATAACATAACATTTTTTCCGTCTTGACGATTTTTGAAGCCAGTACTTAAGCATAATGACAGTATTGAACCTTTGTGGATGAAAACCAGAAAAACCATTAAAGTTGACAATTATTAAAATGGTAGGTTGGCCTCTCTGTTAAATAATCTATGCTAACTCCGGTTCCCTGACATGACAGCTTACTAGGGATGACAATATTTTTGGCTTTGATAATTTATTATATTTTTTACGGGGTATTTTGTAACACGTTGTATAATATCTATATAATTTCGTTTTTTTTTCATAAAACCGCTCAAACTTTACTGCATGGAACTTGCCAGGTTAAGATACTTAGCTTTTAGTACGGCCTCAGTAAAAATAATTATTGACATTATTGCCAGAGTGTTTAGCAAATGCAGAATAGGTACCTACCTTTAATTTTCTCGATCAATTTCTCATTGGATTTTTCCAGGTCCCTAATTTGTATTAAAGCTCTCACTTCATCGGCCGCCTTGGTCTGGCACCGAGTGGTCACTTGCTTATAAAATATCTCCAGGAGCACCAAGTATTCGAAACCCTCGGGTGCAGTTTGCTCCTGGAAAATCGTTCCTGTGGTTAGTGCCTTCATAAAATATGGAATTCTTAATAATTTCCAAGTGGTTTTTTGGAAACAATAAAGAAACGAGATAAATTATCCTTAATGTTAATTCAACTTTCGGAGTATACAGATAGACAAAAATAAGTTACCTACAGTTTAGTCGTTCTAAAAACGCCGATTTGACAGCTGTCAGCGCAGTACAAAATATGTTTGAGGTTATGTTTTGTATTGCGTTGACAGCTGTCAAATCGGCCTTCTTAGAACGACCAAACGTAGTAGAAAGGGGTGACGCAGAGCCGCTGGTGGAAGTTTCTACTTCTATCAGAGCGGCTTAATTAATTGTCAGATTTTTGCGGAAAGTGTTAATGTTTATGTACCTGACAAAATGTGTGTTTCGGACGTCATTCTCATTTGTACTTTCTTGTATTTTGTTATTAATGACAATTTCTTAATTGATAACGTCGTAAAGTCGAAACGACGCATTTTAAAAATATTCAAGATGAAGTAGTTTAAAAGAGACAGAGAAATTTATCTGGTTCCAACCTCGGGCTTCGAGCCGCTACAAATGATAACTTACGTATAAAGTTAGATCTTACATTATTCGTCTCTCTTTTGAGCTTCATCTGGAAAATAAAGTACCTAATGAATAAATCCATACATCTATTGACTTAGGTCTACAAGTCAAATTTATTACATCCTGTATCATGGCTTCGACACTGGGCCCGAGCACTTTGTACTTGTTGAGGGTGTAGAGAAGATGACCTAGTTCTGGATTGAGTCGCTGTTTTAGCAAAATATTCCCCTGAAAATCGAAAGTCATTATCAATGTACAAATTACAAACAAATGAACTTGGGGAAAACCTTATGGGTAGTTGGGTACAACGCACAACTAACTCGCTGCTACTTATTCAGTAAACATATTTTATTCTAATCAAGTTTATATAAGAAATTGTCATAAGCGCTGGAAAAAATACCGTAAAACCGTTCATTTTTATATTAATAACAGTCTATTTTAACGCGATCACTTAATGAAATCACTGGTATTGATCGAATACTATCGCTAAGATCCAAAGAGATTTAATATCGTAGGTACCTGTAAACCATGTCCCATGGTAAACATTGGGGACATTAGCAAAACTTTGATCATAAGCAAGCATCAGGAATGATAGCGAAATGCGCATTAGAATAGTTAGAACACGTATTTCAGCTATTGGACGATAGGCGACGCTAATTTAAAGCTAGTGATAGGGGTGTACCCAATTCGATATTAACATATTAATACTATCAATAAAGGTTACTAGCATTAATTAAAAACAAATGTCTTTTTCAGCGTAGAATTAGATTTTCATTTGTTCATTGACATTTAAGTTATATGATTCATTATGATTGTATTTGCATTAATTTAACAAGTAACTCTACATTTGAAAGTAATTTTATTGCTTAGCTTATAAAATGTATTGATAAAAAACGAGAAATAGCAATACATCTCCCTATCTAAGCAATGGTACATCTACTGAACAACAATCATCTGTGAAAATAATTTAATAAAATCGATTCATAAAATAAATACACAAAATACCTAAGAAAATAAACTAAAATTACGTGTAGTGGCTTTGTATTTAAATATCATTCAAGAAGTAGGTACTGTACAAGTTTTCACGGTGCCTCAAGCACCTATTTAAAAATGCTTAAAATGCTTAAATGCGGGTGTGTAAAAAGTAAACTAGCCCATTTAGATCACGCTTTTGTTCGCTACGTTCCATCTGCTACTACTACGTAGGTAAGTATCTACATTTATAATATCTTTGTGCTGAGATCATAAAACGTACCGATTTGAGGTCCTCTAAAGCATTAACATTAGTTGTGCTAGTAGATAATAGTGGGTTGACGTATTGTTCGAATATGAAGGAGACCTCCTCCAGGTCCTGGCGGCGCAGGACGGAGGCCAGGGTGTGGCGCTCCCGCATTAGGATCGGCAGGCACAGCGACAGCTTCGTCTTGTAAACAACATCTCCTAATAGTTTAGCGATACGTTCCTTTTGTATTACGAGTTCTAAATCTTTAGCAGTCAATTCTAAAAAAATAGATACAGAAACTGTAAACCGTAAAAAAAATTAACAGTCGTACGCTTCAACTGTAGGTGTATACCAATAAGTACAATGAACCATTCCACTATCGCATCGTTAAACCACAATATGGTTTGACTCGATGCATATTATATATTGCTCAATCATAGAATCCTTTCGCTAGCTCGTGTTTCAAATGAACACTCGCAGGTAAAATGCAACTTTCCCCCCTTGTATAACAAATAACTATTCCTTGTTACTGAAACTAATTACATTTGTTGTGTTAACATTACACCGAGACAAATATAAGTAGTAAAGTATTCATTTAGGGAACTACCTAGCGTCTGTTTCGCTTCGATTTTCCACCGAAATAAAACATAGCCCACTATTTTCGTTGCATCTCTTTCATCCGTTATGTCAAAAGAAGATCGTAATTGGAAAATACTACTACTTTATGCAGATTAGAAATTAACCCAGAGTCCAGACACTTTCCACAACCATGAATTTTTGAATACCTACTGATACTGTTGTCAGCAGTAAAACAATGCTAAACTTATATGTTGTGTGTGAAGGAGTAGTATACAGGGTGGTCCAAATAGTGAAGTCCAAATATTTTTTTTATAAATTCCTCACACCAAGTTGTATCCAAAAATACCCCATGTATGTTCAGCGATTTTTGATAGTTTCGGAGATATTGATCATTTTAATCGGAATTTTTATAATTTTCAATTATGTCCATATCTCGAAAAATCAGTAATTTCATGTTTTATTTCATAAGTTTTTCAGTTGTATCTTACACAATTACAATCATTACGAATCAGCGAAGTTTTTAAACCTATTTGCCCGTTTTTTTTTTGAGCAATTTTTTTAAGTAATCGGGCTTTTGGTTTGGCTCTTATTTAGTACAACGGAATCTACGTAAGAATTCTTTGCAGACCGATTTAATCCCTTGGCAGTAACCAGTGGTAACGTGACAATGTTGTTCCTCGGTTTTGTGGAAAACGTGCATGTCGCCCTGCGTTACCAGCTATTTTCGTGAATGTTTAGTTATTTCATGTGTGTGATGTTTAAATTTAACAGGTGAAATCTACCTATTTGTAGGTTATAATTAACCTATCACCACCGCGCCCAGCCCTTCGGGGGCAACTCAGCCCACACACCACTCGCCCGCGGGCTCAGTTGACCAATTTAATTTTTTCGGGGGCAATTCGGCCAACTAATGACGAACGTGGACGAAGGGAGTATCCTTATAGTGTCGACGGAGCTCCGCTAACGCGGAGATCCTATTTCAAGCTGTTTTTGGCCCTTCGGGCCTGCTGAACATCTAACATAACCTAAACCTACCTCTCTTTTATGATACACATTTTGGGAGTGGGCAGAGTCGCCCCCATAAAAAATTAAAGTGGTCAACTGAGCCCTCGGGCTGAGTGGTGTGTGGGCTGAGTTGCCCCCGAAGCCATCACCAGGAAATGTTTAATATGACCGTAGGAAAAACGTTAGATAATACTGATAAGTAGATCTATACCCTCATCTTCGATCAGTTCAGGGTTTACAGCCGCGGTAGTGGTATCGTCTGACACAGTGTTGCTGTTGGTCGAGGAGGATGTAGAGCCTTGGGTCTCAATGGACAAGGTACGGATCCGATCCATCTCAGTCTAAATAAACTTTGTGTATAAAAATATAAAAAATGATAAAAAAATACAAAAGTAAAAACAAACTAGCGTAAAACTAGCGTAAAAAATGTAAAAATACAATATACATCAAAATAGCGACTGCAATAACCACAGAAGTATAAAATATGTCAACCACATGTCAACCACGGCCACAGACCACGGCCCTATAACTTCATAGAAAAAGAACTCGGCTTACGGGCTGTCAAACCGATGTCAATTTCCGGAGATATAATGCATTTTAACCCACCTTTTGTCATCATAAACCACAGAATAAAGACTAAAGGCATAGAAGCCGTGCAATAAGATGAACATTGAACCAGCTGCTTGTCTCTACTTTAAAGATTACGTATTGATAAGAGGTAACGAAACAAAAACTAGGTGTCTTTTCTTCTTTAATCTGTCATGGTCAGAAGCAAGGCGAAGAAACCTCAAATTTGACTGGACTTCTTTGGCCTTACTTTCTTCCACACTGGTACTTATAGGTTCAAATCGCGCCTTGTGACGATGTACAGTCAACAGCATAAATAAGTGATAATTTATGTACCTTGTCGCTTTCAATCGTTTCACAATTTTGTATAACATTTCAAACACGACGGTAAAGTGACAAGGTACATAAATGATCACTTATTCATGCTGTTGACTGTACCAAATAACGAACGCACAGCTATAGATGCATCTCTTTCCCACTCACTATGAAAACCATAAGTAAAAAGAAGTCAACCATAATGTATTTTCTGCTTATTTAGTACGTCTTCTATGCCGTTAGTCTTATTCTTTCGTTGTTAAATAAATCGGCGTCAAGTGGGTGTTGAGTTGTTAAAAAGTCAGGTCCTGATTGTCATATTGTCATGTCACTTTTGAAATCATTTTATTTCGAGAATAGAAGGTGAGAAACAGAACTGGTATTTTTGACATATATCTTAGACATACATTTAATTAAGGCTGCATTTCTGATGGTGTAAAGAACCAATGACCTAAGCCTCAAACCCTTGCCTTGGTAAAGATGACCATATGGATGGATGTGACCTAACATTTTCAATACTAGGTATTTTGTTGTTGTTACAGTTTAATAGTACCTACCTATAGGGTATGGTGTAAGTGTATGGCAGTATTTAGTACTCGCAATATTTAGGACGCTTCACTTATGTGCAGACCCCGTTATCTTGGGGCACTGACGTCACAATTTTTCTTGATATTTTATATTTTATCGACTATCTAAATGTCGATGGTCATTGTCAGTGAGTTATAGTCACGTCACTGACAATGAGTCAAACACAATCACTACTAAAAAAGAATGGGATAAATAAAAGTCGCGGGTGTTCGTTAGTTTACCCTGGGTTATCGCATCTCGTAATACTAATGAGGTTATCTACTTATTCTTAATCAAGAACCTTCAATACCTACGTTATATTGAAATTGAGCAGATTTAATAAAAAATGTGAGTTTCAGATTTTTCCCTTTAAATTCGTAGTATAAGACTGTAGTACTTGCCAAATTTCATAGTTATAGGTCAACGGAAAATAACCTATAAATTTTGATTTCCTTGAGAGTGTTGAAATATACGACTGACATATCAACACACAGCCCAAACCGCTGGGCGCAGCAGTTTGGGCTGTGCGTTTATATCTAACCGTCTGTTTAATTGTTGATGAACACTGCACTTAAGCGACAGTTGAACTAACTTACAAAATAAAAATCGCACATCGACTCAATTGTTTTGTTTTGTTTGATTTTATTAGCGGCATTAGGTGCTAACTAATTGTGGAACAGAAAAATCGCTGAAATCGATAGCTGTGGTGTCTCTATCGAACTTATAATTTATACTCTAACCCCCTTACTAATAAATATACAATGTTTTGTCCTTATCTGTCATTGTGACATTTTAATTTGTAAGATAAGGACAAAACATTGTATAGATATACCACCGTTACTCAACTTTTACTTTCAGGAAAATACACAAACGTATTTTAACTACTTAAATAAAAATTTAATAAAAATGTTAACATAGCTACATTTCAAATAAACTTGATAAATGATAATAATAAACAAGGATGTAACATAAAAAAGTACGTCATTTTTTCTTTTTCTTAACCTCCTTTCCTTTCTTCTTTTGGTTCTTTTCAGGCGCGGATTCGGCTTTGGCTTTGGCCAACATTTTCTTCATTAATTTGTTGAGCTGTAAACAACATTATAGGAATAATATAACTGCAATAAAACACTAAACGGTTCAAAGCATTTAAAACTATCGTTATTTAAAATTTATGTTCTTATGGATGTTACACATGTGTTGATAGTTGTTGCGAAAAAATGGTCCATTAAAAAAAAAATGTTTAATAAACATAAGATGCAATTTCTTCTTCGAAATCCACGTAAGTACACAAAGCAGCATACATGACATTTTATTTGGTGTGTGACAGTGATAGGAGTAGATAATCATTAATTTCTCAACATTCTCTGGGAGTAGGTAGACAGTTTCTAAAGTGTCTATTATTTTCAATGAAGTAGTATAGTCACTTCATTCAAAGTTTTACCCCTTAGTTACATGACGGGTTAATTTATTACTTGATAATATGATAAAGTAGGAGTTAAGATTTAGATGGAATAACAAATATTAAAAAACTGTCGCGAATGATTATAAAATAATGTAAATATATCGGCATGTTTTTTTATTACAAGAATACCCGATATCGATAAAAAAGTGTTTCTCACACTAGCTAGATTGCGACAGTCTTTTTTTTTTGCCGCGAAAATTCCGGGCTCTGATAATAATATAAAGCACCTAAAGATCCTGCGAGTTACAACTCAAGTATAATCAAGGCAATAGATTTTTAGCAGTTTCCCGGCGTGACACGACTAAGATTATTAAATTTAATAGTTTTTAATCTTAATATAATTATGTCTTTTTTGACAAATTTGTTTATTTTTGGATATTTATAAACTGGGTTTAATTCATGATTCTTCATGGTACTGTAAAGTAACATCGTCTGACTATCGTCTGAGATGACTTAGAGGGCGGGACCTACCCCACTCTGGGAATGAAGGCGTGAGTTTATGTATGTAAATATACTTAATATTGTAGAGTGTTCAATCCACGAGGTGTGTCGCCCCGACTCGCCTCACTTACAGTGTGATAGGTCTTAGAAGATGCTTCGGGTTTGTACTTGTGTCTCACTTGCTCTCTTACGATCTTATTAAGAGTGAGTCAGAGAGAAGTACAATGCCGAAGCACATTCTAAGTGCTCACAGACTGTACCCCACCCTTGAATTTACATTCAGTGACGCAAACATGCACCATCAAATAAGAGCGATACCACACGAACGTTGCCGGTGCGTTGCGACGTCGCAACGCTGTAATTTGAACATAGAGCGACGCAAGAATTTCAACGCACCGATCGTGTGGCATGTCGTTCTAATTTATATTTATATGTACAACAACGCAGCGGCGACAACACGCAACGCTTGTGTGGCATCCCTCTTCAATGACGGGCGCGCCTTCGTGGATTGAAAACACTATAAACTACTATGCCCAAGTTGTACCTAAATCAGCCTTAATTTATTTCTCCTGTCGAACATTTATTTAGTTTAGGGGCTTGGTCGATTTATTACACCTTTTACACACATACTCGTATGCATCTGATTGTTGCCGCTCGCCGCTCGCCGCCGCCCTTGTCAGTACAAGCCTCCCATAAATCAACAGTGAAACTGACAGGCTGAAAGGGATGCAGCTATATGTGAGAATGAGAGATGCATATAACTTTCTCATTCTAACAAACAGTTGCGTCTCTCTCGGCCTATCAGTCCCACTGTAATTGGTCTGTGCCAGTCTTAGGGAGTAAGTAATTAAAGCAGCTCTATTAAGCAATCTTTTATTTACGAAAATTCATTAACATAACATGACTTCATTAAGTTTTCTTCTTTCCTTTTTTACCTTTTCCTTTTTGCTGCTTGCAAATAAAAACGAAAATTAAATAATGCAGTTGACCATTGATATGACAGCCTTTTTGGATTATGTGATCACAAGACAAGTAAGTATATATGCAAATAAGTTACACGTTTTGCCTAATTTAAGCAGTTTCAGCGCAGTTCCACTGTATGCAGAAAATTAAATACTTCATTAAAACTACAATGCACTGACTTGCAGTACAGATGGAAATCGTCAATAATGAATTTAAAGGTATTTTAACACCCTCGTTGTTAAGTCAATCATGAATGGTCCCTGTGACACCTTAATATTAAGTAAACACTTTCTTAAACTTTTTGTAAGTAGGTACAGTCAATTCCTAGGCCACTACGGACTTTGTCAACGTGACGTTGTAAACCAAATCATAGGAAGTCTCTTACGTTTTGGTGTCAACGTCACTTTAACATAGTCCAAAGTGGCCTAGAAATCAAATTAGTTGACTGTACATATGTAATACATTGATAAGAAGTACAAAAAACACCTCTTTTTTTTGCTTTGCTTGTGAGTAAAGTAAGTGTTTGAAACTACGAAATACCTACGGCAGGCACAGGGATCATCCTACATTGGCCGTGTTATATCAATTTGGAAGGGATCAGCCCCACCTTTCAAGAATATAAAAGAGACAGATGACCATATGGTAAACTGGCTGGAAAATCAGTGTCACGGTTACCTTCTTCTTCTCGGCGCGGTTGGCCAGGGTGTTCCGCCACGCCACCTGTATGACCCTGGCTGCGTGCTGTGCACGGAACCTCTCCATTTTCTCCGTCAACTCTCTCTGGTACTCCTGATCCCGCTCTTCCATCAGGGGAATGTACTCTTTGTTCTGGATCTCAATCTTCTCCTGCAAAATTGAGAATCACTTGAAAAATATTTTTGCTTTTTAGGACATTTGTAACCGCAAGAACTGTTATTTACGGTTTCATTTATTTCGCTATTTGGTATGACGAATACCGTTTATTATTAATATATGTATAATAATTCACATCTATCCCACTAGTCCCATTGAGTTGTCCCGTAATGGGACAACAGAGACGATTTCGTCCCAGCAGTCCCATGGGACAAGTAGCACTAATATTTTTGTCTCAAAAGTCCCAGGTAGGTTTAGGTTATGTTAGTTTTGCAGCAGGCCCGAAGGGCCAGACCAACCAGAAAAAGGAGCTCCGCCCTAACGGAACTCCGACGCTACTAACCAATTGATTATTGGCTAACGGTGTTCCAACTTTTTGGACTTGACGTCAATAGGAATTTGAGACTAAAATAATATAAAATATAAATATTATTTAGTGCCACTTGTCCCATGGGACTACTGGGATGAAAAAGTTCAGTTGTCCTATAATGGGACAACTCAATGGGACTAGTGGGATAGACGGCAAAATTCTCGAAAATAGTGCGTAGCTGCTATAAAATTACACACAGTACAGTACATTTGGCTTGAACTATTAGGCGACGCAGTTAAGCACCGATTAAGTTATCGTTAGTACTGGGGACCAAAATTACGATTGTATATTAAAAATAACTTAATTGTGCAAATTGGTTAGTGCTCAAGAAAGACGTAGTATAGATAGTTGATAATCCTCTTACTCGTATTTACAAACGCACAGTAGCGAAAGTAACAAAACTGACAGAAAGTAACAAAGCATACCACAACTTAATAAAATAGGTACCTATATTGAATGTTTATGAGTAAGGATGTAGCGTTTTTTATAGTATGAATGAAGATTAAAAATGATGTATTTTGCATTTGGAAAAAAAATACTTAAAAAAAACAATTTATAAGAGAAAAGAAGTATAAAGTGTATATTACCTCCAATTCTTGGCACTGCTTTAGCTCATCCTCGTATTTCTGCAGGTAGTCGTCGAGCTCCAGCTGCTTGTCGTTCATCTCCACGTCGTACTTGTTCAGCCACGACGCTAGCTGCGTCTCCACTTTTAACCTTGACAGTCAACATATCAGTTTAATTACTTGTCGTTTATTATTTATTAAGAAAATTTAATGGTATCGTGACTTTTTACCAAATCATCATTTGGTAAACTATATCATTTTACAAACTTTCGTTTCGAAAAAATGTTATAATGCTTAAACCATTACATATTATTATAACATAGTTTACATGGGCTTATTAAATAGTTTTTTTTTTAATTACATAATTACTGGACTGATTTTTTTCAGTCAACCTATTCGCCATTATATTAGTTACTTACCAAAAGGCAAAACTGACTGACTTAAAACTACTGTACCTAGAAACTTGAATTTTGGTACAGAGGATTTTCTGAAAATCGATCCCTAACTGGAAGAAATGGGGGAGTAGCGGGAAACTAATTCTACGCGTACGAAGTCGCGGGCGTCCTCTAGTTTGATGTAAAATACTTTTTATCGAATAAACAGCTTGATGAAGGTCGTCTCCTATTCGGATCTTAGACCAATAGTGATCTTGTCTTGGAATGCGCTGGTAGACTTTAGACGTACTGAATAAAGATTTTAATTTTTATTTTTCGACATCGACACTCACTTCTTAGTTCGTAGAAGTATAATTTCATTTCACTAACTTGCGAGCTCTCAATTTCTTCTCATGCAGCAAATGCTCCCCCATTAGCTTCTCGTAGTTGCGCTGGGCGTCATCGTGCTCCTGCTGGAGCAGCTCGTGGTTAGCCTCGTGCTCACGGCTCATCAGCACCATCTGTCTATCTGAATCCAAGCTAAAAAAAATATTGATGTTATTTTTAAATATTCACTAGTGGCCACATTTGCACGGCGACACAATACTGTCTACGAAGCCTGCCTGCTATTTGAGTGATGAGCGCGACTGCGCGAGTATTTGTTCCTGAGTCTTGGATGTTTTCTATTTAATTAAGTAAGAATTTATTTATACTTAGATATGTTTATTGTTGTCTAGTACTTACTCATAGAACAAGCCTACCTTAGTTTGTGACTAGGTCAATTTGTGTGATATTGTGCTTTTATTTTTGGTTATTAATTTACAACGCATGCAAAAATACGTGTAAACCGTAATTAAGATCTAGGTAGCTTGAAATTAGAGCAACATCCATAAAATATCGGCTACCAACTGGCATTAGGCAATCACAAACGGTAGATTCCCTAAAAGGCAAATTAAAAAAGTTCTGGCTTGACTCTATCTCCTAAATATCGACTATCCTCTAGGTACATAAAATGTAGTTTATGTATGTATATTTAAGTATTAATATATACTTCTGTATTTATTTATGTAGGTATTTGAATGTAATTTTATTTTTATTTTATTTATATAGGCTTTATTAGATTAGTTTAATGTGTTATGTTCTTCTAAATAAATTTGTACATTTGCTTACTCGATGCACAACCTTTCACTTTTCTCAATCTCTCAAGGGTTCGCTGGAAGAGATCCCTTAAAGGGATAAGTTCGCCTTTGTACATTTTTTTTTTATATTAATTGTATTGTTAATAGGTTCTTCTTTTGTACAATAAAGTGTTTACATACATACATACATACATACATAATATACTTAACATAAACAAAATGAAAACAAACCGTACACGACGTGAATACGTGAGAGAGTGACTAGTGATCGCCACACAAAATGGCCATAAGCAGGGAAGCCAAACCAGTCCCAAAAGTCTGAATGACGACAATACAGCCAAAGATAGAGAAGATAGCAGGCAACAGATTCAGGCTAGTAAAAAATAAAAAAAAAGTTTAATCGTTAATCAAACCATAAAAAAACAAAAATTAAAATCAAATGGAGTTACAAGTTCTTACATCTGTTTAGCGAGTGCGGCGCTTGACTCGACCCGCAATGTTTCCACTTCTTCTTCCAAGTTCTTGATCAAATTTCTTTTTGTGGCTGTGCTTTTTTCAAAGTCTTCTTTCACTTGCACAATTCTTTCAGACATAACTAAATTTAAAAAAGATATATTTCAATTAAATTTCTTAGTTTATAACATCATTGGTTACTAAATCAAAAACATATCTTTCTTGTTCAGACTCAAAAACAGAATACAGTACGTCTACGACTGTGAGCGCTTAGAAGGTGCTTCGGGTTTGTACTGCGCTCTCACTAGCTCTTAATAAGAGCGTATAAGAACGAGTGAGAGACAAGTACGAAACGAAGCGTCTTCTAAGAGCTATCGCATGTACACAGTTTAATAATACGTTAAGTAGCGATCGATAATCTTCGGTTTACTCTGAAATACGAGTGATAAAATAAACTAACAGTTGTGAGTGCAAGTAGTGGACTGGGAGTACTGCTATTCCGTGTAATATGGAATCAAGCAAAATGGGTACCTAACCCATATTTTTTTTACTTTATTTTACTTCGTCGATTGTATCATTTCATCGAACGGTATTTTCTGCTGAAACCATGATGTTTTCAGGATTTTTGACTTGTGATTGTGATTAAGTATCAAAAAATACAATTTAAATAGTTACAACATGCTGAGCTGGGACTATTTCACATCGCTAGTAATTAGTTATTACATTTACTATGTTGTATTGTGTTGTGCTTGATAAGATAATGACCGTTTATTCACTCTTTTTTTTATTTAGACCAACCTTTGATTTGCTTAATCAATTTGGCGTTGCTGGCTTCAAGCTTTTTCGTGCTTAGCTTGACTCTGAGCTCCTCGGCCGCCGGCGTGGCCAGCTGCTTCGCCATCATGTTGCGGAAGGTGTGCAGGTGCCACAGGTACTCCAGCGGGGGCGGCATTTTCTCTCCCTGAACCTGTTGTAGGTAATCCATTCCATTGTTTAATGTTCAATTGTGGAAGCTACAAGTTTTGACACAAATTTCATGTTTCGTACTCAGTAGGCTGCGCCCCAGTCTACACCCTGATAGCGTAAGAAAAGCATATTTTGGCTATTTCCACTCCCTCTTAATATATGGCATTGATCTATGGGCAAACTCAGCCAATCGTGGAAGACCTTTTAGGCTTCAAAATCGAGAGATTCGCTGCATATGTGGCGTCGCCTGGGATCACCCAGCTCGTGAAATGTTCAGGGAAACCAAAATTCTCACGCTCCCGAGCCTCTATGTCCTTGAAGTAGCCAAGTACGAGAGAGGTAACCTTGAACAATTCCCGACGCGCGGCGACTCGCACAACTATAACACCAGGCGGCGAGGCGAGCTGCGCCCAACCGCCACACGTCTCGCAAAGTCAAAAAAAAAACTCCACTCAATCACCACCAGAAATCAAAAATGCACCGAATATGAGGACTTTTGTTAGGGCCGATTCGACCAAACTGGAATAAGACTTAATCCGAGATTAGTCCATACAAATTCGGCGTTTAATCTAGGTATAAGACCTTATTCCACTTTCCAGTTTGGTTTAATTTAAATTAAATTAAAGGCTAGTATCTGTCGCATAATTATAATATCGATGACTTTCTCAACGGCTAAATTGACTAGTTACTGGTTCGCTGCCCAAAAAATTTACTCTATATATTGAATTACTATTTTGAAATACTTTGTATATATAATTTAATTTAATTCGGCCGTCATATCATGAATATCATTAATTAATAAATAAATGACCTTATTCGAGCTTTCAATTTGAATCCCAAGAATTTTAGATTCACAATCAAAATAACCGTAGGCTAAGTAAAACCAGGATGCAATAATAGCTCGCAACAAAAATACTTACCAGACAGGATTGTATCATCTGGAAGAAAAACAAAAGCGCAGGTTATAATTGAAATAGAAAATAAACGTGTTACAAAATATTACAAATAAAATTAAGAGTATCATTACCTGTGTTACCATATCCTCGACTTTAGGTTTCAATTCTGCGCGACTGTTTAAAATGTAAAGAATGTGGGCTAGCTCTGGGTTTAGGCGATTCTTCAGTGTGATCTCTCCCTAAAAGTAAAAATCAACTTTTATTATTGATATTTGAAACGTCACTTTATTTAACTTAACCATAACGTTAACTTTTTGCTGCCATTTTTTTATGCGGTGTTAAATATTAGTGACTTTATAACCTTTTGTGAAATATAATTTTGTTTTTTATTTGCAAACAGGAAGGATAATATATTAAGATTGTTCGAGCAAACTTTATAAAATTCTCTTCTCACATCTTTTTTAGTTTATTTTTAACTGACTTCGAATAAGGAGGTTCTATGTTCCACTGAATGTATTTTTTTTATGTTAATATGTACACCGATTTCTGTGTCAATTGTGGACCTATTTTGAAAACTCTTTTTTTGGTTGACCTATCAAAACTTACTTCCGAGGTTATCCTATTGTCACCAAATCTGAATCTGATGGGGGATCCGTGAGGAATTGAGGGAACTCCTCTCTCTCTCAAGGGATACATATAGCGATTCTAGTATTTCCCGTTGCGTTGCTTGCGGCTAGCTTCAAAATATCTTAAAGTTTAATATTAATTGAGAAGTGGGACTACATAACAGCTTATTATGATGATAACTATAAAGTATAAAGTAGGGTTTTTTTAAAATCAAAAACCAAAAAAAAAATCACCAACTGAAGTCTACTTTTGGTAAAAAAAAATTGTGGGGCTCCGACTTCAGATGGACTAACCTAACCTAACATAGGTACCATTTTAAATGAAGTTATTTTTTGCGATTTTGAAGGCGGTTTTTTGTTCTTTAATAATCTTTATAAAAAAGTTGCCACAACTTAGAGTGAAAGTGGAAATTTATGTTTGTTCTTATTAAAATAAAACATAAATAAATCTTTATTTAAAGCACTTTTTTACAATGTATAACTACGAGTATGTACTAAAAAAAAGAGTTTGAACAGAGAGAACACATTGTGTATGGTATGTTTATTCTTAATTGCTACCTCTTCTTATACCTGTTAACCTTACCACCAAATAGCACTTCACGCAAGTTTTTTGGTCTGAGTTAGGTTGTCTACGCATTTTTATCAAGATGAATTACAAAATAATGTCGATGAACTACGATCCCGATAACCATGGTAGCCCTTCAGCTGATTTAAGATTCTCAAATCCCTATAATTTTCGAAAAGTAACGAATCATCTTAGAATAAGTAATTTAACTCACAGATTTGATCTCGTCCATAGCCGCCACATTCAGCAGGCTGGTACAGCTCTGCGCGTTGTCATACTGGTCGAATATCATCAGCAGGTCCTCCATATCATCACTAGACAGGATGGAGTTGAGCGTGTGGAACTCTGTCACGAGCTCCGGCACACATATCGCCAATTTGCTCTTGTAAATGCACTCGTCCAAGATTTTGGTCAAGCGCTCCGTTTGGATCAGAGCCTCGACATCCACGGGAGTCAAGACTGGAAATCGTAACAGTCCATGATAACAAATAAATAGAAGAATCAGCTATCAAATAAGTGCTCTAAATTCAATTTAATTTAACTAATCACAATGACGTAAATCATTTAATCACCACTTTACAAACTCTGTAGTATGGATCACTTATTTTTTTTATTTTTTTCATTTCATTAATCCTGTATATTGTACTATAGGTGCGTTATCTTGAAGTGAAGTTGCGAAACGGACGTATTATCAGTGTCAAGTCGGTGCTGCCGAACAGCGTGGAGGCGTTAGCAAAGTATTGTAGGTCTCGGATATAGTCGTTCAGGGCGGTGTCCCTGGCGTAGCGGTCGGTTCTAATTGCTGCCGGGCAGGGTGGAGGGACTCAGCGACCCGTTAGAGCGCGTGGAGCTCGCGGAGTGGGCGGGCCGTTCCTCCAACCTTCACTGCATTCAGTGAAGGCTCTATATCTAAGCGTCTGAGATCTGACTTACCATCATCGGCCTACATTGTCAATCCTACTTGTAACTGTATTATTTTGCTATTTGCTAGAGCTACATTTTCTTTAGTCCAATATAACTCTTAGTAAACCGGCTTTCATTTAGGTCTGCTGATGGTTTCGTTGTTTCAGTTTTTCTGCAGCAACCGTCATTGACTGCGTCGTCATACAATGAGCACGTACCGTTGTCTTGGGTATAGTCTTGATTTAGGGCGTTGTCGCTGAGGCAGGAGTCGGTGCTGAAGGCCCACGTGCTGCCGGACAGGGAGGAGGGACTCAGCGACGCATTGGAGCGCGTAGAGCGCGCGGAGATGACGGGCCGCTCCTCCTGTGCTACTCCGTCTTCCATTAATTCCTCCATCTGTAAGTAATTACCCCGAAAAGAGGTAGAACTAAATGGGAAAGTCAATTCTCGTTTGACGACAAATGAAACAGCGTTAAATCTTACCTGTTTAGTATTTTCAATCAACGATGGCGCGCCCCATCCTTCAAATTAACGTTGCATGGTTGCGTCAATGTACGTTGAATTTAAGCAGTGAGGCGGGACTACGTGTATTGAAAAGACTAAGTTACATTTTGACAGACGACAATCAAAACTTCTATGAAGAGATAAATTAATATTCGAAGTCACACAAAACAAATGAATTAACTTCACAATATTTAGTAGGTACAGCATGCTTCCTCCGGCAGGAGACAAATATTTTCTGAAGCCCTTACAATAAATTTATTTTCTAATAATTGAAGGAATTGTATCTTTCTGGCCGAAGACAACTAGGCATACACAGAAAAAACCTTACAATAACTATAGTAGTACATGGTAGTACTAGGCAATAAGAAGTCAATTCTGGCACATTGCACAACCATGAAGTTTCTGAATATTATTTACTGAAAATATAATATACTTACCTACACAGTACACTGTAGGGTATTTTAACATACCTATTTACCACTTTAAGAATATGTTAAGTAATCCACCAAATTAATATTTCCTGTAATATCTGTGACCGAGAAGTATTCTAAGAACTGCTTGAATTTGCCGGAATTTGCCTAAGTAGCGTAAAATCATCGTTAATTTCCTTAAAGCTTACAAAATATGGATAAGCCACCATTAAACGTTATTTTAACGAAAAATACAACTTTACAATATTTTAAGTCACCGACTTGACGTATTCGTAAACATTGAGAACGATTTTAATTACATAAAAAAATATTTGCGCTACGGAGCTAAACACTGTTCGAATGTGCCGTTTAAGGTAAGCTATCTTTCTTCATATTTTCTTTCTAGATTTGGGGATATTTACTGAAATCACTGAAAAGTATTAAAGTTAAGTATACTTAATGTCTCCTTGCTTTTTTGATATCATGCAGAGTTGAAATCACTTTATTTTGGAAAGTGGCAGACGTGGTGTGTAGTAATTTCCTAGCAGTTATATTAATTCAAGGAAAACACTTACCGTTAGCTTAAGTACAAAAAGTCCACTTTACTTAATTCTGTCATAAATAAACTTCGGTAATTAAATTAAATCGATGCCTATGGCAACGGAAGAGTAACTGATTAGTTGCCACGGCAACCACTAACAGTTATTGAACTGCCAGTTACATTACAACTGAAAAGAGAATGTGTTTTTTTTAACCTTACTTTATACTATGGCCTCTATTTACACTTGTTATGCCGCGCCTGTTGGTATCCATAAACTGAGGCTAGACAAGATGCATTACGCTAACCAGCGTTTCTATTCGTTTCGTTTGTAAACCAATCGCGTCACTGGTAGATCACGTGACTTTTCGTAATGCACCTTGTCTAGCCCCTCTGAGAAAGATAGCCACAGTTCCGATTATTTTTTGGATTTTAATTAATAGTTGCGTTAACTACAGCGCCTCTAGCTAGGGGGTAAAATCCAAACCGTATTTGACCTGTCATGGTATTGTTATTAACTCGGCCGCCATTAGGTACTGTCAAGTAAATAAGAGCTATCAAAACGTTGACAATACGATAACAGCCATAACAGGTCAAAAACGATATGGTTTTTGCCGTGAGGAATAGAGGCTCTGTAACCTTACCATGAATTACAATTACCGTACTCGCTAGCGAGTCGAATGCTCTGTCCCTCGCACTCTATAAAAATACTGCGAGGTCTGCGAGGGACAGAGTTTCGACTCGAGTACGTTAATTGGAACTCATGGTAAAGGTACTGATCAAATCAAACATCTCGCCCTAAGAGCTAGGTACCGTAAGCTACCGTTACCAATATGACAACGGTATGGTATAAGACAAAGTGAAACATTGAACTTGCGAAATAGGTACGTTTAAAAAAAACGAGAATTGTGTTATAACTTTATTTCAGATATAGTGCTACAATCATGCTTAATGTAAACTGTTCTCATCTCAGTAATCCCAAATTAAGTATATCATTATATTTATAATGATTTTTTCGAATGTTTTAGGAATGAGCAGAATTATAGTTAAACAGCCTAAATAAGTCGGGTGTAAATTATCACTTTCAGCCCGGCGGCGTTACAAGCTTTTAACATTCTACTTAGTATTATAAATGCGAAAGTTTGTGTTTGTTTGTTACTCCTTCACGCTACAACCGCTGGACGGATTTGGATGACATTTGGAGATAGTTTATACCCTGAATTACCACAAAGGCTTGGCTTAAGATTTGGAGGGAAATATAGTTTCGGTATTCTAGGGGTGCGCTATTTTTTTTAATCGCCCCTTAACTGGAAGAAAAGTAATTCATCGCTTACGAGGGCGCGGTACGCGGTAGGTACGCGGGCGTCCTCTACTTTATATATTATTAGTATTATTTATTACAGTAAATTAGTTACAGTATTTTGGCTGAGACAACGCACTTCAAACTTATTATTCTTATACACATTATAAAGAATTTACGAAATATTTTTCTTAATTAGTAATTAATACGCGCCGTCCATCCAGCACTGCACCCGAGGAAAGGACTGCACCACATTCTCCTTGTTGCGCTGCGCTTCGAGCTGCATCCTTTTCTCATGCACCACAGCGTTGGAGAGCGCCCCTTCCACACAGGTAACTGGGCGGTTTCTGTAAATTGGGTAGATACCGGTCTAATGCTAGTTAAACTTGCGCACAGAGACCATCATTATGAACAATTATTGTATGATAACGAGCATATCCTCTTTGAATAACTATCAAACTGTTGGGGACAAAAAGTCCAGTATGGGACATGAACAAGTTTAAAGTTATATCCAGAAACGTTAAATTATTAGACCGTGACCGGAACACTAATATCCTCTAAGATTTTTCATATTTTTAATGTTAACTAATAGGACTAGGACCGGCATTGCCTCCGTAAACGAGTTTTACACCGACTGAGTCATTTGATAGCCTTTCGATACGTGTGTCATTATCTGCCTAGCTTCCCAATCAACAGTGCTGTTATCAGTCTAGAAACTTCGTGCTTAAGATTTCGCGTTTTGCAACATCTTAAGATGGGGTGAGGTATACTTACAGGACTTTCCCCGAGACATCTGTATTCTGCGTCTTTGCCTGAACGGTGCTGTACGGCCGACCCTGGTTACCCTTGAGAGCCAGGTCTGTGAGGCACCTCTTGATGTAGCTCTTGAGCTGGGCATTCTCCTTAGACAGTTTGTTCTTCTCGGCTCTTAAGCATAACGTCTGGACCCTAACATTGTTCATTTTCAACATGAGTTTATCCATCTTGCTGTATTCTTTACACTCGTTCTGTAAACAATAAGGAGGGATACACACATTATTGGGTATCTACGCACGGGACAAAAGATCAAATGGTACTAAAATTATTTAGAAAGTGTATCGTGTAAGCTATTTTTGCTCGCTATTTCAGTAGAATTTATTAGCACATTTTCTTATTCTGATTTAGCAATTTAATCTAGTTTCTACTGCTAGCAAAAAATACTAACAATCATATCCCCGTCCAGATTCTCAAAGACCTCGGACTGTCTGTCGATCTGGCTCTTCATCACGTCGTTGTCGCTGTCGAGCTCGTATTTTCTGCAGATGTCTGCCAGCTGCATGACCTTATCTAACTTGCTCTTCATATTTTCGAGACCCTGTAAAATCAAAGCTCAGTAAGTTTTAGACAATTGCTTGAAACACATAACGAAAAAAGATTTCTTGGTCTTTCTATGATTTTGTTAGAGAGCTTATTTCCTAGAATCCTATCTTTAAAATATATTAGGTCAATTTAACACCTAACTCTGTGGCCTGTTGTTTACTGTGTTACTTTTTTTTCAAATTGCACCTTTGTGTGGTATGCAATAAAGAGTACTTATTGTACGCTGTATTGTTTTGTAAATTATATAAGGGGACAATTAAACAAAAAATAACCTAAACTAAGCTTTAGGCTACTGGGTTCTAGATAACGATAACACAACTTAAATACGTAAAAAACTTCCAAGACTCAATAACAAATACTCGCGTTCATCGCACAATTATTTTTGCCATTGCCAGGAATTGGACCCGGCACCGGGAGCATCGTAGGCAGAGTTACTACCAACTAACAACGGTTGAAAGTAATTTAGACAACAATACGAAAACCAACTAACAACATTTAAATTCCTTGATGGTACATGCATATAAATCGACCGGTTGCGATACGCAATAATAGACGTAGGCCAAGCCAGGCCTCTATTCAACGCGGTAAAACAATATGTACCATGGACAAATACGTTCATGGTAATACCTTAAATGAAAATGTAGGGATATTGCAAGATATACTTTAATGGCATCCTGACTGGCGTTCACCATCACCAATAGATACTCTTCTGTTCTGCTCTTGTCTATCGTCGTGTCCTTCTTGAACTGCCAATACTTCTGCGATAAGTCCTCCCGATGCGCGGCCATTCTTTTTAGCTTTGAAGCCATTATGCTTGTGGATTTCGCCCATTCTTTTTGTAAAGTCATCAGCAGGTCCTTAAAGAAAAGTTCGTTGAACTCTTAAACCAACTCCAGCACTTTTAGCCATCTAATTGACAAACATATAAGGCAATTCAAGAATTAATGGGATATTGAACAAAACTTATTTTTCATGGAGGCATAAAATTGTGTTTTGGGATTCCTTACCGACGTCCGTTCTATTTGTAACTCGTTCCGCGCGATGTCCCGCTGGTAGAACTCGTCCTTCTCTCTGAGTTCCTGGTAGTGGCTCATGATGGGTTGGAACTGCTCGAAGTACGAGTTGTAAACCTCCCGGAGTTGGCTCCAGTACATCTCCACCTCCAGCTTCCTCGGTCGGCATAGGAGACGCATCTCTTCTTCGTGCTGAAAAGATTCACAGTATGCATAACTTTAACCAAGTCTTGATCGGTCTGTCCGTCTAAAAGGTATGTCTATGATCAATAGCTTATCGCTATGGAACTCTATATTTTTTCAATTTGGTTGCCGTACAACCGTTTGAGGAATCAGCACATAAATGATATCTGACGGCTTGTCGGTGTTATTTGGTATTTTTTAATCTTGTAAACAATTAGGTACTACCTATTCGACGTCGTTATTAACGTACTTCTTTCAGACAGGTGTTATACATATAAACAGTTTAAAATTAATGATGGTGAAAACCGCATTAAATCCATCAAGTAGCTTTTGAGATAAGCAGTACCCAACACAGGCACATAGTAAAATAGTGTCGGCGACCTAGTGGCTAAGGCACAATAAAATTATTAGTACACGCGTTGACTTATCATCGTAAGGTGCCAATGAGCAGGATGAAGCAATTATTTTTTCTGATTTAGGTACTATCAGCCCAATGGAATCCTGACTCACCACAGAACTGTGTCACAGTAACGTTATGACTTATGAAGTTATGATTCAAGTCGTAAGAAGTGTCAAACCAATTGTTTTTTAATTTCACTGTGGCGCCGTTCTATGGCGCGTCCGGGTTCCATTGGGCCCATCAAAAGGGCCCTTTTGTATAAAATAAGATAAGACAAGATAAGCAGTAACATGCAAATAAATAGAAACAGATTTATAATAATTATAATGTACATATAGATTGTTCAGTTATGATTACCTCGAGTCGTTCGTCATTTTTCATCGTAGAGCGAAGCAATTCCTTCTCCTTGTTGTCAGCCTGGAACTGCCGATCCTGGATAAACCTGATGAGGCTGAGCTGGAACTCTGCGCGCTCCTGGCCGTTGACCTGGTCGCACTCCAACTTGTCCCAGTCCTCCAATAGGTTGTTCTTTTGGAGTTCATATTCATTCTGCAGCTTGTCCAGTCGCTCAGAACCTATGCCTGAGAGCGAATAAGTAAAATGATCATTGATATCGTACCTTGTTGCTTTAACTCATTTGAATATTTCACATAGCAGTTACTGTTGTCAATGGCTGACAGCACCATCTCGAGTTTCCTATATGTATAAAATTAATGGTATGATTACGTATCAGGATCTAATTCTAGTTCTGTTGCATAGTTAATTTTCGACATCACCAACAGATGTCGCTATACTTAAAATTTAATCTAGAAATTAGATATTTTATTTAACTTTTGAAATACACGCATGACGAGACACAAGAAGCCGTTTTAGCGGTCCCCTGAATTTACCCCTGAGCCTACAAAAAAACAGTACTTAGTTTAAACTTGATAAGTCTAACGAGCGACGTCATTAAACTGCAAAAAAGAGTAAGAAAATCACCGGTTAATTGATTTTTAGTAATTACTGGCTCACCTTCTAAAGCCCGTAAAGACCAATATCACTTTCATCTTAACTATTGAATGATACAATTTGAAATTTTCTGTACGTCTTTTCACCGCAAATAATATACCCGGTTGTACCTGTATCTAATTTGTACTTGTACCGTGTAGTTTGAAAGTGTGAGGTAGCGTAAGATTTTAATGCACTTACATTTAGCTTCGTTAATAATTTAATCTATTTATGGGAACGGCTAAACCGGTGAGAATTAAAACTAGCGCGTACCACATATATAAAGTATAATGTCAAGTAAAACACACGGAAGAAAAGTAACAGTTATTAGCAAGAAAGCTCACAAGCACAGGAGAGAAGGATAGTCACAGCACTATATACAAAAAGCTCAGAAACGGAAAGGAAACAAAGTCTAGCACAATTAAACAACCAACAAGAAGCGTTAATATTAAAAGCGGCGCTGATCGCGAACCACCTAGCACCCGTAATGTCGACGTGTAATTAAGTACCGTTAGCTCGGGCGGCGCAAGCGCAGCGTCCAGCCTCGAGAGCGATAAAAAGCCGACTCAGTAGGAATTCCGCAGATGCCCGATCGTGGCGCTCGGCTCACGGAAACGGCCGAAGCTTTCCGAAGGGAACCAGCTGCGCTTAACACTGCGCCTGCGCGCGGCCTAGCGGCTCTGGTTGGGATGTAAACAAACATCTTCAACAACCCATACTCAGACTATTAACATGGAGTCTCTAATATGATAATATAATGACAATGACTACACTACTTATAAAACGAATATGACACAACAAATTAATACAATAAATACTAACTAAGTCGCCACATCAGCCCCCCCGGAGACCTTTAGGGTCGATAAAAATCCGGAAAACGTATCCGGCGACCAAAACGTGATGTCCTTGGTTCCGGAGGCACTGGACTATCAGGGACGGTCGATGACGTCTTAGTATTGCCGGGTACCTCAACTAGGATATAGGCTGGCTTCAGCCTATCAATAGAGATAGACACATTTTTACCGGCAACGTCAACTATAAAATATTTTTCCGACCTTTCCACTATTTTAAAAGGACCAGCATAAGGTGGCTGAAGGGATTTCCTCACAAAGTCCTGTCTCACAAAGACATGTGAAACGGTCGCTAAGTCCTTGTACACAAAGATCTTGTGAGAACCGTGACGGGTGACTATCGCTGGTTGTAACTTCTTCATATGAAGACGCAATCGTGATAGAAAATCCGTGTAGTCAGTCAGTAAGTCAGCTGTTGGTTGCAAAAGGTCACTAGGCAGTCTAAGCGGCTCGCCGTAAACTAACTCGGCGGTTGACGCGGACAAGTCGTCCTTCCATGCACTACGAATTTCAAGTAGTACTAGTGGAAGCGTTTCCGTCCAGCAATCGTCTGCATGACACATAATGGCGGCCTTGAGCTGTCGATGGAAACGCTCCACCAGACCATTGGCAGCCGGATGATATGCAGTAGTTCGCAAGTGACGTGACCCTATAATTGCTGAAATCTGACCAAATACATGGGACTCAAATTGTCTGCCCCTGTCAGTGGTAACATTTTGAGGACAACCAAAACGAGATATCCACATGGAGATAAATGCTCTCGCTACCGTCTCCGCCGTGATGTCATGCAAGGGTACTGCCTCTGGCCAACGCGTAAACCTATCTACGGCAGTGAGGCAGTACCTATATCCGTTAGACACAGGCAATGGACCTATAAGGTCAATGTGGACATGTGAAAATCGTCCCGACGGGGGTTTAAAACTATGAATCGGTGAATGTACGTGTCGTGTTACTTTCGACTTTTGGCAAGGAATACACGACCGTGCCCACTCCCTACAATCCTTCTTCATCCCAGGCCAAACATAGCGCTCAGTCACTAGCCTGATAGTTGCCCTGGCGCTAGGGTGGCTAAAATCGTGAAGCGAATTAAAAATTAACTTGCGAAACTCCGAAGTTATAAAGGGGCGCGGAGTTGCCATGGCGATGTCACAAAAAAGTTTCGTTGTTGCAAAAGCGACCTTATGAAGATTCAGAGATGACCCATTCCGTAGCAACATTTGCAGTTCCGTGTCCGTAGCCTGAGATGCTGCTAAAGCGTCATAGTCAAGACCGTCTGTAATAACGTCAGTCCTCGATAACGCGTCCGCCACTACATTATCCTCGCCCGCAATATAGCGGATATCAGTAGTAAACTGCGATACAAAATCGAGATACCGAAACTGTCGTGGCGAACACGCATCGAGTGACTTTTTGAAAGCTGAAACTATGGGCTTATGGTCAGTAAGAATAAAAAAATCTTTTAACTCAATCATATGGCGAAAGTATTTTACCGACTCGTAAATAGCAAGGAGTTCTCTGTCATATGCGCTATACTTAACCTGGGCAGGTGTCACTTACGCGAGAAAAAACCAAGCGGCTGCCAATTACCCTCAACTTCCTGCTGTAACACGGAACCTATAGAAATGTCTGAAGCGTCTGTTACAAGTGCTAAAGGAGCAGTCGTATCTGGATGCGCCAAAAGAGCGGCATTTGCAATGCTTGTCTTGCAAGCATTAAAAGCTTCTTCCAGCGCGGGAGTCCAGTTTACTGGGCTACTGCTCTTCACCTTTGGACCACTAAGTAGTGCATGGAGAGGAGCTTGTAACTTTGCAGCACCAGTAATAAACCTCCTATAAAAATTTAAAGCACCTAGGAACCGCCTCAAATCTTTAATTGTTTTAGGTCGAGAAAAATTATGTATAGCCTTGACCTTGTCTCCGATAGGCTGAGTACCATCTGGAGATACCAAGTATCCCAAAAATTCCATCTGCGGCTCGGCAAATACACACTTGTTGGCGTTAAGCAAAATACCGTAACTATTAAAACGCTCAAACACAGCACGCAGATGAATCTGATGTTCCGCATCGTTAGCGGAGGCCACTAAAACGTCATCGATAAATGGAAAACAGTAATCAAGATCCCTAAGGACTTCATCCATAAACCGCTGAAACGTTTGCGCGGCATTGCGCAAACCAAAGCTCATAAATGGGAACTCAAAAAGTCCGAAGGGTGTCGTGATTGCCGTTTTCGGAACGTCCTCGGGCGCAACGGGAATCTGATTATAGGCGCGCACCAAGTCCAACTTAGTAAATACCTTAGCATTGAAAAGGTTGTGCGAAAAATCAGCAATATGACGCACCGGGTACCTATCAGGAATAGTACGCGCATTAAGTGCGCGATAATCGCCGCAAGGGCGCCAACCGTTATCCTTTTTAGGTACCAGGTGTAGCGGAGATGACCACGGACTTTCTGATCTCCTTGCAATACCCGTGCGCACCATATCCTCAAATTCCCGCTTTGCAATTTTAAGGCGATCAGGCGCTAAACGCCTGGGGCGGGAGAAAACAGGTGGCCCTGGAGTAGTCCGAATGTAATGTTCCGTCTGGTGTTTACACTTGCGCTCCAAAGGACTACCAACTGGCCGCATTATGTCCGGAAACTCCGCAAGTAATTTATGATATGGTGAGTCCCCTGAAATAGTCTTAATTTGCGGACATGCACAAGCAGAAGCAACTACAGCAGCTGATGTTAGTGATGTTGTGTTATCGATTAAGCGAGCATTACGAATATCGACAAGCAAATTATAAAATGAGAGAAAATCTACTCCTATTATCGGCTTACTAACATCAGCAACTACAAAGCGCCATGAAAAATCCCGGCGTAAACCTAAATCTAGCGATAAGCTTAACCAACCATAAGTACTAATGGTAGTATTATTTGCGGCATAAAGCTCATAATTAGTCTTATGACGACGTTGCGCACGCAAAAAACTAGCTGGGTATACACATAAATCTGATCCAGTGTCTACTAGAAACTGCAACTTTGTTTTATAATCCGTAACAAATAAACGGGTCGACACTGACGCACATTCACTGGCCGCCCCAAGCGACCCACTATCTAGTTTTTTGAGTAACCGCAAGGAGGGATACACTTATCTGCCTTATCCGCGAACTTGAAGTGGTACCAGCAGAGGCGCTGGCTATTCGCACTGGACCTGTTGGCTCGCGAGCGGCTCCTTGACCGGTCATAACGCTTGCCGCGGGAACTCGACCGGGGCTTGTCCTTACGCCCCCGGGAGGTAGACATCGCGTCAAGCCTTTGCGTCAATGCGTCGATTTTCCGGTGCAAATCATCAATGTAGGAACTCGGTGCTTGCGAAGATGATGCTGCAGCTACACAGGAAACCGGCACACTTGGAGTAACTTCGTGCACTTTATCCGCCATCTGAGCGAGAACATCCAAGGACAAATTGTCCTGCATCGCCAAAATACTCTGCAGCAAACTTGGAAGACGGCTCATCCACAACGTGCGTATAAACTCGTCGGGATATTCGGGACCTGCCAAACTCCGAATGTGGCGTAAAAATTGGCTGGGCTTTCTGTCACCCAATTCTTCTTTCAAGGTCAACTGTTTCAAACGCTCCGCCTTGGAACTAGATAGCCGTGAAATCAGTTCCGTCTTCAACTTCTCATATTTGTCACTAACCGGTGGTTTCGTAATCACATCTTCCACTTCAGCTGCATATTTAGGTTCCAACACCGAAATTACGTGGTAGAATTTAGTGGCATCTACCGTAACATTCGCCAAAACAAACTGCCCTTCTAATTGAGCGAACCATAATGATGGTTTATCGGGCCAAAACGGAGGCACCTTCACGCTAATGCGACATATCGAAGTATCAGTTACTTCTTTAGCGACTACGGTGTCGTCACCCGATAACGGCATATTTAAATTTTAAAAATGGCCGTTAAATTTTAAAAAATGTCCTTTGCAATTCGGGGTCACCACTTATATGGGAACGGCTAAACCGGTGAGAATTAAAACTAGCGCGTACCACATATATAAAGTATAATGTCAAGTAAAACACACGGAAGAAAAGTAACAGTTATTAGCAAGAAAGCTCACAAGCACAGGAGAGAAGGATAGTCACAGCACTATATACAAAAAGCTCAGAAACGGAAAGGAAACAAAGTCTAGCACAATTAAAGAACCAACAAGAAGCGTTAATATTAAAAGCGGCGCTGATCGCGAACCACCTAGCACCCGTAATGTCGACGTGTAATTAAGTACCGTTAGCTCGGGCGGCGCAAGCGCAGCGTCCAACCTCGAGAGCGATAAAAAGCCGACTCAGTAGGAATTCCGCAGATGCCCGATCGTGGCGCTCGGCTCACGGAAACGGCCGAAGCTTTCCGAAGGGAACCAGCTGCGCTTAACACTGCGCCTGCGCGCGGCCTAGCGGCTCTGGTTGGGATGTAAACAAACATCTTCAACAACCCATACTCAGACTATTAACATGGAGTCTCTAATATGATAATATAATGACAATGACTACACTACTTATAAAACGAATATGACACAACAAATTAATACAATAAATACTAACTAAGTCGCCACATATTTTTAACTGTCGAACTGAATTAGCAGTGGGATGCGTAAATACATTTTGCCAGTGGTATAGAAGCAGCAGCAGCTGTTCTTACCCAGGAACTGGCTAATGGTCTCCGTGTGAGCCTGGAATGCGCGGCGGTGCTGGTCGTCGCAGTCCTCCAGAGCCTCCACCAACGCCGCTAGCAGCCGGTCTTTGCGCTCCACCAGGAAGTTAAAACTGCTCATGGCTCCCTGTTCAGTGACCGTCAAGTTCCTATTAGTTCGCTTATATGCTCTACCTTTTCCTAGACTAATTTAGAAAAAAACATCAGGAATTTTGATTTTTGAAACTTTGGTTGCGTTGCTGTTAGAATGTAAATGGCGTCTTTTTAAAACAGTGACTTTCACTATCAAGTAAACATTTCCTTCCTGGGCAATCACGCTGATCATGTATATACCTGGATTTCTAAAGCCATTTGCTTGCATTTGACCCGGCGGAGGATGTAACGCCACGCCTGGTTTACTTTAGCGGTGTTCATCCGACTGAAGGCTTGCTCCTTGTCGAGTTTATTCTGAAAGAAAGACAGGAGCACAACTTGATATAGAAAACAAAAAATTCAACACGCACAAAATTGAGTACAAGATAGTTAGATCGGCTCAAACTGATTAATGCCGCGTAGAATGGAGAAAAAATAAAATGGGGAGAAATGCGAAGTGAAAGTTTGCTACGTAGCCGATCTATGTTCTTGAATACAATACCATACGAGATTCAAAAAATTGTGCGCGGATTTGCAACTAAATATGGCAAACTTCACGGTAATAGCACACAAAATCACGGTTAAGACTTCTATGTCTCAGATTAGACTACGTCCTCAGAATTAGCAACGCATTTGCTATCTTGAAGTGATATTACAATGTGTGCTCGTGCCCGAACAGCAAGGAACATTCCTTGCTGTTCGGGCGTGTCTTAATCTTGGTCGAACATCGATGCAGCGTTAGTGAATTGTTCGATAGAACCCTTTTTACCTCGATATAGAGTTTAGCTACTCATACAAGAGGCGCCTGTTTTCCCAATTATTTATGTCAATGGAAAATGAGCTTAATATTCGGAAGAGTAGCGAATCGAGTTACGATAGATACTATACGATAACATATCATCAGCAATATGGTTTTACTGAGTAGAATACAGCCCCTGCATAAAAACATTACCTCGTCTCATTTGTGTTAGGACATTGTGATATCAAGAAATGAGTTAAACTCGTTCAAACTTGTTTTTAACCCCCTACACAAAAAAGGGATGTTATGATGTTTGACTGCTATGTGTGTGTGTGTGTGTGTGTGTGTCTGTGTGTGTGTCTGTTTGTGGTACCGTAGCTCTTAAACGGGTGAACCGATTTGGATGTAGTTTATTTTTATTTTAAAATAGGTTTTTTAGCGGTGGTTTCATGAAAATCGGTCGGGCCGTTTAAGAGATCTCAGCTCTGAAAGAATGAACCTTTATATCGGGGGTTTTTATCTATTATATGTAAATGATATTATATTTTTATCTATTATATAATATCTAAAGGTTATAGCTTCGTGTCCTGCCCTACCTTGATGAACCTCGCGACGAGCTCCCGCTTGCGCCGGCGCGCCTCCTCCTCCACGTCGGCGCGGTGCTGCAGGTAGCGCGCGCGCTCCTCGTCCGACATGCGCGCCAGCTTGTTTACCTTCCCTTTCTTCGGCATCTTGTTTCTCCTTCTAACCGAAAAACAAATGAAAGAAATATATCAGAGGGGATCTACTAGATTTACGAGTGTACATAGCCTATGTGTGTGTGTGGATTGCAATTGGATTTAAAAGTGACAAATAAACTAAAGTAAGCCTTAAGTGCGTCTAGAAAAAATCCTTCTTAATGATGGTTATTTTTATCATAATACACTTACTAAAGATTGACTTGAGAGAGGCTTACTTGATTTTGATTAAATTAACATAGTTAAATTAAGTTAATATTGAATTTGGAAGACTGAAAGATTTCTTAAACTCAAAAGAATACTTAAGTTTCTCTACTAGTACTATTTGCTTGCTCAGTAAAGTAAAAAAGTGTTTAAGAAGTAAGTTTTCAATCCTTTAAGAATTAAGATGACGGGATAATTAAAATTCATTTATTTCAAGTAACTGGGACTCATAATAAGGTACACGATAAACAACTTATAGTATATACAATCACACACAATAAAAATAATTTACATTAAAATCAGTCAAATTTCATCAGCTAATATTGAGACAATTACAGAATAAGTTAAAATTATAAAATTAGAATAGGTATACGAAATGGATAGTCGTATAATGTAAAGAAATCAAAAAAACATGGCGAATTTCGATTTTCGTTGAGTCGATAACTAAGTAGGTACCTGAGTATGACATAATGCTTAAAAAAACGGTTTAGGCAATTTTTTATTCGAAGTGTTATTTTCGGTACGTGCCTTCACCTTCTACAGCCAAAACATAAAAAACTAAAATTCTGGAATATATCTTGACTAAACGCACATACTATCTTTAACGAATTTAAAACTATTAAGACTAAGTATACTTCTTCCGCATTTGAGTTACAGGAATATAAAACGTTTATACCTACTGATTTTTTTTATCCCCATTTGTCCCCATCTTTTGGAACGAGTAGGAACAAGTAGGAAAAAATATGTATTTCCATTAGTTACAATTGGGTACAACTGGGAAGAAATAATTCCCATTTGTTACCACTAGGTCCACTGGGATAAATAAGTATCATTTGTCTCCAATGGTCACAAAGAAGAATAAAAAAAATCTACTTATTACTAGTTACTCATAACCAAACCATAATGGTGTTAAATTTAAATAAACTGTTTAAAAAATTCGTTACGTACAGTCAACAACATAAATAAGTAATCATTTATGTACCTTGTCGCTTTCAATTGTTTCACAATTTTGTATAATATTTCAAACACGACGTTAAAGTGACAAGGTACATAAATGATCACTTATTTATGCTGTTGAGTGTACATAAACTTAGAGAGGTCAATTTTAATCTAATCTAACATTTTTAGAGTACCTAAGTCTCCCTTGAGAGAAAAAAAATGCTATTTAAAAACATTATATAGGGTACTTTTCTTTGAGCTTCAAGGTTCACCATTCTCGATCACCTGGCGACTAAAATGGCGCTCCAAAATGACCCGTATTTTTGTCAATTTTTATTTTTAGTTAGATACTTACCAACATTGCTTTGTTCAAATTTCAACGAGCCTCAAATACATTTATTCGATTTTTTTAATGTTTTGCAATTACCTGGCTTTCTTTTAGGCCTGTATAAAAATCTGGCTATTTTATTTTTCAGCTTCTTAAATAATTATATTAAATTTAACGGGAAGTACTAAAATAAATAACAATATGCCTAAAAACACATACTTAGTTTACCTATTACATGAAAAACACAACTTTAAAAATTCAAGGATCGTTTTAGCCTCACTGTCCTTCTATGGCCGAACCCTATATTCAAACCGCGGATAGATAGGCTTACTTCGGATTAAAATTTGACACATTTTGTATGGACAAATGTCAAATTTTAACCTGAGGCTCTACTTTGAAATCCGTAATTCGAACTTCGGATCGCCCTGTCACTTTCTTGCAAATTAGTTACGGGTCGAGAGCAAAAGGGATAGCAATAGACGAAGTTCGAATTACGGATTTCAAAGTAGAGCACCTGGAGGTAAGCCTTATCTATCCGCGGTTTGAATATAGGGTTTGGCCGCTAGGTGCTAAAAACCATATCGTGTTTAATCTGTTTACGTAACACCTGTGGCCCGTTTCACGAACCTACAAGTTACAAATTACAAGCGGAACTCTCTTTCTAGCAGTACGAGTTAGAAAGAGACTTCCGCTTGTAATTTGTAACTTGTAGCTTCGTGAAACGGGCCTCTGCAATGCACATTAAGGGCCGAGTTCACCAACCAATTTAACAATCGGTTAAGTCTTAATCAGCTGTTAGTCAATACATTTGACAACCGTTAAACCGCTAACCATCTGTTTAATTGTTGGTGAACACTGCACTAAGACAAATAAAAATAAAATGTTAAAGTATATACTAAAAAAATCTATACTCTTCTTTAACGAATAAGTAGGTAAGTACTTAAATTAAATCGAAACATGCAACTAAAATTGGATTCTTACAATATAATAAATAATTGCCCTTGTTGTTGCTACTATACGAATACCGATTTAATAACAATGCTAATCAGTGTATGTACGTTGTTGTAGGTATGGAGATTTCTAACAAGAGATAGTGCGATAACCTTAAACATAATGTTGTAGATTTTGAGGTTATGTAAATAATTACTGAATTACCCTTAAATCTCTAATTTATATTATGTTAAATGATTTAAAAGTAATACCTATATTAATACATTTTAAAGTACATATTTTCCTTTTCATTTGACGTATAAATGATTGCTGCGACATGACATACCTACCTAGTAAAACTGGCCATGGCCGTTGTACATCCAAATTAAAAAGTATATTATACAAAAAGGTTTTACTTACTTACGGGTGCGTCTTGATATTTAAAATTTGTTGATCAGCTGTTTTTTTTAAATGTATCTGTCGAGTTTCGATTCTTCATTGTTTCAAGCATTTTGAATTTGGAAGTTCTACATCGCGCTATCGAATGTTATTTAACACAAGTATAAATACCCCAGACAGGCCGCAGCGCTCAATGGGGCTGCCAAAGTAACTTCTCGCAGAGAAGTCAACGCTTTACTGCGTCTTAGTGGTTTTATACAAGGCAACTAAAGCTAATGGCAGCGCCTTAGGCGCTGCCCGAAGCGCCAGCTTGTGATCCGGCTGCAATGAAGCAAGTATATTGCGGCGCCTGCGGCGCCGCTTATAATATCAACATCATGGCACCAACAAATAATTTCGGCGCCCAAGGCGCCGCCATTAGAACATATTCACGCTGAGTTTAAAATTGCTTTGCGGCGCCCCAGGCGCCGCCCGAAGGGCCAGCGTGCAATGTGATACGGCTGAAATATAATAGATCAACATCGTGGCACCAAAGATTAATTGCGGCGCCTACGGCGCCGCCATTACTACATAGGTATACACGCTGGGCTCAAAACTTGTTTGCGGCGCCTAAGGCGCCGCCATTACTACATATACACGCTGGGCTCAAAACATCTTTGCGGCGCCATAGGCGCCGCCCGGAGCGCCAGCGTGTGATCCGGCAGAAGTCTATTGCGGCGCCTGTGGCGCCGCTTATAATGGACCAACATCATGGAACCGACGATTAATTGCGGCGCCTGTGGCGCCGCCATTACTACATATACACGCTGGGCTCAAAACATCTTTGCGGCGCCTTAGGCGCCGCCCGATACGCCAGCGTGTGATCCGGCAGAAGTCTATTGCGGCCCTAACAGGCCGCAGCGCTCAATGGGGCTGCCAAAGTAACTTCTCGCAGAGAAGTCAACGCTTTACTGCGTCTTAGTGGTTTTATACAAGGCAACTAAAGCTAATGGCAGCGCCTTCGGCGCTGCCCGAAGCGCCAGCTTGTGATCCGGCTGCAATGAAGCAAGTATATTGCGGCGCCTGCGGCGCCGCTTATAATATCAACATCATGGCACCAACAAATAATTTCGGCGCCCAAGGCGCCGCCATTAGAACATATTCACGCTGAGTTTAAAATTGCTTTGCGGCGCCGCAGGCGCCGCCCGAAGGGCCAGCGTGCAATGTGATACGGCTGAAATATAATAGATCAACATCGTGGCACCAAAGATTAATTGCGGCGCCTTCGGCATAGGTATACACGCTGGGCTCAAAACTTGTTTGCGGCGCCTAAGGCGCCGCCATTAGTACATATACACGCTAGGCTAAAGATATCTTTGCGGCGCCATAGGCGCCACCCGGAGCGCCAGCGTGTGATCCGGCAGAAGTCTATTGCGGCGCCTGTGGCGCCGCTTATAATGGACCAACATCATGGAACCGACGATTAATTGCGGCGCCTGTGGCGCCGCCATTACTACATATACACGCTGGGCTCAAAACATCTTTGCGGCGCCGCGCCTTAGGCGCCGCCCGATACGCCAGCGTGTGATCCGGCAGAAGTCTATTGCGGCTAGCGGCGCCTATGGCGCCGCTTATAATGTATCAACATCTTGGCACCAAAGATTGGCTATGGCGCCGCCATTATAACATAATATACACGCTGGGCTCAAAACTTCTTTGCGGAAGTTGCGGAAGCGCTAGCGAGTGATCCGGTAACGAAAAAGTTCATTGCATGAATGTTGAATTATTAACCTTATTCTTTGTTGAGTAGGTTTAAAATGGCCTAAAAGGCAAATAGAGTATTCAACGCTTCGTCTTTATCTACAGAGTAAGTTCTTGTCGAGTGTCGGGCGGTTGTAAAATGCAAAAAAAATGCTTGTCATTATTCTATTACTGTATTTTGTACTCTATTGTCTAAAGATATAGTAGAGTCGATAATCCATGTTAACCTTCGAAGGCGGTTATAATCTGCTGTTACTGCGGCCTCGTTATCTTAATTTGTGTTTAACTACACAATGGCTTTGTATTCTTAAGTGGATAAGCTCAGTTGAAAAAGTTTAAACTATAGACGCTTGAAATATTCACAGAATATTTAGATGTATGTTGACGGTACAGAATCTTCGTGCACGAGTCAGACTCGCACCGCACTTGGCCGGTTTTTTACTTTTTTGGACGCGCCCCTAGCCACTCCCACTTTACAACACTTGTAGCTTGTTTTATTGTAACTAACGAACAGCAACTAACAAACAACGTTACCTATCAAATGTTAAAAGTAAATTTTAACCTACTACTAATTATCGGGTTGCTTTGCAATTTTGCATACTTATGCGATTCCGATGACAATACAATAATATGGTAGGTACCATCGAGCGTGGTATGGTGATAAAGACAGAATGTGGCCTTAGGGCCATAGGAACTCCTCAATGGCTTCTAGGTATATTAGATCAGTTGAGTTGGGACTCATTCGACGGTATTTTGATAGTGATTATAAAAAATATTACTTATTTGTTATTGATGGGATTTTACTCATTGGGTAACGTACTTTCGATGTCAGTTTAAAGTTTTCTGTTATCTGTTATATTTACGGAATATTGCCTCGCCACACTTAACGATTACACCGTAAACTCACCTTTTAAACTAATTCAAATTGAAACTGCACAGTTAATAATCGAACACAAACTCTTTCCAGTTTTCTTGCTAAATAAAATAATACTGGCAGCTCAATAGCAGTTAGTGGTTGCCATGGCAACTAATTTGATAATTTTCGTTTGCCATAGACGTTACCCTGGTTTCACACGGCATTGTACCTACAGCAAGTTTTTACCTCAATGATTTGTATGGTAAAAATTGTAGTACAATGCCGTGTCAAGGGTTGTTTGTCTGGCATGTTTATTATGACCAAAGCGCAAGAGTGACGACGCTTGATAAAATTTTAATTTGTTTTATTTTAGTGTTTTAGTAATAAAGCACATGTTTTGTACGGGTTCGTCCGGTTCGCTACCACGACCTTCCCTCTCCAGCGTTTGAGATTTTTAACAAGGTTTTTTTTTAATACTCTTGTATTACGATTTTGGCGCCCCTTAAAACTGCAGCCCGGGGCAGGTGTTCCGGTTCGACCCCCCCTCCCCCCTAGATCTGGGCTGGTATACTTCAACCAGCCGGTGAAGGCAAGTGTCAGCGGTGAGGAACAGGACCTTCCCTAGGATGCACTCAGGTCCAAGGTGTCGCTACTCACCAACAGCTCGCCACCACCTGCCCTGCGTTATAACTATTATAATTGATGTTTTTATCTTTTTTGAAAACATCGCTATATTGAGGAGTGGAGTCGATACTTACATTTAGGCCCGGCGCCCACTATCGGCACGGCATACTTACCTCGGCAGACTTCGGTAGTGTAAGGCATACCTAAGGACGCCTCAGCATACCACGGCAGACTTCGGTAGTGTAAGGCATACTACTGTTCACACTGTTCTAAATCAACCAGCCTATTGCGGCCCTAAGCAGACCCCGGCATGCCAGAGAACTCCTCGGCATGCCTGAGAATTCTTCGGCATTCCTAATCGGACCTCCCTCGGCATGCCTAATAACTCCTCGGTAGAATTGCCGTCAGTGTGCGCCTGCGTGTAGGCATGCCGAAGGATCCCTTCCCATACCGTGCCGATAGTGGGCGCCAGGCCTTACAGCTCCAAAGTCAAAGGCACCCTTTATTATAAGGATAAATAATAACATACATTGGTATTTATAAAGATTATTATTACAAATTCATTAGGTAGGTACCTACTGATATGAGCTTTATGGACGCACGAGTTATTTGAACAATTT
Source organism: Acleris cristana (assembly GCA_948252455.1). NCBI lineage: Eukaryota > Metazoa > Arthropoda > Insecta > Lepidoptera > Tortricidae > Acleris > Acleris cristana. The sequence continues at coordinate 13,229,778 of OX411782.1, read as the reverse complement.
ACCTTAATTATTTACATACCAGCTATTCTTATCAGCTTTATTTTATTGTCAAAAGGTACCTATGCTTTGTTTGTGGTTGGATTTTTCCTCTACACTTTTATACACCTAGGTACTTTTTACAGAGAAAACACAAGCAGGAGGAGCGTTTCGCGGTAAGTACTAAAATACCACGTATTAATTAGCCCTCCTTGTTTCGATATCGTTATCACATTGTAAACTTTATGACAGCTCTAATTCACTTCCGTCTTCAATGGAGTTTAACTATAACGTCAACAATTCCATTATAATATCGAAGCAAGATGGGCTTATTAAATTGGAATATGACCCTGTACCGGTGCTCTATTCCACTACGTTTTGGAAATATCGTTATAGATAATAAAATTGCTAACTTTATGATGATCATTCATTTTGTTATAACAAAAACATGAATATTCGAGGGCAAGATGAGAGACAAGAGATACAGGCCCTATACCTTTTATTCCATAGCCAACCTTCACTAAGTTGGAGAGGCACTTTAAGAAGACCTTTATTCAACTTTCTGACAAGATAATAAGAGCTATAATAATGTTAAATATATCAATAAAACACAAAGTGGAATATTATCCCTGAGGCCCTAGCCAAGATGCAAACACTTACTTACGTTTTTCTTTTCTATCGCTTATAATGTCTGGGATGACAGTTGACCAAGTGGTTTATCGTAACGTAATTCGCCACAATGTCATCCCATACATTTTGAGTGATAGAAAAGAAAAACGTTAGCCTCTGAGCCCAACTCATTTTGTTTGTAATGTTGTTGGTTACCGCACCATAGATGGCCCCACGGTCATGCCGAAGCGAGCGGTCTATGTTCAGAGTTTCCGAGTTTATAAGTAGGCATTATTAGAGCTAATTATTTGGTATTAACCCCCGACTAAAAAGAGGGGTGTTATAAGGTTTAAGTTCGTATATTACTATGTGTATCTGTGTGTCTGTCTGTCGCATCGTATCTCCCAAACGGTTAAAGCGATGCGACACGTTTTTCAGAAAGTAGTTTAATTAGTATATTCTTAGCTAGGTTTAATGAAATACCCACCTTAGTGATGAATTGATCTTTGTATTTTCAATAACGCCCTAGAGTCCATACCAATTGACTTTTCTTATTTAGTAAACACTTTTATAACCTCAAAATGCATCATTTTAGGCTAAAATTGCTGTTTTCTGCTAAATACAGCAACTAGAGACCACATTTTGCACACCATTTTCCTGATTTTACATCATGGATGGTTTTTTTATGACAAAATTGTTATTTTAGGCGAAAAGGGAAAATTTTGAGGTTATAAAAAAAGTGATTACTAAATAAGACAAGTTAATCGGTATGGACCATACACATGTTGTTATCTGTAAAAATGGTCATATAAATAACGATTCCATAATTATTTATAATTTAACAACCTTTAACTCTTTATAAGTCAATTTTAAAACCTGGTACTAAAAATTACCCTACAACTGATGCTTTTTGTATTTTTTCACTTCTCATGCTCTTAAAATGTTACTTTAGTCTCTGCACATCGAGACTAAAGCTCCTTTTTAATCTCTAGGGATTAAAGTAAAATTGTTTTAATTTACTTTGGAATCCCCTTAACATCCAATCACGGTGTTTGTGAATGGAGGATTTATTGCTATTTTCAGTCTTTTTGTTTAGACCACAGAATAAAGACTAAAAGCAAAGAAGCCGTTCAATAAGATGAACGTTGCACCAGCTACTTGTCTCTACTTTATAGATTACAGTTTGATAAGAGGAAAAGCAACAAAAACTAGGTGTCTTTTCTTCTTTAATCTGTGATGATCAGAAGGTGAAGAAACGTCAAATCAACGACCGGTCTTCTTTGGCGTTACTTTCTTCCACACTGAGGCTCTACTTTGAAATCCGTAATTCGAACTTCGTCTATTGCTATCCCTTTTGCTCTCGACACGTCACTAATTCGTAAGAAAGTGATGGGGCGATCCGAAGTACGAATTACCGATTTCAAAGTAGAGCCCCTGGTGCTTAAAGATCCAAATCACGCCTTGTGACGATCTCTTTCCAACTCACTATGAAAACCATAAGTAAAAGGAAGTCAACCATAATGTATTTTCTGCCTATTTAGTACGGTTTCTATGCCTCTAGTTTTTATTCTGTGGTATAGACAATTTTTAGCGCGTGGAAATAACCTCAAAAATTGTGAAAAAATACAAATAAAAATGATTTAATTTCGTGAAACACGATTAATGATTACGAATATGAATATATTTAATTATATTAAGGATGAATTCATTTAATTATGCTTGGTCCAATTAGTTTTAAAATAGTTTTCAAGTTTGAACCTGTTGGCTAAATATGCAAGCATTTAAAGCGGCACTTAACAAAAAAATAATAAAAGAAAAGAAAAAAACCGTGAACAAATTTGTAAAAAACTTTCTTATAATCAATATTGTAAATGTGTATAGAACTTCGTCAGTGCTGGAATGAGCAAGCCCGTCGGGGTCCGTAGCAAATTCTATAAAGAGACCCCTGGGTTTGTTTTAGGTTACAGGTTGTGGCGGTCTTTTTTCCGCAACTGAGCGACTTAGATATGCACCTATTTTGCGTGGGTGTTTGTTTTAGGTTATTCTGGTGGAGAATACGACTGGATTATTCATCTTATCGTCAACCCTGATGCATATGAGTACACGCATACCTACGCATACTGATGTAAGTACTAGCATTATAGAGGTTAGACGTGGATGCGCGGGGCCCGTAGCATTTGGCACTCTTGCTAATCCGGCACTGAACGTTGTTTTTTTTCCTCGCATTCAAAGTGAAAAGTAGAGTGTTTAACGCGAGACTAAACAACCATAATGACACTCGAACTATAGCCACTCTCGCTCGCTGGCTCGCTCGCGTGGCTAAACATCTCGTGTCATTATGGCTTGTTTTAGTCCCTTGTTGAACAATCTACTATTTATTAAAGGAATTTTGTGCGAATAGGAGAAACCTAATGAGGCTAGAATTCGGTTATATTTTTAGTTTGCCCTAAAAGGGGTTAAACCTAATTTGAAAATAATTTTCGAGGTCAATATTATCGAGAATATTAATACCATGTCAGATAATTCAGTACCCAGTATCCATTTATAAACACAAGGATATTACAAACAAACAACCCTAATAAGGTAAGAATACAAAGGATAAAACACGATTAAATTCAAAACACCATGATAATTACTCGTATATGAACACCCACATAAAATATATGTTAATAGTGCTATTAAAAACACATGTGATTAAAACATAGTATGAAACACAAAAACGTACCTATCGGCTCCTATTCTTTCCCATTATTATAATTTGTCATAATGTTACTTACCTATATGTATATACTTAATTATCAAGTATTCTTTATATCACCGAAATCGTAAACATAACAGAATGTCTTAAATATGTAACATGCGCTAAAGCTTCCTGAAAAATATTATTTGCTTCAAACAACACTAAGTATGATTTGCGATTAAATATTATGGTTAAAACCCATTAAGACTAATATTAATTAAAGAAAACAATAAAGACCCATAACTAAAAAGGACCTTATTACACTTTTAGTTTAAAACTTCCATTTTGGAACCCTCAAGTCAGTGACCTCAGAATTGCTTTAAGCTTCAAGTTCAAAGTTGTCTTCATGAGTACCGGATTGTCTTGAAACTGTCCTTCCAATCGTCGCAGTTGGCTCGTCCCTTCTCCGAGAGGCACGTCATGAGGTTCTTTGAGAAGTCACACTTGTCCTCAGTATTTTCTATCAAATGTTAACAGATATTTAAAAACCAGGTGAATGTAAATCCAAGCAACAAAGTAATGGATATAATTGGCTGTTTTGCGTCTTTGACTATGAGACTTTTTTTTTCATATGGCAAGGAAAAGTTAAACAAGCTCATAGACCCCCGGATGGTTAGGGCAATCTGAGACACAAGACTGCAATCCTAAAAATGCAAATGCGTTGCCAACCCTGAGGACTAAGCTATTCCAACTTAACCCCTGTGTTAGTAATTTTACCGGTAATATACATACAGAAACTACTTCCTACATCACTTCTCATAAAAACTCCCACAATAACATTACTACATCTACACTAATAATATTATAAAGAGGGATAATTTGTATTTTTGTATGTTTGTAACGAATAAACTCAAACACTACTAGACCAATTTCAAAATTTTTTTCACCATTATTATGCTACATTATCCCTGAGTAACATAGGACACTTTTTATTCCGGAAAATTAACGGTTCCCGTGGGATGACTAAAATAAGAATTCTACGCGGACGAAGTCGCTGGCAGAAGTTAGTTTGTGATACAGTACGTTTTTAATATACTTACTTAAAAAATACACGAACTAGAAATTACTATTACACAATGTCTCAGGTCAACAATATTTTTGCACCTACCTATCTCTTTCGCTAACTTATAACAAAAGTGGCTAGCTTATTACATGAAATATATTAAATATCGACAAAAAAATTGGGGACAATATCACATACATATAAAACATATATAAACATACATAGAAAAAACATCCAAGACACGGAAGCAAATGCTCGCTTACCAGGGATCATGCATGAATAAATAGGTTCGTAGGTAGAGTCACTAGGTCACTACCAAACCAACTTAACTAAGCGCGACGTCATCAACATAAAAAATATTATAACTTACTACAAGTTTCTACATACCATTGTAAAGTATCTGAAAACACTCTTCGATCGATTCTTGTAGGAAATCTTTCAAGTCCTCGTTCTTTACATCTTTAGTTATCGCATGAGTTACCAGATACCTGTCCGGCATTCCGTTGTCTCCCGTCTAAAATAACACTTTAGTTCAGTTACATAATGTATACCTACTTAAATACATATATCACTTAGAACATAGTTTTTATGAGTAAAAATAATTACGCCGCATTTCTCTTCAATTGCACTTAATCTCACGTTAAGTATTATATTATGCCTAAATTTAAATTGTTCTATTTTTTTAATACCAAAAATTTCATAATGTCTATTATCCATAACGTCTGATTCCAAAAAGGCCTGAATACTGATACTACTGAATTTTAGAATAATTTAAATATATAATATCTGAAAGGGGAAATGTCAAGATAAATCTATTGAATGGTTTACCCTTGGTTTATAGAGACTCATTTCATAGAGACTATCACTTCATAGAATTTTCATTTCATAGAAAATTATTTTCTGCTGAACTCGTGTTGATTTCAGTTTATCTTGTGATGGTAAAAGTGTAACCTAACCTACGTGAATCATATTTGTAAAATCAACACAGGTTCAGCAGAAAATAATTTTCTATGAAATGAAAATTCTGTGAAGTGATAGTGTCTATGAAATATTTGTCTATAAAAGAAGGGGATCCCCTATTGAATACCTACCTAGTCGTATATAAAAAAGAAGAATCTGAGTGACGGACTTGACATTTGGAGGAAATATTTCTTGAATAGGTATCCTATGGGTGCACTATGGTGTTTCACATTTGTATGGAAAAAAATAAATGACATATTTTTTGCAGACTTCGCTAACGCCCGAAGTCTTTATAATGTAAAAAAATTAAAACGTCTAGTTTCAAGTTGAAGGCACAACATTTAGAGGTTGCACAAATAATGAAAATGTTTATTATTTTTCCAAAAACTTCAATCAATAACCAACTTTCCTGTAAACTTATGTCAAACACTAATGTTATCGACCATCATCACCATTTTTTTTGCCTGTTGCGGCCTCGGAGAATTACATAATCATGAAAATTGATTCCAAAAGTGGTCAAAGTGTGCAACCCCTATACCAACTAATTTATTATAATTTTAATAACTGGTCTTATAGATAAATAGGAGCAAGAATTCGATCTAATTCATTAAAAATTTCAAAGTGTGGAAAATGAAACAGCCTAGTGCACTAAGAAGGGATTTTTGGAAATTCATCTACCTGTTCAAATTTCCGACGTTTTGGATAAGAGCATTATGGGGTTTTAGGCGTTTTGGAATAACCGAGTTACAAATTGTAGTCATATTAAGAACCCGGAAATTTAAGAAAAAACACAGGCAAGCATCAAGTCATGTTAAGATCTACGAGTAGACGTACTTTTTGGTAAAATGGTAAGTACTTATTGTGAAATTATGTCGTAATGAAACCTACAAGTTTTTATTTTGATGTGTACCATAAAATGTGACTCGCTTAACTGTACTCAACCAAAAGTTAAGTTTATCAATAATTATGGATTACTGTTTTCTTGAACAAATTCTTTATTTGGGTACAATCAATTGTAATGTATTCATTGGAAATAATATTATGCGCACTGTCATGGAATTGATTTCAAAATCAAACGTAACTTTCAGAAGAACAGAGAGAAAATAAGATCATAGGTACCATCTCTAATTCTTCGAGGAAACAGTGTAGGACACATCCCTTTGAGTCGTTGTCCTTACTGGAGTTGTTTTCACTGGAATTTCGATCGTCGTTCCCTTCATGTCCCGATCGCGAGGAGATGGGATTGTATTGACTTCGAGAACCAGAGTTTTTACTCGATTGACGCTCACGCCTGTACCTTTGTGAGTTTTGCGATGTACGATACGGGTTAAAACGAGATTCCTAAAAGAGATTACGTGAATTTTGAATTAAGTAGGTATTAGCTACGTGGATAATTAATAAGAGAGGATCTCAGCATTACTTACACTATCATATTCGTGACTCTGTGGAAAATCTTCTCTACCGTTAATCATTTCATCTCTGCCATACCTGTCATCGTGCCCCATCCATTCATCCCTGCTATTTCTATCGTCTCGGCCACTTCTATCACTCTGTCCACTCACCCTATCATCTCGGGTGCCCATCCTATCATTCCGCCCATCCATTTGATGATTTCTACCGTTATTTCTACCACTACTTTCCATTCTATCTCTACTTCCCGTGTGATCATGTCTACCCCCCATTCTATCATTCCTTCTCATCATATCGTAACCCCCCTCTTCATCTCTACCATGATCGTGGTCTCTGCTGTTCATCCTGTCTTCTCTGCTACCCATATGATCATCTCTTTTATCCCAACGGTTTTGGTTTTTCCTTTTTGGATCTCTCCAATCTTGATCAGAGGAGTAACCTCGGCTATCACTTGAATTTCTGCCATCTTGTCTTCTCAGGCAGTTCATATAAATTTTTTTTAGTTCGTCTTCTTTTGGTCCGCCATCTGATCGACAGTTTAAGCCCTGTATTTTAATTTTAATATTAGAACCAATTTAAGCATTATTTAGTTAATATAACTTAAAGTAAGTTACTCACAAAACTATCGACGATCATAACACAGATTATCAAAGCGCGAAAGTATAAATACAGCATGTTCTCTCGCTGCGTAAATGACAATGGCGGCTTTGGGCCCAGCACTTCCCATACATATATGTATAGTGCGTCACGCATCACTACATTAGACACAAAAGGCACAAAATAGAAACAAAACACCTTACTATCGGCAGACTATGCCCTGCTTGTAATATAGGAGTAAATAGGCAAAAGCTGATGTTTTGAAAGATAGAAATACGAAAGAACAGTCCAAGGTTTTCTATTTTTCTCTTCACTGATGAGGTAAATGAAGGAAGCGAATGCCGAACAATGCAAATAAAGTTTAAGGATCACAGAACCAATAAAATCAAAAAGTAATTTATATTGTTTGACCTGTTATTTCTTCAATGTATAATTACGATTACATTTATGAAAACATCTGCATAGGTTAGGTATCAGAACTAAGTGGCGTCATTTTACCAACTATTGTTAGGTCATTTCGATGTTGTTATATTTATAGCTTTAACGTGTGTATCATCTGTATATCTTTGTGTCTTTCTGTGGCATTGAAGCTCCAAAATGGATTAACCGAATTATCTTATTCTTTATCCTACCGCCGAGTGGCGCCGAGCAGCAGTGTTCGTATTGTGGTGTTCTAGTGAGGGGATACGACTACCGGTAAAATTACCAGGGAAGATAAGGGCAATTCACTGTACTCCTCAGGGTTGGGAACGGATTAGCAGTCAGGATTGTAATCTTGAGAATGTCTATGGGTCACGGATCCCACTTACCATCAGGAGAGCTGTGCGCTCGTTTATCTGCTCCTTGACATAAAAAAACCGGCCAAGTGGAAGTTGAACTCGCGTGGAGAGGGTTCCGTGAATACGTTTTTTTTTTGATAGAATTCTTATAGGTTTTCCTGAAATATCCAAGCAATGAATAGGTCATTTTGTATTTTTTTTCAAAATTTTTGGTTACTTAGTAGTTTCGGAGATCAGGGAGGGAATGGTCAATTTTCGTCTTCTTTCGTGAATAAAATCAAAACTATTTATTAAAAATATTTTCTTTGCTCATCTGTACTTACCTATTTGGGTCATCAATATACAAGGTGTTACAAAAATACCCGTAAAGCCGAAAGGGGGTTAAATGGTGCCTTATAACAAGTCCATTTACAATATTTGAGAACCGTACTATCACCGTATGACTTACCGGCAAAAAAAATGAAATCATTATTTTTTTCATTGATGTGCCAACCCTATTTTAGTAAAATTAAAGAGTAAACTACGCAGAATGTTTATGTACATTTTTACCTAATTCGTGAAACGATCAAGAGACATACTAACAAAATGAACAGAATTCGATTAGATAGATATTACAAGTCGAGTTTTGGAGTCGTAATATTCTGAGTTAGAAAACATCCATCGTCATTTTGGAAAAAACACGAAACAATTGTAGAGTATCGATAAGAAGATTTGAAATTGACAACATAACATTTTTTCCGTCTTGACGTTTTTTGAAGCCAGTACTTAAGCATCATGACATCATAGTATTGAACCTTTGTGGATGAAAACCAGAAAAACCATTAAAGTTGACAATTATTAAATTGGTAGGTTGGCCTCTCTGTTAAATAATCTATGCTAACTCCGGTTCCCTGACATGGCAGCTTACTAGGGTTGACAATATTTTTGGCTTTGATAATTTATTATATTTTTTACGGGGTATTTTGTAACACGTTGTATATATATATATATATATATATATGTGTACCAAATTTCAACTCAATCGGTCCAGTAGTTTCGGAGCAAATTGGCTATGACAGACGGACAGACAGACAGACGCACGAGTGATCCTATAAGGGTTCCATTTTTTTATTTTTTGTACGGTACCCTAAAAAACGCTTGCACTTTTATTTAGCGAACCAACGCTAAACCATATTATTGTGTCAGTTGGTATCATACACAAAGGGCATGTCACCGAAGATCTGTCACGGTTGTCACGCTGTCAGATGTCATAGTCAGCGGCGGAAGCCAGCGCCCGTAATCACTAATGACCGGACGCGGGTCGTGGCCAATCGAAAATTGCAATCAATTGCCATGACATGGGTGACATGGCGTGGCGCTACGATCGTACTTATGAAATTTATTACAAAACCCATTCCTGTAGTTTCATTCGCAACACTTGACATCAGCGAAATCACTACGGAACCTCAAAAAAAGGCACAATAAAAAATGACAATGACAAATAAATAAGTAAATACTGCTCACAAAAAGGTTACATTTTGAGTTAAAAAGACGCAGTTAAAAAAATTACATGCTTTCAATAGCTAGGTAGTTAACTAACTGCCGCACTCAGAGACGTCAATTAAATTTAACGCTTTATTTAGTGACGTGTTGTCTTATTCTATTGCTATAGCTAAGAAAGTGACGGCAGCTACTTTAATCAAGCATTAAATTTAATTGACGTCTCTGAGTGCGGCAGTAAAACGTTTAAATTTCAAGAAATCGTTTCACTCAGGCCTATTTCATGCAAAGCACGACTCAGTGCTTGGTCGAAATGTTACAAGACGTTTTTCCCTAGTTTCGAGTAAAAGTACATATTTTGGGATTCTATAATAATCCAAGCATTTTCTCTCAGCGTAAACGGAACTGCATAGCTCCGTTATGGTTATGGTAACTCCCCTGGGACCCAATTCTCGTTAATTCAAGATGATTTTTCATGCGAGATATGTCGAAAAAATGTATGCAGTTGACAGTTCATCTCGCATGAAAAATCATCTCGAAGACACGAGAATTGGGTCCCTGGGCCTCTATTCTTCTCGGGGCTGATTTTTCAATCCCTTTCCTTTTAGCTCTGTCCTTTTCTTTCATATGACTTCAGAAAAGGATAGTAATACAATTAACTGACGGATAGTTTTATCTGGGGATTGAAAAATCAGCCCTCGGTAAAATCATATTGCCTTTGACGTGTCACAATAAGTTGACGTGTAGGTATTAAAACCAGACTACTTACATAGTACTTAAGTACTCGGCTGTCTATCGCTTTTACTCTCTCTGGCATATGGCATAGCCAATATACTGACTGACTCCTCTCGATTCTCGAATGACGAAAGACAGGGATGGAGCTAACGTAACTTCGAACTTCGATTTTCAAAGTAGGGCCTCAGATGCCAGAGAGAGAGCCGAGTAGGTACTATGAATGCTCTGGTTTTACGGTGAGTCTCAGATTAACTAATGTCTAAAATTTCGCGCCATAAAAAGTAGTTTTCTTACATACATTATGTACCTACTTACATAGGTACATTGCAACCTATCGCAACTACAGGCAAAGGCTTCTTCGGGACGGGACCAATATGGGCCGATAAACATTTATCCTTGTTGTTGATGACTGGCCTTAGTATAATAAAATAGTAGTGATATTATTATTAAATGACCACGATTGTCCTGTTTTACCCTACGAACCAATAAAATAGAAGGGGTAAACCTGTACTTAAATAACTTTTCAAAACCAACTACCTGCAGGGTATGAGTGCACTGCCAATCACATTAAATGTGATTGAATTAATTGAATGTTTGTATAGGTACAAATTAGAGATACGCCGAACATTCGTTTGGTATTCGGTATTCGGCGTATTCGGCATCTTTTTCACTATTTGTATTCGGCCGAATTATTCGGTTTTGGTGCCGAATATATTTGGTTCGAGTATTTCTATTCTCTTGGCGACACGACACGGTACCTATAGAACTAGGTAAAAGACAAAATTTCTAATGTAAGATTTATGTTAAGTATATTATAAGTATGTATGTATAAGAAGAATGTGTTGAATAAAGCTAATAAAATAAAGCAATTAAACTTCAAATCAACATTTAAGTATTTTGAAACCTCAAGTCAACATATTTATTTCTTAAACTATAGTTAGTACCTATAGTCAACAGCCAGCAGCGACACGTAGCGTATATGTTAAAACCTGTTTACGCGGCAAAACAATTTAATGGTAAACCGAATAATTCGGCCGAATATCCGGTTCGGTAAAGGTTAAACCGAATAGTATTCGGTATTCGGCTATTCGGTGAAAGCACTATTCGGCGCATCTCTAGTACAAATTTTGTACCTATAGGTACAAACATTATAACCAGCTACCTACCTACTTACCTACTCACGTGAAATTTCATCAAAATCAGTTTAACAGTTTAGCTATGAGTTAATATTTTACACAGAAAAGTTAGGTATTTCGGTATTATGAGAAATCATGTTGAATGTTAATACAAGCTCAGTGTCGAAATGTATATTTCCGAGTAACTTGTGCACATATAAACCCACATTAAATTTGTGCAACCATAATTAGCCATACAATACAACTTTAAGATTAGTTTTCGTCGCACTTTACAACTTTGTTCCATTTCATTGTTTTATGAACTAGGACTATTTGCTAATTATGCCTAACTTTATCGCACACACACATATACACGGTGCCGGGACGTACCCGAAGGATTTTAACCATTGATTCTAGACCCTATTTGGAGTATTATAATGTGGTAGGTATAACATGTAGTCCAATATCGCATAATTTCCGAGATGTTTATTATTTTAAAAAAAAACCATAGTTAATTTATTTTAAACTCTGTCACCTTACCTTAAAGCATTATTTACTAAGAAATTAATTTATGTTGTACGTTGATGATATTGCTACTTACAACATCAATCTTTCTTAGCAAATAATGCTTTAGGTTAAGGTGACAGAGTTCAAATTAACTATGAAATTGTTTTATAAATAATAAACATCTCGGAAATTATGCGATATTGGACTACATGTTATACCACATTATAATACTCCAAATAGGGTCTAGAATCAATGGTTAAAATCCTTCGGGTACGTGCCGGGCACGGTGTATACTTACTGACATAAGTACCTGTTACTTACATACCTTAGTAAGGTCACATACATTTCCCTTCTTTGGAATTGAGTAAATAGAGTAGTGAAGCTTATCTGAATTTCTCTGATCAGAGTAATTGTCGCACCAAGTGATTGAGTAAGATGCAATTAGATAAAATTTATTTAAAACGAAAAATTACAATTATTACACAGAATAGCACCATGCCACCATACATACACATACCTACCTATATTAAGCTTTTTCCATATACTGCTGACTCTAAAACACAGATCTAGTTGTTTGTATACCCGTGGTTAGGTTAGATTAAGATATCTTAAAGATCCAGAGATTAAGGTCTCCCCACCATTGTCAGATACAAAGTATCATTAACGCTTGAACTATTTCATTTATTAGTGTTTAAACTAAAAAGACTTCTAACTTCTACTTGCGTAATAAAACACAATTTTGAAAATATATACAATTTATTTCTCCGAGTACCTATTGCCTCGTTTTTACCAATGTTTAAGTGGGAGTCCCTTAAACATTTTTAATGTCAGCTAACAACATTGGGGTAAGGTACTGTTAATAATATCATGCAATACAAGGATAATTACATCAATATTTATTACACAAATATTGATGTGTATCACAGCACAGCAGCGTGAGAGAAAATCTCAATATTTTTATTTTAAATCCAAGATATAATTGACATATTAGTCTTAGTGACAATATTGAGTCAATCCTGCCTGTATGATAACTGTCACTTGGAAGTCTTAAGAAGCCCTTGAAATGTTTGTGAAAACTAGAGCATGCAATCTTTGATTGAAAACAGCAAAATTTTTAAAAAGTATTGATAAAATCTTGCTTGTAGAGGTTTGTCTCTAAAGCATACTTTTCTGAGAAAATAAATAAACAAATTCTGCTAATGGTTAAAGAGTTTAAACGCCACATGGTTTTTTCTACATCAGCAGTGCTCATCATTACAATAATTAGTCCAAAGCGGGCATAGCAAAGACTGATAATATTCAATATCTTTTATCTCAGTAAATAATAATAAATTGATTGCTTGAGATACCTCTTTATGCATGATTTTAAACAGGGCACATTCCAAAAGTTCCTATTTTCAATTGGTTTGTATGCAATACCAGAACTGGTAACATTATTACAGTCACAAGATTAAATTTGGTACCCACCTTAGGTCCAAAGTCAATCTGACATTCTACAACAATAAGGTTGAGTTTCCTAAAAGTTACAAATGACTTGACATCTCTAATGATTGACGACTTCAAGCATATTTTTCTTGAAATGGGTCCCAAATTAATGCTCGTGACCATACATACAATCTAATCCCAGAATTTGCATACCTTTAATTACCTAAATTTATTTTCCAAACATCAGTGTCGCCCTATTAAATATTTGACTTGCCACCGAAACAATAGTAATATAAATAGGTAAATGTGAACTATGAAGCGCAGCAGCCGATAACTTCTGACCAAGTTATTCAATAAGTTAATTAATACGTAGATACCTATTTATAGTTCCTTGAAATTTGATCAACTGTAATGAATCAAACATAATCAACTTAAAACAAATTTTATTGATTATACTTTACAACTTAAGGTAGCACTGCTTTCATAATAGTTTACTTCAAACAAAACCAATTATTCCATCGGCATCACACCATTCAGACCATTAGAGCCATCATCTCCAAGGTTCCATGGGTCGTCCAGAGCCGCCAACAATCGCGCCAAGCCTTTGTGTCCCTCGATATCGATATTCTTTGTCATTTCTTGACTGAATGGTACATATTCATCACAAAGAACGCTCTTGCCTTGAGACAGTCCAAATATCTCGTACCAGCCTTCGAGTGGCTCGTCTAGAGGCTTCCTCAGCTTGATAAGGATCTCTTGATCGTCCACAGTTTTGATGTAAAACCCCTCGCTTGCCGACACTTTGGTGACTTTACCCCAAACTGTTACTTTGGCGCCATTCCTCTGTGTAAGATTACCGGCAGTCACGTACGGCACGAACTCGTCGTTATCTGGGTACTGGTTATCTTCAAAGTCGTCTTGGTCACCCATAGTCTCTAATTATTAAGTTTAATCTTGTTAAATGGTATAACTGGATAGAAATCCGTTAAATAAACGTTTCAACAAATACAAAGAATCAAGCAGCGGATATCGTTTTGATGACAGTGACACAAGGTGGGTTGGGTTCACTCACCTCACTAACAAACAGCGTAAAAAAGCGCTTTACAGCGTACAAAAGCGCTTACAAAAACCGTACAGAGTATTGGTATTAAATTACATTACACGGAAAGGCATATAAACAAAAAAGACGGCATGTTTACCTTAAATCACATTCTGCATTTTTTAAGGCCGGTTTTGTTTATCACCAAAACTGGTCCCGATCGTTAGAATAAAATTAATGTAAGTAGGTACTCCAAATTTTTATTTTATTTAAATGTTCACCATTCGTTTACAGATTGAAAAAATATTTGGTACACTCATTTAAAAAGTACACACTTATATCTAGCTCTGCTATTTAGATTATGGCGTGCAATTTGTCCATTGTGAATCTACCTTAATCGTCGGCATCGTCGCAGGCGAGTGGATATCGCAATATGCGCAATATGCGCAATGAATATGCCTAATGTACAATTACTTAAAGTCGCCGTCAATAGAACTTGCGAACTATGTAAGTAAACAAAACCAAGCGAACCAATAGGCTATTTGACAACATTGAAAATATGCATCAAATTGTCGTCATCCTATTAGATAATAGCATAAAACAACATATTTCACTTTATTTTAAACTATATTAGGCATATTTTTTTGGAAATTACACGAAAAAAAATTGTAATATATTTTGAATTTTTTTGTTTCGTTGCCCCATGTAAAGGCCACTTAAAGACCCTTTCAGTTGTGAGAAACACCTCCCTCCCAAACGACTGGCAACACTATTTGAGTCCTTTTAATTTATAGATAATAGCCAGAAAATATTTTAACAGTGCGGTTTTTACAATTTTGTAGCTTTATATTAAACGGTGTTTTGACAATAGGCTACTTGCCTCATATGAAATTTGGCTTAATAAATTAATATTTTCTTTAGTATTAGACTTAAGAAACCAATATTTATCGATTTCAGATTTAAAAGTGTAAGATGGCTACATATTTTTTATTTAAAAATTGTTCATTTTTATTTTTTATTTTGAACTCTGAAAACGCTGTCGGGCATTGTTGTGACGTCATAGGACCTTAAGCAAACTTCATGTCGGTTCTTATACGAGTGAAATTCGCAATGGTATATTCTGCAAGTATTCTGAGGCTCTACTTTGAAATCCGTAATTCGAACTTCGTCTATTGCTATTCCTTTTGCTCTCGACGTGTCACTAATTTGCAAGAAAGTGATGGGGCGATCCGAAGTTCGAATTACTGATTTCAAAGTAGAGCCCCTGTGCTGTGACATGACATTGTCATTTATGACTCATGGCATGGACTTTTGAGGTTGTGTTATGATCGTTTATCTAATAGTTTGATTTTAAACTTAAAGTAAAGAGCATTCTGAATTTAAATGCAACACAAACATATTTTGATTTGTGGCGCTATTGTATATAAGCAACGATATGTCAAATGCTCTCGTCAACTGTCAAACAAATGTTTGTTTTCGGCCCGTATGACGTCACAGCATAGATAATCTATAGACTAATATGGCTGTAAGCGTTTTCGCCCGTTAACGAAAACTAAACTTTTAAAATAAAGTTTTGCGGTTTTGTAGGTCCTAAAAATATGTGGGTTTTTTTTTTTCATCTTATCGGACAATAATTAATAACTTGAGACCTACTTTAAAACAGAGGCAACTAGCCTATTTTGTCACTTTAGGTACCTAGTAGATTCTACACTTTCTAGAAGTACACTAGTATTTAATTTGGATTACTGACTTACGTGTAAGGCCGATTTTGTGTATCCATACTAAAGGTCCGTCCGTAACAGTCCTTATCGCTATCATATTATTTTTCTTTAACCTACCGCCAAGCAGCAGTGTTGGCCTCGTTGTGTTCTGGGACCTTATTATGAGATAGCTATGCAGTTCAGTTTACGCTGAGAGAAAAGGACAGAGCTATATAACTGCTATAGCTCTGTCTTTTACGCTCACCGTAAAATGAACTGAATAGCTATGTCATAATAACCCCCAGGTGTGGATATAAGACAACCGGAGAAAATACTAGCATGGAGGCATTCCATCTTAGTCCTCAGTGTTGGAGACGCATTTGCGCTCTTAGGATAGCAGTCTTAAGATTGTAGTCTTGAGAATGCAAATGTCTATGGGTCACAGGTCCCACTTACCATCAGGTGGACTGTGTGCTCGACGTGCTCGTTTGCGAAAACAATGAACGTTATTTATATACGAATTTACTTCCATGAGAGGCGCAATTAGGAGGAAAAGAAGAGGAAATCTTAGCAGAGGAGTTTTTTTAATTTATCGTGATAACGCACCATAACACGTGGAAGAAGCGAAAGAGATTTGTCAAGATCGTGGCAGGTGGAAAGAAGTGGTCTCTGCCTACCCCTCTGGGAAACAAGCGTGATTTGATGTATGTATGTATGACAACGCACCTGTCCATACTGCTCGCACAACAAAAATAGCAGTGACCAAAAATCGCTTCGAAGTAATCGAATACCTGTCCTCCCTTCAGCTCAGATTTAACCACCTGTAATTTTTTATTTCCTACTCTGACCAATTTTCTTATGAGTTAATATCAATTTTGGCTTGTGTGGAAAATAGGTAGATACCTACATTTGGCTGTCAAGGAAACAGATAATTATTTAAATTAAAACTAACCACGAGTAGCTTTTGTTTCATAGTCAGGTTAACTACATTTCCTACCCCTCGTATAATGTAGGTGGGTACCTATTGAATATAGATTAGGTGTATTTAACGGTAGAAGTAAATTAAAGTCATGAAATAATCCAATCCAATAAAAGAGGAGGTACTTACTAAATTATTTAGGTACCTAGGTACCTACCAATATTTAATAGTGGCACTTACCGACGTGTAAAAGAGCCCTCTTGTGTGCCCTATTTACTGAATAAATATTTTAAATTTTGACTTTTATCTTTTCTGTTATTTGACAAAATAATGTTTTAGTTGCGTCTCTTTTATTTGATACCGATTAAACTATGAAATGTAAGAGGTGTAAGATCCGTATAGGAGACGATTTGCACCGGGCTGTTTATTCGATAAAAAGTATTTTATATGAAATTTAATATGCAAAGTGCCTAATATATGGCGAATAGGTAGGCTGAAAAATTTCAGTCCAGTGTATAATTAATTAAAAATTTAAATTTAGCTTTGTTTTAAAAAATTGCAATTGCTTGTTTAATGGACAAATTACATACCAATCGAAAGTATGAAGCCTATAGAGGATCGGGTTACCTACGGCCACTTCCTTGGACGGCCACCACCCAAATTCCTTGTTCGTCCATTTCCCAGTTTGTCCATTTCCCAGTTTGTCCATTTCCCTGTTTGTCCATTTCCCAGTCCGTCCATTTCCCAGTTCGTCCATTTCCCCGAACGACCACTGGTCAGTTACGGCCTCTTCCTTGGTCGGCCACCACCCAAATTCCTTGTTCGTCCATTTCCCCAAACGACCATTTCCTTGGACGGCCACCACTCAAATTCCTTGTTCGTCCATTTCCCCAAACGACCACTCTACGACCACAGTTGTCCGTCCACATGACCCACATGCTTGTTTATCGCTCGTTTGCCGGCCTCTGATATATGTAAAAAAACTTTGTTTAAGTGATGTGGCCGTTTGAGGAAGTGGCCGTTCAGAGAACTGGCCTTTAATTGGAAGTGGCCATTCGAAACATGTGGCCGTAACAGCTAACATGAAAGCGATGTGGCCATTTGAGGAAGTGGCCGTTCGGAGAACTGGCCATTAATGGGAAGTGGTCGTTCAGAGAACTGGCCTATCATGGGAAGTGGCCGTTCAGAGAACTGGCCTTACCTGGGAAGTGGCCGTTCAGAGAACTGGCCTTACCTGGGAAGTGGCCGTTCAGAGAACTGGCCTTACCTGGGAAGTGGCCGTTCGAAGCATGTGGCCGTAAGTGACCGGATGCCCCTATAGAATATGCAAATTAATGTTAGGTTGACTATTTTTTTCTCGTCAAACTATTTTATAGGCAGGTTATAAACAGGTAACTCGGTACTAATAATTTTCACCAAACCTAACGTTTGCATATTCTATAGGCTATTTATACTTTCGATTAGTATGTAATTTGTCTATTAAACAAGCATTTGCAATTTAAAGCAAAAGTTCATTTTTATAAGTACTGGACTGAAATGTTTCAGCCTAACTATTCGCCACATATTATTTAGCGTATTAAATTTGATATAAAATACTTTTCATCGAATAAACAGCCCGGTGAAAATCGTCTCCTATTCGCATCTTAGACCATTAATAAACATGGCTAAGTGAAGTACCGCCATAACATTTATTACCCTAAAGATTTTTAATTTAACAGAAATGTCTGTTACGAAATTATAAACAATATTACCTAAAGCTAAAAGAATTCGTCGGTCTTAGGTAGGATTCGAACCTACATCTCCTCTGGCTCTCCGGGCATCGGCGCATTACCACTTATGCCACCAAAATCCATAGCATACTCTCCAATTATGAAAAAGCAAGCGATTACTAATTTCGTGGACCTTGAAGTAGGGTCCTACGTGAAGTAGGGTCTTGGTGGCATTAAGTGGTAATGCGCCTGCATCATCAGCCCGAAGAGCCAGGAGAGATGTAGGTTCGAATCCTACCTAAGACCGACGAGTTTTTTTTCGCTGTTTGTTATAATATTTAATGAGATTTGAAATAAAACACAATAATAGAAGAATTGCTTTTTTATTTTTGGAGACTAAACATATCAGAATACAAGGAATAAATGAAATAATTAATACCTACCTACTACAAACAATTTTTTTTTATTACATTATTAAATTAATTATTGATAAGAGAACATGTATACCTACAAATCAAAACAGGAAACACAGAGCTAGTACTTAGGGAAAACAGTTGTTAAATATTTAAAATCCATAATAAATATTATACTTATCCAAGATTTTTTCCCTTAATTTGCACGAGCAGATTTCAAATAAATACCTTATTCTCACAAAAGCTCTAATTTCACAGTTTTTTTTACGTTATAAAAAGCCTCAATAACTTTCCAAGGATCTTGCCTTGTATAACCTACCTACTCCTGCAATTGGGATTGTTCATATTTTTACAATTACTCTAATTCGGAAACCATTTCCAGGAATGGGGTTTTAAAACCGTTCTGCATTATTAAAATTTTGAAATATTTATCTATTTCTGATATTTCGACAAAAGTATATTTAACCTTTGTTTGACTTTCGTTTTCGGCTTGAAGCCCTCCTAGGTGTATCTTACGGGTTAGGTGAAATCCGTCTGAAATAGTATGTTTTAATACAATATTACAATCAATTTTTATCATTAGATATCATATAATTGTTGTAATTTATTAGAAAATGCCATCAAAAATTTAAAATAATCATGTCATCCATAAAATGTCTGCTAAATAAATAAAGATATTAAAACAAAACTATTGGGTCAAATACTAATTTAATGAAATTGGTCTCTTAAAATTACCTATTCTTTCGAATTATAATGAAAAAACCATGAGTTATTTTTTTTGGTCTATCCCAATTTGGATGTCATTTATATGTTTAAGTACATTAAGCATACCTACCTATCTCTATGAACACTTTCGAGTGCGGTACCGAGGTAGAAGTCAATATACCTAGATAAGCGAAAAACACTTGACCTGATGACTGGTAAACTGAAATTTATTTATTTATTTAGTAGGCAAACCAACTAAATAAATATGTACATTACATTTTAACTAATGCATACCATTTACAGAATTTCACCTTACAAATTATAGGTTAGTACATCATTCACAATTTTAAAAGCAAGCTGAAAAAATTAAATAATGTTCATGATTAGGTTTAAAATAGTTCCAATGTGGCCGATGTCATCGTTTTTTCCAAAGCTTACCCTTACGCTTATCCTTAAACTTGTTACTTATTGATTCTGGTTTCGCAAAATTTTCTTACTCCTTATTTATAAACGTACAATAAACCAATTTTAGTTAAAGTTTGCTTTGTCGCTTCTATTAAATTCAAATGTCATAGGTAATTAAAAATAAGGTGAAAGCATAAGTACTTTAAACGACTTTAGCTATTGTGCGTTTATGAATAAAAGGGTTATCTTTTATATGTTTATGTCGAATTTCACCAACCACTTAACAGACGATTAGAGTGTTAACAGCTGTCAAAATGTATGCACTAACATTGATCGATTAACATTGATTACCAAACCTCGAAGTCGCGGTGGCAATAACGTCAATTAACTAGGGACTTCCTTCCGATATAAAATTTATCGATAACTGAATGCTTATTTGGAAGTGACACTTCATATTAGCTGTAAAGTTTACCTACAGAATAATTGAAAATTAACTAAAATGTGATGATTACTACCCGTCAATGTTACCTATATAGGAGTTTTTAGGAATTTTAAAATTCAAATAAAAATCAACCTTTACAACTAAATTTTTATTTCATCAATTCCCATGCAAAGTAAACTAAAACCTAGAAGTACATTAACATCATTACATTATTTCCATTTAATCAATTATGAACTTTATATTAGTAATAAGTAACAAAGTATTTTATCTTGTGTTTAGTACTTCAAATATCATACAAATTGTTACGCATTGTTTCCAAATAGATGGGAGAACGAGATCTATTATTTATAATTTATAAGTTACGGTCTTACGGTATAGGATATAGGGTATAGGGTATTTATCGATAAAATAATATCGCGTGGAAGTCCCTAGCAAAATTTTATTCGTGCCACCGCGACTTCGAGGTTTGTTGATTACCATTTAACATCGTTTGGTGAAATCAAAAATATTGTACAAAATTAAAGACTTAATTGAGACAACGCGATAAATTTATTTTATTGCGTAACGAGAAGGACTTAGTTATACTTACATGACATGGTTAATTTTCTTCAATAAATAGAAAAAAAAACTGAGCAAGAGCATGTCGGACCATGCTCAGTGTAGGGTTCCGAAGCCGTAATACAAAAAAACTATCTCGAATTAAAATTAAATAACAAATATGAACGAATTTGCAATTCAAAGCTTTTTGAATATTGCCGCCTGTATCTCAGGAACCAATCGAGTCTACTTATAGTCCAGCGGCACAGGCATATTTTGAGGTCATAATTTACAAAAAACTGTAAAGTCGCTTATTTTTTGCATGTGGATACAGTGTGTACTGGTAAAGCTTAATTACGTTTTGTACCACACCTTGCCATTGCATTTTCAGAGATTCGATGATTTATGTCTTTTTTTTTTCATTTGAAATCACAACATTCAAAATAAAATTAAAGTTAAAAAATACATCAGGATCCTATCTAGGATAGCTTGCGTATTGTGTAAACCGATTTTGTGTGATCTTCGTCTATTACAAACTGAGATAGCGCCAGTATCTAACCAATAGTGCTTCGTAACTCTAATAACTTGAATTTTGACGCACGTAACTTTTGCGGAGATTACACTTTTCATGTTTAATATTTCCTAAACGGTCCCCTAATCTTGAGGATAGTACACGTAATGTATGTAATGTTTTTTTTTTAGAACTATGACCTTACATGTATCGTACCCGAAAAACGTTACATTTTCAAGAATTTATGTTAACAACTTTGTCGGTGTAGTTTTAATGTATAACTATGTCAAATTACAGCTTTGTATAGTTTGTAGTACCAAGAGTCTCTTAGTTAAACCGCGGACAGACGGACATGGCGAAACTATAATGGCTCCTAATTTGACTTCGGAATCCCAAAATTAAGGCATTTTTAATTAACTTCTTAAC
The DNA here is from genome assembly GCA_948252455.1 of Acleris cristana. NCBI lineage: Eukaryota > Metazoa > Arthropoda > Insecta > Lepidoptera > Tortricidae > Acleris > Acleris cristana. The sequence goes on along the minus strand of OX411782.1, from coordinate 13,207,637 downwards.
TTTAAACAATATTTTTGAAAATTCATCCTGTTATCGCGGTTAGCTATCTGTACCGGCCATCAGCTGTCAAAGTGATGCCATTTTATTTGCAGTTGTAGCTTACTTTAGACATGCTTGAAGGGTCTCCAGAGTCGCTGCTTTCGGTGACAGAGTCCGTCGTCCTCTTATTATCGGCCCCTTTACCCACAGTTTTCGTGGAGCCAACTGTACGCTGCCACTTATCAACCAACTTGTTCTCAATTGAAAACCTGCGGAAAATATTTCATTATTTGTCCTGCTTTGTTGCAAATAGGTACGAGTGATGATGACACTTTGGGTATGTCCCATTTGTTCCATGGAACTTCGCATATTGTATTGAACTATGACGTAATGTTCAATAAAAAATTTGTAGTTCCATGGAACAAATGGGACATACCCGACACGTTCAGCCTAATTGGTAGGTAGTGACCCCGCCTACGAAGCTAGCGGTCCCGGGCTCGAATCCTGGTAAGGGCTAAGGGCCGGTACAGACGGACTGCATTTGAACTGCAACCCAGCTGCAAAATGGCAGTTCGAGCGAAGTTCTGATACAGTTGGTGTAACTGCAAACCAACTGCGCAGTCCGCTTAGGTAGACTGCATGCCAACTGCAGTTGTTCCTGAGTCTTGGATATTTTCTACTTATTTAAGTGTGTATTTCTCTATATAAGTATGATCAATGATCATACAAGCCTAAAGCTTAGTTAGGGACTAAGTCAATTGGTGTGAGATAGGTCCCTCATATTTGTTTATTAAATTAAATTCTTTTTAATATGCATATATTTACTCTTAGGTATAGAAAAGTAAAACGCTAGTCGGACTCACACGAAGGGTTCCATCCATGCCATTCTTGTATGCCCCCCCTTTTTTGTTTTGTTTTAGCGGCTATAAAAATACACACTCTGATGAAAATTTCAACGGTCTACCTATTACGGTACATATACTTACACATATACAGCCCCCTGACAGACAGACGGACGGACAACGGAGGCTTAGTAATAGGGTTCCGTTGGGTGGTTTGCCCCAAATTAGGTGCTACATAACTTTGACAAAATAAGTGTGGACGTACTTCCTGCACAGAAGAACGAAAATCTTTTTCTTGAACACGAATATGAAGAATATAAAGGTTCCAATAAGAACGTTGTAGGCGTCGGAGATGACCCACACCGGAGAGTTGGGGTACACCAGGGAGCTGACCACCTCCAGGACCCAGCTGATGCCCATCACGAGTGACAGCTTCAGGTATAGGCTGAACCTGAGAGGAATAACAAATGCTTTGTTAGTGACTCATATTAGCTTGTCAGCATTTCCGTGTAGCGATGATTCAGAGCAAAAATAGTACATTATTGCGTAGGCCCCGAAAGTAGAGAATTGCCTGACGAGGTGGTTGGCGGGCCAAGCCCTGGCGATGCCTGCTAAAATCTGAGTCAGCCAATTCCCGTTCCCCCGAGGCATATACAGGGTGTTTTTGCAGTCGGTTTTTAGTTTTGTAGTCGGGGTTTTAAGGGATGATAGTTAGGGTAATTCTGAACATTTTTGAGACTATTTACTATCATGCAAAGTTCCACTATCTCTTAAAACATCTACAACCGACTGCCAAACACTCTGTATAATGCTTTTCTCAATCAATGCGAGGAAATTATACAAATATATAATTATAACTATTTGTAAAAAAGCTTTCGACAAATTCAGAGAGAATATTTTGTTTAAAACTACGAGTACTAAGATAGTTTCACGCACAATGAACCGCCGCCAACCGCCGCCACCGCCGCAGGCCCCCACTGCCGCCCAACACTGCACCCACCCACAAGTTGGGTGTATGGGATTTTTTTCATGGTCCTTTCGATTTTATATGCAATAGAGAGCATTTTTAAATAAAATATCGCATCGGACAGGAATGGGTATTTCGACGTTTATTTTACTCCTAGGTGGATAATGGGGCTCTTTCCGTCTCCGGTTCTCAAAAGAAAAGCCCATGCTTTCCGAGCATGTTTGAGAAAAATATATTGCTATAGTAAAAGATGCCATCAAATTGCCGCTTAAAATCTATGCCTTATGGGAGCTGTGATTCTTGATTAGGTTTACATTTAACTATTATATTATTTAAAATAGAAAATAGTGTTTATTTAGGGACAAAAAATATTCAAGTTAATACAATATTAATAATGAAATACAAAACTAAAATTAAAATTATAAACTTAACTATATTTTAAAATTAAAAACCTATATCTAAAAAAGGGCCCTGCGGCATCGTCCCGGAGATGCTGGCAGCATTTCCTCGCTGGATAGTTAAACTTATGCGTTGAGCGAGGAAACTGCCAGCTCTTCGGTCACCAGTGACGTCAATGAGCCTCTTCGAAATTTCATTGAAGAGGCTTTGAGTGCTAGGACCCCACGGACCAAGGGTTTCGACGCCGAATGGAACAAACATATATTCTGGGCCGAGACCACTATATTTGCCTACCTTTAAATTTATATTATTTTAGTTTCGGAAATTAAAACTTTTACGGAAATATAAAATGTAGGTAACTTAAAATTATAAATATAGGTTCTAGCTAGGCGAACCAATTAATGGGTTTAAAAAAATAGAATTTTTGTTTTTTTTAGCTTGCGTGTTTTGTATGAAAATGTCACAAAAATAATCTTTATTAAAACCCACTAAAAACATTAAATAAGAACTGGTTTCCTCGAAATACTCATTTTGGTACGTGTGACTAATGCTTCATGAACTGAATTATAATACTATTAAGTACTTACAAGGAATATATCAAGTCGGTGGTATGAGTCAGGCTCGTAAGTCGGTACATTGCTATTGTTTTCTTGCCACCGACTTTGATCTATTCCATGTATAATTTAGTTCACGAAATATTAGACGCAGGTGCCGAACTGGCTGAGGAAACCAGTTAAATACTAATTATCGCTTTTTAGTGACCATCTAAATTTGCTTCGTCATAGACGCTTCTACTAAACCGTAGTTGAGAACATTGAGAAGTTTGAGTAAACTTCTGTGGTCTTCCTCATAAATTCCACTTCACCAAATTATGGTACTTTTTAAAAGCAAATGCTTGACTTGTTACTGAAAATACCAAAATCACTATGTTGTATGTTTATATCTTTTTGTTTAATATGTAAATAGCGAGAGCTTTATTTTGTTACAATTGGCGAAATGATTTATGTTAACTATCAACGTCTCTACTGTTCTTATTATTCATCGATTGTAAGTACCTATGTCTGTCCTCGTTATTTTTCTTGCTGTCCCCTACGCTGTACTGCGTCACGCCATGCTGGATGCGCCAGATGTTGTAGGCCGTCATCAGGAACAGCACGATGTTGGTGACGGTCATTATCAATATCGGAGCATTAACGAATAACTGACGCTCGTCCTCTGAAATTAAACCTTTCTTTAGAAAGTTTTCGGTGGCTATAATAGACTAGCTGTTCCCGGGCCCACTTCGTTGGACAATAGGTTTTTTGGGTTAATATATAGCCTATGACACTCACAAATAACGTGACTTTCTATCGGTAAAAGAATTTTCAAAATCGGTTCCGTAGATCCAAAGATTACCTACCCCTTATTACGACACAAACTTTACCTCTTTATAGTATTAGTATAGATATAGATGTAGATTAACTCCCTTATTCATAACGTGCAAAACCCATTTCAAAAATACACCTTTCTTTTTTGAGTTCAAGAAATAATCAGATGTTCTCACCATTGAAAAAGCACGTGCTGCCGTCGGCATAGATCAGGTGCGGCTTGACGAAGTCGGGCAGGTGGGTCAGGTCCAGGTGCTCGACGATGATAATGAAGAGCGTGGGTACCAGCGGCGCTCCCCAGCCGTACAGGCAGTACCACCCAAACTTCACCAGTATCCCCCGCCGGTGGATGCGGCGGACCTTACGGAACCCTCTGCAACAGGCATTGGTATTTAAATATTAAAGAGGCTCACACAAAATGATCAAGTCCCAAAGCAAGCTCTAGGTTTGTAGGTGCTTGTAGTGTTTTCACGACGATGCGCCCTGCCTTTACTCTCTAGGTAACGTCAATACGGCAGGGCACATCGTCGTGAATTACACGGTTGCATCAATGTATGAAAAAAACCGTTCAAGTGCAAGTCTGAGTCGCGCACGAGCGGTGTCCCGTACTGCCAGGCTTATAATTAGTGCTTCTATCTGAGGGGTTAGCACTATAATCACACCAAATTTGACGCTTGGATGGGGGTGGGGTCACCCCTTTTTATAGTTTGGTAGTCCGTCGTTATAACACCTAGGTATTCTGTTAAAATCCTAGTATTGTTATTAAAGATTCAGCTTCTTAATGTTTCGACGGACGGACAATGAAGGTTTAGTAATAGGGTCCCGTTTGGCGCCCTTTGGGCACGAACCCTAAAAATAAAGTAGTGGGGCGTGACTTCGTGGATTAAAAACACTGTAGTATCATTATGGATACCTACTAGGAAACTAGAAAACCAGGTTAATTGGGAGAGATCCCATTTGGGCTAAGTTCGCCTATGTACTTTTACTATATCGAATAATATCGATGCACACTTGTGCTGTAATAGTTTATGTGGCACAAAGGGTTTACAAACATCATCGTCATCATCATCATCAGCCGCAAGACGTCCACTGCTGGACAAAGGCCTTCCCCAAGGTTTTCCACAAACATATTATGTACAGTCACCAGCAATAATATATTATTCAACATTGGGCGCAAATATATCTAACACGCTCTTATACCCCTAGAAATAAAGACATGTCAGATATTTTTGCTCCCAATGTTGGATAATATACTATTGCTGGTGACTGTACAAGATATCAGAGCCTCTATTCTTGGCGGTAAAAATCATATTGTCTTTGACGTTATGGTATTGTTTTTACTCGGCCGCCATTACTGTCAAGTAAATAGGAGCTATCAAAACGTTAACAATACGATAAGGTGAAAGACGATATGGATTTTACCGCCTAGAATCTCAGTCGGTCAATTTATTTAAAATTGTTTCTTGTTATTTAAAACGGTTTTCTATTCTCCTTCCATTGCTAGTACCTAATGCAAAGGGCTTCGAACAACGGGAATTAACAGGAAGGAAAATGTAATAGGTTATTGCATAGGTATATCGTTATACAAGAGGCCCGCTCCGGCTTTACACAAGTAAAATATCAATGTGTCGAATCTTTAATGGTACCTATATTAAATGGTAGTCAAGACCGCATCAAAATCCATCTATTAGAATTTGAGATTAGCCCAATCAAGAAAGAAATACAGACAGATCAGGTAGGTTATTCTCTAAATCAACTCTTACAAACCGACGGATGAATTCTTAATCGGTGAGTTTAAGTTATCCCATAGAGCTAACGAACAACATTTAAGATCGTGCATTCTCAACCTAGGTAGGTAGCTTAAAACTCGCTCGCGAACTTCTTCGCTGAACCGATCAACCGTTCGACAAGAATCGTCAGGCCGACGACGGGGGATTCAATTAAGAACAATAAGTACCTATATTTTGCAGGTAGTCAATAAGTTACCAAACAAAGCAAACAAACGAAGGTCAACAACAGTATTTTTGCAGTTATCGGATTTTACTGAGGAAAATATAATATAATATAATGTCTTAGCAAAAGTCCTATTAGTCACGCTTTTTATTATAATTACTACATAATTTATTGCACGTTTACAAGGAAGTAGGCCAGTCTATATCAACACAAAAAGGCAAACATCGCAAACGCGCATGTTACTACGATTTTTTAAGTGTGTTTAGGTCTCTTGAGAGTAGTTAACACCCAAGTTTGCAACCCTGAAAACCCTCTGCTGCCGCCATGGCGCTCAAAAAACTACGAAATTCTGGCACTTGTTCCAGTATTTTCGAAAAACTACCCTATGGAAGCGTTTTTCAAGTATCTTTGTACTTTGTAGTTTAATAAAGATAACTGCTACAATTGGAGCATACTATGTCCACTGGTTGCGAAGATACAGCAAGGCGAGCAATTTTTTCAAAAAGTGAAAATGTTGTGTTATTGGCTTATGGGCATTATACAAGACACACTTTAACTTATTAACCTGGCCATTGCGATGAATAAAAATAAAATAAAGGTACCTCATTGACCACCAAATGTCGAAGGACATCACGTTCATCCAGGAGAAACTCGACATCAAAGTGTAAATAAAGATTAAACCTGAAATAACGAATGTATAAATTAGTGGCTTTCAAACAGTTATGATTATGATTATTAAAAAAAAAACCTGACCGACATCCCCTCTTGACTTGCCAGTGTAGTACGGTCTATTTGTGGGCGGCGTGCGGTGATTACGTTCCATTAGCAATTTGAGAGTTGAACATTTGCAGAATTTTGGAAATTCTATCAAGAAACGTTCTTGGAACCATTTCAGAGCATTGACAATGTTATTTTTCTTTCCATACCAAAAATAAGAATATTGTCATTAACCTATGACGATTTCAGAAGTTACTCATTGGTAACAGTGCTATTTCCCATTGGGAATCGCGCACTCATTCAGCATCATAAATGGCTATGAAGACACTTGACTGGTATATAGATACGTACGTTTACTACCAGTTAAGTGAAGTTAAAACCGCTAAAACTGGCTATTAATTAAGGTGTACAATACAACGGTTAGACAGAAAGAAAACCAGCCTCCAATCAAGTGAAATTCTGATTAGTATATTATAAACACAAACAGCACTTACCCATAACAGCGCACCCCGTCGGAGTAAGCAGGTCATTAGCATTCGCTAATACTTGAACAGTTCTGCTTAAAAATGCGGCAGTAAGAGTGGCGACATACGCCATCAGCATCAAGCCGGCCAAGTTCCTCAGCTCAGGCAACAACGCGTACACGATCAAAACCAGCGACATGAAGAAGCAGGATATTAACATACCTGTGCGGACAATTATTTTAGTACACAAACGTATCTTTAATAGTAAGGAAGGGGCATAACGTGCTGCCACAGGACTGTATTTACCCATAGGTACCTACCACCCATGGTTTAGGGGCCCCGGGGTGTTATGTGAGACTCACCGACCGGCAGCGGAGGAAAAACAAACAAATAAATAATTAAGGTCTTCTGAGGTCCTAACCAATCGCGTCTCTTGTAGCTTGTAGATGACGTGATACGAAAAGTCACGTGATCTAGCAGTGACGCGATTGGTTTAAAAACGAAACGAATAGAAACGCTAGTTAGCGCTATTCATCTTGTCTAGGGCCTCTGGTATGAGAATACCTGTTTATTTTTATACTTAAAAAAGTAGGGCCTAAGGTTGAGGCCCCCTTTTAAGTATCAGAATACACAGGTATTTTCATACTTAGGTACCTCCTCTTGTCTAGAGCTGTGTAAGGAAAAAAATTAAACATTTTTCATTTTATCACGGCATTGAGAATTCGTCGGCAAGTTGTGCAAGGTCGTAGCCGATCCATTAGCCATTAATTGATGCACCTCCTACTTGCTCGTATGTATCAAAATTTATGATTATGCTGGTAAGGTGCGTTGGGGTAAGATTGAACGGATTTTACACGAGATGAGAGGTGTTTTTTTAAAAGTGATATTATACCAAGAATATGAGGACAAGTTACAGGAAGCTACGCTTTTGGTAAAGAGCACATATGAACCTTTATATTAAAACTTAAAAAAGGAAGTTACTAATACTTTTACTATTGAAAAAGTTGAAATAAAGTTACACTCATTACTAAAAAATCCATGGGGTAAGATGGAATGGTGACGGGGTAAGATTGATATAGTTTTTAAAATCGTTAATATGCGCCGTAGGTGAATGTGATGCATAAATTCCAACGGTATAGCACCGTAGCAGTTTAAAACATTATTTCATATTTTAAAAAAACCGTTATTTACAGCTAAAATTCGGCTTTCTATAAAATGATATTTCAGTCTTACCCCACTTTGAGGATAGGTAGACAAGGGTTCTCAAACTGTTCTTTATAGAATACGACTTCGCTTGAATCAAATCCCAAGACACCCCCTTACAAGAAATATGAAGAAAAACCTGTCTTTTGTGCATTTTTATACGGATTGTATTTTTATAATGGCTTCTGATTTTGATGCTATGTTAAGCTTAAATCGTAGTCTAACTTTCAAAGTTTATGACTAAATAGCAATCTCAAGTAAAACTGCTACAAATATGTGACAAAATTGATTTTGTCAACATGATGTTTTAAGCGGTCATTAGCCGTGTAAACTTACTCAATCATATAATTGCTGTGCAGCGATGTCATCATCATCCGTGAGCGCTAGCCGTCGGCTTTTGAGCGCCGCATACGAAGTTTAAAGTTCAATATCTCAGAAACGATTTGACGTACCTATCGAATGTTTATTTCACAGGTATTTTTTGTTTTAATTAAAAATACGGTAAATAAGCTGAAGATCTAAACTGGCTGACATTCTCTATTCAATTTTATTAACGCAACGCATACAAACACAGAAATAAATAATTAAATGTAAGTTCACGATAAAGTCCCGTCTAATTACAATAATGTAGGCACTGTATAGGTTGTATAACAAACCTCTATAAACTACCTACCTATCTAAGTATATTTAATGAAAGTAGTTATTCCTCCACACTTTGAGAACCAGTGACTGTTACTATGGGTTTTGAAACCGGGGTAACATGAAAACAAAAATATTACCGTCTTACCCCTTTAAAAGTAGGCGGTGCAAGATTGAAATATATAAAAACTCGGAAACTAAGAAAGATAATTAAAATTCACATTGACAGGTAATTAAAATAACAATTACAAGCAAACGTATCAATACAACATCTCTCTAGCGTCACTGCAAAAGGAGTTACAAAACATGGGGTAAGATTAAAAAACATGATTTGAACGTAAAAAATTCACCTTGTCGAAAATTGACGATAACACACGACCACAATAACTGAGCGAACGGCACTGACTGAGGGGCGAGGAGCAACAAAATGGAGTTCTCAATTAAGTGCCCAGGAACCAAAAATGTGCACGGAATAGGGAGTTACGAACGGTTTTTCATCTTACACCGTTTTCCAACTTACCCCAACGCACCTTAATGAACTCTTTAATAATCTTTATCCGCTTTTAAAACCAATGGATATTTTTAACAATTTGCTTCTGATCATTTTCATATGGATTTGTTTTGTTTTTTTTCCTCTATTCTTATTAATACAGAGTCAAAATTGTATCAGAATTGTGCTTGTCTTTTGCGTGTCATATCATAATGTATACATACCTACTTATTTAAAACACGAACATGTTGATTAACTTACCATATACAGAAAGTTTTGCATAACCAATGGTAGATTTAGTTTCTTCATCATTATCGTATAATGCTCTGTAAGCTACTGCAGGGGTGGAGGAGAGCAGATTGCCGTCGTCTTTTAACTCAAGCCGGTGTTCGATGCAAAAATTACCCGGATTCGTGTCTTTAAACCACTGATCCACGTAATTAAGGCGACGAATGCTTAACTTGCCGCTCTGGAGAACATAAGGTATACAGGTGATAGATAACATAAATTCAAAACAAAACAGGGCATATTTTAAAAACTATTAAGATTTGTAAGATTCAAATTACCCCTCCCCCCCTGTTAACCATAAAGGTTCCTGCACTCGAATAGGTATCTAACATCCTGTAAAATACGGGCTGTACGGGTACATAATCGCGTAAAAATATCACTTCGACGTTTTGATCGTTTTTTTTTACGGCATTAAGTCCCGTTTTAGATTTACAATAACAGTATGTGTGAACATCGCGAACGTTTAAAACAATCAATTGAACAGTTTAACTTTTCAAATGGAAAACAAGTTCTTGTAAGTGTGAAGAGGTAGGTAGGGCCTGTGACTAAGGAAACTAAGTACCTACTTATTTTACTGCAAATAATAAGCTCTACCTCCCTACCTACCTAAAAGGAATTACTGCAAATAAACTATGACCACTATAATCAAATATCAGTGCATATGCAAGCAATGTTAGGGTTTTTAAAAGCGTTTCACATGATGGTCACAAAAAATCAGTGTATTAAGACTACGCCGAGCGTACGCCGGATGTACAGTGGCGCCCTCATCACTATTATTGTGTTTTCTAACAAAATAAAGTATTTTCTTGAAATCGAACGGTGCATTTTTGTACTACAAATGAAAACACAACTTATAGGACATATCACATAGTTTAATAAAACAATTGACCTTTGAGTTATCAACTTAACGGAAAAAAGTGGCCACCTTTTCCCGTTAAGCTGACTACTCATAGGGTAATTGTTATCAAAGTTTGTTACGTATCCCATAAATTGTGTTTTTACTTGCGCTACAAAAAAGCATCGTCCGATTGCAAGGAAATTCTTTGGTTAATTAGAAAACACAATAATAGTGATGAGGGCGCCACTGGACGGTCGACGTTTGCTCGGCGCAGTCTTAAGAGGATCGACCGTACCGAATACTTCCGAAGCTTAAATACGATGCAGCTGCGTAAATATGATCAAAATCTCAAAAAATATTTACATGGCGTTAATTTGAAGTAATTTGTAATACGTGACAACACCAGTCAGAACAAAAGATACGTTATAATATTACGTGACACGTCACGGATGAACGTCGCTACCCGTATTTTAACCGCCTTAAAAAAAGGAGGAGGGTCTCAGTTCGTCTGAATCTTATTTTTCGGGTTCCGTAATGAACAATGAACCCTTGAACACTTATAGTTTCGCCGCGTCTGTCTGTCCGTCTGCCCGCGGAACTCAGAGACTCTTGGTACTACAAAGCTGTAATTTGGGGTAGTTGTACTTTTATATAGTAATAAAATCATGTTTTTTTTGCGTAGGTAACGCAAAGGTTAAAATCTTTTTTTAAACTATATTAGGCTCATTAATAATAGGTAATAAATAACCTCGACTAAGGTATCATTGGAGAGCTTTTTAAAAAAAAAACGAACTATTGAACTCGAAAAGAAAAGTGTCGTTTTCACTAGAGTTGCATGTTGGTATATAGTATGTGCTACAACCAAAACTACAATACAAATATCCTTAACGAAAACACATAATAACGAATTTTAATTTTAAAAAAATACCGTCCCTCCTTATCTCCGAAGTCTATGGACCAAAAACTAAAAAATATCCTGGCAAGAAAATTATTTATAAATTACGCGAAAAAAAAAAGAAGTAAAATTTTACAGTTTTGGAAAAATAAGCAAGGAACTTTAAAAATCCGTTAAATTTAGGATACTTAAAATGCCTTATTGCATAGAAAGTAACGTTCATACAAAATGAGTTTTTTCTTTTGCGTTTTCCAATCATAATATTATCTTAAATACGGAACCCTCGGTGCGCCAAGTCCGACATGTATGTGTATGTTTTTATTAAACATTTTTGTCCGATACTTATTTATAAATAATATTAATTGTTTTTTGATTTAACAATTAAAAGCCAAAACTAAAATATTCTTTTTTTAACGCATTCGCCGATTTTAAAGTTCTGACAGAATAAGAGCGGTGTGATTGCTCTACACTCATGCTGAGTCGGACCCTTTTCATCCACACTAATGCTGGCTCCTTTACCTACATATTTTATTTGAATTGATTAAATAATTGCTTGAGTTTGAATATTTAGTGTAGCTTTTTGAGTATGATGTTTCTTTCTATGTGTGTCCCAAATAAAATATTTTTCTTTCTTTATTTCTATTCGTGGTCGATTTATCAGTTTTTTTTTAAATATAAGCTTCGCTATGGTCGATCCTTAAGCCTCAAAAACAAGTGTTCTGAAAAAAAGCTATCACTCACCTCAGTCAAATACATTAAATTCGCAGGTTCCGGGAAAAAATCCAACAATGGTAATATACTAGTATACAAACACTTTGGATCAGCAAATTTTTGGCTAAATATAAAAGCAAAATCACTTATTTTTTTCTTCGACTGAATAATTTTCTGTCTAACATTGTCGCGGTAAACCAACGCTTTTGAAAAGTCATCTAGGCCAGTTACTTTGTAATCTCGCTTCAAAATGAGGATGTCCTTGCAGTTCGTCTCGCTCCCGTTCTTAAAAAGGATTTGGTTATCTGGACAGCACTTTGCGATGCACTGCCCCTCGTTGCATTGTTGTGAGATATTCACTGGTTTGTTACTATGCAAGTATTCGAAGCCTGCATCACACGAGTCCGCGGTGTCATTTTGTGCACGCACCAGGCACAACACAATGCACCAGAAAAATAGAGATATATAAGACATCGCTGGGCGTACGCTGAAGAATGACTGAGCGTGATACTGACAACTCTCAAACGAACTCATAATTATTATTTATTTTCCTGTTCTGCGGCCCAACAGCGTCGGTGCTTACCCTTTACGACACCTTATGCATTATGGAAAAATCTGAAAAACAACTAACTAAATAGTAGCACTTTTTTAATGATTTTATTAAGTACTAGACGGCGGCCGCCCGTGACTTCGTACGCGTAGATTTCGTTTCTCGCTACTCCCCCTATTTTAACACCTTAGGGGAAAAGCGGATGAATTTCTAAAAATTCCTTCTTATAGTATGTCCAACGAATATTCACTTCAAATTTGTACGTTGATCGATCAGCCAGTCAGTTTCTATTATATACCTATATTGGTGACAAGTACCTACAAGAATCAAAGTTTATTTGTAAGGTGCGTTGGGGTAAGATTGAACGGATTTTACACGAGATGAGAGGTGTTTTTTTAAAAGTGATATTATACCAAGAATATGAGGACAAGTTACAGGAAGCTACGCTTTTGGTAAAGAGCACATATGAACCTTTATATTAAAACTTAAAAAAGGAAGTTACTAATACTTTTACTATTGAAAAAGTTGAAATAAAGTTACACTCATTACTAAAAAATCCATGGGGTAAGATGGAATGGTGACGGGGTAAGATTGATATAGTTTTTAAAATCGTTAATATGCGCCGTAGGTGAATGTGATGCATAAATTCCAACGGTATAGCACCGTAGCAGTTTAAAACATTATTTCATATTTTAAAAAAACCGTTATTTACAGCTAAAATTCGGCTTTCTATAAAATGATATTTCAGTCTTACCCCACTTTGAGGATAGGTAGACAAGGGTTCTCAAACTGTTCTTTATAGAATACGACTTCGCTTGAATCAAATCCCAAGACACCCCCTTACAAGAAATATGAAGAAAAACCTGTCTTTTGTGCATTTTTATACGGATTGTATTTTTATAATGGCTTCTGATTTTGATGCTATGTTAAGCTTAAATCGTAGTCTAACTTTCAAAGTTTATGACTAAATAGCAATCTCAAGTAAAACTGCTACAAATATGTGACAAAATTGATTTTGTCAACATGATGTTTTAAGCGGTCATTAGCCGTGTAAACTTACTCAATCATATAATTGCTGTGCAGCGATGTCATCATCATCCGTGAGCGCTAGCCGTCGGCTTTTGAGCGCCGCATACGAAGTTTAAAGTTCAATATCTCAGAAACGATTTGACGTACCTATCGAATGTTTATTTCACAGGTATTTTTTGTTTTAATTAAAAATACGGTAAATAAGCTGAAGATCTAAACTGGCTGACATTCTCTATTCAATTTTATTAACGCAACGCATACAAACACAGAAATAAATAATTAAATGTAAGTTCACGATAAAGTCCCGTCTAATTACAATAATGTAGGCACTGTATAGGTTGTATAACAAACCTCTATAAACTACCTACCTATCTAAGTATATTTAATGAAAGTAGTTATTCCTCCACACTTTGAGAACCAGTGACTGTTACTATGGGTTTTGAAACCGGGGTAACATGAAAACAAAAATATTACCGTCTTACCCCTTTAAAAGTAGGCGGTGCAAGATTGAAATATATAAAAACTCGGAAACTAAGAAAGATAATTAAAATTCACATTGACAGGTAATTAAAATAACAATTACAAGCAAACGTATCAATACAACATCTCTCTAGCGTCACTGCAAAAGGAGTTACAAAACATGGGGTAAGATTAAAAAACATGATTTGAACGTAAAAAATTCACCTTGTCGAAAATTGACGATAACACACGACCACAATAACTGAGCGAACGGCACTGACTGAGGGGCGAGGAGCAACAAAATGGAGTTCTCAATTAAGTGCCCAGGAACCAAAAATGTGCACGGAATAGGGAGTTACGAACGGTTTTTCATCTTACACCGTTTTCCAACTTACCCCAACGCACCTTACCTTACACAAGAAAACAATCTTGTTGCGTTGTATGTGGCACAGAACCCTAAATTGATACCAGGTTTTTACAAACGGATTAATCACAATAATATTTGGTCATTTGTTCCCCAATATAGGTAGGTAAGTACTAATCTATAATAGGGTATTTGCCTGATATTAAATTTCATATATTAATTTGGATAATATATTATACGTAGTGTGATACAATAATTCAAAATCAAATTTGAAATTGGTAATAAAATAGAGAAGTTATAGCCTTTTAAAGTTTTTTGTCTATCTCTTTCTCACAAAACGATGTTTTGCGTGTAATTCATATGGCGGTTGAGTATATGACGTCATATTACTGTATTTTCCTCTCTGTCTAAAATTTTGTATTTTTAAAGATATTAAAAAACTATTTATACTAGGCTATTCGGAAGGTAAAAAAGCTTCAATTTAAGTACTAATAAAAAATTAGGCAAATACCCTATTGCATTTCTTCCGCAATTCTGAACTATGTTTAAAGTTTAAAATTTATCGGGAAGTTAATTTAAAACCGATTGGAAAAAAATATGTAGGAGTGCCTAACTAAGGCTGACGCGGCAGCGAATTACTAATCAAAACAACTTAATACAAGCCATGAATTTGATCATCGCTTATTTTAAAAGCACCTGGGAGAACGAGCGTCGCTCGGGTTGGAAACAAGTTTTCTCAAACACGACCACTTGACAGATCAATTTATGGCCCCGCAAAATATCTGTGCCGCTATTTTCTTTAAATTGTTAAGGCCGTTTCCGAAATTAATAGCAATTGTACACCTATGTGGGTGCTTACATGGGTAACCCATCACTTTATCGAATTTCACTTTATCGATTGTATCATTTCATCGAACGCTATTTTCTGCTAAAACCATGACGATTTCAGGATACCTTATGTTTATGTTTACACTATAGGACGCCAGCGACTTCGTACGCGTAGAATTAGTTTCCCGCTACTCCCCCATATCTTCCCGTTGGGGGTCGATTTTCGGAAAATCCTTTCTTAGTGCTCACTTACATTGTATCATAAAAGGAACCCCTGTACCAAATTTCAAGTTTCTAGGTACAGTAGTTTCGGCTGTTGGAAACATCCAGAATGCTCATCAACATCGACGCAGCGTAAGTGATCAAATTGTTCACGTCATCAACAGTGCTCAAATATACCGGGGCACACACAACGGCAAATATACTTGATTACAATCAAGACGCCGCTCGTACCGTAACAACTACACCGTCGCTTGTAGCTTAGCGTCCTAAGTAACCAAAAGTAAGGAACACACTAGAAAACTGAGCTTTGTATCTAAGTATGTGTCTGTGTGTGGCATTGTAACTCCCAAACGGATAAACCAATTCTGCGGCGATTATTTTCTATAGAAAGCTCGTTTAATTTTGATGGTTCATTAGCTAGGCTTCATGAAAATCGGTCGGGCCGTTTAAAAGATTAGGTTTTATAAGCGGGGATTATATCTATTTAACATATATTATAATTTTATATGCTACTAGCGACCCGCCCTCGCTTCGCTTCGGTTTATTTGAGTTTTCTGTAACACCCGTATATTAAACCAGCATTTATTATACATAAAAACCTTCCTCTTGAATCACTCTATCTATTAAAAAAAACCGCATCAAAATCCGTTGCGTAGTTTTTAAGATATAAGCATACATAGGGACAGACAGACAGACAGCGGGAAGCGACTTTGTTTTATACTATGTATATTGATTGATAAATGCGATCTCCGAAAAGTGAGCATAAACTTAATAATGTTACGAAAGTAAATGCATACATAAAGTCACAGGGGCTCTATTCTACATGGTAAAATCATATTTCTTTTGTCGTATAGTTTTTAAATCGACCGCCATTACTGTTAAGTAAATAAGAGCTACCATAACGTTGACAATACGAGAACTTGTAAAACAAAAGTAATATGGTTTTACAGTGTGGAATAGAGCCCCTGGGCCTCTAGCCTCTATCCTACTTTGGTAACCGCCGACGAACAAAGAGGTTTTCCTTCACTAGACCTTTTGTTTACCATTTTTATTCATTTTGATACTTATAAACCCTAATTCAATACTTTAATTAGCGTACATAAATCAAATCTTACACAAATAGTAGGTAACGAAATTGACTTTACAATAAGGATTTCATGTTAAAATGCACATCTTTTTAGTTAAGTCATCTACTGAATATTTCATTTAAAAAAATAGAATATAGTTACTATAGTGAAACAGGAAACCCTTACCTTTTTCTATTAGTTAAGTATTTTTTATTTCTAAACATATTCATGGAAAACGGCCTCAGTTTATATCTTTTCTCTGCAATAAATTGATTGCATACATTACTTATTATAACGACGTAAAATATGCATTGTACCGATTAGGTACCGATAAACTTGTAACATAATGGTGTAGATTACTTTTTCACTTTTCCATAAATGTACACTTCTATGTATTAAAAGTGTACCTACGGGTAAGTGGATAGAGCGTGGAAAGCAAATCAAGTCGTTTTGTGCCGTTGGTGTCAAAACCCTCGGACGATTTTCGAGCGCACGTTGCTCGGGACTTCAGAAGCCCCACAATTCGTAGTTACGTTAGCTCCATCACTGTCACTCATTTGAGCCTAAATCGAGAGAAAGGGAAAAGCTAACGTAACTTCGAAATTCGATTTTAAAAGTAGGGCCTCTGGGGTTCTATGGAACTATTTCAGTCCAATAAATATGTATGAATAAGTAGTATGAGTAAGGGTAGTAGCATTGCAAATTTGACTCGCTGGTTAAATGTAGTCAACATGTCAACAAAATATTATGCATGTCGACTTATTTACTTGATAGTAATGACGGCGAGTTAATAACAATATTGCTTTTCATAGGCCCTGTAACGATATGGCGAACCTACTCGTATTTACCTTCTTCGTTATTTCACAAAAAGGACCCAATGGTTTTTAAAACAGTTTCCCCCTCTATCTTCTTTGGTTTGGGACACCCAAACATTGTCCCAGTGAAAAAAAAATAGTTTTCTTCTGTCTTCTTCTGCGCCTCGCGCGCTGTTATTGTCACAACGAGGGCTCGGAAGCCTGGTATTTTTTTAACCAGTTCGTCCTAAACGCCATACATTTCAAAAAGAGAATTTTTATTTCGATTTCCCTTGAAAACAATCGATATTATTTTAATTCTGATCAAAGAGCAAAATAAAACTGTTTCCGCTCGAAATAACGGTAAATTTTGCTCGCTCGCAAGATTTTGAGGAATAGGTCGTATTTTTCGGTGTTATAAGAATTAGAAATGATAAAATTCGGTATTTTTAAATTTGGAGTTAAATAATTCGAGATTTTAGACTCTATCCCTGCCTGTTTCTTTATGATCTGTAGACTATTGTTTTAACAGCTCTTGAAACGTGCTTGAAACGTATATATAAATATTTATACGTTTATGTAAATACTTATTGTACTAAAAACAGAAAGTTGAGATATATTATTTATAAAAAAGGAATGTACAAAGGCGAACTTATCCCCTTAAGGGATCTCTTTGAGACAACCTTTGCGTGATTGAGAAAAATTAGAAAGCAAAAAGTATCAACGAAAAGTATAAAAAAAAAGTTTACTTACAGAAAAAGCGTACAAACTAAGTTGTAGACGGATGATGAAAAAATACTAAATCAGAGACATATGCGTATAAAAGTATTAATTATAAGTATCAACCTAGCTAGGTAATTATGTAAAATGGCTGGTATCGCTGGATTGGTTTTGTGAAATGAGTGCTGTAGATATATTTTATCCTTCGATTTTTAAGTCCTGAATTCTGATGCTGTAGAGGTAAATGTACACCTAACTAAACCGGAAAGTTTTTAAGAGCTTGTTAATTTTCATTTTTTATTGAAGATATTGAGCAAAAACTTTTTTGCTTACCTTTTGTTTCACATGTTTATATTAACGAATCCTTGTTCCTGCAACGATGTAAGTAGCAGTTTCTACATTTTGGTTAACTAAGTATCTATTGTTACTGCAACTGGGGGACATGACTCGGAAGGGGAATCTTAAGACCACCTACAAAGCTTGATATGAGCTTTAAAGGTTTAAATAATGAACATTTTGAAGTTTTTCAATTAATTTATTTTATTTGTTCAGTTATAAAAGCAAATAGTGAAAGAAAGAAAGGATATCATTTATTGACCTACACAATTAAAAGCAAAGTGGAAAAACGTATAAGTATAAGTATTTATACCTAAGATACTAAAAGGTCTACAAGCTCAGCATAAATAAATGCTGAAACCCAAACTATACAAGCAATTTAAATAATAACAGTAATGATAATTACCTAGTTAAGTACGTAAGAACTAGAAGACTAGACGTAGGTCTGCAAGTCGGTACCAACCCACCAACATGTCAAAATTGGGATTAGTTTACAGAAATCTTTCAAAATGTATCTTCTATCAACTGTTTAAAGATCAAAGAATTGACTATTTTAACCTAACAAAACATAACATCTACAAAGTTATCATCACACATATCAACAGTTAAAAAAAACTACATAAGTTCCATGCCCAATGATAACCCGAAAATCTGTAAAAAATACATATCTATTTACTTTTTTTTTAAAGATCCATTTCAAAAGTTCCCTATAAGCAGTGATCGTAAATTTTCCAGCATTTTTGGTGCAGTGCTAGGGTTGACAGTAGTGGCAAATATTAAATCGTTTCAAACAAGAAACAAATAAAATCAAAGCCATTTAGAACTAAGTAATAATTTAGATAGGGTTGGTAATTAAATAACAGTTTCCCAAAAAAACCTGATTCAAGTCTCGTCTTGAAGACAACTGTTATCTACCTGTACTTTTAAGTTTTATTTTCAGTATTATTTGTATCTTTTTTGAGGTGTGCAGTATAGAGTGTATTAAATACTTTAAACGTATCGAAAATACAGAAAATATTATATGTAAAGCCCAATATGCATAATGAAATTAAGGGTTAATTTATGATATGATAAATATTATACAAAATTATAATAACTGATTAAGTAAAAAGTGTAATGTTTCAATTTCTACGACAACATGATATTACATTAGTTTAAAAGTCAATCATATTATACACCTCGACAACCCTAGGTCTCTTTCGTATGTCATTGTGAAGTCATTGCACCGGTTTTGCTGAAAAATCTACGATCATTGCCTATAAGTTACAGTTACTTGTTCATTGTTCTTGTAGAACTGCGCGATTTGGTTCTTGTTTTGCACAATACAAAGTGACTAAGCCTGATTTTTACAAAAACTCACGTCAAATGGTTCCATGTACAAATTAAAATCGTTATTATTTTTGTAGAACCATGCGGTTTGGTTCTGGTTTTTTACGATAATAAAGTGCCAAACCTAACCTAACCGCCTGCATACTTTCCGTAGACCACCTGTTCTGTTCACGTCATGCCGAAACGGCATTGTCATTCAAGATGATCTGCTTATTGAAGCTGCTGAATTCAATGTAACCCTCCATTTTCACCTCGTCTTGTGTGACACGTCAATTGATGGGGTTAACAATAGCAATGCATTTTATTATCATAATTTTTTATGGCATTCTATGGTCAGCATAGTAATTGCATTCCTGTGGGACATAAGGTCACCTGACAGCTCGTCTTCTATAAGTTTTACAGCAAATTGTGTAAATCCTGAGGTTAGAAATGGAAATGTAAAATTATTTTAAGATCTTTTAATTTAGCGTCCGAAATAGGTGTTCCGGTTGGTCATAGTGGCTCCATTAACTCTTTAGTTATTGGTTGTGGTTGCCTTCTATTAGATAATGTTTTTTTTTTGTATTAACTTCTTTACGGTCTTCTTTCATGTAAATTCGGATGCTGATTTAAATGATCTTAAAAAAATATTATGCTTACATCTCATATCTGTGGATCCACAGATTTTTATGTAAAGCTTACAAGAGACGAGAACTTCGAGAAAATATTATATTGTGTTTATTTTCTCAACCCGTTTTCTAACTTAATCGGTGTTTTCTCAAAATTGACATTGTGTGCGTTGGTTCCGGTGCAGAACTAACTACGTCCAGTAATATATTTAATATAATTTAATAAGAACAAAAGGAATGTACTTAAAAAACTATGCTTCTGAGCTTTTGATCGTAAACGTTAACCAATCTACATTATGTATTTGCTTTACGTTTACGGTCAATATTTATAATTATATACAAAAAGAGAACAGTAAAAAACATTTGAACTAGCTCGAGGTATTCATTATACGAATTAAACAAACATGCTACGGCGTGCCTACGTATTCATCCGTAATACATACATACCGCCGCCCGCCGTTTCCTGGCATTAGGAGGATTCTGAAGGCTTAAATCGCGAAGCTGTCAATTTTTTTTCATACAATTTTATTTCTGGGCGATAACGTTTGTAAGCCCCTAAATCAAGTCCAATTTCCGTGATTTTCGAATACGTAGAGGCCTAGTTTTTCTATCTACAACATAATTCAAAAATCGTAAAAACAGACTAGGTTCAGGGATAGAGAAACGCAACCTCATTTTGTATGGACATTTCAGCTTCACATTCCTCTTAATACGCGAGTAAGCCGTAGCATTGTTTATTTACCTACTCAAGAACTCAAGAGTGTTTTTTGAAGTCAGTAAAAAGGAAAAGCGTTCTGAAAGCCAAAGATCTTTTAAGGTGGCTCAACTAGGAAATATACATTATGTTCAGAATTCTACTACAGAATTCCTCGCTTCGTTCTAGATGCAACAAACCATGTCAACATATCATGTCAATCCCTTGTGAAGTAGTGAGATAAGCTATGGTTTCTTATTAAGTTCCTTGTCGCCGGCGGGATGGGCATTTACATCGATGCTGGAGGTTGCGCAGACGGTGCTGTGCGTGCTGCGCCGGTGGTCCGTCGCGAACGTGCTCGGCTCACTCGCACGCAGCTTGCTGACGAACGCGTTGTTGATTGAGAACCTTAACAGAAGATTTAAAAGGTATAAACGTACAAAGTGGCAAATTGGTATCACTTTATTGTATGTACTTAAATGTACCAGAGGTGGCAAGGCTTAATAAAGACAAGAGTCATAATATACGCTGACAGCTACGTAAATGAAGAAGCATCGGCCAACTGGCAGGCTACTGGTACATCTATTACATAGCGAGTGATCCTTGCCTATAAGATTCCTTGGAACTTTCTTTCTGGCAATCCTGTGTTGAGCTTAATTTACCTACGCAACGTCAGCGTATTTAAGCTCCGGCATAGAGGAAATATAATTTATTTATGGCTTCGGTAAGGTAGTTGGCTTTATGCTATTTGCTGTACGTGCATACCTTGTAAGGTTACATCATGTGAATGATTTATTTTAAGAAATTGTAGCCCTAAGGTGCATTGCAAGAACGCTATCGCTATTAAACATGTACCTACCTATGTGATTAACGCAATTGCCGGACGATCGCGTCGACCTCTATCTCAGTTTTCGATAACCGTTTTCGTTAGCGTTATGAATCTTGTCTGGCCTTACAGTGGGGCTAGCTGGACAAGTTGCCATCAAATACAAACGCAATCGTTTGTCGATCACTGTTGCTTTGCGTTGTCGAAAATAAAAAAGCTAGCCAAGTTGCATGTCAACGATGAACACGCTCTCGCACGGTTGCGTCGTTTTTTTTTTTCATGATGAATTTGTCTTTGCTTTTCGATGTTAAAAGTCAAGTTGACGCTGACGCAGATGTGTATTGGAAAGAAACACGAAACATATTTAGGTAAAGTCTGTGTCAATTGAGATTGGCAAAGATTACATCTTTGCAAAACCAAACGAACCAATTTACCATTAGGTATTACTCGATAATCACGTTCTTTTTAAGATCAAGCGAGGTGTTTGCAATTACTTATACACTCGAACATTACTTTCATATGAAGATTAACATTAAATAACTATTAATTATACGTTATTTTAAATAAAAACACGCTTGATGAATCTTTCACCTTATGTGTCAAACAGTACTAATATGTTTACATCTTTGTCGATTTCAATTGGAACAGACTATAGGTACCTACGTATTATTTTGTATCTGTTTGTGATTGTGTTGTGTGTTATTCTAAGGTAAATATGTACGTAAATTAAACTTAAATTCCTGTAACAAAGGTTTCTTCCTTTTTATGAACGCCTACAGGCTCTAGTTAAATAGTTTCCCTATTCTAATCAATATTAAAGATCAGATACAGGTTTATGTTCAAAGCGCGTGAAAGCGGGTTGCTCGCAGCAGGCGCTCACAGACTTACCTAGCTATTTTTTATTCTTTTTGGCACAAGCTACACCTAAAAATCGATTGCGGTACCTACTACACTAATCGTAGTAGTGACATGGGCAGAATAGTACATAAGCCTGTACTCGATATAATTAAGAAGAGCAGCATGTTTGTGACATAAGTGTACAGTTTACTTTTAATTTACAGGGACACTTTAGGGCTTCACGTGATTGCAACTAAGGAAATATTTAGGAATACCTATATCACATGTGGGTAAGTGGTCTGTGCCAAATGCAGATCATAGTGTGTATACAGTTTTATTCAATATTTCAATTTTTTAGTCATTCGGAACTACACTATTTTAAAAAGGATCACTTTCCCTTTTTTGTCTATATTTGCCTATTGCGACTTAGCATTAAACCATCAACGAGCCTCATCGATATCACTGTGGTGCTAAAGTCGATCTCTATGCTACCACTTCGACCTTTGTTGTTCAAGAAGCGCCGGCCGCATTACCCGCCGTGTCACCCTCAACTCAACGGTGTCATCCGTAGGGCTTTTGTCCCTGTCAACGTACTGGCTATTTATGGCCGAACCCTATATTCAAACCGCGGATAGATAGGCTTACTTCCGGTTAAAATTTGACACATTTTGTATGGACAGATGTCAAATTTTAACCCGAGGTAAGCCTTATCTATCCGCGGATTGAATATAGGGTTTGGCCGTTAGAGACGAAAGGTATGTACCTACGTGAAGATGGCTAACGGTTTGACGGCACGTTACCTAACTTGGCGGACGTTACCTGCGTGGATACGCTGGCTCCGTCCCACGTTCAAACTTCATCTGTCAAACCGAGAACAAAGGCAGCAGTGCAGTGGACGGATACATAATATAAAGAGTAAAAAATGCCACCATCTTTTCCAACTTAATTTACAATCGGTTAACACTAAGTATTAACACAAATTTACAAGCGGTTAACACTAAGTATTAACGATTTCCAAAAATGAAAAACTCAAAGGCCCTTACTTCTTGCACAACGATAGAAATACTTTTTTCTTGCAAACAAATGCAACGAACAGGAAGAATCCGACGAAGATGTTGTAGATATCTGGTATGTACCACACCGGCCATTCTGGAGCTATGACGTTGCTCAACGCCTCGAACAACCAAGTGATTCCCATCACCAGAGAAAGCGTCACGTAAGTCTTGAACCTAAAATTTTAAAATATCACTGTTTATCACTAAGCTAGTAAGCAGTGCTTTCACACAGTCAGAACCCATCACTAGTTAGCCAAAAGATGTCCCTCTAAATTGACAGGGTAGGTATACGCTTTCCCCTAGAATCTGCAGCACAACGCTCTCTAATGAGCTTTTTATCCAAAAGTAATCCCTTAAGTACATTTTCTTTGCTTTTGCGATCTAACTTGCCTGTGGTGCCATCTATCGCGCCAGAATTAAATTGAACTTTAATTCGTATTGTAGATAATTTTTATTTTTTTATTTTATATCGAAAATGAGTACAGTTTGCGCCATCTGTCATGAAGTAGCTAAATTATATTCGTTATCGTTTTGTTTTGTTTTTATGAGAATTAAATTAAATTTTAATTAAAAAGAAAGAAAAAAAGAAAAGTTTATTCGTGACATTCATAACAAAGAACAGATTAATACGCACAAGAAGAAAGTAGCCACGAAATTGTCCCAACTCAGCGTAATGCTGGCATTAAAGTCAGCGCTGGTTTTCCGTTGGACCCATCAGTGGGCTTAGTATGCGAGGCGAGGAGAATACGTCAAACCTCGTCAAACGCGATTTAGTGTCAAATATGCCTATTCCATATTCTAACTAAAGGGTAAACATTGAAGGTTTTAAATAAAAGTGTATTTTGTGTGAATTGAGTCCTTTTATTACTAAGCATCTTAAAGTGGGACGTTATGTCATATTTTCTTATTTTCATATGAATGACGTAAAAATATGACAGTAAATCTCGCGTAGCATACTAAGCCCCCAGTTGAAACCACGGAAGGTTATACACACATAATTATTTTAACACAAAACGTAAATTATAAAATGAAAGAAAGAAAGAAAGAAAAAAACATTTATACGTGACAAACAGACAAACAAAACTCGACAAAATACTAGCATAGACAAAATACCTGTTGTCAGGAAATGGTTCCAAATCAGCGTTATGCTCGCGTTAAAACCAGTGCTGGTTACCCGTTGAAACCATCCAGTGAAACCACGGAAGATAACACACATAGCACACACACACTAAACTAACATAAACATAACAAAAGAAAGAAAAAACCGCAATAAAAGTGAACAAGTAACAAAAATATGATTGAAAAAAAATAAAGGTAAAATTCAGAATTTCCGTGCCCTCCTTTATCTTCTTCTAGTATTGTATAGGTAAATGGCCCTAGACGCGCTCATTCCCTTAAAAAAATACTTAATCCTTATCGAAAATAAATAATCCGATATTGCGTGCACTACGAAACTTCACAGCGACTTTTTTCAAAAACATCTGATTCCCAAAATGCCTGAATTCTGATACGACTGAATCTTAGAATGACCTAATTCCAAAACATCTGACAGGCAAAATGTCAAATAAATCCTATACTTACTTTTAAACGAGCAATATTTAATTTAATTACCGTCTCGCAAAATGATCATAATTATGGCTTTGTTACATTTCAATATGTCGAAGTTGCAAAATGACCACTTCGGTTGCGTTATACTTATTACTTATTTGGTAGGTTAGGTTCGTAATGTGACTTCAAATGGCCTAAGGACAAATTGCCTAAGAAAAGAAGGGCTAGAGGATTATAGATAAGGTTTATAAAGGATTCGTAATCGATTTAGTATTCTGTTATAAATTGGTTAACTTAATTTAATTTACCTACCTACTACAAAATAAGGTATCATACATCGTCTAATATCACGCTAGACCTATTGCCATCGTTTGGTGGGTACCTAAGGTGTTTTATGTGGTAAAATAAAACTGATTCGCATATAGGAACTAAAACTAGTTTAATGATTTTGTTTTTAGTTCCATAAAATATGTGCATAGTTTTGCGTACTTATTGTTTAGTGAAACGAATTTACTATAGGTAAGTTATTTTTTTAAGTTGCTCGACTGTTCAATTGGTTGGAACAACGTTCGCGTGAAATGTGAAATTTCAATTTGTCACTAATAAGATAATTATGAAAAATGTTTTAACGAAATCTACTTATTTATACACAATTAGGAGTAATATGTCAAATAATAGCAGTTTATTTATCTCTGGCCATTTTCATAGAATGTTGCTTTACATCGTTACATACCCCGTTTTTTTGCTCCTTTTACCAATGTCCTTAACGTTTCTTCCGATGAGCCAAATCCTGACCGTGGTCATCACAAACAAAACCAAACTGGCCAAGATCAATGTCATGAGCGGAATGGTCACGTACCGCCAATACTCGTCGCCTGAAATTATAAATGAAGATATTTTAATTTAAAAGAACAATTCAACTGTTGGTACAATTAAATAGAAAAATCTTTCCGTTTCAATTTCTGAAATAAAGAAAAAGTATCCTTTATTAAAATTCTTGTGTAGTACCTACCTACACTGATATAAGTGGATTAAAACGGTATTTTATTCGATAAAGTGTTTTCTTCCTCTAAAATTCAGACCCTAAAGCCAGTAATTGCCGTACAACCAGAGATCAAGCAAAATTTCATAGAAAATAGTAGATTGTATGACATGAGAATAAAAGACAATTACCCAATAAAAATATAGAATATTTAAGATGAGGGTAAAATGGTTTCTTATTTGTTGATGACATTGTGATTATCGGTGAAGATGACCCAGAGGTGCAGAGCAGACTGGAAAAGTGGCGGCAGAGATTGGATAATGTTTTGCGGCTTTGGTGGTCCGTCCAGTTTCGTGCCGATAGCGCTTGATAGCGCGACCGGACCAGTTTGCTCCGACTTTAAGTACAGTCGAGGTCAAAGATAAGTATGCACTTTTGCACCTTATTTCAATGGTATACATATCTTTGTACTCGACTGTCCTCGATTCCTTGATACAAAGCAATAGCGAGATAGAGCGAATCGTGAAACATAGAATGAATGAAATTAAATGGCGACAGGTTACAGGAAGGAAAAAATTATAAGAGTAAGAGCTGTCGTTTTGCTTGGATCAGAGTACTGGGCTGCAAAGGAGAAGGTAAAAACAAAGAGTGCATGGGGCTGAAATGCGAATGTTGAGGTGGATGTGTGGTGTAACAAGAATGGATAAGATAAGAAACGAGTATGTAAGAGGAAGTTTGAAACCAGTGATAGAAAAAAATTACGGTAAGTAATAGGTTGTCATGGTATGACCAAGGGAGTGAATAATAAGATGACGGCAAATAGGGATAAGTGGAAGGAAAAAACATGCTGCGCCGACCCCAGATGATTAGGGTAAGGGCAAAGAGATGATGATGATGATGATGATGACGATAATGGTAAAATAAAATGGCTTTTACATGGGCATTAATTATAATAAATTGCGAGGAAATAAAATAGTGAAATCTGTATCTATACTAAACTATATACTTACTATACTTTACTAGGCTATACTATACTATACTGTAGACTATTATAGTATTATAAAGAGAGAGTGCGTATTTTGTAAGTGTGTGCCTATCCGGCGGGTAATCTCCGGAACCACGGACTTTATTCGAAAAATTCCTTAACCGGTTGAAAGGTAGATAGATACATTATTCCGGATGGCCTACTTATATGGATAGGCTATTGTTTTTGTTTAAACTTGGAGCGAAATGATAATTTATTGTAAATAAATGACAGGCTAAAGGTGAATTTTAGATACTTTTGAAACCAAATATCTTTAGTTAAAACGCGGTTCTTAACTAAGTCTTATGGAAGTCAATCACGAGTTATCAGCTCTACAACATGTTCAAGTCAGTTTTTTTAATCCATCGAGTACGTCGAGTGTTTTAAATCTTTTCGTTTATAATTATGTATATAGCGTCAAAATAAATAAGAAATAATGATGCATTCGACTTTTCTGTGCTAGCAATAAATAATCAAAATCATGGAAATCCTACAGCATGTGATTCATTAATTACCTTCAATGAAGCAAGAATTCCCGTTTATAATATGCGGCTTCACGAAGGACGGTATTTGCCGCAAGTCCAAGAGGTCCACGACGATGACGAAGACGGTGAGGATCAGAGGCGTGCCCCAGCCGTGCAGGTTATACCACCAGAACTTTTTCGGCACTTGCCTCCTCCCCTTGCGCCCTGGCCGCGCTTGGAAACCAACTGGCAAACCTCTCCTATAATAATACACACCTATTAAGTAAATGCATGAATACTTTTTAAATAGTGTACCTAATTATAACCTTATTCCCTAAATCCAATTATTTTATTTTTGCTTTGGGTTTTATTTATTTTGATGACCTAATCGGGATAATGACTCATGTTCAACTTTAGTACTCTACTACCTACTTGTATAACTTTAGTACTTAATATGGATTGAAAACCTGGAAATAATCATAACAAAGTGAAAAAATAAAATATAAATGATTTATGGATGGAAGGAATGTGGATTTTTATGGGACCCCAAAGTTTTGAATTTTTTTTTTAATCCAACAGTTAATTAAATAGGTACTACTACCATTAGAACCCTCATCTTTAAATTAAACGTTATTTTATAAAAATATATAAATATCAACTGAAAAGCCAAAACAAGATCTATTATAACCTATAGAAAATTGTTCGAGCAATATACTTATAATCAAAGATCAGGCAAGTTGGCATCATTACTCGCAATAATGTGGACATGACACCAAAGATTAAATTAACTTAATTGATTTCTTATTTTGATCCTTTGTAAGACAGTAATAAATAAATAATACAGAGACTTGAGAAGATTTTTAAAATAAATAAATTAGTTTATTCGTTTTCACATAAAAAATAAACCGATGAGCTGAAAAACTCCTTTCGCAATCCACTGATGTTAGTAGAGCAAACTTAAGTAGCCTCATGGGAAAATTGTCATGCCATGCCATTAGGATTCAGACCCCTTTTTTCTATTCTAATTATTGGATGACAGTCCCAATATCTGAATTTCTTTTAGGAATTTCTCTATTTTTTCCGTGCAAACAGTTTCCTATTTCTTATTGTATTTACTGTCCAGATTATTTCATATAATATACCGTGTTTGATTTTTAAAGAATATTCGATAGTATATATACGAAGAAGATTGCAATTTGAAGATTAGGTGTGCGAGAATAACGGCAACGTGTTCGATCTCTGCTTATGCACCATGGAATGATTTTTTGTACGATACCTCGTTAACAAATAATACAATTTATACTTTTAACTATATCAATTTTATGTAAATACTGGAAAAGGTGTTTAAAGGTGTTATAAGTCCAAAAGTTACATTTTTCAAGAATTATTTTGTTATTCTCTGCTTGTCTCTGCAGTCGGGTTTTTGTATTGTTAATAATTTAGTTTATTTCTCACTTTTTAGCTGTCATTAATAAAAGAGTGGTTTAGTATAATATAGTGCGTATTCGTAAATTATTATAATTTTACATCTATACATATAGATAGATTGAAGGCGGTTAGAGGTAAACAAGATAGGTATAGTATTTGTTTGATTATCCTGTTATGCTTAGTACCGCAAAGTGCTATTTAATGTATATATATTTGAAATGGGCTATTTTTAATGCTTTAATTTGTGATCCATATATCGTTATAATAAAATATACTTTTTTATTCGTCTTCCATGTTTTTGTCACGGACGCCATATTGAAATATTTTTGTACCCTAAGTGACTCCGACAATTAAGGCGAATCGAATGTCATATGTCAAGCCGTTTATGGTTGGTAATAAGTTTGTGAAATGTTGATTAGCAAGTGATTGGATACCAAGATGCTCAAAAGCATAGTTAACCCTACTTCGGGCAGTCGGGTAAAAACAAATAATTTAGGTACTTAGGTATTTAAATGCAGTTTTTCACTACAAAACTTATAAATTACTTGTTTTTACAGTCATAGTCGCTCAACTTTCATAATCAAGATAATCTTATCGCCACTCTTACAATAAGTACCATTTAGGTGTCCGGTGGCCATCTGTGGTCTTCATCATCAGTTTCACTTCACCAAATGATACTTTCTGAATGCAAATTATGGTATTTTTACTGAAAACACCAAAATAGGTATGCGTATGTCTAAAATTACTAGCATAGAGCCATTCCATCTAAGTCCTCAAAGTTCCCACCACATCTGTAGTCTAGAGATTGTAATTCTAAGATTGCAATCTTGAGACTTCAAATGTCCATGGGCCTTCTAACGGTAAGTGGACACCTGAAGGGCCTGGCACTCATTGGCCTTCTTCTTTCCACTAATAACAGAACGATGGAGAGGACAAAAGTAGTTAACCTTAAGTTAAGTGGTTATTCATTTCCATCATTGGGTTTCTAACCTTTTGTATTACAGATCCCGTCACGTAAAATGACCGCTGAGCGTCAATGGACAGGATGTGCTTGCGCATGGATACAGTCGCCAACCAATAGCGTATCGCGTATAAGCATACCGGTGGAGTGTTCCCCCGTCCCGCCCCCTTCATACCACCAATTTCGTCAATAAATAAGCGACTGCGAAGGTACACCTCCAGCGGTCTTTTTCCATGACGGGAACTTAAGTTACTTAAGCAATTGAGTAGGTATTCTTACCTTAGCATCCACCAGATATCGAAAGACATGACGTTTAACCACGCGAAGCTTGATAGCATTGAATAGTAGAATAATAACGCTGAAACGAGAAGAAAGTTATACACTTAGGTACTACTTGTTATATTGCTACTGTTATATAGAGTGTCCTGAATTTAGAGGTCCAAAAACAACCTGTATATAGACAAGCAATAATTACTTATTATATGTTTTTAGGTAAGTTTAGTTACTTGGTGTAAGTATATATTGTATCTATTTATATTATTATTGTATTTATATATTAGTTTATTTATGTAGTTATTATATATTTAATGTTATGTAACTAATTGGAATACACCAAAAAAAAACTTCTTGATTTTATATTTTTATTCGAAAGAATAGCCTTTTATAAGAATCTAATTTGAAGCATTTCATGATTAAATGTATTATTCATATTTAAAATAATTTATTAAAATAAAGTAACCTTACCTACTTGTAACGACAAGATGACGTAGATATTTATAAAAGGCGGGTATACTTCGTCTAAGATTTAGAAAGACGATTTTTTATTATCTGTGATGTTTTCAAAGTCATAATAGACGAACGTCATTCAATCATAATGTAAACAAACAATCGCAATATGATATAATTTATTATTTAAGAGTATATAAGCATTCAACCATTGCTTATTACCTAGACCTCAGTTAATACAACACTTCCTACATGACCTTGTTCCTAGACTAGATTTACTTACTTAACACAATCACATTGAATGTGTTGAAAAGGCGGATTCCATACTTCCAATCATGAGTTTATATATTATTCGTAAGTTTGGTTTGTGTTATGGAGATGTGTGCATAATGATCCCCCTAAGGGAAAAATTTAACTAAGTTTAAGGCATAAATAAACACAACGTTTAAATTGTTGAGTATAGTAAATTTATATATATTTCGAACTGCATACTTATTTTCTTATGATTTGTATGTGTTCTATTAATTACGTCATGTTTTCTAAAAGTTTACTAAGGGATCATTTTATACACATGTATGTATAAAACGATCCCCGGGATACTATGATATTTCAAATTAGAGTCGCCGTCAATAGAACTTGCGAACTATGTAAACAAAACCAAACGAACCAATTCACCATGATTACTCGATAATCACTAACTTTTAAAGATCAAGTGAAGTCTATGCAACGATTTATACACTAAATCATTATTTTCATATTAAGTTTCAGATGAAATAACTATTAATTATACTTTATTTTTAATAAAAACACGCTTTGTGAATATTTGAGGTTATGTGTCAAACAGTACTAATTTGTTTACATAGATCGCAAGTTCTATTGACGGCGATCTTAGTAAAAAACACATCCAGGCGTTTACTTTAATCATATGTATTGCCTAAGATTACAGAAATATGTAAGCGTGTGTTGATAAAATTTGAAGTCGTGAGCGACTTGGAGATATTTTTTTAATTAAATAATCCTTACTCAATAAAATTAAATTTTTAAATGATTGAAAAAACGTTTTAAGGTGGTTTATCGTTTCTAAACTCACGGCATGATCTGAAAAAATTAAAAAAACTTTTTTTAATATGTGGAGAAGGCAAACGAGCGCACATGCCACCTGATGATTAGTGGGATCTGTGACCCATAGAAATTTCCTAATGGGGTAATTTGATTCTAGGGATCATTTTATACACACGAAAAAGGATAATTTTACCTCAAACACCGAATTTCAAGGCATCGATCAAAATATAAGTTTCAAGTTCAACATGTGGTATTATAACTTAGCTGAATTACAGGTGAACGTCAATGGAATCCGCCAATATAACAAATTTTAAATAAAACTCAACTGTCAGAAAGTAAAGAAACTTTCTAAATAGGCGTACCATAGGTTAGTCACCCATTTTTCTATTTTTTTTAGATAAAACCACGCTCAGTGCTTCCAGCTCCATGACACTTGGAGAGGCAACTGGCGGGGTCGCGAGGAATACGGTTATTGAGTATTTGGATAGATATCGCTAACATTCACTCGGATACGATGGGGGATCATTTTACCTAGAGGGATCATATTGTACACATCTCCCCTACTACTACTAAGTAGTTACAATATACCGTTACCAAAACCAGCCCTGATAATGAATACCAACTAAAGTATAATGCGTTTCAAGAGTTGGAAGCAAGATGGAGTCAATTCTTTAGGACGCGAAAGAAATCCTTCTGAGCTAGGTACTGTGGGGTTGAGGGCGGTTATATATTAAAAACAGATAAATAACTTTTCACTTCTCATGCTCTTAAAATGTTACTTTAGTCTCTGCACATCGGGACTAAAACTCCTTATTTATCTCTAGGGATTAAAGTATTTTTTTTAATTTACTTTGGAAACCCCTAAACTGGTGTTTGTGAATGAAGGATTATCGCCATTTTCAGTGATTGTGTATGGACCATTTTTAGGCTGTGGAAATAACCTCAAAATGACAAGTCTTCAAAAATATTTAAAAAATAACGATTTAATTTCGTGAAACACGATAAATGATTACGAATATGAATCTATTTAAATATATTAAGGATAGTTTTATTTAATTAGGCATGGTCCAAATAGTTTTCAAGTGGGTACGTATCATAATATATAGAGTGCGCCGCTGCTCCGCGCGCTGGTGCTCCTTAACGCCCTCCTGGCATCAGCACCCGAATGCGACTTGTTTGATTGGAGATGGAATGCTGTGTGCCTAGAATGTTTGCGATTTTGTGAGAAGATGGATGTTAGGCAATCGAGTGTACTAATATAAGTTTATTTTTCATTTTACTCTTATTATTACTATTTTTGTTTGTTATTGTGTTCTGCATTTGCAACTATTAAATAAGTAAATTGTATAGCATCGATCTGGTTTTCTCGGCGCAATGGAATACTGTAATGCCGTGTTAATTGTGTAAATAAATAAATAAATAAATAAATATAAAGTTCAAAATACATAATGGGTCACAATACATAATGGTCATAATATATAATGGTTTTATTTCTGAAACTGTACACTTTTCAGGATTGTTATAAAACTTTTCAAGTTTATATCTGTTGGCTAAATATGCAAGCATTTGTGTCACTTTGTAAAGTGTCACTTTACGAAACACCAACAAGTATAAGAACCGCGAAACAAATTGGTCAGAAACTTTGTTACCACATTTGCTAAATATTGAAACGTCGTTTTTTTTCCTCGCATTCAAAGTGAAAAGTAGAGAGTTTAACGCGAGACAAAACAACCATAATGACATTCGAATATAATAATGACGCTCGCTGGCTCGCTCGCGTGGCTAAACATCTCGTGTCATTATGGCTTGTTTTAGTCTCTTGTTGAACAATCTACTATAATACATTTATTTTAGAACGTTAATGGTGGTTGTTTATTTATCAAACCATTATAAGGTTCAAGTTAAATTATTTGATATATTTGACAGCAAATGGCATCTTTATGTCTGATAAATCGTTTAGAAAAGAAAAGGGTGAGCCCTAAGATACTGCCCTGCCTGAAGTACCCCAGAGCATACATTCTCTGCATCGGTTAGTATATGCACGCACCTTGACATATTGCTTATTATCCTCAAGGTAAGTTTTTAAACTCTTATTAAACCAATTTAGGCCAAGGCCTCTAATACCCGCTCTTTCAAGCTTTTTAATGAATATTTGTTTTGAAACGGTATCGAAGGCCTTATCCAGGTTGAGAACTAGGTATACCAACACAGCTATGTTTTCTTTGTCCAGATAAGAGCACATATTTTCTGTCAGGAGTATAACTGCATTCTTAGTGAATATGCCCTTGCAGAATCCAAATCGTTTCTCGGATAGAAAGAGGGATGCCCATTTTTAGGCCATGCCATGAGACGCACAACAAATGTGATTTAATAAAACAATGTTAAATATTCGAATTAAATTGTTGCCTCTATTTTAGATAATGCCAGCGTAAGTTGGGTAAAGTATTTAAAAATTAAAAAATAGTTACTGAAAGAACAGAAAGCTTACAGACCTATCAACGCGCTTCCAACGAAGAGATGGAGATATGTATCTGCTATATAAAGTTATCCCATTCACGGCCAATCCCAGTGTTAAATACTTACTCAAAACGGAGCACGCGGTTGGCCCGAGGACATTATAGTCATTGACGAGGACGTGAATGCTCCGGAGCAAGAAGAAAGCGATGGTAGCGGCGAGATACGCCATCAGCATCAGGCCCATCAGGTTGCGCAGCTCTGGCAGCAGCGCGTACACCAGCAACACCAGCGCCATGAACACGCTCGACACCACCAAGCCTGCAACAGATGATCTTACTCACAGCCGATTTTTCTAAATTGCAGCTCGATAGCTTAAGACATTTCAGATAATTAGGTAAATACATAAAAACCTCCGGTATAATAGTGACCCCTACTTCAGAGATAATAACTTTAAACGGCCCAATCGATTTTCATCCGGATCAATCTAGCTTTCTATATGGAAAACACTCCGCGCCCGATTCAATCCATTCATTTGGGAGCCACGATGCCACAGACCAGGACACACGTAAAACTTATACCACCCCTATGTTTGCGTCGTCGGGGGTTGAAAAGGTTCTTAACAGCCAGACGACAACAAGTCACGTTATAAGGGATCCGTTATTTCAATGCTGCGGAACCCTAAAAGGCAGGGCCTCTATTCTACAGGGTAATACTGGTAACATCCTCAGTCTTAAGCCTCCACAACTGGCTTTGTCCAATAGACATGTATCTTGCAGCACTATGGAAACACTAGGCAATCACGATCGGTAGATTCCCTAAAAGGGAATTTGAAGAAGTTCTGGCTTGACTTTTTCTCCTGAATATGGTATCAAACTGTCCTCCGCTCCTCAAACATAAATGCAGCGCGCGGTCGTGTACTACTTGTGTAGTTTATGTAACACCGCAAGGTAGTGTTCGTTACCAGTATTATTAAAACCCTCAGAGGTGAGGTGAATACATAAAGCGATAACGTTTCTCTCCCGTTAAATCTAGTTCGATTTTTACAATTTTTGAATATGTTGTATAGTATATTATGAAAAACTAGGTCTTTACGGTTTCCTTTTAAAGAAAATATTTCTTGGAAAGCAATTGATAAAACATAAACATAAACGTACAAACCGAGATATTCAATAATCATGGAAGTTGGACTTGATTTAGGGAGTGAAGAAACGTTATCGCCCGGAGTTAAATTTGTATGAAAAATATTTGACAGTTACGTGATTTAAGCATCGCCTCACCTGAGGCCCGTTTCACGAAGCTACAAGTTACAAATTACAAGCGGAAGTCTCTGATTTGCTAGAAAGAGAGTTCCGCTTGTAATTTGTAACTTGTAGCTTCGTGAAACGGGCCACTGGACCTACTCTAAAGATGTATTGTAAACCGACATACCGGAGGCTTCATAATGCTGTAATATGTACGTTAATTTCTGAGACATCCTGTAGTTTAAAGCAATATTACTTACCGTATGAACTTAGTTTGAGTCGTGAATTTGAAGCCTTGAGCATCGTAGGGCGGTTTTTTAAATAATAACGTGTTTCAGGATGCTTGGACAAGAGTGTTTTATTATCAGACCGCAGTAGTAGCTCGAAGCAAAATTCTCCAGTGTTGTAAGACTCAAGCCATTGATTTGCGTAGTTCAAACCTCGACGCAGTAATTTTCCATCCTAAAAAAAATGTAAGTGGAAAGTTAAAACTGTTTTGTGGAATAGTTCGAGTTCGAGTCGGACTCGTGCACCGATGTTTCCACAAATGAGTAACAAATTGTCACCCATCTCTCTGTTTGCCGGTCGGTAGACTATTTTACAAACCGCAACAGACATTTTTTGGCGCACTTGGAGCCCCTCCGGTCGACTTTGACCACTTCCTAATTCGTCCACTTCTAAAACTGCCCACTTCCTAATTCGTCCACTCCTAAAACGTCCTTTTCCTAAAATGTCTCTTTTATGTTCCGTATTCGTCCACTTCCTAATTCGTCCACTTCCTAATTCGTCCACTTCCTAATCAGTCAATTCTTAAGTTGTCTACTTCCAATTATTAGGGCTGTGTCGGTTACTTTGGATCTCGTGGGAATCTGTCAATTATCACCCGTAGACTACTCCTTCATGTCAAGAAACAGAAATAACGTGAAGCCATCTCGTGGAATAAAGCAACTCTGGAAGTAGACAAGTTTGGAATTGGACGAATTAGGAAGTAGGCAACTCTGGAAGTGGACAAGTTTGGAACTGGACGAATTAGGAAGTGGGCAACTCTGGAAGTGGACAAGTTAGGAACTGGACGAATTAGGAAGTGGGCAACTCTGGAAGTGGACAAGTTAGGAAGTGGTCAAAGTCGACCGGAGGGCTTGGAGCGTGGGTGAAGTGGTTCGCCCTAATACTGCTAATACTGTCCTAAAAACTGGAAGAATCTGACTCGCGCACCGAGATTTCCTACCGCCCGACTAACACTTGGCCAGATAAATGATTACTTTTAACGGTATGTTAAAAAAACGTTTCTTTTGTACTATTTCCGCTAAAATCCGCTGTTGAAACAAACATAAAAAAAAATCGGCTTTTTACCAAGGTCCAACAGAAACAGCTCTTAATTACGTTCCTCTATGAAATTCCTAATCATCAATTTTGTCCTAATGCATCGTTTATCCGAATTTTCGTTTATCCTAAAACCATTTCCGCTTAAATTTTAAAACTTTTTAGTTTTTTTATAATACAACCCTAACCTAACCGAACCGCAGATATAATTGGAAAGCTAAAAATTTGCCTGTCTCATCTAAAAACCAGTTACGTTCTGTAACGAGTATAACTGGAGCCATTGTTATCGGGTCGCGAACGCTTCTGCGCGTCCCCGCCCGAGTGTGGTGGAAATAATGCCTTTTTTTTCTTTAATACCTTAAGTGTGTGACGGACAAGATAGGGCACTTATTACGCCGAAGATATTGTATTAAGACGATTTTCCGTTCTCACATGCAGCTCAAACAGTTGACGCGTCCGCCAAATGATAAAGAGCCTTTGAACGTCCCAGGAGTTTACTTGATTCCCTGTTCCTGTGGGAAAAGCTATATAGGAGAGACTGGCCGGAACATTGCCACGAGAGTGACTGAGCACATACGGAGTATGAAAAAACAGGACAGCCGTTGTTCTGCGGTGGCGGAGCTTTCTCTGGTTTCGGATTCAACGCATTATATAAGGTGTTGGCAAGGGAAAAGTATTTTATTCCTAGGAAAGTGCGCGAAGCTATCGAAATCAGTCGTCACCAGAATTATTACCGTGATGGTGGATGGTCGGTGCCCCCGAGTTGGAAAACGGTTTTGTATACTACCTACTCCAGTGGCAAGTGTGGACGCGTCTTTAACAAGTGAGATAGTGTTGTGTGCGACCCTGCATTTGAGAATTGCAATAACGAGGAAAACGGGGGTAGTTTCTTGCCAGCCTCGCCGTTCGCACCGAGCAGCCGAGCTGACAGAGCGCTGGCCTACAGTGTTCGTCGTGCTGCGGCCGCGTCTGCTTATGACTAGGGACTCCGGACGAGCCCGAAACATACCGAGCGTTTTTCGGCAATATTTACGTAATGAACCCGGTGTGATAAATACGACCAAAAACCAATTAAGGCGGGCAAAACGAAGTTTAAAACCACATAAGTACCCACTATAGTCTTGGCCAGTATGGGTTAATTACACAAATTTAATATCATCCGTCACTTAATGTTAAAAGTATGATATAATATAAGTTATGATTAGGGTTAGGATTTTGGTGGCATATCGTGGTTCTAGAATCCATGGAGTCGCTTTTTCCTAATTATTATAATACATGACACTTTGATTTTGACCTTCAGTATGTTTATATTTCAAAATGAACTCAATAAATTTTTTGTTCCATTATTCCATACCTAATAAAATTTGCTACTTTGTAACGCTTTCACACAGAAATAATCTCCATACCAATATTTGTTTAAATTGGTTTAGCGGTTTAATGAACAAATGAATTTTGAAATATTGAAACACTAAAGGTCAAAATCAAAGTGGTATGTATTATACATAATAAATAGGAAATAGTGACTCTATGGATTCTAGAACCACGATTTGCCACCGAAATGAGTGTATATCATAGTTTCGACTACGTACCTACTCTCGGAATATCATGCTATCGAATGTTCGTTGGCTCGACTGTTACTGGATCGAATATTCGCATGGTAGAAAAGCGTAGAAAAAATAAATCGTCAAATCGAAATTGAGATTTCGATTTACATCCCATAGAAAATCTCAGACACGAATGTTTATTGGCTCGACTGTTTCTGGATCGAATATTCGCTGGGTAAAAACTAAAAGCTAAAAGCGTAGAAACGATAAATCGTCAAATCGAAATTGAGGTTTAATAACCATAACCATATAATTCTAGATTACGTTTTGTCGATTGTACATATTTCGCCCACAAGTATTTCGATCCAGCGAATATTCATTACAATAACAGTCGAGCCAATGAATTTTCGATACACCACTGATCGAAGCTATACAATTCTAGATTACGTTTTGTCGATTGTACATATTTTAGCCACAAGTATTTCGATCCAGCGAATATTCATTACAATAACAGTCGAGCCAATGAATTTTCGATACACCACGGATCGAAGCTATACAATTCTAGATTACGTTTTGTCGATTGTACATGTTTCGGCCACAAGTATTTCGATCTAGCGAATATTCATTACAATAACAGTCGAGCCAACGAACATTCGATAGCATGATATTCCGAGAGTACGTAGTCGAAACTATGATATACACTCCACCAAAATACCTAATATATATATAATTATTAGTTATAATTATATATATATTAGGTATTTTGGTGGAGTGTATATCATATTATTATTATTATTTTATATTTAGGTGAATTAACGAAAAAAACAGAACACACTAACGATTTAGGGGAAAAATCGCGAAAAGCAGTTTTGTACATGTTATATTGCGGTTGATATAAGTCTACCGGCCAGCAACAACCTTTTAACCTTAGTTTCTATCTCATGAACCGACACGACGCCAGTTTTTGAGTTTAGTTTAGTTTTAGTATAAATTCTAGTGAAAATAAGGAAAATTCAATTTGCAGCAGGCGAAGGTCATGAAATTAGATCTATGCGACTGCTAGGATATTAAATTAGTGTCTATATTGGCTCTTATAAAAATTTGTAGTTCGAATAATTCGAATGTATTGTTATTCATAATCATCACAAGTCATAAAGTGTTTTTTACTGAACCGGTTTTTATTTTACGGCTTTTATAAAACAAACCTAACCTAACCTAACCTCATTTACCAGCTAGATATTTCAAAAGTCCTGAAACAAAAACCGTTTCAGTAAAAAACACTTAATGACTTGCGATGATTATGAATAACAATACATTTGGACTACAAAATTTTATATGAAACAAAGAGCTCTCATTAAATTACCATTTAAAACTGTGTGTTGGGATCACTTGGGATCTTAGCAGTCGCGTGCTGAACGCGGAACGCAGAACTCGCCGCTCGCTGAGGGATCGACACCTAACATGCCTCCCGCCATGTTATCATTTAACCCCCTTACTAATAAACGTTGAGTAACGGTGGTGTAGCTAAACCATGCTTTGTCCTTATCTGTCCAATTCAAATGTCACAATGACAGGATAAGGACAAAGCATGGTTTAACTACACCATAGTCACTCAACGTTTATTATAATAGTAAGGGGGTAAGTGATTTACTTTTCCACTTGCCGCGCCTATGATTAACCGGCGAGTTTAGGTTTTCTCAACAGAGCCGCGCGTACAGAAACAATTCTGACGTCCGACCCTTGCGCTCACATTCGACTGCTGAGGCACACGACGGCGCATGAGTTCGCAACTTCGCACTTCCCAAATGTGGGTATAGCGCTCGGTTAATTTGAAATGGCGCGTCCTCTAAAAACTTAATAGGCTGATACGAGGCTTCATGCGGTCGTATTTAAACTGCGGTTCAGATTAGTTTTGTTTAAGTTAGTTGCAGTTTAAGTTAAATAGGCGCGTTTTATCCCCCCAGACGAACTTAGATGTTAAAATGGCGTGGCCAATTAACATGCATTTATACATTCAAGAAAACTGTTATTTACTAAACTTACTTACTTCTAAAATATATCGCTTCTCGGAATCCCCATAAAGAGGATCCATTTGTGTCGAACATTCGTAATAATAGAAAATATCGTTATTTAACACTACGAAATCGTTATCAATTTTTTTCTCAGTTATTATTGCGTCCCGTTCCTTTATATCCTTGTTGAAGATCTCTATCAAGGAATAATTTATTTTGACTTTATATTTTTCTTCTATTTCCGTTATGTTATCACATTCGTTTGAGACATCTTCTATGTAAAAATAAATGTAACCATCCGGACAGCATTTGGTAATGCACGGCTTTTCCTTGCAATCCTGAGTGATGTTTACTGTTATATTATTGTTCGAATACGTATAGTCTGCCGCGCACGAGTCGGAGGCATTGTCCGCTCGCGCTAGGCCGAGGAACAGGGAGCTCAGAACAAAAGCGCGGGCGATCATCGCGGAGACGCGGGGCTCGCGGCAGCGGCGGCGCGGGACTAAACACAATGAGGACAAACCCCAATAAAAGAGAAATGTCGCAAATTAAGTTCATATTGATTTATTTTTCCTGAATAGTTACTTTGTATAATTTACTAACGCATTTTCCCAAAATAGTCGTTAAAGTCCCAGGGCGGCGGCCTCGACGCAAATTAAATTTATGACCAATTAAACATACAGCCTACTAGACTAGCTTTTGTCCGCGATTTCGTCTCTGTAGAAGTCGTTAATCGCTACTCGCAGATAAAAATTACCTTATGATGGAAGAACGTATAAAAATCCATATTAAATTTTATTCAAATCGGTTCATTGGTTTAACCGTGAAAGCGTAACAAACAGACTGACAAAGTTATTTTCATATTTATAATATGAGTATGAATAGCAATTGCTTGCAACTCCGTTCACATAGAAATTGTTGTGCTTTAAGCTATAACCATACCTTGATCTAAATCGGTTCAGCGGTGAAAGCATAACAGACAGACACAGAGTTTTATTTTAGCATTTTATAATATTAAGTAGTTTAGATATGGAAGTATGGATAACGCTTGCTGTTCATTCCAGAATGATATGACACATAATTGCACGAACATCGCACAAAACACGAAAAAGCCTTTTAAAGTAATTTTATTAAATCGCCCGATTTCCTCCTAACGTCTGTCTGTCAAAATATTTTATAACTTACATTGATAACTTTATGGCTCTACTTTGAATATTGGTATTCATAATTAGTTTTATTATAAGTTATCATTAAAAACCACAGTGTTATGCGGCGTCACACATGGGCTTTACGAGGATAAAGAACAAGTGTAAACGTGTAAGTAGGTATATGCTTCATCGACGAACACTGCACTTACTTAAATCAATAGCTAAATCAGTAGCTACCTTTAAATATCATTTCAAGAATTATTTACCTATTAGCTTCCCAAATATCTGGATCATAAGCAGTTGTACACACACACACGCACAGACGAACACACACACACACACACACACACACACACACACACACACACACACACACACAGAGATAAGATAGTATAATATAGGGTTTTTTATATGTATAATTGATCACTCTCTAATGATCTCAAAATCGTAGCAATTTTATTATAGGTTTGTAATATATTGTTTATTTTTTAATTTTAACGCCATCGATCGCCATACTCTCCCTGGTCTCACTGAAAACCAGCGTCTGTGAATGTATCAATGACATAAAATGACATAAATAAATGTATCAGACATAAATGACATAAATAAATGTATCAGAGGCATAAAGCTGAGTGAAGACCATTTTGGCCATAATAAAAAATAAATGTACTTAAGTTAAGACAATTTTATGATTGTAAACTGTTTTTTAGGGTTCTGTAGCCAAATGGCAAAAAACGGAACCGTCATATATCATGTCTGTCCGTCCGTCCGTCCGTCTGTCCGTCCGTATGTCACAGCCACTTTTTTCCGTAACTATAAGAGCTATACTATGGAATCTTTGTAAGTAGATGTTTTCGGTGAACCGCATTAAGATTTTCATACAAAAATGGAAAAAAAACAATAAATTTTTGGGGTTCCCCATACTTAGAACTGAAACTCAATTATTTTTTTCATCAAACCCATACGTGTGGGGTATCTATGGATAGGTCTTCAAAAATGATATTGAGGTTTCTAATATATATTTTTTCTAAACTGAATAGTTTGCGCGAGAGACGCTTCCAAAGTGGAAAAATGTGTGTCCCCCCCGTAACTTCTAAAATAAGGGAATGATAAATGTAAAAACTTTTTAACAAAAAAAAATAACCGCCGAAAAAAGAAAACTGAAAAGCAAAAAATAAATCAGAGCCTTTTAAGTCTTACTAAGCTCCTATACTAATGTTAATACCTTAATAAATAATTTTGAGTCGGCGCCAAACAAACAAACAATAGCAAATTAACTATTTCGTAAAGTATTGTATGTGTGTGATGGTATGTGCTACCTCCTGAGTGGTTTGAAGTCTGTGCCTGCCATGCTTGTTTGTTTGTTTGGCGCCGACTCAAAATTATTTATAAAGGTATTAACATTAGTATAGGAGCTTAGTAAGACTTAAAAGGCTCTGATTTATTTTTTGCTTTTCAGTTTTCTTTTTTCGGCGGTTATTTTTTTTTGTTAAAAAGTTTTTATTTTTCACTTTTCAGTTTCTTTCTGTGTTAATAGATACTTATTCTTTGATTACTTACTTTAACTATTCATTGATCGCTAGAAAACACAAACGTGTCTATACTTACAATTCGTTCCATAGACGAGTCTCGTGAAGTTGCTACCTATGGGAAGAAACCTCCCGATAATGTTGTTCCAAAAGATGTGAACAACTGTGGCGGTCTTTTGTCTGAGCTAAAATTAGCTACCGAATCCCGTGTCATGCTTAGAGGTAACATATCACCTATATTCTATAACATATACCTGTGGGCCTCGTCAATGGTGTTTTTTTTCTTATTATGTTGTTTTATTAGTGGCTTTCACTCCTAGGTGTATTTCGCCAGTATCGAGTTTTAAACAATCGCCATGGACTTATTTGGGAAACAAGTCCATGGATATCACACGCGAGGACAATTGTTCGGTTAAAGAGATTTACTCTGGAGGACTAAACAGAAGCACATGGGGTTAGCTATAACAACAAAATGGGAACAACACTTGATAAAGCTGTAATCGACCTCGGAAAGAAACTTTTTGCCAAGGGGCAGGTTTATGTTGCACTTAGTATCGTTAAACTACTTGAAGGTATTGCTTTATCTGACTTAGAGCGAAATAAGGTAGGTGTTACAAACGCCACACGATGAACGAGCTTTAGCAGAAATGCAGAAACTGAGAGGTTTACACACTACACACAATTACGTCGCAATAGGTTTGTTACACTCTGATTAATAATTTAAAAACCTTAGTTTCCAAACAAATAAGGGCTTCCCTCGACAGCCTTCCAACTCTATCATCAAACGCCATCATCAGACCCTCGATGGTAGTCATAATCCTTGCATCATACTCAAGTTAGGTATAAAGTTCTCA
Source organism: Acleris cristana (assembly GCA_948252455.1). Classification (NCBI taxonomy): domain Eukaryota; kingdom Metazoa; phylum Arthropoda; class Insecta; order Lepidoptera; family Tortricidae; genus Acleris; species Acleris cristana. The sequence continues at coordinate 13,163,864 of OX411782.1, read as the reverse complement.
TTAAGATGCATGAATAAGAGAAATCACGAGGTAGCTGCTGTAATCCGTTGAAGAGTTCCCTCATCTGTCTTCCGTCTCAGTCATCAGATCAACATCAAGTCTCCGTCATGTTGTAGTGTCATTAGAATTACATATGTGTGCTAAGTTTGAACATAATCGGTTCACATATAAAAATTCATGGGGTCAACTAACAATCCCTATATTTCTACCATTGACGGAGGGGGGGGGGGGAGTTTCAAATTAAATGGGAGCAATTTCAAAGTATATCCTATCCAATAATAAAAGAATTATTGAAATCAGACAACTCAGTAAAAAGTTATGCGGGATCATACATAGTAGCCATAGTAGCCATTTGTGGTCTTCATCATCAGTTCCACTTCACCAAATCATACTTTCTGAATGAAAATGCTGGATTTGTTACTAAAAATACTAAAATTGCTATATGTATGCATTTAATATTTGAAGAGTTCCCTCAATTCCTCACGGATCCCTTCATCAGATTCAGATTTGGTGACAATGGGACTACCTTGGGAGTATACTCTATCAAACCAAAAAAGAATTTTTAAAATCGGACCGCGCTGTAAAAAGTTATGCGTGATCATACATAAAAAAAAAAATATATACGCGTCGACTTGAGAACCTCCTCCGTTTTTTTTCGTCGGTTAAAAATAATATATGATGTACATTACCATGCAAACTTCCACCGAAAATTGGTTTGAACGAGATCTAATAATTAGTTTTTTTTTTAATACTTTATAAATCGTAAACCGCATTTTACCTTTCATTCAATCAACTCCAATATAATAAAGAATAAAGAAAAACGTTTATTTAGATGTATAGTGGTACGGAACCCTACGTGCGCGAGTCCGACTCGCACTTGGCCGGTTTTTTTATGTGTTGAATAAACAATTTTTTATTTCAATTCACTTTGACTTTTGAGTTTCTTGCGGCGTTTCTTCTCAGCAGTGGTCTCTTGCGAAGCGCTGGTAGATTTTTGACGTGTAAAAGTGCCCGTGTGGCCTACTTACTAAATAAACATCTTTTATCTTTTTTTTTACACAATACGATTACCTAAAATTTGTGTGTTTGCATTTCTCGGTATTATAGGCAGTCGGCAAAATTATCTTTTAGACCCAAATTAAAAAAACAACCAAAACCATTTTTTTTTGTAATTATACTAACAATTTTAATAATGTGTATTTTTAATTTTGACGTCCTCCTTTACAAGAATGATATTTTAAACACATGTACTTAATATAGAGCTCGAAATAAAAATAAAAAAAACCGGTGAAAGGCGAGTCGGACTCGCCCACCGATGGTTCCGCACATGACACTTCAAACGGTTAACTCAATTCAAAATTTGCACCGCCGCCGTTCCTTGCATAAAGACCTTTATTTTTTGTGATTTAATTAAAATGTTGGGTTTTCAGATTTTTTCCTATACCTATTTTAGTATGAGACGTTATTACTTGCCAAATTTCATAGTTGTAGGTCAACGGAAAATACCCTATAAATTTTGATTGCCTTGAGAGTGTCGAAATATACGTTTTTAGCGGCATAATCGGCCGTATCTTTTTTTTTAGATTAACTTAGAAGTTTGATTTTTTTCACAGCTTCAAGGGACTGTAGACTTGAGTATTATGGTTTAAATTTCAACTTGATAGGTTCCCGAGATAAAGGGTCTTGACACACAGACAGACGGACAGCTATCACCGAGGTACAACAGCTTCCCCTATGCTATGCCAAGTTAGTTTCAGACAATCGATAACAGGTATGCCGAATAAAAGTATGCTAAACAAAATTATGCGTAAAAATAATCGGTCATAATAATAGTATGCGAACTTATGCCAAGTCTGTTATGCTAAAACAGTTTCGGACGGTTAATGTTATGCCAAATAGAGGGAACCCCGGGTGCACACTAGCAATATTCGGACAGGTTGCTACATGACCTTTTTTGCTGCGAATGACGTCTAGGTATTTTACGCTATGTAAAGGAATAAGTATGTCGAACTGAACTACCCATAACCTATAGGTACGCGGTGGCACGTGAACGCGTGATGATGCAATTCGGGGAAAACAGATTGGCTTAATTAAATATAATATATGATTCAATACACTACAAAACACTTTTTTGAAACACCACATACACCAAGTAACGGAATATAATATACTTATAGGTAAATATCAATTTTGGCTTTATCCTTTCCTGTAGGTATCCTATAAGGCGCTTAGCTACACTGCATAAAATTTTACTCTAGCAACCCAAATCAAAAATAGCCTCTGTAGGTATATTATTAGTCAGGTAGGTAGGTATAATGTACTTAGATTAGGTACCTACTATTAGTAAAGAGATCATTAAATCAATTTGTTACTTTCAAAGATTTATTTAAAACAAAAAAAAGGCACACAACTTACAGATGATATAATTAGATGGTGTTTTTTTAGATTACCGCCAACACACAAACAAACAAACACAATTTAGGCTAGGTATTCATAACATTAATAAACCTAAGCATACTATAAGTATAGATATCGATTTTGGTCTTTGGCCATCACTGGAGATATCTAGGTACCTACGCCGAAAATCCCAATATTATCGGACCGGATTTCTGTAGGACGACCTCTTGGATACTTTGTGTGATCTCGATATACTTAACGTCAATTACCTAAGTGAAAAAAAAAACAAAACAAAAAACCGCCTTGGAAAACGCAAAAAAATGACTGCTATTAAAATGATAAGTAGGTACCCAATAAATAGGTTAGTCCAACTAAAGTCGGCTTTTGGTTGAAAATATTGTAAGTCGCCGACTTCAGTTGGACTAAGCTATTAGGTAGGACTTTTTGCGTTTTTGAAGGCAGTTTTTTGTTTTTTAAAACATTTATTTTATTTTATACTTTTTAGTGATTATAATTAGCTTATGTAGTCCCACTTCTTAGTTGATATATATGAAACTTTAAGACATTTCAAGCTCGCCGCAAGCAACGCGGCGGGAAAGTCATAGTAATATTTAAACAATTATACCTATAATAGTAATATTAAATGTTCTTCGTTGTAGTCGCTCAACTATCTTAATCGAGATATCTTATCCTCAACCTTGAAATCGGTACCGTTGAGGAGTTCCGGTGGCCATCTGTGGTCTTCATCATCAGTGACACTTTCTGGACTTGTACTTGTACTAAAAATACTAAACGCGCTATATGTCTACCTACAATATTTGAGAAGTTCCCTCACTGATTCCCTCATCAGATTCAGATATTTGGTGACAATGGGATCACCTCGGAAGAATACTCTATCAAACGATTTTTTTTGTTGTTGAAATCTTTCCACAATTATTGAGTAAAAGCGGCGTAAGGGCGCCTAGGGTTGCGAGGGCCAAAATATTTATTATAGATTCATACTTAGCCGGACATTGTTCCCTGCTAGCGTGTAACACTGGAAAAAATGAGTAGGTACCTAAGTATTTTTTACTATTATTCATTTCAGATCTATTTTACTTTTAATTACCTATGTGTTATTGTTATTGTGAGTCACATTGGGCCAGCCCCGCGCCCGGCGACTCCTGCGAAATCGCGAGTCATGTCATGTGTGTAGTGTATGTCTGAAGTCCCAGATAATCCTTACTCGCCCGTGTGACACAAAGGGCTGTCCTAGCTATAGATACATTTTAACCTTTGATTCTTAAAGTCTGAGGCTGAAGATGTAAATGTAAATGTAAAATGGCGAGGACATAAGGGCTTTTAAATTTTTATTTGTTTTGAAGATTATCAAGCAAAGACTTCCGAAAAAAAACAATTTTCAACTCCTATAAGAGCAGTCGACATTTCAAAGCTTACTTTTAGTTTCACTTGTTTATTTTAACAAATTCTTGTTCCCGCCATTTTTAGGGTTCCGTAGTCAAACTAGGAACCCTTATAGTTTCGCCATGTCCGTCCGTCCGTCCGTCCGTCCGCAGTCTAGCTCAGAGACTCTTAGTACTAGAAAGCTGTAATTTGGCATGAATATACATATTAGTCACGCCAACAAAGTGGTAAAATAAAATCTTGAAAAATATTTTTTTTTAGTGCACCTCCCCTACACGTTACGTGGGGATGTTTTTTTTCTTTCTTGTCTACCCCATAGTGTGAGGTGTCGTTGGATAGGTCTTTCAAAAATATTGCGGGTTTATTAACACCATTTTTCTATTAAGGGATTCGTTTATGAAATATTAAGCTTTAAAGCGCTATTTTTTGTTAGAGTCAAGTGTCCCCCCCCCCCTACAGCCAAAACTACAAATACTAAAAATCAGAAAAATATCTTCAACGAAAGCGCATATAACGAATTTTAAAGGAAAACTATCACGGCTAAGTAGACATGATTGGTTCCTGAGATACAGGCGACTAAAGTGTTTATACCTACCAAAATCGCCTATGATAATGATAACTTTGAATAGAAAAATTGTTGATGGGGCCTGCACGCGGGGGGAGTCGAACTGTCCAAGTAACAAATTGAGCGACAGCCGCGCTCATAAGCGCGAGCGCCCAGATGCTGTTCGGACGTGCCCCGGAATGCTACCTACAAGTTTGCGATTTGCGATCTGAAAGTTTACAAATTTTCGATTAGATTAAATTGATTTGAGTTGAGTATCGTTTGGAAAACTTAAAATTCTATTTACAAGACCTTGTTTTTTTCAATTTCAGTTAATTACTTCATAAAAGATTAAAGACTTTTATTGCAATTTAAAGTCGGTTTGAAGCAGTTTAGATACCTAACTACATAGGTATACTGATCTCACACTTGAAAGCTTGGCTCTTGCCAGCGGAGCAATTGTATCTATTACGTACCTATACGTACCTAATTATTGTACTTCCTTACTCGAGTTTTGTGTTTAATTATATATATTGTATGTACCTACATACCTACATAGGTACGATCTCGGGTACTTAATTCTATTTTCTTTTGACTTCCGTTCGTTAGGTTATAGGTTTTGTATTAATGATACACGTACCTACTGTGTGTTACCACTGTATTAATAAAAAGTAATTGTTGTGTTATAGTTTTATTATTGTATCTATTGCGTTTGTTAGTACTTTACCTCAAAAGCATAAAATCCTGGTAGCGATTCACCGGTTCGCATTTCACCTCGAACGTATATTTAAGTATCGCGTTGTACCTTGATCGTTTACTTTTTTAGTCGCTATAAGTTTTAGTCCCATTTAACCTCGATCGTACATTTAACTATAGCGTTGCGTCTCAATCTTAATTTTTTTTAGTTGATATTAATTTTTGTCGCATTTCACCTCGAACGTATATTTAAGTATCGCATTGTACCTTGATCGTCTACTTTTTTAGTCGCTATAAGTTTTAGTCGCATTTCACCTCGATCGTAAATTTAACTATAGCGTTGCGTCTCAATCTTTTTTTTTTTTAGTGGATAGTAGTTTTTGTCGCATTTCACCCCAATCGTTTGATAAATTTTCGCTTTGTATTCTAATCGTCTATTTCAGTATTAGACAGTATCTTTAGTCACAAAGATAATATTTCAATGAGTTTGATAGCATTTAAGACATGAAACTACAGGTACAAAACACGTTTTACATAAAATGTTACAGAATTTTAGTGCGAACGTCAATTAACGCGTCAAATTAAATAGAGTCCCAAACAAATATCGATCGCGACGAAATGCGTCTAGGGTAAAATACTACACGAAAAATGAAATGCAAGAAATAAAACTATCGAGGTTTATTTCAAATAGCAATTAACGCGTCAAATAAAACAGCGTCCCAAACAAAACTCAGTCGCGGTGAAATGCGATTATGGTGAAACACTACTCGGAAAATAAGATGCTACAAATTACATATACTAAAGTGAACAGCCACATGAAATATTGCTTCAAGAAAATAAGCTATTGAGATTTTGTACGTTCGAGGTGAAATGCGAACCGGTGAATCGCTACAAGGATTTTATGCTTTTGAGGTAAAGTACTAACAAACGATCTATTGTAGGTATGTACCTTAATATTGTACCTACTTAGGTACTTACATATTGTGTTTAATATATACTTACATATCGTATAAACCTACTTACATACCTACGTCCTCGGGTGCTTGATTTGTAATTATTCTGTCTCCAAGTGCAAAGTTGACTCCGTTCGTTTTTTTTTTAGGTTATAGGTTAGGTAGGTATTCAAGACACGTACCTACCTACCTACTGTGTGTTGCCACTGTAGTAATAAAAATAATAGGTAAGTACTTATTTTTAGTCGTTATTAACCGTCAAACGTTATTCTCGTAGTGGTAGTCCCCTACGTACTCAGAAGACGCACATTGTGACGGGCAACTACGGAACCCTACACTGCGCGTGGCCCGACACGCTCTTGGCCGGTTTTTTACATTTAAGTAGGTACATTTATTTATGTATTTTTACATTTATAACTCCGTTTGGAGGCGGGGGGAAATCACATGAGACATGAATCGGAAGGGGAAAATTCGAGCTTTAAAAGGCTTTAAATAATGTACATGTTCAAGATTTATAATATTCTATTTATTTTAACAGTTATAAGAAAGAAACAAAGAAAATATTTTGAGTGTCTACACAATTATAAAGCAAAGTGAAAACCAATTACGGAACTATTTATGCCTAAAGATACTAAGGGCCGAGTTTACCAAGCAATTACCAGACTGTTAAGTCTTAATCAGCTGTTAGTCAATACATTTGACAGACGTTAAACCGCGAACCGTCCTTTTAATTGTTGGTGAACACAGCACTAAAGGTGTTACCAGAGGGCTTATTGCCTAACGCACTCGCAATCGCAACCGGCTTCAAAGACGAGCAATTGTTTTCATTTTGTATGCAGACAAGCCTTCGATTTTCGTTAGTACACAACACGAGTGCGTTAGACAATAAGCCCTCAGGTCAGCATATAATAAATGCTGCAGTATGTAGCCAGCCCACAGCGCTGATTAATGACCAAACACACTATAGAAACGCGCCGCGACGCAACATGTCGTCACCCGCTGTGCGCCAAGTTCATCACCAACACGTCGGATGGCCATAGGATGACTTAACACGTATCGCGTTCTGTCGGGTCGCGTGGCATTTCAATAGTGTATTTCTGCCATTACACGGCTAGACCCAACACTATAAAAAAACTGACAAGAGCCGGACCATGCACAGCGCAGCGTTCCGACGTCGTTCCTACAAACACAAAAAGCTATCTTGAAAAACAACAATTACTTAACTAGTTATGAACGAATTTTCTATTTATATTTATGTGCTGTTTTAGATGATTTTAAGAAGATAATCAAGTGTTTAACTTCAGTCGTCTGTAGGTATCTCAAGAACGAATAAAGTCTTCTTAGTCACGTGATAGTTTTAGCCTTTTAAATTCGTTATATTATGTGCTTTCATTTAAGATATTTTCTAGATTTTCAGTATTTGTAGTTTTGGCTGTAGGTGGGGACACGTAACTCTAGCGAAAAAGGCACAAACTTAGAGTTCAAGTTAACCTAAACGGTAAATATTGATAATTGAATACACATAATGGTTTCCCATAGCTACTCGTCCTTATCCAACAAAACATCACACGACACGACGTAGTAAAAAAAATATTTTCTCTTGCTTTACGTGCACGGGAGATACTCTACAATTTTATATACTTAACTATATTTTATCATTGATCGTATTGCGCGGCATAAATATCTATATGTGTACAAAGTTTCAGTTTACAGACAGACGGACAGATTAATTATTAAACGTTGAGACTATAATTATAATTGTGCCATATAATAACCGCTTAGATTTATCTGTTGCTCTGTTATTAATTGGGATTGTTCATATTTTTACAATTACTCTAATTCGAAAACCATTTCGAGGGGTTTTAAAGCCGTTCTGCATTATTAAGTTTTTGAAATATTTATCTAGTTCGGATATTTCGACAAAAGTATAATTAACCTTTGTTTGACTTTCGTTTTCGACTTGAAACCCTCCTAGGTGTACCTTACGGGTTAGGCGAAAACATTACAACAACATTATTACAATCACTTTTTATGATTAGATATTATTTAATTGTTGTAATTTATTAGAAAATGTCAGCCCAAATTTAAAATAATCATGTCATCCATAAAATGTCTGCTAAATAAATAAAGATATTCAAATATAACTATTGGGTCAAATTCCAAATTAATGAAATTGGTCACTTAAAATTACCCATTCTTTCAAATTATAATGTTAAAAACCGTGAGATAGCTTATAATATAATAAAAAATAATGTTTCGCTATGTTAAAAGTATGCTAATCGTGGACAAACTTGTTTCGACTTATAGTTATTTACTAAAGTAAAACATTTAACCACCGATTAAATGTCTTTATGAAAATTGTCCAAATTAAAATATGCTGAATTAATATATGCCAAAGATTTAATGTGGCAATAAAAACATTAAAAAAATATACATATTTTGGCGTTTTAACCGCGGTTATTGTTGTCTTCAATATATTGACAACTACCAGCAACTTTTGATGTCAAAATCAACGGACCCAGGGCTAGTAGCCATTCCATTTAAAAGAACAAGAAATTATTAAGTTTATCTTGAATAATATGCGAAGACAATAATGACGGCGGTTAAAACGCCGAATAATCACCCCCTTCCTCAGGGTGGCAACGCCTTTGCACTGCTGCTGCAGTCTTAAGATTGTAGTCTATGGGTCTCAGACAAGATCAGCGGGCCTAGTATGGTTGCGTCTATATCGCGTGTCAAATGTGGATAAAGCATCCGTCACTCTCGTTCTTATTTGCGTCTCAGAAGGTGACGGATGCCTTATCCAAACTTTGTCACGCGATAAATGCACCCATATTAGGGCCCCAGGTGGCCAGTATTGTCGTTTGCCTTCTCTATGCCATAAAGAAAACAGTTGCTATTTTTTTTATGTAAGTGATATTCGACCAAATATATCGCCAAAACAGCAGCTCCCGAATCAAACAAACACTGCTACGGCCTACGGCGGACATATTCATCCGTCATTAATTCGTAAATACCTAAGTCTTAGCATTGTTTATTATTGGTGAAAAATATTAAGATCCTTCCCTTTTTTGAAGTCTAAAAGGAAAAGCGTTCAGACACTTCAGACCCCGTATTATGGTCGCCTTTATAGTGGATAAGGCATCCGTCACTCTCGCGCTTAAATAATGGGTAGAAAGTGACAGATGTTTCATCCACATTTTATCCTCGTCACGCTCAAGTTCGACTTTAGGATCCCTATATGCTCGCAATTCTAATACAGAATTCCTCGCTTCGTTCTAGATGCAATAAACCACCCTCGCCGTAAATATATCATGTCAATCCCTTGTGAAGTTGTGACATAAGCTATGGTTTCTTATTAAGTTCCTTGTCGCCGGCGGGATGGGCATTCACGTCGACGCTGGTGGTTGCGCAGACGGTGCTGTGCGAGCTGCGCCCGTGGTCGGTCGCCAACGTGCTGGGCTCGCTCGCACGCAGCTTGCTGACGAACGCGTTGTTGATTGAGAACCTTAACAGAAGAGTTTGAAGGTATGAATGTACAAGCGGCAAATGGGTATCACTTTAATGTACCTGGGTTGTTCTGTGAGTAAAGCAGTTATGCATGACCTTCAGTGGCATAATTTTATTTTGTGATTATGCGATTTTTATCTCGTACAAGCCTAGAGCAAGCCTAGAGCTTAGTTTGGGACTAGGTCTATTGGTGTGAGATTGTCCCCTGATATTTATTTGGTTATTAATTTAACGAATTTCCATACAAACTTCTACTTCTCATTTTGCTTACAAGTACCTAGTACCTATAATTTCGAAAAAAAGATCGTTATTAAATACCAATTTACACATTCCTGACCAATCTCCTGTATAAACTTCTAGCCCCCATTTTATACCCTTAGTAATTTTTAATCACGGGGGCCTAGCCGAGATGCAAACACTACTAAGTACTAACGTTTATCTTTTCTATCGATCAAAAAGTCGCTATATAATATGTTTCAACGATCTACAAAAATTAAAATATTAATTGGTCCTTACTTGCTGCACAACGATAAAATTACTTTTTTCTTGCAAACAAGTACAACAAACAGGAAGAAACCGGCGAAGAGGTTGTAGGCATCTGGTATGTACCACAACCACGAATCTTGCGCTACGATCGCGCTCAACGGCTCGAACATCCAGGTGATGCCCATCACCAGAGATAGCGTCACGTAAGTCTTGAACCTGAAATTTAAAGTAACAATATAACACTTACGCTAGTAGGTAGATAGCATTGCTTTCGCACATTAAGAAATCATCACTAGTTAGCCAAAAAAATGTCCTACAAGAGTGCCTGGATATAGAGTCTATTTCCTTTGGCCAAAATATTTTTGGTCAAATGTATTATTTCCCAAATATTTGTATCTCGTCGCAGTTGATTTATTTGTTAACCGACTTCAAAGAAGGAGGAGGTTCTATGTTCTACTCTGGGTTCCCTCTATTACGCCGAAACTTTTTTTTGCCAAATGTATAGATACGCCGTTTTTTTTTAAAGTTTTGTGTAATTCTGGTAGAATAGGGTAGGGGTTGGGTTAGGTTTATATTTAATAACTATTCGAAAAATTCAAAGGTATCAGTAGAATAACAAATATGTGAAATTATTATTATACGAAATCATACATTCGGACATATGTATTTTTTTATGTATGTTCACCGATTTCTCCTTCAATTGTGTACCGATTTTAAAAATATTTTTTTGGTTTGATAGAGTACCTATACTTCCGAGGTGGTCCCGTTGTTACCAAATCTGAATCCGATGACGGGATCCGTGAGGAATTGAGGGAACTCCTCAAATATTATAGGCATTCATATTATTTAGCGATTTTATTATTTTTAGTAACAAGTCTAGCACTTGTTCAGAAAGTTGCATTTGGTGAAGTGGAACTGATGATGAAGACCACAGATGGCCACCGGTACTCCTCAGCGTCTCCTATTTTAAGTATGGATATCTCGATTAAGATAGTTAAGAAGAAGAAGAAGAACATTTAATTCATATTCATATTCATATTCATATTCATATTCATTTATTTCTTAACGCATTCCTAAAAAAATAAAAAATAAAATTTAATTTAATAAATATTTTAATTGTTTAACTGTTGTGTGTTACTATGACTTTTTTGCGGTGTTGCTTGCGGCGACCTTGAAATATCTTAAAGCTTCATATCAACTAAGAAGTGGGACTACATAACAGTTTATTATGATAAAGACTAAAAAGTATCAAATAAAATAAATGTTTTAAAAAACAAAAAACTGCCTTCAAAAACGGAAAAAATAACTTATTTTAAATGGTAGATAATAGATCAGTCCAACTGAAGCCTTACTTACAATATTTTTAATCAAAAGCCGGTTTCCATTGGATTGACCTATTTATTTTTATTACCTACCATTTAAAAGTAGTTATTTTTTGCGTTTCTGAAGGAGGTTTTTTTTTAAACATTTAGATTTAATAGACGTAGGAAGTGGATTCGATATACCAGATGTAAAACAAATATAACACTATACACAATAATTTTAACCAAACGTCAGGCTTCCCTGGATAGAAGCAGCTTTCTCTTAGAATGTGTAGTACATGGCCCATTAAAATAACAATAAAATTGAGCTACGAGTATTTAACCAAAATAAATCCGTTCACCTTTTTTATTAGTATATATATAACTTTTTAGGTTAAATTATTATTGGTTAGTATTAGAAATTTATTATTACATAAAATATAAAACTATTTTTATGCATCAATTATTCATTCATTATCATATTCATGCAGGTATTTACAGATGTTTTTTCTCAGAAAGCGGTTGGGCCATACTTGTGTGTGTAGATGTACATTGTAGCTGTGCATGTTGTCTCTGACCACTGACTGGCAGAAATGTTGGTTTATAACTTGAAAAAAATAAAGGTACTTATTTATTTAAATTGTCTATTTATTTTTAAAGGTATTTTAAATATGGGCTTTGTTGCCTGAAATAAACGTCTTGTATTATATTAGGTACCTATAGGGTGCACGGGATCGAGCCGAATCTCATCAAATCTTACTTTGAGGAGAGGGAGTTTCGGCATGTATGACGTAATTTTTTTTAAATTAAAAACTGTGTTAAAATAAGTAAATAAAATCACTTCACTAAAATATGGGCAAATCTTACACAATAATATTTATTGTTTTTTTTTAATAAATCCAATGCATTTAAATTAGAAACACACGTTTTGAAAAATCTCACGTGAGATTGGGGGATGGCGGAGGGCCCTCTGGAGGGGGTGTCCGAAAATCGCCAAAAGTAACGTAATTAATGGACACCCCTAAAGATTTACGCATAATTGACGAATTTCAAATGTACCTAACCATGCAGTCGCCGTATATAAATGACGTATTAATATTAAATAAATTTAGTTGCGATATCATATCAGTATCGAAGCAGCAATCGCACTGCCGCTCTCAGTGCGGCGCGTTCGGCGCGTTCGCATACTCAAAATCGTTCCCAAAGCTTGGCGGAGTGTTGGGCCGCAACGCGCCACCTCAGCTCGAAGTGCGTTTGCGGCTTTAGGTAATTGTTAGTTGTTTTGTTAAGGATGCCCATGCCCAAGTACATTTTAGACTTCTTTCACTGACCCTTTTCGTCTTGATGCTCTCTCCTCATGTAGGTATATGCGATTAACGTAGATATTAATTTTAAATTATGAGATACTTAATATATAATTTACTACTTTTCGCGAATTCGATCACGTAGTTTTCCCTTGGAAACCTTAAAAAGTAAAAAAAAAGTACAAGTAGCCAGTTTATATTATCATAAAAATGTCTTAAGGTACTTACACGGGCAAATAATTAGGGTACCCGTCAACAGTACGGGAGTCTCATATAATAGGTACAACACCGAATTAGAATAATGTTCGTGAATGTAAGAGCTAATGATGGCGATCAATTATTGCCCAAAAATTGCTCGTGTAAGTAGAGCTTTATACCAATTTCACCATACGATGTTAACAACTTAATAGACGATTAGAGTGTTAACAGCTGTCAAAATGTATGAACTAACAGTAGATTAACATTGATTAACATTTGACATCGTATGGTGAAATTGGTACTTAGAGTGTCGTCAATACGCAATTAAACAAGAATAGGCGCGATTTTAAATTGTATAACCAACACTCTTGTTTAACGCACGATTAATGTCGATCTTGGCGTTATTAACGCTTTATTCACGTTTGGAATTAATTTTGAGTAATGTGTCAAATAATAGTAGTTTATTTATCTCTGACTATAGAATGTGGCTTAACATCGTTACATACCCGGTATTTTTACTCGTGCTGCCAATCGCCTCAACGTTTCTTCTTAAGAGCCAGATCCTAAACGCGGTCATCACAAACAAAACCACATTGGCCGAGTTCAATATCATGAGCGGAACGGAAACGTACCGCCAATATTCGTGGCCTGAAATTATAAATTTTATATTTTTTTATAAATCTGGAGACAGGGACTGTATTTCAAATTATAGTTATAATATCTCAAAGTATAATTGTTGCCTAAATTAGCCAAAGTGCTGAAAATAATTATAAATAAAAAAGTAACTGGAAAAAACAATCTGCTAAGTGAAAATCAACATGGTTTTACAAAAGGAAAATGCCGTAGATAGAAAAAGCACTTATCATATTCCTGGAACTCAAAAAAGCATTTGATACATTCTCTGCCTCCGTACTTATCAGGAAATATAGGAATACGTGGCCTACCCTTACAAGTTTTGACTTGTAATTCTATGCAAATTTTATATACTTAATAGAAAACAGTCAGTAAGAGTTGGAGATGTCTACAGTAACGAGTAAAGCATTGAATATGGCGTGCCTCGGGATAATGTCTTAGGGCCTATCCTGTTTCTTATTTACCTATATTGATGACCTAAGCCGCCTAGCAATCACTAATGCCGGAATCAGAGCTTTTGTAGATGATACTGCTGTAGGGTTTACGGTAATTCCCCGGAGGATCTATACAAATAAGCCCAAATTTGTTCAATGTAGTAAATGAGTGGTCAACTTTTAATCATCTAACACTCCATTTGACAAAAAACATGCTTAAATTATCAGAAATAATAAGCAACCATTGCGCAATAGCATATTAGATAAAATCCATGCACGTGTCGGATGTATAGGAGAAGCAGCGTCTATTGGGTACCCTTGGTATACTACTCGATAAAAACCTATGTGACGTTAGCGTGAGCATGTAACTAGTCTTACCGGAAAGGTCAGGAAATTAATATAGGTACGTATTCCAGAACCTTCTGCGATGAGAAATTACTAATAAATGCAAAGGTAATTTTAACCAGTGATACAGCAGATAACGGAGTGGCTGCAGTTTTATCAATTAAGGATAATAATAATGTCATAAAACCAGTAGCATTCGGTAGTAAGAAACTAAATGAGGTACAAAGTAAGTACCCAATCCTATCATTTTTGGAGTAAGTAAGTTTTATGAGTTTGTAGTTATACGGACGAAAGTTTATTTTACAAACTGATAACGAAGCATTATCAAAAATATTAGGCCATAAGTCTGGTATACCAAAACTGGCAGCTGGGCACTTACAGTATTGGGCAATATTGTTGGGAGGTTTTGACTAACTATGAGATTCAACACATAAAGTCAAAAAATAATCCAGCAGGCTATTTATCGCGTGTAGGTACAAATACACACATTAATAGTTGTAAAAATTCTGAAATTATTGAAAAGGATTTTAAAATTAACACTGTCAATTATGTAAATAAATCTTAATTGAATACTATAATATTGGCAAACAATACAGAAAGAAACGCAAAAAGATAAAACTTTGTGTGATATTATCAGATATACCTAGTAAAGATGGCTGCCCATTAAAAAATGATATTGGTAATGAGTATGAACCATATTTAAAAAGGAAAAATGAGATTACAGTAGAAAAAGAATGCGTACTATGGGGTTACAGGGTAATTATTCATAAGAAAATATGGAATGATGTTTTGTAGGAACTACATGCTAGTCACTTAGGGATAACTCGAATGAAAGAGATAGCAAGATCATATTTTTGGTGTCCAGGTATCGATTTAAATATTGAAAACATAACGAAGAACTGCATGATTTGTTTGCAAAATCATAGGAACCCAGATAAATGCAAGTTACCTGTGTGGCCACAGCCACCAACGGTTTGGCATAGACTTCATGCAGATTTTCTGGGACCACTATATTGAAAGATGTTTCTAGTTGTGATTGATGCATATTCCAAGTGGCCTGAAGCATTTGTAATTAGTAATATAACAGCACAAAGAACAATTCAAGTATTTAAAAACAGTTTTGTATGATATGGGTATCCTTTACATCTGGTAACTCACAATGGACCAGCATGGACTAGTGAATAATTTAGACTTTTCTGTAAGACAATAGGAGTAAAACAGTCTTTCACTCGAATATATTATCCTGCTACTAATGGTTTAGCAGAGAGATTTGTAGACTCATTTAAATCACATTTTGTAAAAATAGTGGAGACTGGGCAGACTGTGGAATATGCCTGTAGTTTGTTTTTGTTTGCCTAAAGGTCCTGTACATAAAACTACGGGTTAAATCCAGCCAAAATTATGTATGGGAGAGAGTTAAGATGTCGCTTCTCATTGCTGAGGCCAAACCCAGTACCTACATGATAAAATTGATAGTGAACAAATTAAATTAACAACCAATGATAGAAGCAGTTATAAAATATTCATAGCTGGAGAAAAAGTCATGGTTAAAGATCTAAGGAAAAATAAAAATAATTGGTCTCGAGGTGACATCATTAAGTTTCAGTAACAGGTGTGACCTACATGGTAAAAGTGGATTGAATGGTAACGACATGCTAACCAACTACTTGAATGTGGGCAGGATATTTAAAATTAGTGATATGTGTTGTTAATATTTCTTTAAGGTAAAGTGGGGGAGAGTTACTAAAGTATACAGCTACTAATAAGGCCGACTGTACATACTTTTCAGGCCGAATATCTTTAGTTTCTTTAGGGTTATCTTTAGTTCCGTACCGGAGGGAGCCCAACGAGACACTATTATGATATACATCCCTAACCCTATATTAATATGCCTACGCTATAGGCATCGGCCGTCCGTCCGTCCGTCAGAACTTTAAATAACTGTCTCTTTTGATCCGTAATAGATAGCGGGTGGTTTTTTTTCAAGAATATTAAATAACGAAGTGGGTATACAAGAAACATTTTTTTTCAACGTATTTTTATTTTAGTTGTATCGTTAAAACCGGTAAAACATACAAGCGCGGTATATGATTATATAATGAACCCTAAAGAAAAACAACAAACACTTAAATGGTCAAGTGTGAGTTGGGCTCGGGTTAATTCGATTCGACGTCGAATTCAAATCGGAATTCTTACTATAATACCTACTTACTGTGCGGTGATACGGAACCCTCAGTGCACAAGACCGACTCTTTCTTAATTAAAACACAGTTCTAAACTATACCTTATTTATCGAGACAAGATAATATAGCGTCCTCACTATTTGATGCATATAAAAGGGATGAGAGAAAGGTGGTGAGACTGGTAACCGTGAACGTTATAAGTGCAATGAAATTCTTACGCGTCAATCCGCAGTGATCAACTCTAAAACATGATCTACAAGAACTAAGAACAAGTTTTCGTAATTCGTAGTAATTACTTCCAATGTTGTAAATCTTTTAGTTTATAAATATGAATAAAGCGTGAAAATAAATAAAAATAAATATGCATTCGAATTTTCTCTGCTAGCAAAAATAATCAAATTCATGGAAGTCCCATAGCTTCTGATTAATTAATTACCTTCAATGAAGCAAGAATTCCCGTTAATAAAATGCGGCTTCACGAAGGACGGTATTTGCCGCAAGTCCAAGAGGTCCACGACGATGACGAAGACGGTGAGGATCAGAGGCGTGCCCCAGCCGTGCAGGTTATACCACCAGAACTGTTTCGGCACGAGCCTCCTCCCCTTGCGATCCCGCCTGCCGTTCATAGTAACAGGCATACCCCTCCTATAACAATACACACAATATTAAACGCATAACACTTTTGAACTAGTATTGGTCCTTACCTATGAAATTGGTGTTATTTTTACGTGATTTATTTCGTACGGAATTTATTCATTTCAATTTTAACTTCCAAATTATTTTTAAATTTCATTAATACAGTATGTTACAAAGGTTTTAGATACAAATAATATGGTTCAATTTCTTAAGGTTGACTTCCATGGATAGCGACTGATGCGACAGACGCGTGCGGCTGACGTGCGCGACTGTAGTAAGCGGCTCAGCCGCGCACGGCTTTCAGATTCGTCAGCCGTTAACCACGGAAGCGGTGCCATACGTTTTCATAGTGTTTACTACTGTCGCGAGACGCGCGCGACAGTCGCGCACGTCAGCCGCACGCATCTGTCGCATCAGCCGCTATCCATGGAAGTCAACTTACTTAGTGTTTAAAATTAAAGTGTGAACTCAACTCTTTTCATGTGCTGTGAGTTCAAGTATTTCAATTACACAGAGTTTTATGAAGCTAACTATTTTTAAGTAATTAAGATATGTATAATATAGCTTAGATGTGTCGAATAGAGAATGTCAACCAGTTTAGATTTTTGGCTTATCGTATTCTTCATTAAAAACAAAAAAATGCTGTAAAAAAATCATTTCGATACGTCTAATAGTTTCCGAGATATTGAATTTTAAACTTCGTATGCGGCGCTCGAAACCCGGCGGCTAGCGCTCACGGATGATGACGTCATCGTTTGGCTGCGGTACGCGCCCTTATATGAATGAGTGAGTTTACAGGGCTTCTATCTTTTTAACCGTAATAAATAGACAGTTGAAATTTTCACAGAATACGTGTTATTATAGATTCTACCGATTAAATTTTTAAAATGAACAATAAATCAAATCCCAAGAGGGGTCCCCGTACAAAAACCATGAAAAAAACCATTTTTTTTTGCTTTTTTATATGGATTGTATTTCAATAATGGCTTCTTATTTTGATGCAATTTTAAGCTTAAGTTCTAGTCTAATTTTCATACTTTACGACTAAATAGAAATCTCAAGTAAAACTGCTACAAATAGGTGACAAAGCTGATTTTATCAACACGATGTTTTAAGCGGTCACCCATCCTGTTTTAGACTACGCTCGTAGTTGCTTAACTTTGGAAGTCGTAATTTTTTACGAATTCGTTTTGATGTGACTATGATAGTTATGGTTATCTATTGTTTTGTTTTACATACAGTTTAAAACCTGTTTAAACTAAACTAACTGTCCGTTGCTGACCGGCTTTTCTGTTTGTAATGTTTGTCGAATAAGTTGGTTAAATAAAAATAGAATAATAATCAAGCACTTTTAATTTAGGGTTCACCGTATTCTACATAAAAATACCAAAACATTAATGCAAAAAACCGGGCAAGAGCCTGTCGAACCATGCTCAGTGTAGGGTTCCGAAGCCGTTACTACAAACAAATTAGACCTCGCGACAAACTTAACTTTGCCGTTGGAAAACTGTTATCCCCATACATCGATATAGGTCGCGGTCAGTTTACCAACACCGCAAATAAGTTTTCGGCAGGTATAAACATTTAAACCGTTTAACTCAAGAGCCAATGAAGTCTACTTAGTCGTGATAGTTTTCCTTTGAAGATATTTTTCATATTTTTTATTTGTAGTTTTGGCTGTAGTGGGGAGGGGACGACGACACTTGACTCTAACCAAAATTTGCGCTTTAAAGCTTTTCATAAACGGATACCTTAATTGAAATATTGTTTTCACCAATCCGCAATATTTTGGAAAGACCTATACAACGACACCCCACACTATGGGGTAGACGAGAAAAAAAAACTTCCCCACGTTACGTAAAAAAAAAAATATTTTCATGATTTTACTTTTATTTAACTATGTTGGCGTGACTAATATGTATATTAATGCCAAATTACACGTTTCTAGTACTAAGAGTCTCTGTGCTAGGCTGCGGATAGACGGACACACGTCACACACACACACACACGCACGCACGCACGCACGCACGCACGCACGCACGCACGCACGCACACGCACGCTATCTAAGCTATCTTGCATACACGAAATAACAGTAATAATGCTCAAAAACAGTTCAAAAACTACCTACTTGCTACAGCGGCCGCTAATACCAACAACTAGCGAGAGAGAGAGAGAGAGAGGCGGTCTAGGTACCTAACTTATGGCGAGTGAGCCACTTGGCAGCGCCCGCCCGCGAAATTTGAAATCGATGAAATGAATAAGTACACAAAATATCAGAACCTAGGTCAATCAAAAACTCATGTTTTATAGTGCATTATTTTATACGGTACCTAGCGATATGAATTCTACATTAGATACGACATTTGTAAAGAAAGGGCTATCACCAAAGTTAAGTAAACACCGCTTAAACATCGTGTAAGATTTTGTTGTTTGTTGTTTTACTACAGATTACTGTTTGGTCGTAAGTATGGAGTTTAGATTATTGTGTGACACCGAAATAAAAAGCTAATAAAAATACAACCCGTACTTCGGCTTCCAAAGTTAAGCAACTACCTACTTACAAGCGTATTCTAAAACAGGATGAGTGACCGCTTAAAACATCGTGTTGATAAAATCAGTTTGGTCAAATATTTTTAGCAGTTTTACTTGAGATTGTTATTTAGTCGTAAACTATGAAAGTTCGACTGCAATTTAAGCTTAAAATAGCATCAAAATAATAAGCCATTATAAAAATATAATCCGTATAAAAATGCTAAAAAAACTGGTTATTTGTCATGTTTCTTGTATGGGGACCCCTATTGGGATTTGATTTATTGTTCATTTTGTAATTTTAAACAATAGAGTTTATAATAACACGTAATCTGTGAAAATTTCAACTGGTTACTTATAACGGTTAAAAAAATATAGCCCTGTAAACTTACTCAATCATATAAGGGGCCGTACCGCAACGAAACCATGACGTCACTCCAGTAAGATGGCGCCCGCACTCTTTAATATTTTTGACCGTAATTTCATACGTTCGTAGAATCAAAACTACTGGGTCTATTTGAATGAAACAAAAAGTAGTATGTTTGTTTATTTATAAGCTTTACTCTTACAAAGTTTCAAGCGATTTGGCGTACCTACTGACATTCTTCATATTCCTGACAGAATTTTGTTTGGTTTGCATTTGACGTTACTAAATAATCCGCAAAATTAAATGTATGAAAACCACCTTTTTCATAAAATTTTCCATATAAAACGCCAATTTCATAGGTAATATACAGGGAGTTTGGCAGGTCGTACGACGAAATGTAAACGGGAGGTAGTTGTGCAATCGGGCGAATTGGAACATGTTTGCTTCTCAAATCTCATAAGTTTTTTAAGCAAGTTGAAAATCAATTTAATTTTTTAAATAATGTTTTAACATTAGTTTATTATTAAATGGGAGCCAAAATCGAGAAAAATGTGTACAAGTTGATCGTGAAAAGGACTGATATCTCTAGTAGGATTATCAAATTAGATTGCTTTGAATTGTGTGGCTTCTGCATCATTACACGCAATATAGTAGATTGTTCAACAAGGGACTAAAACAAGCCATAATGACACGAGATGTTTAGCCACGCGAGCGAGCCAGCGAGCGAGAGTGGCTATAGTTCGAGTGTCATTATGGTTGTTTAGTCTCGCGTTAAACACTCTACTTTTCACTTTGAATGCGAGGAAAAAAAACAACGTTCAGTGCCGGATTAGCCACGTACCTAGCAAATGCTACGGGCCCCGCGCATCCACGTCTAAACTCTAAAATGCTAGTACTTAGGTACATCAGTATGCGTATGCGTGTACTCATATTATTAGGGTTGACGATAAGATGAATAATCCAGTCGATATTCTCCACCAGAATAACCTAAAACAAACACCCACGCTAAATAGGTGCATATCTAAGTCGCTCAGTTGCGGAAAAAAGCCCGCCACAACCTAGAACCTAAAACAAACCCAGGGCCGCAGGGGTCTCTTTATAGAATTTGCTACGGACCCCGTGCTTGCTCAATCCAGCACTGACGAAGTTCTATACACATTTATAAAATTGATTATAAGAAAGTTTCTTACAAATATGTTCCGCGGTTTTTTTCTTTTCGTTTGTATTTTTTTTGTGAAGTGCCGCTTTAAATGCTTGCATATTTAGCCAACAGGTTCAAACTTGAAAACTATTTTAAAACTAATTGGACCAAGCATACCTAATAAAATGAATTCATCCTTAATATAATTAAATATATTCATATTCGTAATCATTAATCGTGTTTCACGAAATTAAATCTTTTTTATTTTATATTTTTTCACAGTTGTCATTTTGAGGTTATTTCCAGGCGCTAAAAATTGTCTACACCACAGAATAAAAACTAGAGGCATAGAAACCGTACTAAATAGACAGAAAAAACATTATGGTTGACTTCTTTTTACTTATGGTTTTCATAGTGAGTTGGAAAGAGATCGTCACAAGGCGTGATTTGGACCTTTAAGCACCAGTGTGGAAGAAAGTAACGCCAAAGAAGACCGGTCGTTGATTTGACGTTTCTTCACCTTCTGATCATGACAGATTAAAGAAGAAAAGACACCTAGGTTTTGTTTCTTTTCCTCTTATCAAAATGTAATCTATAAAGTAGAGACAAGTAGCTAGTGCAACGTTCATCTTATTGCACGGCTTCTATGCCTTTAATCTTTATTCTGTGGTCTATACAAAAAGACTGAAAATAGCAATAAATCCTCCATTCACAAACACCGTGATTGGATGTTTAGGGGATTCCAAAGTAAATTAAAACAATTTTAATTTAATCCCTAGAGATTAAAAAGGAACTTTAGTCCCGATGTGCAGAGACTAAAGTAACATTTTAAGAGCATAAGAAGTGAAAAACACATTGTAAACGACCGAGCCTAGTAGTCGACGGTTATCCATTCCATCGTTGGGTTTCAGTTTTAACCTTTTGTATTACCTTCTGTATTACGTGCGCAATGAGTAGGTATTCTTACCTTAGCGTCCACCAGATATCGAAAGACATGACGTTTAACCACGCGAAGCTTGATAGCATTGAATAGTAGAATAATAACGCTGAAACGAGAAGAAAAATAATAATTATTGTTACTTTTTATATTAAAAGAACGGTCAAACCGTTAGTCACTCAGCGTTTATTAATTAACACCCATATACGATTTGGGAATAGGTACCTATTTGAAAAGAAGTCCGTAAAGTGTGCTAGTTGGTTTGTGTTATTTATTACTAATAGCTATACCTTATTTATAAAGGCGAGACCCTTTTTTGCCCGTGGTCCTACTGCGTAATCCTACTGACCAAATGATTTCTTTTTGATTAGGTACCTATCAAATTAACAGGGTCGACGGAGCTCCGCTAATAATAAGAAAAGTTGCTTGCGAAGCACACTATTGGTCAGCGATACCTTAGGGTAGTGCAGGCGTACAGGGCCTCTATTCAACACGGTAAAAACAATATCGTTTTTGATCTGTTATCGTATTGTCACAATTTCGATAGCTCTTATTTATTAATCAATAAAGAAATAGAGAATAGAGGCGCAGCATGGGTTTACATGGCGGCCAAAGTTCAGTCAACATCTGATTCTGTCTCTCGTACGGTGCGGATGCGTGTTGAGAGCTCTCATTTGAATTGTTATTTTTGAACATTGACATGGCTTCTTTATTGGATTGTTTCTCGGTTATTTTGTGACTGGGTCTAATATGGGTTACCTACCTAACATCGACTTACTTATCTCGAAATAAGCGACAAATTGGCACTGTCACCGATTGCTAACATGGTGGCGTCGATTAATTTAATTATCCATTATCCACCGATATAGACAATAAAACGTCATATTTATCGATTTGCTCATGGGTTGATTCTGGGCTACTTGTATACATTTCTAACTGTGTTTAGATTAATTTTAATATGAGTGGCATGTAGGTGACGACAAGCAATTGAAAATATTATTAACTCACTATTTTAAATCTCATACAAGACATAATTTTATTAAGTATATCACTCGTATTTTTTTTGTTGGGTTCATTTAAATTCTTCAACTTTTTGCTTCCTCAATGGGCTTAGAGTGATTTCAGACTAGCGTTTTTACAGCTCGTATAGGCTCGTTTTTGTATGCTGGTAAACTTACGCGCGAACACCCTGGAATAAGCGGGTTCACGCGCGTTCGGTTTATTAAAGCGTAAAATTTTGCGCGTATGTAAAAACGGGCGTAATGTGCGCAGAAAAAACGCTATTCTGAAACCGCTCTTACCGTTAATATCGCGCAAAAATTTGAAGTTTGAACATCGAACCATAGACTATTTATACCACCATCAATTACGTTCGTTATTTCGTAACCATATCGCCGCGATATCTTTACTAACGTTGATAAAGATAAGATAAAAGATAAAAGACATTTATTCAGTAAGTAGGCCGCACGGAGACTTTTACCAGCACTTCGCAAGAGGAGACCACTGCTGAGAAGAAACGCCGCAAGAAACTCAGCAGTCAGTCTTTTTTTAAACATATTTCTTATCACAATGGTACTACGAGTACTTAGTCTAGCATTATATAAAGCTATAAATATTACATTAAATATAATATTAAATAACATGCATTCAGCAGGAAAACATGCCAAAAATGTTGCGAGAGAGATAGGAAAAGGAAAAAAACACCTACTTATCTATATAATATATAAAAGGCAAACCTGACTGTATTATATATCAACGCACAGCTGAAACTACTGTACCTAGAAACTTGAAATTTGGTACATGGGTTCCTTTCATGATGTAAGTAAGCACTGAGAAAGGATTTTTCGAAAATCGACCCCCAACGGGAAGAAATGGGGGGAGTAGCGGGAAACTAATACTACACGTACGAAGTCGCGGGCGTCCTCTAGTGTGTATATAAGACGATGCAGGACGACCACATGAAAGTTTCGACATGTTTTCCTACATCAACGGTGTCCCCTAGACAAGATAAAGGATTTACATTTAAACAAATTATTATTGACTATAAGTTTCGGGTTTAGGCCATGCATTTTTAATTTGTTATATAATCCTCGACCCTATAATATTTACCGCTTTAGACTTTAACGACTTTTTCAAGTAATTTTTAAGTGTTGGAAAGGGTAATTTTAAAACCATATTAGGGATTTTGTTAAAATAGACGTAGGTATTGTATTAAATGTAATGCATATCCACACGATAAAACTGTGCCAACCATATCAGGCCCGCTTGCTCATTAATTGGACTGTTTTCCGTTTTCCGTTTACACTGTGACTTGGCTGGTTAAAAGACTGATTTACTTCAATGGTCAAAAATCAGATGATTAAAATATTTCATCGATTTGTTCGTTCGTCTAGAATCGTTATCATAATATTAAGGGATATTTGGTTTATATTATTAGTACCTACTAAGAAAATAAATAAATATGAAATATATTTTTTTAATATTTGATTAGACTTTTTAAGTAACTTTTTAACTGTATAATTAATTACTACCCAAACAAATACAACAACAACAACGGCTTACTGTTGAGTTTCTTGCGGCGCTTCTTCTCAACAGTGGTCTCTTTGGAAGCGCTGGTAGACTCAGATTTGTAAAAGTGCCTACAGGGCCTACTTACAGAATAAATGATTTGAATTTGAATTTGAATATCAACAAGCACATTAAAAAAACTTGAGAGTTAAAGTAATTAATATTCCGGAAGGCGGCGGGCATGTAAGCGTGTCTTAACTTAACATTCGGGTAGGTACAACTGATCACGCTCACCACCTTTCTCTTGTCCCTTTCATGTGCATACAAAAGTGCAAAAGAGAGGACGCTATATTATCTTGTCCGAGGGCTTATTGTCTAACGCACTCGCAATCGCAACCGGCTTCAAAGTGGAGCAATTGTTTTCATTTTGTATGCAGGCAAGCCTTCGATTTTCAAAATGAAAACGATCGTGATTGCGAGTGCGTTAGACAATAAGCCCCCAGGTCATAAAACCGATCGACCCAAGCAAAGGCGTACCTATTCTGCCATTTTGCATTATTTTCAATCAATCAGGGTCATCCCATCAAACTAAAAGTGTTGTTGTATATAGCACGACTTGCGCTGGCAGCATACAAACTGTATCTGAGTGCGAAAATCTACCGAGCTGCGAATCGAACTGTTTCTGCAACCAGCGGTCGGTAGTTCTAGCTCTCTTGGAGATCCTGGACTTTCCAAGTTTCGACTGAGCCCGAAGATCAAAAAGTGGATAAATGTAGAGACAGAGGAATCAGTTTCAATGAAAACACTAATACAATCCTTCCTTATCACTAAATTATTATACAGGGCGTCCTTAAAACCAACGATAAAACTGAGAGGGCTGATAGAGCAGCTAAAAAGCTATCGATTTAACCCCTATTTATGTTCAGCGATTTTTACTAGTTTCGGAGATATTGATCATTTTAATCTGAATTTTTGTCACGAATCAGCGAAGTTTTTAAAACGGTTTGCTCGTTTTTTTTTAAGTTATGATTATGACATAAAGTTTGTTTCTCCATACTAGGTGTCCCAGTGTTTGCTTTTCACTTTGTATGGAAAAAATTATGTAAAAAATTACTCTAATAAATTTAAAAATAAACGAGCAAATGGTTTTAAAAACTTCACTGATTCTTAATAATTCTAATAATGTAAGATACCACTGTAAAACTTATGAAATAAAACATGAAATTAATGATTTTTCGTGACATGGACATTAGAGAAAATTACAAAATGTGAAATTC
Source organism: Acleris cristana (assembly GCA_948252455.1). NCBI lineage: Eukaryota > Metazoa > Arthropoda > Insecta > Lepidoptera > Tortricidae > Acleris > Acleris cristana. The sequence goes on along the minus strand of OX411782.1, from coordinate 13,138,080 downwards.
AGATTAAAATGATCAATATCTCCAAAACTAGTAAAAATCGCTGAAGATAAATAGGAGTTAAATCGATAGCTTTTTAGCTGCTCTATCAGCCCTCTCAGTTTTATCGTTGGTTTTAGGGACACCCGATATACAATATCTGTCAAACTAGTTCGCATCATAAAAAAATCTTTCGAACCACTCTAACTAACTGTTCTTGTGTTAATCATGTTAGGGCTACAGCACTGAAGACGTATTATGAAGTTAAAACCTTTCTAGTTCAAGGCAATCAAACTCGCACCCAACGAAGAGACGGAGATAATACTTCTGTATCTGCTATAATAACGCTAGCCCTTTTACTAAGGTTTTAAATAAATAATAAATAAATAATAGTTATTTATGTAACTGGTACATAATGAAGCCTCTTAAGGTACGAGAGCCGAGGTTAGAGCGCGAGCTTGCGAGCGCTCTAATTACAGGCACGAGTACCTTAAGAGCTAATTATGAACCGTTGCATACATAACTTTTTCTACAAGCTTAAAATGATAATGATAAAAATAAACAATCGCTAACTTTTCTCGTATACTTTACTCGATTTTTCTGCTAACAAATTACTTGTCATCGAAAACATTTTCACTATTCCGATGCGCGATAATAGTTTGTGAATTTTATTGATAAATGTAAACAAATTTCATGCGAATTTTAATAGATACTAAAAACAGTTCGATCAAATTATCATAAACAAGTTGGAATGCCAAACGAAACGCCATTTTGTTGATATCCATATTGAACGTAACCATGGTAACCAAATAACAAATCGATGGATATTAACCATCTATTTTTAGTAATTGAATAAAAATGTTATTTTAAACACATAATTACTCATAAAATTAATTTTGTTTTTAATATACGTAATTGTTATTGGTGTTAAATGTTTTTAACGGTTTATTATACAAATTATTAGGATGTCAAGTGTTAACTAAACGCCAAGACTGATATCCGGAATGACCGTTACCATGGTAATAACAATGCTATAATAAATTATAGAACTGTTATTACCATGGCAACGTTCATTATAGAATTGTTTTTACGCTTCGGTTACGCTATAGGTGGTATTCTGACACCATTAACGATATCAATATTAGCGGTTTATAGTACGCGAGTAGAAAAAATAAATATCAGGGGACAATGTCACACCAATTGACCTAGTCCCAAACTAAGCTCTAGGCTTGTACTATGGGTACTAGACAACGATAAACATACTTATATAGATAAATATATACTTAAATACATAGAAAACATCCATGACTCAGAAACAAATATTCGCGCTCATCACACAAATATCTGCCCTTACCGGGATTTGAACCCAGGACCGCTAGCTTCGTAGGCAGGGTCACTACCAACTAGGCCAGCCCGTCGTCAAAGTTTTAACACTTCACAATAGGACCCGTTATGCTAAATACTTACTCATAACGGAGCACGCGCGTGTATTAAGGACATAATAGTAATTGACGAAGTAGTGTATGCTCCGGATTAGGTAGAAGACGATGGTGGCGGCGAGATACGCCATCAGCATGAGGCCCATCAGGTTGCGCCGCTCCGGCAGCAGCGCGTACACCAGCAGCACCAGCGCCATGAACACGCTCGACACCACCAAGCCTGCGACAGATGATCTTACTCACAGCCGATTGTTCCACGTTGCAGCTCGATAGCTTCAGCCATTTCAGATACTTAAATAGGTACTTAAAAACCTCCGGTATAATAGTGACACCTACTTCAGAGATGAACTTTATACAGCCAATCGATTTTCATCAAAGCTAAAGCTAAAAGGCTAAGCTAAGCTAAAGTGGCGTTAAAAGTATGGATATATTTCAATTAATTTATATTTTGGAATAATAGTGTAATTCAATTTTGCTACGTTATTGAGGATTAGATATCAAGTTTCGGAATCACAATTAGAGCTATTTTTTTATCCATGAGACCCCAAGGTGTTGTGCAATTAAATCCTTATTAACACCTAAACTATTTTTTATAACACATTGCAAAGTTTAGGAACCGGTCCAGCCCGATGCGGCATTTTACGTGACAATAGACCGGATTCGGAGTTTAGTTAAAATTGAATTACGGAATTCAATTCGTCCTATCGCGGCAACTGACGCGAGTTTTTGTAATGGACGCTAACATGGCCGCTAAGCCAAGAGCGAGTGTGTACAGTCGAGTTTATAAATAATTATGTATACACCTTAGTACTTTGACATTTAATGTAATGTTCAAACTGCCATATACGAATTATCGCAGCGATTAAAGTGACAAGGTACTAAAGTGTATACGTATTTATCAACTCGACTGTACATACAGAATCTCATCTTGTCTCTATGTGTTTGAATTAGCTGTGTATGTTTGGCATTTGTGCGCGTTTCATTTCACCTTAAGCTTTAGCAAGTAAATAAAGTGTAACCAAACTCAATCTTTAATACGTTTCTGTCATGAAGTTAATTTTTGAGACAAGCTTTTGTTAACGACTGTATTTTTTATGCTAAGTTATTATTTACGAGTTCACCAAACCACCGAGTTCCAACACAGTGGGTCTACTTTTAATCAAGCTTAGATCCTGTCACCACCTTCTAACTTCATCACCATTTCAACTATTAGATACCATAATATTGCATATTACTCGTATTATAAATTTCAGCCCATTTACATACAGGAAAGTGGTTTATTTACTTGCAAGATTTGACCTAAACCTAACAAGACCAATTAAATAAAAGCTTGTAAAAACTAGAAGTAAGTCTTGACATTTTCATAGGACTGTTGAAGTTTATAGAAAAAAAATCTTAAGTCACTCTTAGAAAATTAACCATTGTATCGTTTAATTATACTTTCGGCTCGTCTCGCCATGCCCGGTCGCGGTCGGATTCAGCCCGAGAGTCTCGACGAGAGGCTCCCGACGAGAGTGTCGTACAGCCGGCAGAACGGACGCGCGAGCGCATGTGGACATCTAGTACCTGGCCATCGCGCGAGTTTGCTAGCGCGTGAAACGCCTCTCCTGGGGTGTTATCCTCTTAAAAACGGCGGTCGGTCGAACGAACGAGCGAAAGCGCAGCGGCGAGTTTAAGTAGTCCCGTCCGAGCGAACTAAACACATTTTAGCGCGTGCATTCGATCTCATCGCCATGCTGCCAAATTGAAAATGCACGCGCTAAAATGTGTTTTGTTCGCTCTGACGGGACTACACCTCGCCGCTTGGACATTCACTCGTTCGTCCGTCCGTTCGTCGTTGGTGAGGGGATCATACCCCAGACCTGAGGGGCTATTGTCTAACGCACTCGCAATCGCAACCAGCCTCAAAGTGGAGCAATTGTTTTCATTTTGTATGCAGACAAGCCTTCGATTTTCAAAATGAAAACGATCGTGATTGCGAGTGCGTTAGACAATACGCCCTCTGCTCTAAGCATATTCAGAGACCCTAGCCAAGATACGTTACGCTAACTAGCGTTTCTTTTTGTTTCGTTTTTAAACCAATCGCGTCACTGGTAGATGACGTGATACGAAGAGCCGATATTAGGAGGTTTTTTATGCTGCAATACGTATGTTTACGTCGATTTCTGGGACACCTCTAGGTCAGGGTAATATTACTTACCGTATGCATTTATTAGTGGTCGTGTATCTGATTCTTCCCTGGGCGTCGCAGCGTGTGTTTTTAAGATTATCACAGGTTTAGGATCCTTGGACATGAGTTTTCCTTTATAAGCCTTAATTTCTAGTTCGACGCAAAATTCTCCCGCGTTGTAAGTTAAAAACCATTGATTTGCGTGGTTGAAAGCTCGACGCACTAATGTTCCATCCTGGAAAAAAATGAAGAGTTTATACACTTTTGTTGGATAATTCGTCTCAGACTCGTGCACAGAGGTTTCCATAAAAAAGTAAGAAATTGTGAATCATCTCTGTTTGCCGGTTGGTGTTTTAAAAACCACAATAGGTATAGGTAGGTACATTTTTCGGCGTCTTTTTTTACGTAATATTAGTGGTTCGCGTTAATACTGTCCTATTTAAAAACTAAAAATACTGGTCAAGTGCGTATTGGACTCGCGTGCCGAGGATCCTACCGCCCGATTCACTTTTGGCCGGTTTTAATTATTCGTTGTTTTTCTATAGACGTCTCGATTTAAAGACAAAAAGAAATAAAACGTTAAAAAAGATTCTTCTATGGGCCTGTATTGTTTGTTAGAAAGTACGCTGATTATAAAATATTGTAAAAACCGGCCAAGTGCGAGTCGGACTCGCGCACAAATGGTTTCGCACCATTATATATACCACATACGACACTATACCAGTTACCGTTATTAATATCGAGCAAAAAATGGCAAAAAAAAATCACGTTTGGCCCTAAAAACCCCCACAAAAAATATAAAATTATTTTTCTACATATTTGAAAAGGGGTCTAGAATGGGGGGTTGAACAATGAAAGTGATTTGATTATAAGCAAACGGGGTGTCATATGCAAGAGCTCATTCTGCACATTTCAAAACATATTTTTTTATAATTTTCCGTGACATAATTTTACATTTACAGCCAAAAAATCAGAAAAAACCTGATTTGCGGGGAAGCAAGATACGAGTATGCCCAAGTTGATAGCTTCTATAGTTTCAGAGAAAAACTGCTGTGACATACAGACAGACTTACAGACACCACAAGGGTTCCTTTTTTACAATTTTGGTACGGAACCCTAAAACAACGATTACTTATTTACTAAACTTACTTCTAGAATATACCACTTCTCCGAATCCGTAAAGATAGGAGTCAAATATTCGGAACATCTATCATCAAAGAAAACAGTGTTAAATAATATTACGAAATGTTTATAAAATTTGTTCTCAGTTAATATTGCGTCCCGTTCCATAATATCCTTGTTGTGGATCTCTATCAACGAATAATTTGGTTTGACTTTATATTTCTGCTCCAAATACGTGGAGTTTACACATGCGGTTGAATTATCGTCTTCGACAAGATATAAAAGAGCGCCCGGACAGCATTTGGTAATGCAAGGTTTTTCCTTGCAATCCTGAGTGATGTTTACTGTTTTTCTAATGTTCAAATCAATATAGTCTGCCGCGCACGAGTCGGAGGCATTGTCCGCTCGCGCTAGGCCGAGGAACAGGGAGCTCAGAACAAAAGCGCGGGCGATCATCGCGGAGACGCGGGGCTCGCGGCAGCGGCGGCGCGGGACTAAACACAATGAGGACAAACCCCAATAAAAGAGAAATGTCGCAAATATAACCAACAAAGTTTAATCTTCCTGATTGGTGTTAGGTAGGTACTCTATAGAAATTACTGTAATCAAATTAATTCACTCAAATAGTGTCGTTAAAGTAAATAGATACTATTTTAGGGTGTTAGCGAGAATTTATTACCACATATAATGAAAACCGGTCAAGTGCGAGCTGCTTTCCGTATTTAAGATAATAGTTTGGAAAACGCAGATTCTCAACATGTTAAAGTATCTACATTTGTCTTGTTTTTTTTGTATATACCTGTATTCGCGACTTCATCATGGATTAAAAAATTATAAAAAATAAAAGCGTGGGTATAGCTTTTTTTTCTAGAACTTCCGGCGCGGCGCTACTTAGGTTAAGGAGGGACCACACCGCATCTTAAAATATCCGCATCGTATCCGTACCGTTTTTAACGAATGCCCTCCATACCGCTGCTCAAAATTCGGTGACGATACGAAATCGCAGTGACGTGCCTTCAATTTCAAAGTAAAGTCGTGACGTTTACGGCACGTCACTGCGAGTCCGTACCGTCTCCGTATTTTGAGCAGCGGCGTAGTCGCATCTTTACTCCTAAACCGAAGTTCCAACCCCGTAAAAGGTGTGCTAGACATCAAAAAATCAGTGTCATTTTCAGTTTTTAAACACGGTTAAAAACAAATCCCAATTTGCAGTGTGTTCAAAACGCTTGTGCCGAGTAGACGTGTGCGGTCCTTTGTGTTAAACCACTACTAAGACGTCATAAAGGCTCCTTGTTAATCAAAATTCCTAATGGAGATTAATTGTCTAATGGAATTTAGTATAATACCACACGTCTATCTCACGCTTTACTTTTGCTCTGCATCTGTCAAAATGTATTGAATTGACATAAGTACCCGAAGCCACCGACCGCAGCTTACGTCAATGTATACATAAATATATCCTTTGGTTTCGTTATCGCTTTAAAACCATAACAATATACCTAATATGGCGATACGACTGCGCGCTGTGCCTTTAATGATGGCGCTTTCCCGTATTTGGTAGTTAATCGCAATAGCAATGTGTTATGTTCAGGAAAACGAAGCACCTACAACTGATAACATAAAACATATGCATGTTTTTAATCCTACTGTGCGTTAATAATTGCTTTACGTAGGTATATGTGCTTAGCTTCTGTTGTTTAGTCAGCAGAACCGTTCACCAGACCAGCAAGTACATGAGTTGGTATGCCGTATGATATACCGACTACAGAAGCTCACCCATGAAGTTGTAGTTCCAGCTGCCCTGCGACGGCACCATGAAGAACATACCAGGAGGAAGCGGTCCGAGAGCAATATATCTGACAAGCTGTTATGCCTCCAGTAATAAATACTTGTCAGATATTTTTGAGCCCAATGGAACCCTTACCCACCACAGAACGGTGTCACAGTGACATTATAAAACACTTTGTTTGTCCGTCTGTCCGTCTGTCCGTCTTTCTGCGGTCTTGCTCAGATACTCTTGTAACTACAAGGCTGTAATTTGGCATAGTTATATATACATTTAAACAACGCCGACGAAGTAGTAAAATAATTTGTAAAAAACATTTTTTTTCGGTTGCCTACCTACCTTACATGTCAAGCAAAGGTAAAATTATGTTTTTAGGGTTCCGTACAAAAAATGAAAAAACGGAACCCTTATAGGATCATTCGTGCGTCTGTCCGACCGTCTGTCACAGCCAATTTTCTCCAAAACTACTGGACCGATTGAGTTGAAATTTGGTACACATAGGTATGTAAATTGATGAACCAAGCACAGATGTACCTACCAAGTTTTTTTTTTTTAATTAGAGTCATTTTCTGGTAAAATATATCAATATGGTGGTGTCATATATCAATTGAAAGGGCTCGTTATGAAGATCTCAATTTTTTTATTGTAAAAAACATAATTTTGATTTTATTTATGAAAGAAGACAATAATTGACCATTCCCTCTGTGCTGTGCTCTCTGTGCTGGTTCATCGGGTAGATCAGATAATCTTCCGCGGCTCACTCTTTCTTCCACATGTATGTCTTACGAGTCCTACGACAATGAGCTTCCCAAGATCACTGGCTTACGTCTAGCCACATGACCGAGTACTGGAGGAGTCTTTGCATGCAGAAAGTCGATAGGCGAGTCTTTATGCCGAGTTCATTCAAGAAACAAAATACCTTGGATGATGATGTCATCCGTCGGGCTTTTACCACCGCCAATTGTGCGGCTATTTTGGAACCAAATGGTCTCATGCGCGACAATGGTAAAATAACTGATGGGATGACTCTTGTTCCGTGGAAGTTTGGCCGTCCGTTAGTTTGGGATGCCACTTGCGTGGATACCCTTGCGCCGTCACACATTCCCGGAACAAGTACTAGGGCTGGTTTCGCGGCAGAATCAGCGGAAACCCTCAAAAGGCGCAAATACAGCCAATTTGATAAAAGTTACATATTTTAGCCTTTTGGGGTCGAAACTTTAGGACCGTTGGGGACCAGAGGGCTTATTGTCTAACGCACTCGCAATCGCAACGGGCTTCAAAGTGTAGCAATTGTTTTCATTTTGTATGCAGACAAGCCTTCGATTTTCAAAATGAAAACGATCGTGATTGTGAGCGAGGGCGTTAGCCAATAAGCCCTCAGGAGCACACCATGTTTTTAAAGATGTGTCAAAGCGCCTGATCGACGCAACCCGTGACCAAAATGCTGGCCTGTACTTGGCACAAAGATTAAGCATTGCCATTCAACGTGGCAGTGCTGCCAGCATTTTGGGAACAATGCCCACTAGCGGTTTGTATGATTAGTGTAGTTTTAAGTAAGTTTGTAAGTTCGTTCGTTTATTTATATATTACGTTTAAATTCCTTTTTACTGATTAAATATCTCTTTTCCTCTTTGTAGATTATAAATAATAATAAAATAAAAAACCGGATGGAAACGTTTGTGCGGTTTGCGCCAGCACCACACCTCAAAAGCGTTGATCCAGCTGTGAGCTGGTGCTGTGTAAACATTTATTGGGTACTAAACTGAGGAATTTTTTTACTGTCCAGATGTTATTCTCTTCCGATACAATAAAATTATTCGTAGGTATAGATGAATTACCGAGACCGTGGAATTGCATTTGTAGTGGTTGTACCGTTCGCATGAAAAGGAAAACCATTTAAGTTTTCTTCTTAATTTAATGAGATTACCCTAAACAAGTGGAAAAAGTAGGTATGTCTTTTTTTGCTTTTAGTCGCTATCATTTATTTAAATTTTCATCTTTAAGGTTGGAAATTGCTTATGGGAGAGATGAAAATTATATGTATATAGTTCTCCTGATGACTTCTTGATCAAAATCATCTACTGCCGACGGACCGTACGTAACTTTTTCTTACTCGGAGAGAGGAATTTTTTCGTTGCTTTGAATTTGTCACTCTTACTCTCGGTCATAATTTTATAAATAGTCGAGAGAGCAACACCTGTAGCTTTTTCAACGAATTGGGAAGCGGTGTAAGGTGAATATAAATTTTTCATTACTTCGAGTTCAAAATATTTATGACAGTTAAAATTATTTGTTTGACTCTCAATCGGACCAAAATTACTGTTACTTTCTGCCATATTTTTTGCAAACTACGTAACTTACAGTCGCACGTGCCCGGTCAAAATAATTCTGAAAATTGCGAGTATCCAATAAAATAGTTTTTAAAGTTGTGGGTAATTCTATAGCTCTGCCTACCCCACTCTGGGATTACAGGCGTGAAGGTATGTATGCATGTACAATAAAATAAGACGTATATTTTGTGCATTGTAAAAAGTATTTAGAATTTGACACTGACATTATTTTTGTACTTACTTATTTAATATATACCAAAACTCTTTTTATGCTGATGGTATAAGAAGTGAGGAAATTTAAATATAGAATGCCTGTAAAGACATGTTACCACTACCTACATATGCAATTCCACGCTCTCGGTAATTCATCTATACCTACATGAGCCTGCCGGTCGGGTTTTTAAAAACAAAAACTCGAGAATGTCATTCAAACATGACGTTTCTATGCATGCGATTTATTTTCTACTTTCAAATGCTCGATTTCTCCTATATTATAGGTACTCATTTAAAATGAACGGCTAGTAATTGTAGCTACTCATTTCGATGAACATTTCACGCTTGACCAACAATAAACTATGACAAAATGATTTCCCCAGAACGACTTAATGGTTTGTAGCCCTAAGTCAGTTTTCCTGTAGCTGTTAATAAATCTGGGAAGGGATAGAGTACTACATGACCGTTTTTGCTGCGAATGACCTCTATTTAAAAACCCCATGAAAAGAATATGTCAAACTGCGCGTGATGACGCAATTTCAGCGAAAAACAACACCAAATTGACTAAAATAAAATATAGATACAAATATCACCAGCAAGGATATTCGCTACACTGCGCTTTAATTTTACAGCAACCCTTTAATAAAAGAGGGCAGGCAGTAAACATGGCATTTTTATCGTTTTAATACTTAGACCCATTAAAATTGTTGTCTTTGTAGTACCTAACTATTATTAAAAATATTATGTAGAAGTACCAAAAAACTGAATATTATGTCGAAAAATAAATACCTAACAGATATTAATTATGTGCAATAAAACAACTTTGGACGAGAACACAAGACTGTATAATCCTGACGACGACGAATTGCGCGCCTAAAATTATGTACATGGCTGTTGCACCTGCTGTGTACTTAAATGTATTACAATTTGGGCGATTGCAGATCTGCAAACTGATTAAGTATAAGACGGCAATCTGACCCTGAAAATTACAGACGCCATGGTTGAGACAATTGTACGAAAAATTGGTTGTGACAAGAGAATGCAAAGTATAAAAACTATTTTTGCGACCTTTAGTTTAAGTACAGTAGGTTTTATTCCTTTAAAATCTTATAATGACGCATTTACCCCTCTGTCGGATCGGAATAGCCCTGCCAAACCTGTAACGTTTCTATGTTAATCACGTTTTTACAAATAATTCGATTTCCCGGGAAAAAAAAAGTAGAATCCAAATTCCAAATACGGTGGATTTTCTCATAATTTGAATATCCGGATTACAAACCCTAGCCAACCTTGTAACTTAGTTTCGATGTCGAAGATCGGTTGTAGCAAAAATATCAGTTTTGTTTAAATAAACCAGTCTTATGTTTAAAGACTGCAAGATATGTACGTACAGTAAACAGCATAAAGCACTACGTTACCATAAATACGCTGACGCTGCGTAAATTAAATCACAGACAAAGGATCGCCAGAAAATGTTTCCAAGGAGTCTTATAGGCGAGATGACACTCCCTATATACAACACGTAGCTTGCCAGTCGCTTCTCCATTTACCTAGATCTCAACATATTATGAACAGAGGTGAGGAAACCATTGTTTTTATTAGACCTCGCCGCTTCTAGTATGTACAGTCGAGTTCATAAATATATATATATACTTTAGTACCTTGTCTATTTAATGTCACTTGATGATTGCTGCCGAAAAGAAACAACCACAACAGTTCATATTTAATGGGCCACGTCACTTGGCATATATTTGACTTACATATCTCACATTTGAGATACCGAATGAAAGAATTTTTTTTATTAGCAAACGAGTGCCACGATATTTCCTTAATGGCCTGAAACGTCGCCTCCTTTTCGGTAGTCAGCGTTGGCGTAGATGGCAGTTTTATTCCTAAAGAGCACGCAGATCACGGAGCGCCCTCGGTACCGGTTCATGCCATGGCCTTTCTTTTTTAGACCCTTCACTATGTCCTGAAAAAAAAACGAGAAGAATTAATTAAAAACATTCCTCATACAAGTCATTGCAGGCAATCGATTACAAACAATACGCTAACCACAAGATAAATTTAGCACAAACATACCTCAATGACTCCAAATTGGTATAGTATCTCCATGGGATAGACCTGGTGATGGATGCGTGGCTCGTCTACTGCTTCTTTTAGGGTTTGCCGAAACCACAGCTTGCGAATGGCCACCTGAAAAACATGTTACATTAACCAAAACACACTACTAAAAAAACAAAGCTAGTCGCTAGCTTTTAGATCTACCTGATGGGTATGCTGAGTTCAAGGGCAATTCAGAACAGACTAGGTAATTATACTATAGATATAGATCTAACCGCAAAGATAAACGATGTTTGTAAAATTATCAGCTACATATCACGATTCTCATAGCAGTGCTAACTAAGGGCCTGTTGTTTGATCAGTAGTTAACTCAACTAATTGTTAAAATTCGAAAAAGGAATCGAAAATTTGACACATTTCCTTGAGAATTTAACTATTAGTAACCATTTTTAACCATATAGTTAGTTTAACTACTGATCAAACAACAGGCCCTAAGTTGATAAAATATCTACCATCTCCAATCTACCATTATTCTTTTAAGTGTATCACAAAGTAAACTTACCAGGGCAATAGCAGATGTTATCTTGGTGCCGCCAGCAGCGCCGATAACAAGCTTGGCGTTCCCGTCAGCATCAGAAATGATGCTGGGTGACATTGAAGAGAGCGGTCTCTTGCCCGGCATGATAAAGTTGGCCGGCGACGGCCAAAGGCTGAAATGATTGACTATGCCGGGAGAAGAGAAGTCATCCATCACGTTATTCATTACTAAGCCGGTCTTGAGTGTAGCGAAACCAGCACCAAAACTGTAAAGATGGATGCATTTATATTATTAGCATATGTAGTAGGTAAATTAAAGTGGAGGTCGTCTATAACCTGCGCGATACTGCAGGCTAGCGTTTGCGGTGACAATGTTATTTACAGCGGGTTGTAAAATCGTTGTTACTTATTATTGGTTAATACCATAAAGGTATTTTAATTTACCGTGCAAGGCAAGGATAACCAAAAGTAAGACCAGCCTAAGCAATAAAAATACCGATGAAAGATATATACTTATTAGTAGATATGTATAATGTATATTAACTAACTAGTAATTTATGGAGCTCGTGACGGACACGGCATCTCCATTGTTAGCGATGACAGAAATGTGTGCGGTGCCGGCGTCATCAGGCGGTACATACATTTCGGCACCGTATGCTGCAGAGTCATTAATTGTCTTCGTATCGTTGATCCTGCTACGGACCGAGTCGCCGTAGCCTGGTTGCGTCACGTTGAATATTAACTGTAACATTCATACTTAATAAATAAATATAACTTTCAGAGGCATACCGTAAAATGTGCCTACTTTGCTCCCCCACGGGTAATTATGCTCCATGCTTATATTGAGGTAATCTGTATTGTAAATCATTCTATTGCTTTCATTCACTGCGTGGCTGGATATATACATCGATTCTTTTTAGAAAATTTGCCATCAACCTTAACTTATAAGTAACAAACGAAATAGTTACTATGGAGCATAGTTACCCATGGGGGAGCAAAGTAGGCACATTTTACGGTACCAGAAAAAGAGAAGATTTATTTTGTTACTTACGTCATCCAAACTTAAGTAGTCAGCATCGCCCAATTTGGTTCTGGTTGCGTAAGCGAATTTGAAGGCCTCAATGATCCTGTGATATGTGAGGATTTGGTCTTCAAGGTTACGGATGCTGTGGGGCCCGAAGTTGTACCCGGAAAGGATGTTGAGGATTACGGCCAGGATAACCCCACTGCTGGGTGGCGGGGGCGTATGCAATGTGTCACCACCGGCTAGAGGCACGTTGATCGTTTCGGAAATTTTCGGCCTGGAAGAATAGAGAATGTTTCAGTGTAAGAGAATTTTCAACATACTAATGGTAAGTATACTACTTACACTTTTCTTGATATGTTTTCGTATTTAACTTAACTCTTATTTTTGCGATTGGTATATTATGTATATTAACTTTTCAAAGTTATGCGGTATGGCACTTTCTACGAAGACACGACATGACATCTTCTACTAACTGTTACTAAAAATTGTTTATCGCTGCATTAGTAACCTACTTGTTTCTGCATAGAAGTATGTTTATCATTGTCTAGTACCCATATAAAAGAATCAGAAAGTTTTGAGTTTTTCGATTGTTTCTGCTGTGAACTGTACAAGCCTAGAGCTTAGTTAACGACGAGAAAGATAGGTCAATTTACGTCTATGTGAGGTTGTCCCCATATATTTAATAGGTATTTATTTAATCTTGTTAGTTCCACGCTATAGCTCTAATTTAATTAGAGATTAGAGAAACATATGTTAATAAAGATCTTACTCTGACCTTTTTACGACTGACAAAGGTAAATTCCGTGTTTATATATTTAGCAGATCAAAGATAGACAGCCAATGTTTGATTTTCGAATTAATTGTAAATACTTAAATTGTCCTAATTAATTGCAATAAGTGTACTTAAAGTAACGAAACATTATTAATATAAGTGATACCATTCTTTATATTTAATTATTTACCAGAATAATTCCGTAATCAGAATAAATGTGTAGTTAAAAAACATTCAACAGTGTTAACTGTGAACATGCTACTGTAGGTAAGTATACGCAAAGTAAGAAATTCGAAAATAATATTATGACGATGTAGAAATACCTATACAACAATACCAAGTCACTACTAACATGAAAACAAGAATATTTCACTGTTGAATATTTATCGACATCCGTTGTACCAATGACAACATGAGATTTTATCACATAAGACTTATAACAGCTTATCCAGAGAATATACAAATAATTATAAGTATGTTCGGATCAAAAATTCCTGGAGAAGCTTCTGGTCCATGAAGCAACCAATGGAGGATACCCTTCCTATTACATAAGCAAAAAATTCTACCCAGGAGGGTAGAGGGTAGGGAGCTCTAGGGTGAAGACACATTTATCAGCACCGATTCGCATTTCGTCTATAGAAAATGGCTGTTTTGTATGAAGATGCGTACGCATGCGAAAGCAGAAATGATGCGTACGCATCTTCATACAAAACAGCCATTTTCTATAGACGAAATGCGAATCGGTGCTGATAAATGTGTCTTCACCCCTATAGGGATGAGTGGAGCGACAGAGGGGCTTGGCCCAATCTAAAAAGAAGTATCCTAATAATTGACACGTTAGAAACCAACTATCTGCAACTATTACTACTTAGTTCAATTAATGTTGTAATTGTCTTCCAGATTCCTATTTGTGGATGACTTTTATTGTTCAATAAAAATTGTCTAAACGAGAATTTTACCTATTATTGGCTGTTGTTATCGTAAATACAATAAATAAATACACAAATAAATACATCAAAGTCTTCGGCTGCATGATTACCTACTTACTGGTAGTTCCTGAGGTCATCAGCAGTGATGATGCTGCCGACTCTCTTGAGGTCATCGAGGAAGTCGTTGGCCAGGCTGCCGTAGTAGAGCTCGTCGCCCCCCCGGTCGGCGATGGCTCGCAGCGTGTTGCAGAACGGCTCCGACGGCTTCACCACCGTCCCCGGCTTGTAGAACTCGTTGGTCGACGGATCCACGTACTGTTTCCTGAAAAAGTTAATATTATATTGAAACGGGTTTATAGATCTTTTAGAGTGTTAATAATGATATCGGGACAATCTCACACAAATTGACCTAGTCCCAAACTAAGCTCTGGGCTACTTACATACTTAAATAGAAAAATAAATTATGAAATACACAGAAAACACCCAAGACTCATAAACGTATACTCCCGCTCATCAGACAAATATTTGCCCATACCGGGAATCGAATTCAGGACCGCTAGCTTCGTAGGCAGGGTCACTAAGTGTGAATGTTGCTGGTGGTTGAAATTTAAAATGAATCTCCCAATAATTAGATTTAGATTGTATACTCAATAGGTATAATGCTACAGTATAAATTACGCGGCATGTCAAATTAATAATACATTAAATTAAATTAAGGAATTACATTGAGGTCGTCAGAAATAAAAATTAAAATATAATCCCATGTAATAAAAAGCCCGGATCTTTATTAAGCACTTGAAATTTTAAATTCAATTTTTTTTGTTTTTGTCGTTTTTACCACTTGTGTTACGCAAAAGATACCATGGACCAGTAAAAGTAAACTAAGTTCGCAACAATATAAAACCAATTTGGTTTCGGTACACTATTTTTTTTAAGCTACAGCTGTTCAAAAACTATAAACATTATCGAAAATTTCAAGGTATTTTCAGTGTTTAATACCGTTGTTACATTAAAGAAGGACACTTCCGCAAACCTATACTAAAAGTAACATTAATAGAAATTCGAACAAAAGTTAACAACTTACCTCAATAGTAGATCACTCTTGATGTACGGAACGCGTAAGAGGTTCTCGTACATGGCCTTGGACATCTTCACTCCGGTCTCACAGAACTGCAGGGTTGGCGCCATCAGGGTCCTCCAGGGGAGCTTGCCCCAGCGCTGGTGGGCAGCCCACATGCCCCGCAGCTCCCCGGGTATACCCATAGCCAAGGGCCCTGGGGACAGAGCCATCTTGAGTATTTAAATCAAGCGGATTTTTTTATATGAGTTTAGAGTAAGGCATAATTTATGATGGAGCACTGAAACTTCTTGCAGTGCTCTATCATAAATCTAACTACTCTGACCTCTTATTAAATTTTGATATGAGATTAAAAATGAGGGCAGTCCTGCAAGGTGACTCAATGGTGAAGGTCTTGGAAATCGGCTGCATAATTGCAGTTAACATTCACTATCATTGGCAACCCAATGATGTATTTATTTATTTATTATTACAAACTAATTGCACAGTATAACAGTAAAAACCGAACCGAACCGACTTACAAATACCGAAAATTTCAATAAAATACAATAATATAGAATAGAAATTTCATATTAAACAATTGACGACACACGCACATCCATACTCTCGCAGTACCTCAAACATTCATCTGGCAGTGCAGCCCATCCGCTAGCAAACACATCCCGCTCTGAGGCATATGCGAGGAGCCCGTTTAAAAGGTGCAAGGCACGGACCAAAGGAGAATTCCTGCGAAACACAGTACAAGACGTCGGGACCGCAAGCAAAAGGCGAACCAAAAGCCGAAAATCGATTCTGGTCCGTGAAGGAAGGAACCGATAGACGCAGAAGTTGCGCTGCCAATTCAGCACGCTCAGGCTCGCCCCGCAAGATTTCGGTGGTTAGGATGAGAAGCCGGAAGTTACGCCTGACCTCCAGAGAGTTGAAGCCCAAAGCCCCATAATAGGTTGTTCTAAGGCACCTAAATAAATTACGACAAATACCTAACTATTCTCATGTTTATGTGACTTCTTGTTAAAGAAATAGTTAAAAAACTTCTGTTCCGAGCATTACTTTAATAGGAATTAGGAAAACTTAGCTAGAAACTTCGCGGGGTAATTTATGGGCCCTTACCTCACCAAACCTACAAAAATGATTGCCCCTTGCATGGCGCATGGCTTCATTTAGAGAAAGCTCAGCCGGTACTTCATTAAAGCAAAACAGCAATGGCGCAATTCAAATCCCACTAGTGTTATAAATAAATGCGAAAGGTTGTGAGTTAGTTTGTTACTCCTTCACGCTGCAACGGTTCGATGGATTTCGATTAAAATGGAGATAGCTTATACCCTGGATTAACACATAGGCTACTTTGCATCCCGAAAAATATAAAAGTTGCCGAGATATTAATGATAATATTGATAATCGAAATTTACGCAGACGAAGTCGCGGGCAGAAGATAGTTAAATTATTTATAAGTAAGGATAATAAATTACTCCGCAAATGTATAGTCCATACCATCTGACTTGTCTTATTTGGTAAACAATTTTATAACCTCAAAATGTATCATTTTTGGCTAAAATGGCCGTTTTCTGCTGAATAGAGCAACTAGAGACCGCATTTTGCACACTATTTGCCTGATTTTACATCATGGATGGTTTTTCATGACAAAATTGTTATTTTAGGCGAAAAGGGAGCATTTTGAGGTTATAAAAGTGTTAACTAAATAAGACAAGTCAATTATTGGTATGGACGTTAAGTATTAACTGCTTAATTATGGCGACCGTCGAAATTATAAATACTCTTCAACTATTTTGATGATATGATTTCTTTGATGGGGCAATGGATGTTGAGAAGATTTACCTTTTTTTGAACTAGCCCGGTCGCCGTGGAACATCTCCTTGCTGGCAGCATGAGGAGCTGCCTCCCTTGCCGAAACAGCGTATGCTGTCTCATTTTCCTTGATGTAGACGGTCATGAAGAAACCGCCACCCAGTCCCATGCTTTGCTGGTTTATTATTCCATTGCAAAACATAGTTGCAATCGCTGCATCCACCGCCGATCCGTTTTGAGAAAGGATAATGCTGGAAGATTCAATAGAATAGGTTAAGTTCATTAAATAACTATTATTTATTTTTGTGTGCTGTTAAAAGCTCAGTTTGAAATCGTTTACTGTTTAAAAATTCTACTTATAGTGTAACTAAAAAGTTGTCGTGGAGATAACATTTATGTAATGAGAGTTACCATGGTAATTACAGATCTATAATACAATTATATCATTATTATTACAAGGTCAACTTTGGTGTGGTTATAGAGTAAAATAAAAAATAAAAACCGGCCAAGCGTGAGTCGTGTGGTCGTGCGGCTCGGTGCGCGAGTCCAACTCTCACTTGACCGGTTTTCGAGTCTGACTGATCCAGCATTGATTTACCTGCCTATTTCCGAGCAAGGCAGCGCATCGGAGCACACCGCTGCTCGCTTTAACACGTAGAGTCGTGACGCCGAGGGCTTCTGGGGCTCCACCGGGTCCGGCGGCAGCCCCTGCTCCGTCTTGCCCGACATCGGCGACAACCCGATCACGAAGCCACATATCGCTAGTATGATCACGAGCAGCAATAAAAGACCTAGCGCCACCTTCGTCTTGAGTTTGATTGGTCTGAAACAAGAAAAATGTAACGCATATTTAACGCCATCTGCTGTTGAGTAGCGGAACGTATTAGGGGATTTAATTATTGAAAACTATTTTACTCGTGAATTTATAATGAATACAAAAGTAGTTGAAACAAGCTTACTGCTTGCAGCACGTTTTGGTAGCATCGCGGGTATCAGTCACGGTCATGCCGCGCATCGTCATCGGTCGTCACGGGATCTTACTGGAAAATACCATTATCATTTTAGTTTTTCATAATATCTAATACAACATGTTCAAAAATTGTAAGAATTGTTTTGAATTTGAACTCTTATATTATTTAATCTCTACTACGTCTTTATCATACTACATCATCATCATCATAAACTCACGCCTTCATTCCCAGAGTGGGGTAGGCAGAGCCACAGACTCACCAACAACTCCAAAAACTTGTTGATAATTCTGTGACCACATTTTGCACGACCAGGCTAAGATGTTATCCAGTGTATTAGTGACAGGTTGCAAACCCATCGCCTAACAGCACTACACAGCCTTTAGTCCCTTAGTCGTCTCTTACGACATCCACGGGAAGACATATGGAGTGGCAACATTCTAAACCCGGCACCACACGGCCAAATAATTATAATACTAATTTAATCATAATTTTAATAGTTTATTTGAAATACACGACTCAATCTCTACTTACTTGAACTTGCGGTGCAAAATTATCTCGTTAAAGATTTTATCCGATGTTATACTTAGTTGAAGTTTAACTTTCAGGAGGCAACAGAATGTCCGCTGTTATAACGTAAACCTACAAATTTGGACTAGACATGATTATACTGAAGCCAGTATTAACCTTGATGTAGTTAATTTGTTATTTAAATTGAAAATGTTTCACACCGTCTATTTAAAATAATATATACCTATTCATACAGCGTGTTAGAATAATGTGTCGATTTCGGTACCTATTTTATAAGGGCCGCTTATCTAGTGATAATAATACCTAACAAAAAGTGTTTTTTTAATTAATTTGCGATTACATTCAGACCATAAATACTCGTTACGATAATTTCATACAAAGATTAACGTACACGTTCTAATAATATATTCGCACATATTTAATTAAGTTAAACCCTGTAGTAATATCACTCAGGCTTGGATTTCCGCATTAACAATAAAAAATATTTTGCGCTATCAATAAAGCGATTCATGTTACGTCTACGTAAGGTGTGTTTTTTACGATGCACTTATATTAGATTAACTTTAACAATCTAACATTCTGACAAACTAACTAACAATGTAATCAAAACTTGGAAGTCAATTTGAATGTATTTCTTAGTGTTTTACTTAAGCAATTCCGATGAAAGTACATTAATATGTTACCATAGACCTGCTATGATGATGGGGACGGAAGGTAGTAGTGGTTTCTTGTTCCGAGACCAATTAAATTCTACAATTTAAGAATGCTGGTTTATGTATTTTAACCTTTTTTCATGTCAAGGAAACGGTAAACGAGCACACAAGCCACCTACCTGATGGTAAGTTGGATCTGAGACCCATAGACATTCTCGAACTATAAATCGGGACATAATCGCGTATTAAAATAAACGTATATCTCGACGTTTCGACTGTGTTACAACTGTTTGTTATGCTCGCGAATCTATTCCGCTCCGAGCGAGTTTTTATGAAGAACCAACTTACCGGTATTTTTTGAACCGTCCCCAAGCCCTTGTGAGAGGAATCCTAAAAACAACATCAAAGTATCCTTACCCTGGTTCTAATATAAGTACACTGATTATAATTCGTATGAACACAGAACTAAATCACCTTAATTGAACCTTTTTTAATATAGTAGACATAAAACATGTTAATTCTTCAGCGCCGCTTATTATTTTCTATGAATCGTTTCTCGTTCAATAGTAAAATGTTTTTTTTTGAAACAACTGTAACTAATGTGCAATTTGCAACAGTTGTCAGGGTTGGTATTAAATGATATTTTTGTAAACTATGGATTTTGTTAAGCCAGTTGATAAAATGGGTACCTATAATTTTATTGAAATACCTTAAAACGAAAGTTAGAAAGAAAGAAAGAAAGAAATCATTTTCATTTCATCGAAAGGTATTTTTCGCCGCATGAGTATTTTTTGGAAGTCACAAGTGTAATTTAACCTAACCATCGTAATTAATGTTTCAGGTATCCTTAGATTAAATGAAATTTGATTAAATGATGCAATCGAAAGTGAAATTCTATAAAATTATGAGACACCTAAAGCAATAATATCTGTTATTGTTGACATCATTTTGAGATGCTAAAGTTCTATTTTTTTATTACTATAAGAAGGATATTACATTTCAGCTAGCATTTTACCATCTTTTGTAAGAATTCTGATAAAACGACACATTTTATCGATTCATTTAACTATAATTCTCATAGGTTACAAACATGCCTTTAGTACAGTAGGTATTCCAGCTTCTTAATGAAGAATGTCAGTAGGTACGCCAAATCGCTTGAAACTTTGTAAGAGTAAAGCTTATAAATAAACAAACATACTACTTTTTGTTTCATTCAAATAGACCCAGTAGTTTTGATTCTACGAACGTATGAAATTACGGTCAAAAATATTAAAGGGTGCGGGCGCCATCTTACTGGAGTGACGTCATGGTTTCGTTGCGGTACGGCCCCTTATATGATTGAGTAAGTTTACAGGGCTATATTTTTTTAACCGTTATAAGTAACCAGTTGAAATTTTCACAGATTACGTGTTATTATAAACTCTATTGTTTAAAATTACAAAATGAACAATAAATCAAATCCCAAGAGGGGTCCCCATACAAGAAACATGACAAATAACCAGTTTTTTTAGCATTTTTATACGGATTATATTTTTATAATGGCTTACTATTTTGATGCTATTTTAAGCTTAAATCGCAGTCGAACTTTCATAGTTTACGACTAAATAACAATCTCAAGTAAAACTGCTAAAAATATTTGACCAAACTGATTTTATCAACACGATGTTTTAAGCGGTCACTCATCCTGTTTTAGAATACGCTTGTAAGTAGGTAGTTGCTTAACTTTGGAAGCCGAAGTACGGGTTGTATTTGTATTAGCTTTTTATTTCGGTGTCACACAATAATCTAAACTCCATACTTACGACCAAACAGTAATCTGTAGTAAAACAACAAACAACAAAATCTTACACGATGTTTAAGCGGTGTTTACTTAACTTTGGTAATAGCCCTTTCTTTACAAATGTCGTATCTAATGTAGAATTCATATCGCTAGGTACCGTATAAAATAATGAACTATAAAACATGAGTTTTTGATTGACCTAGGTAGTAGTTCTGATATTTTGTGTACTTATTCATTTCATCGATTTCAAATTTCGCGGGCGGGCGCTGCCAAGTGGCTCACTCGCCATAAGTTAGGTACCTAGACCGCCTCTCTCTCTCTCTCTCTCTCTCGCTAGTTGTTGGTATTAGCGGCCGCTGTAGTAAGTAGGTAGTTTTTGAACTGTTTTTGAGCATTATTACTGTTATTTCGTGTATGCAAGATAGCTTAGATAGCGTGCGTGTGTGTGTGTGTGTGTGTGTGTGTGTCCGTCTATCCGCAGCCTAGCTCAGAGACTCTTAGTACTAGAAACGTGTAATTTGGCATGAATATACATATTAGTCACGCCAACATAGTTAAATAAAAGTAAAATCATGAATTTTTTTTTTTACGTAACGTGGGTAAGTTTTTTTTTCTCGTCTACCCCATAGTGTGGGGTGTCGTTGTATAGGTCTTTCCAAAATATTGCGGATTTGTGAAAACAATATTTTAATTAAGGTATCCGTTTATGAAAAGCTTTAAAGCGCAAATTTTTGTTAGAGTCAAGTGTCGTCGTCCCCTCCCCACTACAGCCAAAACTACAAATAAAAAATATGAAAAATATCTTCAAAGGAAAACTATCACGACTAAGTAGACTTCATTGGCTCTTGAGTTAAACGGTTTAAATGTTTATACCTGCCGAAAACTTATTTGCGGTGTTGGTAAACTGACCGCGACCTATATCGATGTATGGGGATAACAGTTTTCCAACGGCAAAGTTAAGTTTGTCGCGAGGTCTAATTTGTTTGTAGTAACGGCTTCGGAACCCTACACTGAGCATGGTTCGACAGGCTGTTGCCCGGTTTTTTGCATTAATGTTTTGGTATTTTTATGTAGAATACGGTGAATCCTAAATTAAAAGTGCTTGATTATTATTCTATTTTTATTTAACCAACTTATTCGACAAACATTACAAACAGAAAAGCCGGTCAGCAACGGACAGTTAGTTTAGTTAAACAGGTTAAACTGTATGTAAAACAAAACAATGGATAACCATAACTATCATAGTCACATCAAAACGAATTCGTAAAAAATTACGACTTCCAAAGTTAAGCAACTACGAGCGTAGTCTAAAACAGGATGGGTGACCGCTTAAAACATCGTGTTGATAAAATCAGCTTTGTCACCTATTTGTAGCAGTTTTACTTGAGATTTCTATTTAGTCGTAAAGTATGAAAATTAGACTAGAACTTAAGCTTAAAATCGCATCAAAATAAGAAGCCATTATTGAAATACAATCCATATAAAAAAGCAAAAAAAAATGGTTTTTTTCATGGTTTTTGTACGGGGACCCCTCTTGGGATTTGATTTATTGTTCATTTTAAAAATTTAATCGATAGAATCTATAATAACACGTATTCTGTGAAAATTTCAACTGTCTATTTATTACGGTTAAAAAGATAGAAGCCCTGTAAACTCACTCATTCATATAAGGGCGCGTACCGCAACCAAACGATGACGTCATCATCCGTGAGCGCTAGCCGCCGGGTTTCGAGCGCCGCATACGAAGTTTAAAATTCAATATCTCGGAAACTATTAGACGTATCGAAATGATTTTTTTACAGCATTTTTTTGTTTTTAATGAAGAATACGATAAGCCAAAAATCTAAACTGGTTGACATTCTCTATTAACGGCGACAGATAAACCGTACGCGGTTTTCGCTCGCTGTTATACTTCATGTACTATATTTAAGTTATTTTGGATAAATAAATGAAAAAAAAAAATAGCTTTCGGCATGCTATCGCTATCACGCTTTCACTCGCAACTCGTCACTCGTGTCTCATTGAAAAAAAAAGCGTTCAAGTGCGAGTCGGACTTGCGCACCGAGTGTTCCATTCCACCGCACATTTAGGTATTATTTTATACCAATTTGAATCGAATCAGCGCGAGCCCAACTCACACTTGACAATTTTTAGTACCTACCTATTTGTTGTTCATTATTTATTATTATTATTTATTTGAAAATTTGAAAGGAATTTGGAAGGGGCCGCCCTAGGCGTACTTTTTCGAATCAAATCGGAGAAATACTTGAAAAGGGCCGAATCTTAAGTACCCGAAACCGTCGTGCGTGCATGACTCGGTGTATGAATGTGGAAGAAGCGAAATAGATTTGTCAAGATCGTAGCAGGTGGAAAGAAGTGGTCTCTGCCACCCCTCTTGGAAACAGATTTAAAACGAAGATTGCCGATCGCTATTAAAAAAATGGTAGCACTGTACCAACCCTGAAATCACCACGAATTCCACAATAGTTAGTTACTGACGTCTGGCCTCACTTTATTATTCACGTTCGTGTGTTTTATTTCAAAATATAAGCTGCCATGCGCGGTTTTGGTTTTCAGTTTAGAAGTAAGTTACTTAAACGAAAACCAAAGCAACATTTAAAGTTTTAAAAGGTAAGGTAAATGTCCCATACTTCGGCATCTTAAGGCTCTGACGACTTTAAGATTTTTTATTTATTTTTCCACACATAATATCAGTTCAGAGGCTTTTGTTTATTTAAGATTGGTATTTCTAGAGTATGTTTCTGTATTAATTATATTGTTGTGGTTTGAATTCTTTTTTTTATCAGTTTTTTTACAGACCTCTCATTTGAACGCAATTTCGTGGCAAAATTTGGCTCTGTTTTTAAATTCGTGAGTTCATGCTTCCTATTTCGGGATAAAGTTTATGAATAAATTATGTACCTTAATCACCTACAAATTTGAAATTATGATATTTTAAATAGGATTTATAATAAATAGCAGTACAAAAATATATAATTTTGTCTATAGTTAAAGACCAAAAGAAATCAAAAATCACATATACCTAAAGAAAACAGAATTTGAATAAAAAATTGTCTCTTTTACCTATTAAAAATTCACCTATTAATTTATTAATTTATAATAATTTATTTATTTATTTATATAATTTATTTCATTTGTTTTACTTATTTTTTAATTTATTATTATTAATAATAATTGTTATTAGTAGATCTTAAATTTTTATTGTTTTTGTTATTTGTTGGCTTTTCCAGATCTTACCCAAATGCACCTTACCTTCATAGTTCTCTAACTCACGAAATTAGGGACATAAGGATTAAAATGAAGACCTTTACTTCGTGTTACTCATAATAAAACAATTCCGCAGAAGTTAGTAAATTATCGTAACACCAAATACTAATAAAATGTCTAGTTATTAATGTAAAATATCAAAAAAAAAAAAACAGTAAATCGATTTAAACGTTAAATTACAACGCAGCAGTGTAAGCGCATTTTCCTTAAAAATCTAAGCTCAGGGTCACTTTAAACACGTATTGTATGAATTTAAGCGGAAAAAGGGTAGGTATACCGAATTTAGGTCATAAGAAACTAACATTTAATAAATTATTTGATTTTTAAATCACATTAGAAATATTTGATATTTTTATAGTCATGAACACGAAACAGAAACATCTCTAAAAAACCGCTAATTCGGGAGTATCACGAAATAGGGGACAAGCGAAAAATAAACTGAACCTTACTTCGTGAATCAGTTAATCGCGATTTTTATAAATTTTATGCTTAAAAGTACGTAAAACCCCCTGAATTCGCCTGGGATACCTATCATCGCCTGTTTTTATAAAAGTTGAAATTCCCGCCTAGTTTTTAGGGCAGGTTCCACACAATACTACTAAATAGAAAGTGTTTTTTATGCATGGCAATATTCTCGCATCAATTGTGGCTAACTTAATGCAGTTTACGGTCAGTGCCGTTTTTTCGTACAAGTGACGGCACGTGTTAATTTTTACCGTGGCGGAACTTCGCTATAAATAGTGCGAAACAAGAGATAAAGGTAAGCTTTTTCTGGTGTTATAATCAACAACTAATGCTCTTTCTTATGGTATTATTATTTTGTACTTAAGTTATGTTTATACGTCGCAATTGATTAAAATGTAATTGAGGTGATGTTCCTGCCATCATGTAGCTACACTTCGCCTGCCCCTAGGGTTGTCAATCCAAGTGTGTGATATATTTATTATTTATTTGTGTTTTTTTGTTTTTTATTTATAGTAATAATAACCCTAGTTTTTTTTGATATATGTTGATATATGTTTATCTAATTATGATAGACTGTGATGATTCTTGAGGCTGAGATGGTTTGTTACTACTCAATTTTTAATGTGACTGATCTAAACTGATTGTGATTTAGTATAAGATAAAAATAGGTACATAATTTCTTATAATATAATTTCATAATTTTAAAACAAGTATATTTTATTAGTCCTAAACCATTACCCTTTCTTTTTTGTTGTCGAGTAAGTTATTGTAATTTTTGACAACCCTATCGAAAATACAGTAAATGTATGAAACTACATTCAGATCGTTACCTGTCTTCGCCTACCATAGTTTTTTTTTAAATATGACTATTTGGGAATAGTTAAGGTTCATAATCGAAAAACACGTTAAAAGTTGATAAGATAGCTGGCGGCAAATTCAAATTTTGTCTATATTTGACGCTCCGGCAGTATGTAGGCGAAGACAGGGCATTTTGCCCATACTTCGCCTACCACCTTTGAAGCCCAATTGTAGTCATTCTACAATGAAATTTAGAACTTATGTTACGGTAAACTAAAGTCCTATATAGATTAATTAGTTTTTTAATCTTGAAAATCAGAAATAGGTGTAAATCTGTGAGATTTTTTATAAAAAGTGCCAAAACCCAGGCGAAGTCAGGGGGTTTTACGGTAACGGAAAATATACCTTAATTTAATTGATATGATATGACACACAAAAAAGCACGGATATAAGTTTTGTTAAATGTGACTTTCCTTTTCTTGTCAGTGAGCTTAAGAAGTTCGATGCTTCACCTTACGTCTGAAGCAACCCGCAGGGCTCGCACAGCTGTTCGTGGCCGACTGAGAGTTTAACGCGTTGTATTACAGTCAGCTTAGCCATCCTAACGTTGGAAGTTGGTTTATCAAACAGCTTGAATAATAGACTTTCTTTAGGCAAGTATATTATTTTTTAATAGTTCTTGAATTTCTTATTTTCGGCGCGGAAACAAAAACTCACGAAAACGTGTACTAGCACAAAAAGGGGGACATTTACCTTAAGTACAAATAGTACGTACGGTCACGGACTTTAATTGATGAACCACAAAATAATCTTTTCGCATAAATCTAACGATATATTCCTACGTCATTCTATCTCGTCACTTGACGCTGTCGTTATGACAAGGTTCTATGGTGGATCAACGTTTAAAGTCCGTGACCGTACGATTACCAATTTTACCGTTTTACTGCAATACTGTTAGTAGCAGTTTAGCCGTGACAACGTAACAAACAAACAGACAAAGCTTCACATCTATAATAATATAGTATGGAAATATGGGTTAGTACTTGATAATATCGTCCATCACAACCAATCCACCAGGAAATAACAATCATCCAACGCGTTGTTCACGACAGTGACCTCGATTAATACTTTAAAAAAATGCTAATTTATCGTTGTTACAGTATATATAAGTAGGTATATTTCCAATAAACAAAAGCCAACTTTGTATACCGAAACTACATAAGCATAACAATGGCCTCTAACGCGGTATTAGGCGTGTCTATCTACAATTGTAGACCTTTAGCTACACTAAAAGGTAAGGTTCATCCTGATATGTCCCTTAAAACATACATTACCAGCTACGCCATACTTTTGCTTTGTATTTTTATCCAGACACGTAGATAATTTACGTATAAACTTATCCTATTTTGTTAGTAGAAAATGTTAATTATGTGTTCAATGAATAATGCAAACTTTTTTGGCTTAACACCATACCTACTATTCGAGAGGTTCTCTCCAGTAGTGTTTATTTCCATAACCAGTGTCATTCTATGCAGGTGATGCTTTTCCACGTGCGTACCTAAATACTACACTTGTTCTTGATTTACAATTTCTTCGCAGGCTTTTCCTTGGCGGGTTTACCGGCGTAATTGCGCTACAGTGTAGTAAGCCGTTCCAATTTTTTATTACTTCGACGAGTTGTATAAAGGCTTTAACTGTAGGCGATTAAGGCTAAGTTCGTTTGTCTTAATGGAGAGTGTCACGTTTGCGATCTCAGTTTCACGGGTAGACGGTCCTGATAGCGGGTATCAATAGACTTTCCAAAAATACAGAGAGCGTTTTTTCTGTTTAAAAGTAGTAGGTAGCTGAAATATCGATTTTCATGTTCCTAACTTTAAATTAGACCGAAATCTCATACAAACTATCCCGATTTTATCCCCTAAGAGGTAGAATTTTAATAAATGTTGTAAGTACTAAATCGTAATGTTACTTCAGGGTATATCTATCTATTCCACTATCACTATACTTACTAAATTTTATTAAAATTAAGCTGGTAGTATTTGCGTGATCATGTCACAAATAAAAATACAGACAGAAAGACAAACGGACAGACACACAAAACAATAAAAAACCATCAACATGTGGTATGTGGTTGACTTTTATTTTTGACTGATGTATTTTTCTCAAATGTCTTTAATGCAGGTACAGATTTTTTCTTTCTAGTGTTTTATCATAATAATATTAAGTATAAGTAGATATACGAGTAGATCTAAAGATAAGCTGTTAAACTCATTAAATTACCCTTCTTTTGTAAATACCTAATTTTGATGACTTATAAACTTGAACCTTTGATCTCGCATCCTGTACAAGTAATTTTTAGACGGTTCACTACACTATTATAATGGTATTTTCCAGTAAGATCCCGTGACGACCGATGACGATGCGCGGCATGACCGTGACTGACACCCGCGATGCCACCAACACGTGCTGCAAGCGGTACGCTACTTTCAAATACTTATTAGTTATAAATGTATGAGCAAAATCGTTTCTGATCGTTTTATACTACAAGTAATATCGCTTTGCTGTGGTAATTTCCCTTTCCTAACCAAGCAAGTTTAAGCAATGTCAAATATAGCTTATAGGTAGATAATAAACTCCTAAGTACCTACTTTAAAAGTTCATTAAATGTTCACATTCTACTGCATTCTACGATATGATATAGGTTCGTCGTGGGACATTAAAATTAATGAAAAAGTTTTGAGAACTCTAAAAGTTTTCATTTTTCCTGTGTGGATAGATAAAGTGCACTGAGAGCTATGTAAAAAAAACAAACGTTTTACGGCGGTGCTTTAGGTATTTTATTTAGTAATATTGCGTGTTACGTTATGTAAGTATAAATAATGTTTAAAATGTTTATCTTAACGTCATATTGTAAACTTTTTAGAGTGATAATATAATTATGTGGGACTACGGAAATCACGAAATTACTCTTTATTCATACAATGATAGTAAGAATGGTAAAAAAGTTTTTTTTATTTTTATCGTTCCACATAATTTATTTGTACTATCATTAAAGAAAAAACATATTGACGCTAAAATAGTTCTGCATTAACATTTTAAATTTAATATTTTAAACATTACGTTACACTAAATATTACTAAGTAAATACCTAAAGCACAGCCGTAGAACCTTTTTTTTTAAATAGCGCGCAAATCCACACAGCAAAAATGAAAACTTTTAAAATTCTCATAAGTATTTCTACCCTAGCTACGCAACTAATAGCTAGCATATATGAAACGACAAAATCTCCCAATAAATTCCGCTACTCACCAATAGATAGCGTTACGCGGTGTATATCTTGTTTCAGACCAATCAAACTCAAGATGAAGGTGTTGCTAAGTCTTATATTACTGCTCGTAATCGTCCTAGCGATATGCGGCTTTGTGATCGGGTTCCCAGGTAAGACGCAGCGGTGGGAGCCGCCGGACCCGGTGCTGCCCCAGAAACCCTCGGCGTCACCTCTCCACGTGTTCAGGCGTGCAGCGGTATGCTCCGATGCGCCGCCTTGCTCGGAAATAGGCAGGTAAGTCAAAGCTGTGGTGTGATCAGACTCCGAAAATCGGTCAAGCGCGACACTGATTCGCACACCGAAGCTTCCTGCCCGCCCGATTTACACTTGGCCGATTTTTATAAATTCTATTTTGAAAATTATTTCACTAACAGTTTAATTAAGCAGCACAAAGGAGCTTGAATATTTAATACCTAAATACATACCTACATAAACTCACGCCTTCATTCCCAGAGTGGGGTAGGCAGAGCTTCAGAATTACCAACAACTTTAAAACTTGTTGATAATTCTGTAACCACATTTTGCACAATCAGGGTAAGATATTAACCAGTGTGTAATTAGTGACAGGTTGCAAGCCCATCGTCTAACAATACTACAAGCCTTTATTCCCTTAGTCGCCTCTTACGACATCCACGGAAAGACATGGAGTGGCACTATTCTAACCCGGCAACCATACTATGTTCAATACCTAGTTTGACATAATAAGTCAAGTCGTTCACGTCTTATTAATCAGACGTATTATACGACCGGAAAATTAAATGTAAAACATTACTTTCTGAGTTTGACTTGAAAAAATAAACCAGCAAAATTATCGTACTCATCCAACCACAACTTTTTTTACTTTCCTTTATGCAAACTCACTGACTGATACTTTTTTCCCTGGGCAAATGCATACCACTTGGACCCGGGGGAGCCTAAGGTGGTTCAGTGGGACTCACCTACAGTAGTAAGAGCACCGTAATACTGGCAATCCTCTTCCTCTGCGGCCCCGCCCCAACTGCGGGTAGAAGTTTTCCTCTCCCGCAGTCCACCCATCACGTCACAAGCAGGCCACTTGGACCGACCTCCACGGGCCAGCAGACGCCCCGCTCAGGCCGGCTCCGAGTACCTCTTAGCTTCACCGTGGGTGACCAGTCCACGGTTACACAGTTCCACCGCCACGACTAGGCGGGTACCCGCGAGGGGACTGACTGCCACTCCCTTGAGTCCAGCGTTAGCCCATTTCCTAGTTTAACAGAGTGTACTGCAAAATATTTAGCAAACAGTATCATGTGTGTCTTGTTGGGCGGGATAGCGAATAAATATTGAATGAACATAATTGAAGGTTTGCGCGTTGTTCTAGCGAAGTTAAAGTTATGCTTTTTAAAGCTTACTGTACATCATTGTACACGTGCAGTTTGTGGGAAAACTACACTCAAAACTCGTACAATGCCCTCCGTGTACAGTTTAATAACGCCTTCAGGGCGGTGTTGGGGCTGCGACGATGCTGCAGCGCGTCAGGCATGTTCGCCGAGGCGCGCACGCTCTGCTTCCACGCGACCATGCGCGTGCGCGCCGCCTCGTTAGTGCGCAGGGTGCGCGCCAGCACCAACACTGTCCTGGCAGTGATTGCCGACAGGCTAGATTGCCCCTATATACGGCACTGCTGTGCCAGACATATCACGCGCCAAAATATTTTAATGTAATTTTAATTTGATTATTTTTAATGAAATGACTGGTTTTAATTATTATTATTATTATTATTATTATTACTTTTTTACCTGATTTATTTTAACGTAATTTTAATTATTTTAAAATCTAATTTTATAATTTTAACGTTATTCTGTAATTGTCTGATGAAATTTGACTGATTTTAATGTAATTTATTTTTATTGTGTGTGATTGTATTTATAAGTTGTTTATCGTGTACCTTATTATGAGTCCCAGTTACTTGAAATAAATGAATTTTAATTTTTTTTTTTTTATAATCTAACACTTTTTCATCTCCCAGCATTATCTTATCCCAAAATGGATCGGCGGTGGACGCGGCGATCGCAACCATGTTTTGCACTGGAGTGATGAACCAGCAGAGCATGGGCCTTGGCGGCGGTTTCTTCATGACCGTCTACATCAAGGAAAATCAGACAGCGTACGCTGTTTCGGCAAGAGAGGCAGCTCCTCATGCTGCCGGCAAGGAGATGTTCCACGGGATCCCGGCTAAGGCAACCAAAGGTAAGTCTTCTCAACGTCACCCACATCATTCTTTTGAGATTGATTTGTTGATATTTTTTATATTCTTAAGTAATTACGACTCATGACGACTCTGAAATTAAGTTAGGGTTACATACAAGTAAAGTCATTACTAGGGCTAAAATTTAAATTAATTAACAGAATAACATGCAGATACACCATATTTCAAAAATATTTGAATTAA
Source organism: Acleris cristana (assembly GCA_948252455.1). Lineage (NCBI taxonomy): Eukaryota > Metazoa > Arthropoda > Insecta > Lepidoptera > Tortricidae > Acleris > Acleris cristana. The sequence continues at coordinate 13,106,607 of OX411782.1, read as the reverse complement.
ATTTAAATGGCCTTATTTTCCCATTAATGATTAGCTTATTTACGTACATACACTAACATACCTTCACGCCTTCATTCCCAGAGTAGGGTCGACAGAGCTACAGAATTACCAACAACTCTAAAAACTTGTTGTTAATTCTGTAACCACATTTTGCTCAAACAGGCTAAGTTTATTTATTAAATAATATTAAATAAGAATACTGAGACTGAGATGAAAGCTAATATTTAGAGATGTTTGGAAGAAAAAGATTGGGATAAGAGCATCAAGATGGTTATTTAAAAGTCAAACATTTAAATATTTTTCAATACATATTTATTCATATTTTTGTACTTACTTATTGTACATATATTGTACCTATAACGAAAAGCAAGCTTTGAAAAAACCCAACTGCTGTTTGGATAATGTCGTCAACGTTATGTTACTTATCATGTATTAATTTTTATTTCGCCAATTTCACATTTCAATAATATTAATATAGCCTATGACACTCTAGTGGTTAAGACGAATCTAACCACGTATAATTGATTAAAATCGGTTAAACCGTTTAGTAGTTATAACCCTCCTTTTGGGCTTTGCCGCAGTCGGGTAAAATGCAATTTCATCGGACGCTATTTCCTGCTGACCATTTGTTTTTTTTCAATTATGTTTTCAGGATATCTAAAATATTAATTACATAGATTATGTTAGGTTAGGCTTGTGGCTACCAAAAAAAACTCATGTGGCGAGAAATGCTTTTGATGGAATGAATTTTCTGCGTAATAATCTAATGATACGTTCGTTGAATATTCAATTTGACGTGCACTAAATACTCAAGGTGGCTCTGTCCCCAGGGCCCTTGGCTGTGGGCGTACCCGGGGAGCTGCGGGGCATGTGGGCTGCCCACCAGCGCTGGGGCAAGCTCCCCTGGAGCAGCCTGGTGGAGCCCACCCTGCAGTTCTGCGAGACCGGAGCAAAGGTGTCCAAGATCAAGTACGATAGCTTCTTCACCGCTCCGTACATCAAGAATGATCCATTATTGAGGTAAGTTGTTAATTTTTCATCGAATTCCTACTAATTCACAAAGAAAACTGGCACTCAAGGTTATTTCGAATTTAGTGTAAGGAGTGTGAGGCTACAAATTTTAATAAAGTAATACTAGTTTTCTTTGTAAATAACATTTTCTTTCATCTACCACCAACATCTTACTTTAAAAGATAAACCCGTTTCAATTTAATTTTGCTTTTTTTCAGGAAACAGTACGTGGATCCGTCGACCAACGAGTTCTACAAGCCGGGGACGGTGGTGAAGCCGTCGGAGCCGTTCTGCAACACGCTGCGAGCCATCGCCGACCGGGGGGGCGACGAGCTCTACTACGGCAGCCTGGCCAACGACTTCCTCGATGACCTCAAGAGAGTCGGCAGCATCATCACTGCTGATGACCTCAGGAACTACCAGTAAGTAGGTAATCATGCAGCCGAAGACTTTCACGTACCTATTTTATTTATGTGGGGTTCCGCCCTCGCTTCGCTTCGGTGTATTTAGTTTTTCTGTGCTTATCATTCGTACTATCGCAGAATTTGAATGTTTATCAATTTGACATAATACGTAAATTTGCCTGATTATAACATTTTCCACGCGTCATTATTTGTTTCACGTCTTATTATGTCAAACTACTTACTAAATCATAAGTAAGCCTATTTTAGTGAGGGTGTACAAATCGTTTCAGTACTTACTTCCAGAGATTACCCCGAACATACAAACATACAATAAACAAACACAATATTATCATTACACAAATTATGTATACATATATAGCGGCCCGCCCCGACTTTTTCCCGATATATAAATTATCTATCTTCAGTATTGAACAAAAGTCGCTTCCCGCCGTCTGAGTCAATAGTTAAGTATATGCAACCTCTTAATCCTGGCAAACAATTTTTTCATTAAAATGTTGTGGTTTTAAAGTAAACAGCAATTAATTGAATTTGACGCTGACGTCAAGGCTTCCATCTCAAATTCTTCGCGCGGAAACACAGCCATCCCTTTTCATTCTTGTGGGGGCGTGGCACCATAAGTAGGTTCATCAATAGATAGAGTGATTCAAGAGGAAGGGTTTAAGGAATTAATTCTGTTTTATGAACGGGTTTTACAAAAAACTCACATAAACCGAAACGACGCGAGGGCGGGTCGCTAGTAAGTAGATATAACGCTGTTATAATTTTATTTCAAAAAATCATGTACAACATGTTTTGTTTCGTTTTTGAGTTAAGTAAAAAAAAAATGGTTTTTCACATTACCCGACTTAAGGAGACCAACTATATTACTGTCGTTGAGAAATCATATAAATATAACCTACACTGTTATGGTAATTAATTACGACGATATAACCAGAAAAGTGAAATAATATGACTAGTACACAGAAATATTTAATGAAATGAATGAAATTGAAAATGAAAATTATTTATTCACACTGTGACATTCTCTTTTGTTCCAGGCCGAAAGTTTCCGAAACCATCAACGTGCCACTAGCAGGTGGTGACAAATTGCATACGCCTCCGCCGCCCAGCAGTGGGGTGATCCTGGCCTTTATCCTCAACATCCTCTCCGGGTACAACTTCGGGCCCCACAGCATCCGCACCCTTGAAGACCAAATCCTCACATATCACAGGATCATTGAGGCCTTCAAATTCGCTTACGCAACCAGAACCAAACTGGGCGATGCGGACTTTTTAAATTTGGATGATGTAAGTAATAAAATAAATCTTCACATTTTCTCGTATGCTTCTGAAATTTGTGTTTTTTAACTGAGTAGGTATTCATACAATGTTACAGTTAATATTCAACGTGACGCAACCAGGCTACGGCCACTTGGTCCGTAGCAGGATCAACGATACGAAGACAAGCAATGACTCTGCAGCATACGGCGCCGACATGTATACCCCACCTGACGCCGGCACCGCGCACATCTCTGTCATCGCTGACAATGGAGATGCCGTCTACGTCACGAGCTCCATCAATTACTAGTAAATATGTTTTGTGTGTGTTTTTTTTCTGATACCGTACTACGTAACTTAAAATACCTATATTAAACAAATTTCCAACCCGCCCGTTTCGTTTCGGTTGTAGATGTTCCATCATAACGTACCTAGACTTACGCAGATAATATAAATGCATCCACCTTTACAGTTTCGGTGCTGGTTTCACTACTCTCAAGACCGGCTTAGTAATGAATAACGTGATGGACGACTTCTCTTCTCCCGGCATCGTCAATTACTTCGGTCTCTGGCCTTCGCCAGCCAACTTCATCATGCCTGGCAAGAGACCGCTCTCTTCAATGACGCCCACTATCATTTCCGATGCTGGCGGGAACGCCAAGCTTGTTATTGGGGCTTCTGGCGGCACGAAGATAACTACTGCTATTGCTCTGGTAAGTTAAATTGAACTTGGCTAGATTTTTTATCCAAGTTCAATCAAAGCGCTGCTATGATAATCATAATTAATATTAGTGTCCGACCGAAGTTTCGGTTCCGGTTTCGGCATGAAAAAACATGCTTCGGCTGAAGGATCGGTTTCGGTCAAAAAAGTGCCGAACCTTTCGGTCGCGCCGAAACTTACCTACCCGGTTGGAACGTGAGGTCCCCTCCATCATCATCATCATCATTATCAGCCGCGAGACGTCTAATGCTGGACAAATACCTTCCCCAAGGTTTTCCACAACCATCGGTCCTCTGCTGCTGTCGTCCAGCGGTTTCCCGAGACCTTTATCAGGTCCCCTCCATTGTCGAAAATGTTAGAAAAATGTAACTTACTTCATAATTGTTTTTATTATTATTTGTCAAATAAATAAAAGTAGGACGATGACTTTTGATAAGTTATGTGTTGTTTGAGGCTGGCTGATTGTCATTTGTAAAAATCAAAACTAGGAATACATTCTGTCAAAAAAGTATCGGGAATTGATAATTTGTTTATGGTTCCGAATTCCATTTTTTTTTTTTTTTTTTTTGCTGGTTTGGCACAGCTGTTTTCCATTTTGGCGCGGAGTTTGAGTTTCATCTGTCAAATAGATTAAATACAGTGCTGTTTTTTGTTCGATCATCTCTAGTGTGTGATACGAATTTCTGCGTGATTTAATAATGGACAAAAACATCGAACAAAGAGTTTGTCTCAAATTTTGCATCGCAAATGGAATTTCGTGTTCGGAGTCGCTAAAAAGGGAACAGAAGGCTTACGGTGACTCGTTGTTATCAAAAACACGTGCTTATGAGTGGCACAATGCGTTCAAAAGCGGTCGAGATGTGATGGAAGATTTGCCTCGCTCTGGTAGGCCCTCAACGTCGTCAACAGAAGTCTGTTGACTGTTTTCTTTAACTATTGCGGTGTTGCGCACTTGGAGTGCTTTCCGAAAGGTCAAACGATAAATAAAGAATATTATTTGAGTTTTATGCGGCGTTTAAGAGAGCCAATTCGACGAAAAAGGCCAGATTGGTGGAAAGAAAATTCTTAGATTTTGCATCACGATAATGCGCCTGCGCCAAGGCCATCATTATAAACGAAATTTTGATCAAAAACTCAACAAATACCATCGAGCAACTACCTCATTCACCAGATATGGCTCCAGCCGACTTAATTATTTTTCCTAAACTCAAATTACCACTTCGTGGCACCCGTTTTCATTCGGTAGAAGAAATAAAAGAGAATTCGCGCCGAGAACTGAACGCAATTCCGGAAAAAGCGTTTAAAAAAAAAAACCATGATCGGATTATTCGTGAGCGTGAGTGTATCATTTCTGAAGGAGCATACTTTGAAGGCGATAAAATAAATTTGGAAGAATAACTTACATTTTTTGTATTATTGACCTTTTCCCGGTACTTTTTTGACAGAGAAGTACATCGCTTTTCAAGTGAACTCTTTTCATTTTATACCATCCACAGGACTTACAACCGGTTTATTGTGAATTTGTCTAGAAATAACGGTCCTATTTTACCATTTTAACACATCTATAAAAGTTTCGGTTTCGCCCGAAACTTTTCGGTATCGGTTTCGACAGAAAAACGGTTTCGGTCGGACACTAAACTTGCGGTTGGATTCACCCCAATATTATTAAACAAGCAAGGCGAAAATTATAAGCGTGCGTTTTGGCGTTTTGAGTAGGTAGGCCTTGAACTCGGCATACCCTTAAGACAGATACCTACATGTTATTCAGGTGGCCATTCGCAAGTTGTGGTTCCAGCAAACCATTAAAGAAGCAGTGGACGAACCACGCATCCATCACCAGATCTATCCCATGAAAATACAATACCAATTTGGAGTTATTGAGGTATGTTTGCGCTGATTATATTATCTTGTCGTTAGCGTATTGTTTGTAATTGCTTGCCTAAAATGACTGCGATGAGGAATATTAAAGTATTCTTCTCGTTTTCATTAGGACATAGTGAAGGGTTTGAAAGAGAAAGGGCACGGCATGAAGCGGTACTTGGGGCGTGGCTCCACGATCTGCGCGCTCTGCAGGAATGGAACCACCATCTACGGCAACGCTGACTTCCGAAAAGGAGGCGACGTCACAGGCCATTAGGTATACATCGTGGCACTCGGTTGTTATTTGTAAAATATTTTAATTGTTCCTCTTTTATTTGGTATGCCAAATGTGATTGATGAACTGATGTAAGGCCAATATTTTTCGAGTGGAGCGGGGCCATTGAATATGAATTGTGCTGTTTTTTTTCTTTTTAGCAACAACCATCAAGGACGAAGATTCAGATTACTTGTTGGCAGTCGACGCAAGCTTTTTTTTTCAAATAATCAAATACTCGTATTTTTCGTCCCATCTTGCAATTAACGCCGTTGCAATTAACTTGTGGTATAGGCCAAGGTGGAACGGTATCGAACGATGTATGTTTCAATTTGGTTTCGGTGTCATCTGACTGTTATTTTCTTTATTTCGATTTTTCACATTACCGAACTGGATTCTGAGAATTTATAATTTGAATACTCAGTAACATAAAATTTAAGATTTTCATTGAGCCTTATATTTTTCTTATACTCTAAATTATCCTCGTAAGGCCTAAACTATTTTTAGGACGTTTATAATAATGACCAAGTGTCCTAATTAAAGGCACATATACCTGAAGTCCAGAACTTTGAATTACTATTACACATTTAATGACATATTCCAGGCAAAAGTTAGATATATTAGTTAATTGTAAGGGCAAGTACTCTGAGCAATGTACACGCATATTTTTTTAAAAAACGTGTCCGTTTTTTAGTTGTTGGTTCTTAATATTATGAAAGAATTATATTAGTATTAGGAGCATTCCATGGTTATGTAATCGACATTCGTACTCGATTTTAAGACTTTACAGCTCTCGTACTCCTTTCATTTGAGGTTCCGTCATTTGTTAATAATAAAATATCAAAGCTAAATGTGTACTTAAAAAAACCCATGAACTACTTTTGACATTATGTCTAAGTTCGTAAAGAAACTAGGTGTAAACCAAACGTCACGTAAGCGACAGCAAGTCGACCTTGTCTGAAACAGGTGATATTTTCGAAAATGTTAGCGAAACACGAGGCAAAGGTGAATTAAAAATAAAATTAAGTTACCGTTTTCATGGAATGCTCCATTAATGGTTTTCAATGGTTTTTTACACTATTTGGTTATGAGTTTGAATAAATAAGTTAATAAAATGAATAAAAATACAGACATTGCCTTTGTTTATAAGTTTTTATTGATTATTTTTATGAGAACCACAATAACTGGCAAAATAACTGGCAATTTAAATAATAACAGTAAAAATAATAACCTAGTTAAGTACATTAGAAGTACAAATACGCAGTATCTAATTTATTAAGTACAAAAGGAAAATACTTAAACAACTATGCTTCTGAGCTTTGGATCGTAAACTTTAACTAAACTATACTAGTTACTTTACGTTTGCGATCAATATTTATAACAAAATACAAAAAGAAATGGGTTACTGAACTGATGTATAGGCGATTTTTTTTCCACCAATTTTCAGTTTCCAAACATATTATCGCAAAATGTAATTTCGGCATATATTTACTCGCTGGCTCGGCTTCGCGTGCGGTTAACACAATTCAACCTAACACTCTTCCTCGCTACGCTCGTCGTGGTCCTGGGTATGCGAATAATCGTAATAAGACTATTCGCATATTTAATTATATAGAGATATAGCTTATAATATAAGCTCAAATTAAACGAATTCACAAAAATGTTTCGCTATATTATCAAACAAACACTGCTACGGCCTACAGCAGACATATTCATCTATCATTAATACTTAAGTAACTAAGTCTTAGCATTGTTTATTATTGCTGAAAAATATTAAGATCGTTCCCTTTTTTGAACTCAGCTGAAAGGAAAAGCGTTCAGACCCCGTATTATAGTCGCCTTTATGTAGTGGATAAGGCATCCGTCACTCTCGCGCTTAAATAATGGGTAGAAAGTGACAGATGTTTTATCCACATTTATCCTCATCGATAACACGACCATAATAGGCCCGCTGAAAGCCAGCGGCGCCCCCACTCCTCCGACATCCTTTGATCCTCTAGGGTCGCCCGACTCACTCTTACTGCACGGGCATAAAACTTTTTCTTACCGGCGGCTCAAGTCGATTCCGCGTCGATAGGTCTGGGGAGACCCTAACGTGACCCAACAACGAAATATACATTGCCAATGTCGTATTTAAGCAGTTAGCCCGCCTCGCTTACGGGTCGGTAATTTCGGTATGCATGCAGCAAAACCCGGGCCTTTATTCTACTGGATAAACCATATTGCCTTTGACTTCGATTTATTTTTTACTCGGACGCCATTATTGTCAAGTAAGTAAATACGAGCTATCGTAGCGATTAAAACCACCACCACCACTCTGGGCCTTTGCCCAGATTTGGTATGGGTCACTCGTCAGCCACAAATCAACAATCACGCAATATTTATACTGCACGCGTGATTTGCTGTAAGCATACGTATTTTCGTCATATGCGGTATAGTTTATATCACTCGTCACGCTCAAAGTTCGACTTTAGGATCCCTAAATATATGCTCGGAATTCTAATACAGAATTCCTCGCTTCGTTCTTGATGCAATAAACAACCCTCGCCGTAAATATATCATGTCAATCCCTTGTGAAGTTGTGAGAAAAGCTATGGTTTCTTATTAAGTTCCTGGTCGCCGGCAGGATGGGCATTTACATCGACGCTGGTGGTTGCGCAGACGGTGCTGTGTGTGCTGCGCTGGTGGTCCGTCGCGAACTAGAACTGCGGTTCGCTCGCACGCAGCTTGCTGACAAACGCGTTGTTGATTGAGAACCTTAACAGAAGATTTCGAAGGTATGAACGTACAAGTGGCAAATGGGTATCACTTTAATGTACCTGGGTTGTTCTGTGAGTAAAGCAGTTTTGCATGACCTTCAGTGGCATAATTTTATTTTATGATTATGCGATTTTTTATCAAGACATCGAAAACTAGTTTTTATTTTAAACGCTTTGCAGAAGGATGCATTATTTTAATTCCTATAATTATTAGATGGGTCATTTAAAATTTTCTTATGCCTCCGAAATCACACATGCAAACATCTGAATCATTTGTGCTTAAAATATAGCTTAGTTACGATATTTTTTTGGATTAAGAGGCCACCTATGCTAAGTCTGGAGTGTTCCTCGATCTGGATCTCAATAACCATAACGCCTTTGTATCTGTTCTTTGGATATAATAATAAACTTGATCGTATTTGCTTGGGACTGGCAAACGTGAAAACACGATTACAAATAAAATCCTCGATAATTTTCAAACATGACACCTTTTTTGCATGTTTTTGGTTGAATCTTCGAAATCCTATAATCTATAACTATCTTTAACGATGATTTTCGATTCAATAGTTGACTATATGTAACTTCTTAATCCTGGCAAACAATTTTTTCAATACATGTTGTGGTTTTAAAGTAAACAGCAATTAATTGAATTTGACGCTGCCATCAAGGCGCGCGCGAACTACATCTCACATTCTTCGCGCGGAAGCACATAAAACCATCCCTTTTCATTCTTGTGGGGGCGTGGCACAATAGGTATTTGAACGAAACACAATGCTGGAAAATACAGTTTAATGTTATTAAATCAATTAATAATTGGTATTAGTGATTTCGGTATCTTGAACACCACCGGATTCACTCTTACTATCGATTTCACCTCCACGGAATTTATGTGAGCAATTTAATTTTTAAAGAATTTCTTCATTACGGTTAACAAATTCGGAGTTTTTATAGGTATACGTAGTTATAACACTGTATTGTACGTCTAATTAATGTTAGTTAAGTATATCAACAAATAAGAGAGTTTTTTAAACTGAGATCACTTTCAAATGTACCAAAAATCTCATACGATATTCTTATTTTCGTAATTCAACAGTGACACACAGAATCACATCACAGGTCCGCTCTGTTCGGCCATCGCAGCGCAAAGAGTAAAGTAACAATACGCAGCGTAACTGCTTTTTTCTGGCAAGCGATCGTCGATGGTTCTTAAAGAGCAGTAAATGCGATGCGTTTTATGAACGAAGTTGGTTAAGACGCATCACTCGAGACAATCAAGTAATATGGTTAATAAAAATGGTAAAAAGGAATATCTAGGAAACATAATTTAATTTGTAAAGTAGTTGGCTTGCTCAGAACAGTAAAATATATTATAAAATATATTTAAAATGTGTTTTCTCGCATGGTTTTCGAAACATATGCCAGTAAATAGTCAAAATTGAAGGTGGGGCAAGGCCAAAATGAGGACTTTGGTTTTTTTCGCATTAAATAACAGATATACAAGACTGTTAGAAGTTCCTTAAGCAGAACGAAGTGTTCATTTAGTAAAGTATTTGAATTACCAGGTTACATTCAGTTTTCACCATGAAGAAAAAAAACGTACGACGGGAGAATGACCCACCTAAAGTACCTATATCCATGTACATACTAGCGGCGGCAAGGTCTAATAAAAACAATGGTTTCCTCACCGCAGTTCATAATTATGCTGAAATCTAGGTAAATGGAGAAGCATCGGCCGACTGGCAGGCTACGTGTTTTATGGAACCATTTTCTGGCGATCCTGTGTCCGTGCTTTAATTAACTGTTTATGCCGTTTACTATATGCTACGAAGCTAGCAGCGGTCCCGGGTCCGATTCCCGGTATGGGAAAATATTTGCGTGATGAGCGCGAGTATTTGTTTCTGAGTCTTAAATGTTTTCTAGATATTTAAGTATTAATTTCTCTATATAAGTATTTATACATCGTTGTCTAGTATCCATAGTACAAGCCGAGCTTAGTTTGAGACGAGGTCAATTGGTGTGAGATTATCCCCTGATATTTATTTAAGTATTATTTTAACGTATTCCCATACAATCTTCCACCTCTAATTTTGCTCACTAGTACCTAGTACCTATAATTTCGAAAAAAGATCGTTATTAAATACCAATTTACACATTCGTGACCAATCTCCTGTATAAACTTCTTCCCATTTTATCCCCTTAATAGTAATATTTTTAATTTATAATGAGGGGGGCCTAGCGAGATGCAAACACTACTTACTAACGTTTATCTTTTCTATCTATCAAAAAAACGCCATACTGTTTCAACGATCTCCAAAAATTAAAAATTCATTGGTCCTTACTTGCTGCACAACGATAAAAATTATTATATTATCCTGGATTATAATTATAACATAATAAAACATAAAACCATGGGTATAACTTTAACGAAAGGTGTGTTGTTGGAATTCCTGTATTTTGCAGTTAATCGCAATAGCAATGTATCATGTTTAGGAAAACGCAGCGTACCTACAACTGATAACAAAATATACTTATGTACGTTTTTAATCCTACTGTGCGTTAATAATTTCTATATTCATAGGTATATGTGTATAGCGTCTGTTGATTAATCAGCGAAACAGTTCACCAGACCAGCAAGTACATGAGTTGGTATGCCGTATGGTGTACCGATTACAGAAGCTCACCCATGAAGTTGTAGTTCCAGCTGCCCTGCGACGGCACCATGAAGTACCCGAGAGCAGTATCCGCACGCGCTTGTGGTGGCTGGGCAGGTGGCCCTTGGGGCAGTTCCCGCGGTCCGTGTTGCGCACATGCAGGTCCTGGCTTTGGACGTTATTTGCAAAGAGATAATAAAATAAAATAATAAATTAATAAATATCAGGGGACAATCTTACACAAATTGAATTCTAGTCCGAAAGAAAGCTCTATGCTTGTACTATGGATACTAGACAACGATATAAATACTTATATAGAGAAATAAATACATAGAAAACATCCAAGACAACGAAACAAAATACTCGCCCTCACTACACAAATATTTTTTCACTTCTCATGCTCTTAAAGTCCTTCTTTATGCTGGGTATATAAAATCGCATTTTATGCACTAGTGCAAAGTAAAATCTTCGTCGAAGACCAAGGCAATCGGTCCAACAGCCACACGAACAACTTTAACTTCATAGAATACCTAACCTCTTTACTTTATTTCGTTTTGTTAGTATTCTAAGACCAAGGCAAAGATACCAACAGCCAAAGTACACAATAAAACTTCATGGAATAACTTATAATTTAAATTTTCTTGTACCTATATACTTAATCGTTTTTTTATTTCCTTGCAATCGAAGTGAAAAGCGGAGTGTAAAACTCGAGCATAAAACCCATTTTACCCTCGACGTGACCATCCACCCTCGCCGTACCGGCTCGGGTGGCTATATGCACGTCTCGGGTAAAATGGTACGTTTTATGCACTTGTTGTACAATCTACTATTACCGGGCACGGACCTAAAAAAAAGGACGTAACGTTGCACTAAAAAGGTGTGAAGCATGCAAGGTCTGCCATTTCGTTCGTTATACTCGATCTTCCGTCACACAGATGCACTAGGTCTGCCACAGTACGAGTAACATTTAATTTTACGCCGAAGAAAATGCCGACGAGTAAATCTAAAAAGCCACACATTTTCCCCACTTATCGCGTGTAAGTTATGATTATTAGTGTTATTTTTCATAAATATGTGTTTATTTACTTTGATGCAAATTACAAACAAAAATGACAATCAGTGATGCCAGTTTTTTCACGATTTTTTTCCCCTAAAAGTGGGGAAATCTGTAACGCCGTTAGTTATGGTACGGAACCCTGTTTATAAGAGTCAGACTTAATTTTGACCGGTTTTTTTACACTTAACTAAGTCACAAACAATCTAAGAAACTAAGAATGTACCTAATTAAGTCTGTTTTAACTTAGTTACTTCTAATTTGTCACATTCTCTTGAAATTTTGCATGCTTATGTAATTGCGATGACAATATAATTATTATGGTACCTACTATCGAGCTTCATTAAAAAAAACTAAACTGCTTGCATGTACTATCAGCCCAAAGGAACCCTGACCCACCACAGAACAGAGCGGTTGACACTCCATGCGACTTTTATATCGGTAAATTGGACAGTTCCCGAGGGAATAGCGATAAACGACTTCTACGCAGACGGAGTCGCGCGAAAAAGCTAGTAAATATATATTAATGCAGTTACTATACAGCCCTTCGGACACCACTTACAAATTGCGTGAAAACATTTCACTTTGCTGTCTAGATGTTATTCTCTTCCGATACAATAAAATTATTCGTAGGTATTTAAAAACAAATACTCGGGAGTCGAGAATGTCATTCGAAAATGAATTGCTCGATTTCTCGTAAATGATAGGTACTCATTTATAACGAAAGGCTAGTAATTGTACCTCCTCATTTCGATGAACATTTTACGCTTAACCAAAAATACACTGTATCTACCAAAATTATTTTATAGGAACGACTTAATGGTTCCTAGTAGCCCTAAGATAGTTTTCCTGAAGCTGTTTAAAAATCTGGTAGGGCTAGAGAGTACTAGGTACATACACGACCTTTTTCGCTGCAAATGACCTCTACAAAAACTATGTATAAAAAAACCCATGGAAAGAATATTTCGAACTAATAATAACTCTGTGCGTATAATTCCCGATGACGCGTGATGATGCAATTTGAGGAAAAAAACAACATCAAATTCACCAAAATATTACTGTTTAGTTTTCTTTATTTTTCTTATGTTTTTTGTTAATTGTGCCAAATTGTAGATGCTGTATACTGGCTAAGTAGGTATTTCTACTTTAAATATATTTATGTAAGGTATTTGCAGGTAGTTTTTGTATTTATTTGGCCACTAACTATAACTATATATTTGTTAGTATATATTTTTTTAAATTACATATTCGTTTAGCGTACCGTCCGTCTGTCACACTCGGAGCTGGCTGAAAATCAGCGCTGCAGGGCCTGCAGGTGTTTAACCATAATATGAGTAAAGAAACGGAACAGAGACAAAGCTCATACAACCGCGCTTCGATAGTTACACTACTACAAACGCGACGCGCGTGTGTGCGGGAGCACCTATTTTTTTCGTCACGTACGCAGAGAAACCGGTTTCAACTGGCTGACTGGGTGCTCAAAGAGAAACACTACGTTAGGTGCTCAAACGCAGGGTGTACGAGTCGCGCATCGCGGTCGATTTCGTCTTTATGTTTTGAGTGGTTATAATGGAAAAATAGTGTAAATATGGTTTACTGTATGAACAATAATAGAAAAAATAAACACATATTTTATCTATCCCATACACAAAATGAAATTGTATGTCAATCGATCTGAGCAGCCTATAAATATGGGAAAAGACTCTTTTTTTCAGCCATTACAAAGATTTTAACGAAGGTACCTAGTGTACAATCCGGTTTTTTAATATTACCGCCTGACAATTTTATAGCATTCGTTAAATTACTGGAGCATAAATTTCGCGAATATTTTGATCCCGAAACAAACAATGTTAATATTGTTAATGATATACGTCAACACGTGAACGATTATAAATTTGATATGCCATGTGAATGCTTTCAACTAGATTATTTAAAATAACTGTTTATTAGATTAAGGTTTTATCATACAATTAAAAGATATAAACAACGCCTATATCTCAGAGGGGTAGGCAACAAATTATTACAAATCAAAAATTATAAAAATAAAATCTTTAGAGTAAGTAATTCGTAATCAATAAATATAAAAAAACTAGTCCGTCTGCGCCAACCCTACCAAATTAGGTATTTTTGCGTGCTCTTTAAAACCTTAGTCTTTGTTCCGATTCTTTACTCATGTGGTTTAACACCTCAGCATTATGCTGAGCCAGTGTCCGAAGCAACAAAATAAACAATTAAACACGTAATAAATCATTTATTACTTATTTCTACATTACATTTACCACTTTAAGTAGAATTTATATGTGTTTTCACATCGTTTGCTTCAGCAACTGGCTCTGCTACTTTATCTATTGTAGCAATACTTTCATTTTCTACTTTATCTGTAGTAGCAACACTTTCGTCTTCACATTTTACTTCATCTGTCGTAGCAACATTTTCGTCAGCGACGTTAGCCTTTCCAGTATCCTCTTCAATATTGATCTCCATTTTCTCACCGCTAACCTGTTCTTCCGACGGTGCCTGCAACAAGTTTCGGTTTAAGTCTAAGCGTCTACTTGTACTCAATACTGTGTGAATAAAGGCGTCTCAACACTGATCGTAACACACAGAGGATATAGCTGCAACCCGCGATGAGTGGCAAAACACCATCACAAAACGTTGCAAAACTCATAACACCTGGTCTAAAAACTAGCCAAAACACATAACCATGAAGGGGTTCCTAACGAAGCTAAACCTCAATTTGCGTGTAACATTGTGTGGACGGAAACCGTTCCTGGATAGACTCATACAATCACAAGCGGCGTTGTCCAACACAGATACTGCATTAATCATCTGCCAAGAGGCGTGATGATGGTAAATCGCTGATGGTGATAGCGACGCCGCAAGCTTACCTCTCTCTCAAACAAGATGGCGAGCTCCACGTGCCTGGTGTGCGGGAACATGTCGACGGGCACGGCCGCGACGGGGACGAAGGGCGCGCCCCGCAGCGTCTTGGACGAGGGCCGCGAGAGATCCAGGAAGTTCTTGACGGCCGATGCCGGGCTGCACGATATGTATACCAGCCGTTTAACTGACTTCGTGTTACGGAGTTGTGTGACTGCGCGCATGTCTGTGGGCACAGACATTACAATTGTTCGTAAATACTGTTATTACGGGTACCTATTATATTTTATCGAAGCACCTTTCAACGAACCTATTATTCAATACGCAGAATTTTCAATTCATCCGAAGAGATTTCTGTAAACTTTCTTTCCCCGTGTGGTTGCCGGGGAATAGTGCCACTGCATGTCTTCCCGTGGATGTCTTTAGAGGCGACTAACGAAATAACCGCTTGTAGTACTGTTAGGCGATGGGCTTGCAACCTGTCAGTAATACGCTGGTAAACATCTTACCCTAAATGTGCAAAATGTGGTTACAGAATTATCAACAAGTTTATAGAGTTGTAGGAAATTCTGTAGCTCTGCCTACCCCACTCTGGTTATATTGCATAATGTTATGTATTCATTATTATGTGAGCGACCAAAGCGAGCGAGCAACATGGGTCGGGGCAGCAGAAGCGACTCGGATAGGTTAAGTTGTTAGCTCTTTTTTTATAAGTCGGGACCACCTTGCTGCATTTGAAAACGTTTATGCTGAAACATTAATCTGCTTAATATATTTATAAGTTTCATCGTTTATTCCTTATGAACATTCGACTTATCAGTGTTATGCATAAATAATTTAACCAACTTAATTTATGCGTAACGATTTTGCGAAACACAATTATTTCGAAAAATGCTCTACCAAACAAAGGGCACCCTTATCGTATCTTATCTTATCTTATCTTATAGATAGGCCCTTTCGGATACACTTCGACCCTTAAGGATCTTTTGTGCAATTACCCTCTTACACACTCAGCTGTTCGAATGTGCAGGTTTCCTCACGATGTTTTCCTTCATCGTAAGAGCGACGGGTACATTGGTACATGGTGACCGCGGGGGTTCGAACTCGGTACCTTACGATCACGATTCGACCCCCTAAGCCACTAGGCCACCGACGCTCTAAACAAAGGGCACCCAGTCTCCAAATCTATGCAGATTCACCACCATTAAATACATGTTTTGAGTCCAATGTTGGATAATAATATTAATAATTGTTGGTGAGTGCAGGTCCACTGCGCAGTACTCACGCAGGCCGGCGCGCGGCGGGTCCACGACGCAGACGAGGTCGGCGCCGGTGGCGCGCGCCAGCACGGCCGGCAGGATGTCCTCCGCGCGCCCGGCGAACAGCTGGCAGTTCTCGATGCCGTTGGCTGCGGCGTTCGCCTTGGCGTCCCGCACCGCCTCCGCTACCATCTCCAGGCCCAGCACTTGGCCGCAGTGCTACATATTCAAAAATGGTCTGCATCAGTGCCTGCTGTTTAAACACAATATTGTTGGTCGAATGTATTTTCCGAAAGCTATCTATATGTTGGTTAGCTATGTAACTACAATAAAATGCTAACTGCAGCGGTGAAAAATATTGTTTCTGTTAATTAATGGGCTCATGACAAATAAAATAAAAAAATGATACATCATTTCGACAGAAAATTATTCGCTTAAACGACGGAGACTGGTGTGAAGTGGAGTGTGTCAAAAGCAATTTCGAAAATTAAATATTCTTTATGACGTTGAGGACGTATGAGCACGTAATTAAGCATGTTTCTGATTGCTAGCCAAATGGTGGGAAACCAAGAATTTAAAAAGAATACATAAATGTCACGGGTCGGTCTTGCAAAAATTATGCCAACCAATCCTTAGGCTTGTTCTATTTGTACTGGGTAACGATAAACATATTCACAAGACTTATTTATTAGCATTACAAGAACATCATAGACTTAAGAGGCCACTTATTATATAGTCTGTAGTGTTCCGCGATCTGGATCTCAATAACCATAAAGCCTATGTCTGTTCTTTGGATATTAAACTTGGTCGTATTTACTTGACTGTTAACCGTGAAAACACTATTAGAACCAAATCCTCAACAGTTTTATATTTCAAACATGATAGCTTTTTCGCACGTTTTTGGTTGAATCTTCGAAACCCTACGATCTGTAATGATGATTTTTGATTCAATAGTCCTTATTAAAGTTTAAAAAATATATATTGTGGTTTGAAAGTAATAACCCGTTATTCGAATTAGAGTCTACATCAAGGCACGCGCTAACTATCTCCATCTCACGTTCTTGGCGGAAGAACATGAAGCTACCTCTTTTGATTATTTAAGTTTTGAGGGCAGGTTCACTACATCTATGATTTAGATTCTAGGCTAACCGCGTCTTGAATTAAGCATAATGCTTTCGATTGCTAGCTGAATGGAGAGATGAAATACTGGAGCTCTTTTTTTTTAATGTGACTAAATAAAGATTTCAAATTAAGATCGTTGTGGGTTTAAACCTACCTTAGCAAAGCACAGTCCGATGGTGCCAGTGCCGCAGCATATGTCGACCACAGTGGAGTCCTGCTTCACTTGGCTCATGTCTATCGCTCGCTGGTACAATATATCTGCACCGGCTGTGTTGATCTATGCAGAACATTAAATACCTATACTTCAACACTCAAAATATGGGTTGCTATCATATTTTAGTAGTTCATTGTACTTAAGAGTGTTAATTACTAAAGTCGGCATTAATAAAAATGGCAAAAGATGTAAACAAAACCAAACGGACCAATTTACCATTATTACTCCTTAATCACGTAGTTTTGGGCATCGCGTGAGGTATTTTTAATGATTGATCACTACTTTCATAATCAGTTGAAGATTAAAATAACTGTAAATTTTAGGCGTTTTAAAATAAACACTCGTTTGCAGAAAATTTGAGGTTACGTGTCAAATAGTACTAACTTGTTTACATCTTCCACCATTATTGACGCCGACTATACGTGATTTTGTCCGGTAACGGTAACGCAGGTGACAAGCGCTCATGTTTTGACTTTTGATAGAGTTTGTCATCTTTTTCAAATTTGCGCATATTGTATTAGTTTTTTGGACCGAGGATCCAAAGCCATAAAGTATTTGTGGCCCGTCTAACAATAAGATTGAGTATAGCTGCACTAGAGTGTCACAAGCTATAATAAAATTATTGGAAAATGGCGGATTTTTGGCGCCAAATTGCGCGGCATGAAAACTAACATTATGTTGACGACATTATTCAAATTTCAAACAGCCTTTTTTTACCTTAGAATTACTACTACCTGTTTCAAAACGTAATAGAATTGAAAAAAATGCAGGCTCAGTTCAAGTTGAAATTGATGTAAAAGTTGATCGATCGTAACGTAGGAGACAAAAAGTTGTGCGGGTAAATAAGTTAGATTAAGCCAAGTACCTGGAAGAAAGCCTCCGGGGATATCCTGAACTGCCGGCCCAGGATGGCGTCCTCGATGTGCGTGGCGCCCCACAGGTGCCGCGGCCGCGCCGCCTCCTCGCCCGCCCTCCTGCGCGGGAATACTACATTATTAGGCCCTCTCTACCGGGTAAAAAAAACATATCTCAAGTCTTCGAAAAATCCTTAAAAAAAGGCTCAAATACGTATAGTTTAAACTTTTTGAACAGAGCTCTTCCACTTACCTGTAAACACAATGGTCATTATATCTTTACAAACCTATTATCTGCTTTTGTTCTCGAAACCGCCAACAAGTTACTTTACGAAATAGTTTAGAAGTACCTACATTGCATGAATGTTGAATTTTTAACCTTTTCCTTTTTGAGTAGGTTTAAATTGGCCTAAAAGGTAAATAGCGCATGGTATCCTGTAGTCTTTATCTACAGAGTAAGTTCTTGTCGAGAGTCGGGCGGTTGTAAAATGAAAAAAAAAAGGCTTGCAATTATTTTATTACTGTATTTTGTAGTCTATTGTCAAAAGAAATAGAGTCGATCCATGTTAACCTTCGAAGGCGGTTATAATCTGCTTTTACTGCGAGCTCATTATCTAAATTTGTGGTTAACTACACAATGGCTTTGTATTCTTAAATGGATAAGTTCAGTTGAAAAAGTTTAAACTACAACTTCTGTCAATTTGACTAAAAGACTTAAAGGGTCTCAGCCGCTGCCGCAAAACCAGTCCTAGTTTTCGTTCCGGGAAGGTGTGACGGCGCAAGTGGCATACCAAACAAAGGCCGCCCCAACTTCCACGGAATACCTTTGACCGTGTGGGATCATTTGTTAATGGGTACCAGGTTATAGCATAAAAAACAACTCGCAAGTTCCTCTACAAAATCTATGTCAGTACATACAACACATTAAGGGCCGAGTTCACCAACCAATTTAACAGACGGTTAGCTCTTAATCAGCTGTTAGTCAATACATTTACCGTCACACCGCTAAACGTCCGTTTAATTGTTAGTGAACATGGCTCTAAGTTTCGTCTGTTTTGCATTAGAAGTATATACAATCAACTTTATCAACATCTAGAGTAGTTTCGTTTCGCACGATTAGTCCATTTGTGTGCTTAAAGAGCTTGCTTGAGAAAGTAGCTTCAAGTTACGAAATGCTCTAAGGCTTTCAGTATGATATAGTCTAGTTGAATTCGATTTTTTTTTGAGAATAGACCTTATTATCTTTGGTGTGGGGGTTTTAACGTACCTTTTAGTAATGTAATCGATGTACAATGATTGTATTCCACAAGCGGCCGATTCAGCTGAAGTGAAGTGTTCTATTAACTCTTTTTGTATTTGATCTTTCTGCTCCGAAGTGAGGTCCTGAAAATCAAATGATTTCATTTAAATCGTAATACAGAGTTTTCGTAATAAAAACTCACAACCAACATCGGCTAATTCAATCCTGAGCACTTATTTTACAAAATATATAAGTACTTACATAGGGTATCATTTGAACGGTTAGCAGAATATTGACGTTTTGATCAGCAGAAAAATTTAAATATGCATGCATTTTTTAAACCGCATTTCTTAACCAAATATGAAAATACCGTAAAAGAGATCACCAAAAGTGAAATTAAAATGATATCGGCCGATACATACGGATGATACAAGCATTTTAAACTGCTAATTAGACAGCGATTAGACAGAGTGATCCGATATGCACTGTGACGTCATGTAACAGGTCGGCCATATAAATTCCGTTTTGCTAGAAAGAGATAAGAACAAATCTTTGCTGGCTTATATCTTGGTTATTTTTATAGCTGCTATGATTTTTCTCAACTGTTTGTTACATGAATCAGCTTTTATTAAAGCTGTGAAAAAAGGTATGAATATTGAATATGCTATTGGTATGCTACTTATGGACATGTTTTTTTTTGGTCACCAATAGTGTCAATTGGGCTGCTCCAAAATCGATTGCTAAGTCAATTAAATATAATTGCTGCATTTAACAAAGTTTCAGTTCGCTGAAAATACATTTTTTGGTTAGCAAATATAAAGGGATAGGATAGACAAGACCAATATGGTATGGTAGGTACAGTTTCTGGATCCTTTAATAACTTTTTAGTGCCTCGACATGAAATTAACAATAATCATTTTTAATAAAGATAAATTTATTTATCATAAGCACATACAAAAATTAAAAGGGAAAACAAATTAAACGCAACAGAACTATATGAGCATTATGCTAAAAAGGGCCCCTCTCAGCATTGTTCCGCGGCAAGCCGTGACGCTGGTATTCTGAGGGACCCTGATTGTAATTCTCTATTTAACACGGTAAAAAATATATCGTTTTTATCCTGTTATCGTACTGTCAACGTTTTGATAGCTCTTATTTTCTTGGCAGTAATGGCGGCTGACGTCATAACAATACCATAACAAGCAAACTAAGATATCGTTTTTAGCGCCTAGAATAGAGGTGCTGGTTGACCGCACCGTCAAACTATCCATATGACCTACCAGATTGAAAACGTTTGTCTTACCTGCGGGTGCATAGTCACGATAAGCATGAGCTGCCCCGAAGACATGGAGTGCCGCACTGTAAGCAGCCGCCAGTGGCCCGAGTAGTCCGCCGGAGAGAACGGCGCCAGCGCCGAGCGCCGCACCAACTCTTGGAATATCTGCGACAAATAAAATAAATCAGCATGCACTCGCAATCGGAATCGTTTTCATTTTGACAGTCCGAAGGCGAGTCTGCATACAAAATGAAAACAATGTTCCGCATTGAAGTCGATTGCGATTGCGAGTGCGATAGGCAATAGGCCAGCTGGGGACAATGTCACACAAATTGACTTGACTATGACAATGTAACACAAATTGACTATGATAATGAGCAGTTAGGACGATTGGACGGACAATAAAGGCTGAATAGGGTCCCGTTTGGCGATTGGATACAGAATTCTAAAACGAATTTGACATCATTTTCTACTTTGACTGTTAAGTATCATCTGTAGGTGTTGACAAAGTTCAGACTAAATGACGTCTTAATTCACATGCTCTTTTTGACAGAGTACTCTTTAAAGAAAAGTTTTTTTTTCGAAAACCTACCCATCTACTGCATAGCAGATTGGTGTCGCCTGCTCGCGTGGGACTGACTTGTAAATTTTTAAGTATAAATAGGAATATGAAGATGAACCAACATTGCCTTCATTTGTTTATTTTCATGTTTACTTTGCTTAAAAGTAAATTAATAATCTATCGACTAAATTAAACCTGACTTGCCAAAGGGAAGTTACTTACCAACACAGCTTTTTTAGTTCTGTCCGATATATGAATGAGTGATTGTATGGGGGCAACCGCCACAGTTCCTGTAGCGTAGCTGCCCAGCCTAAACCCAACAATGGGCAGTTTAGTCTCCTCATCTATCCCCACAGTAAACTCACACTTGTTTCTATAGCCTTCAGTGACTGGTGATCGTTCAATGGGTCTTAGTTCAAAGCTCAATCCATCATGTATCTTGCGCTTGGCCTCAAGTAAACTCCTATTGTCTCTATCTAGTTTCCATCTTTCATTGTCAAATTTCATTAGAAGATGCTTTATTTCTTTTTCTTTGAGTTTCAACTGAAATTAAAATAGGACATGTAAATTTATAAAATATAAAATAACCTTAAGGAAAAACATAAGAGATGCTAGTTTAGAACTAGGGATGGTTTATAGGTTTGCTGTAACTGTCCATTATGTCATGCAAATTGCAGGATTAGTTTGATTAAGTGCTGTACCAAGCAGGCAGTTGAGGCAACTGGCCAACAATCAAGTGCTCTTTGTACTGATGATAATGTGTTCTTCCACTTGGTTTTTAAACAGATTGACATTCAGTGCTGAGACTGCAGAAATATTGTACATAGTTTAGGAGTTAATTGAGATAATGTTAACTTTCAACCATTGTTTTTCGTTTGTTTAACGAAAATTATCCATATGATTATATGACTAAGCTTCTTCCTATGGTCTGGAAGATTGTTTGTTTATCCCATAGTTTTACCACTCTGTTACATAAGAAATGTCTGCGAGGATTGTATGTGGGAGAGTTCAATGAGTAGTTAAATGATTGTTTCCTTTTTCATTGAATTCCTAATTCAACATATTCTTGTTTGGACACATTCTTGTTTCGTCCTTTTCCGTTATCGACCTATTCTTGTTTACCAAGTTATACTATGACTATAACTTTGCTTGCATAATAAAAATAAAAGATTTATAAGAAAAAATAAATATTTTGATGAAGTAAAATAATATAAAACAGAAAACTTAAACATGAAACATGTTTTTTTTTAACTATATTTTATATCTACTTCAGTGATAAAAAATGTATTAATGACAAATTGGCTTTATTTTAAGTAATCATCGTTTATGTCCAAACAAAGATATGTTGAAAATGGAAAAGGGACGAAATAAGAATGTGTCAAAACAACAGTAAATTGAATCAGGAATACGATGAAAAAGGAAAAAATTGTTTAAATTGGTGGCCTTGAAGACAATGAGTGTTTTTGAACAGCAAATATAAGGATCTCTTACCTGTTCTTCATAGGGTATATTCCAGTACGGAGTAGTAGCATCCTTTATCCTCTGTTCCTGGCTGACATCATCTTTCTTCTTTTTATCCACGGTGGTTGCCTCCTCCTCCTGCTTTCTCTTTTTGACCAAGGGGTCTGGGGCTGGTTTAGCCACTTCAGCAATCAGGGTTTTACCTTTAAAATTGAAGTAAGGAATGAAAAAAATGTGAATCTAGCAAAGACATAACAAATAAAGAATATTCAATATGGCTTGAAATATTATTACATATATAAATCTTCAGTAATAGGATACCCTAAATTATTATAAAATATTTATCAAATCTATTTATGAACAGTTTAAAAGAACTAAGTGCACAGACAAACAGAGAGTAATAGAAACTTTGTATTACCTAACAATTATATTTATAATAATGTAAAATTTTGGCAGTTCGAAAACAAATCTTGCATCAGTCAAGTTAAGTTTAAAGTCAGTTTGACAAAATTTCCTAAATACCATTGGGCTTCATTGGGAAGAATTATTTACAGTTAAAAATCATATCCAGGCTTCAATTGGCAATAAAAACAAGTTATTACAATTAAGATGGATCTTGAGACCTACTTTTATCCTTAATATCTGATTTTACACTAACTGCATGATGCGACTGATATAATATTTAATAAATTTGATTAATTTCAAGCTAGCAGTCTTACATTTAATTCCTGGGGCATTTTATTTGTGAGATTATTCTAAATCTTGGATATTATGTAAGTATGTATTTAAGTATACCTACAAACTTACTAGAGGAGGCCCGCGACTTCGTACGCATATAACGTTTACCACACTTCGAGTCGCCGCACGGTGAAGACCTCTGGGCAAGATTCACAGTCAACGAATACTGTTTATATATTTGTGTCGTTTATGTACCGCCAAGAGCGGATGATGAAGTTTATATTGATTGGTTTAATCATGTAGAAAAAGTAACTGAAAATTACTCTAGTTCAAAAATTGTCATTTTGGGCGACTTAAATCTGTACAGCGCCGGGGATACTGTTTGTAACTTGTACGATTGTTTTTTACCTTTATGTAACTTGTCCGATTATAATTGCGTAACCAACAAAAACAACAGAATGCTTGACGTTGTGCTCACGAGCCCGGAGCTGGAGAGTGCGGTGTGCGTACGGCGCGCGGCGCCTGGGGACGAGCTCGTCAATATTGATGCTCATCACCCGCCGCTCTTAATTCATCTTGAATACAACTTCTCCAGAAAGCCAACTATGTCGGATCCTTCAAACATATGTAGTTCAAGGGACTGGAACTTTTCAAAAGGCGACTTCTATCTCCTTTATTGCAAAATTAGGGTTATAGACTGGACTAGGTTGTATGAAATTAAGAATCCCGACGACGCTGTAGCCTTCTTTAATTATTCTATGTACAAGTTGTTTGATCACTGTGTTCCCAAAAAAGTACGGGCGTCAACATGTAATAGAACCTATCCTGTATTTTACACAAAATCCATTATTCGTGACATAGCAAGTAAGGCCCACTTTCATCGGGAGTGGAAGCGCAACAAAAATGAAGTTGCGCATGAGGAATTTAAAAAGCTGCGATCTAATATTAAAAACAGTGTAAAGATAGCTCACGATAACTATGTCGTAGATGTCTCCCGAAACTTGACTAATAAGCCGTCGCAGTTTTGGAACTATGTCAACACCTTGCGCTGCCGAGGAGGGATTGAGCCGGTGGTTTCCCGAGACGACGTTGAATATCGTGGTGCAGAAGCAGCAAATGCGTTTGCGGATCATTTCCAATCTGTCTTCCTCCCCGACCCCCCCACACTGGATCCAGGGCCGGCTAGCTCGAACACCATGGCCAGCGCACGGTTAGTGGACATCCAAAAGATTAGTGCTGATGCGGTTTACTCTGCAGTAAAACGCCTTAAGGCGGATACCTCTGCAGGCCCTGATGCAATTCCTGCCTATGTTGTCAAAGGTTGCATTGATCTTCTGATTGTTCCTCTTACTTTTATATTTAATCTTATTTTAAGCAGTGGTATTTATCCTACTAGTTGGAAGGTTTCCCGCGTGACCCCAATTCCTAAAAAAGGATCAAGGTTGAGAGTCGAGAATTATCGGCCCATCGCCATATTGTCTGCCTTGGCCAAGGTTTTTGAAATGGTCCTACACAAATACTTGTTGCCTCAGTGCATGCCGTATATTGCCAGAGAACAGCATGCGTTTTTACCTAATAGGTCAGTGTCCACTAATCTGGCAGAACTGGTGAATTTATTGTCAGGTGAGATGGACGATCGTTGTCAGGTTGACATTGTCTATCTCGACTTCCAGAAGGCATTTGACAGGGTAGACAATGATATACTTTTGCTTAAACTGGGAAAAATGGGATTCACTCCCCGACTTCTTAAGCTATTCTCTAGCTACCTCAGAGATCGAGAACAATTTGTCAAATATGGACCTTATTTATCTAAACCTTACCATACGCGCTCTGGTATTAGTCAGGGATCAAATCTGGGCCCATTCTTATTTTTGACATTAATTAATGACCTTTCTGAAGTTATCAATAACTCATATTTGCTGCTGTTTGCTGACGATGTCAAATTGATTAGGCCAATCAAGTCCATTCAGGACTGCGAGTTGCTTCAGAACGACATCGATGCAGTGCACAAATGGAGCTTGGACAACAAATTGCTCTTCAACATTGCAAAGTGTGAGGTCATGGCTTTTACCCGCTCCCCTACGCCCTTTCACTTTGGCTACTGCATAGCCGGGGAAGCTATGGTTCGAGTCGATGAAGTCCGGGATCTCGGAGTTATTTTCGATTCTCAGCTCACATTCCGCAACCACGTGCGAAGTGTGACCAGCAACGCTTACCAGAAACTTGGGTTTGTGCTGCGCAATGCCGCGCCACTCACCGCCACGGCGACGCGCGCCCTTTATGCTGCTCTGGTGAGAAGTATCTTGGAGACGAATGCAGTGGTTTGGAGTCCACACGAGAAAAAATACATCCTCATGATGGAACAGGTCCAAAAGAAATTCTTACGCAGTCTGTACAAAAAAATATGCCACTATTACCCCTTCATGTACCCAACGCGGTTCCTGCAGGGGCATTTAGGTTATGACTCGCTGGAACTGCGCAGGAACGTTGGCATTATTAGGTTCGTCATAAATATACTTAGAGCTAAGATAGACAGCGTTGGACTTTTGGAGAAGATTCTCAAATTATCTGTTCCCGACGAGTACTGCTCTCGGCGCCGCGCCCCGCCCGCACTGGCGCCGGCGCGAGCGCGCACACGCCTGCGAGCGCACTCGCTCGTGCCCCGCGCGCCCGCGCTCCTTAACTCTCTGCTCGCAGCCTCGCCCGCGAGTGACTTGTTTGCGACGCGCATGTCTACGTTGGTAACGGACTTTAAGCGGATACTTGAGAAAGAACAAGACAAACATTTAGTAGTTTTAAGATAGTATTAGTTATTTTAAAATTGTATGTGGTTGTAACGCTTTGGTAGCACTACTGTTATGTTACAAACTTTTTTTAAATAAATAAATAAATAAATAAATATAATTGCTTTCCCTCAACTCCCCCTATTTCTTCCTGTTGGGGGGTCGATTTTCGGAAAATCCTTTCTTAGTGCACTCCTAGACCTCATTAGGAACCTACGTGCTAAATTTTAAATCTCTATAGCCACTGGTATGGACCGTGCGTTGATATGTCAGTCTGTTTTTTCTTTTATTTATATATTTAAGATTCTTGTTGTCTAGTGCCCATAGCATAAGCCAAGTGTTGTTAACCTTTCGAAATCCGATACATACAGCAAAAAGCAAAACAGTCATTAGTGTCTTAAGACAGAAATCAAGTACTTTTGAAACTGGCTCTCTGGGGAGCCGACGGGTCTCGAAAGGTTAAGGATTGCATCAATTTGTATAAGAGGTTTCAGATATTTATTTATTTAGTTTACCTTTCCAGGAATAGCCATTCAGTGCCTCTATAGCCTTGTTCCTGTCCTCATCATTCTGGAAGCAGGCGAACAGCCAGTGGCTGCCATTCTTGGGCCGTTTGATCTTACTTGTGTTCAGCGAGAGTTTCTGATTCATCAGCTTCTTTAATTCCTGAATAATTTGAAATTTTAAAACAGACTTATACGACTACAAGTTGTTTCGTCTGACGAAAGCGCCTGGGTCATACCATACTAGTATTTGTAATGCCCATAGAAACTAGGGCGAGGCTTAGCGAGGACAGCTACGGTCTAAGAGAGAACGTGCACCCGCTTTCATGAGCATAAAACTAATTTAATACGGTTTATTTGAAATTTATATTCACTGTAAACTTCTCTAAAAATCAAACAGGAAACTTATTAGGCGTAAACAACATAAATAACCTTATCAAGCAGATTATTGTTACTTATTTACTTTACCGCTATGCCATAAAATTTCGGGAGACCACGTAGTTCTATTTTGAAATTTTCTGACGAAAACCCTCCTCGCTCCAAATAGGCATATTCTTCTCTTGTTTCAGTTTTACATTCATCACCCATATTTCTTAAATTCCAACGTTAACTTGTCGAAAATATAAACAAATTAAATATATCGGTTGATTTTAAGACCCTATTTGAGGTTATCCTCGCTCGCTCGTGTTATGACACTTATGACATGACAATGACAATGACAATTTTTTTTATTTATGCTATGGACGCTATGGAGCCAATGATTAAAGGTTTCTATAGTCAAAGTATGGAGCAGAGGCCCGTTTCACGAAGCTACAAGTTACAAATTACAAGCGGAACTCTCTTTCTAGCAAAAGGAGTTAGAAAGAGACTTCCGCTTGTAATTTGTAACTTGTAGCTTCGTGAAACGGGCCACAGGTGACCTAGCCACTGCACTACGTGAAAACTGCCAAGTTAAGGTACATTCACAATGAAGTGCACATGACAAAATTACTAATGTTATAGTCTGTAAAGTGTTTCTAGCCGGCAGGATGGTGGTAAAATTTACATAATGGCAATAAAAGAAAATAAATGACATATCGTAATAAATGTCTGCGGTAATCTTGTCGGTTTATACATTATTTGGATTACAATTACAATTTAACTTTCAGAGGATGCACGTCATTGCACGTAGTGGTTGTTTTTAAAGGCCTCTGTGTCCCGTTTCACGAAGCTAAAAGTTACAAATTACAAGCGGAACTCTCTTTCTAGCAAAAGGAGTTAGAAAGAGACTTCCACTTGTAATTTGTAACTTGTAGCTTTGTGAAACGGGCCTCTAGGGCCTGTTTTATAAAGCTACAAATTACAATTTACAGGGGCTCTACTTTGAAATCAGCAATTCGAACTTCTGATCGCCCCGTCACTTTCTTGCAAATTAGTGACGCGTCGAGAGTAAAAGGGATAGCAATAGACGAAGTTCGAATTACGGATTTCAAAGTTAAAGTGTTTTATAAAGCTACAAATTACAATTTACAGGTTACAAGTTTCCACTTGACACAACGTCAACCAATGATGACCAGAGGCCCGTTTCACGAAGCAACAAGTTACAAATTACAAGCGGAAGTCTCTTTCTAACTCCTTTTGCTAGAAAGAGAGTTCCGCTTGTAATTTGTAACTTTTAGCTTCGTGAAACGGGACACAGAGGCCTTTAAAAATAACCACTAGCGGAACTCACTTTCTGGCAAAAGGAGTTAGAAAGAGAGTTCCGCTTGTAATTTGTAACTTGTAGCTTCGTGAAACGGACCTCAGAGGCTCTACTTTGAAATCCGTAATTCGAACTTCGTCTATTGCTATTACTTTTGCTCTCGACGCGTCACTAATTCTCAAGAAAGTGATGGGGCGATCCGAAGTTCGAATTACTGATTTCAAAGTAGAGCCCCAGCCATTTGAGCAGTGTTGCCAGTTTAAACCTGTAAAATTGTTACTTGTAGCTTTATAAAACGTGCCCCATAAAATTAAAAAACCGCGCCATATAGCAGAAATTATAATATGTACTGTAATGTGGCGACCCCTTTAGAGGTTTTTTATTTTTCTGGTCGCTATACTGTCGTGATATTCTTAGTTAATTTTGCCGTGGTCCCATTATAATATAATATGGGTTTGGCGAAGCTACGAGTTTACTTTAACATAAAGAAAGAAAGAGACGCGAAGTATTCATCGAATTCCGAAATGTAGCCCTAACAACATAGGATTCCCCTTACAAAAAAATCAATGTTGCTAGCTTGCAAACTGAACGAAAATTCGTTTAATTGTTTTGTACTTATGGATAATTTCAAACTCAAACTCACAACATTTATTTAACAAAAACACACTGACACTGACAATTTTCATTTCTTTTAAGCTGAACTAGGTGTTATGAGATATTGAATTTATAATCCCTATATTTGTACCATAAAGAACTAAGGATGTTTGATATTTGAAATGGTAGGTATTACTGGCTACATATGGGCTACATCACCTAATCTAAGTGCTCCTCTACGCTCTACGCTCTACTCCACAGTTGACACGAGACAAACCCACGATATCGATCATCGAATGCGAGGCGAGAGTGGTACGCGTCAGTCAGTTTATATCTATCCGGTCCGGTTTGGGGTTCAGATTCACAATCTTCTGCAGGTAAGTAATTTATTTACTATTACGTATTCTTCAGTGATTTGTAAAATACATCAAAAATAATAGAAGTACTTACACTTGGGTTTTATATACCTAAACGTTATATCTAGGTAAGTAGGTATAGGTAGTCTTTAAGTGCAATTTTATTAGTCTCAATTTCAATGCCTATCCTATTACTCCTATTAGTAAGTGTCGTATCTCGGGAACTACCTATAAGATAAGGTAAATAAAAATGTTTCAAAAACCAAATTGCAGCGCATTGAGTCTTGTTAATTTTACTAACATACGATTTTGCTCCAAAAGCCGTAGTTTTAAATTTATTTATGTAAACTGAATAAACGTCAATATTGTTGTTGTTTTATGGACACGGTAAAGCCCGCGGCAGCACCCCAAGGTCGAAACATGGTTTTTTTGTAAAATCGAACACACGTTACTGAACTGTACAAACACACTAAAGTCGCCGTCAATAGAATTTGCTAATTATGTAAACAAATTAGTACTGTTTGCCACATAACCTCAAATATTCACCAAGCGTGTTTTTATTAAAAATAACGTATAATGAATAGTTATTTCATCTTAAACATAATATGAAAAAAAATGATTTAGTGTTGTAAATCGTTGCAAAGACCTCACTTGATCTTTAAAAGTACGTGATTATCGAGTAATCATGGTGAATTGGTTCGTTTGGTTTTGTTTACATAGTTCGCAAATTCTTGTGACGGCGACTTTAGAAGAGTTTGGGTAGTTAGGTGCCCTTATTTCATATCGATTTGCCGATTTTAATGGTATTAGGTACAGTCGCGAGCAATAATACATTATTCAACATTGGGCGCAAAAATATCTGACACGTCTTTATTACTAGAGATAAGGCTTGTTAGATATTTTTGCGCCCAATGTTGGATATTATATTATTGCTGGTGACTGTACATTTAAACATTAGGTAAGTAAGTACTTACTCTTTTTTCGTGTAGAAACGAAACCCTCATGATTTCGTTACGTTTGTTTGTTTTGTCCGTCCGTACCTAGGTTAGGTACCTATATCAGAGACATTTTACGCTGAGATTAATTCGAAGATGCCTTTTTTAAAATCGCTTAAGTATTACCTTTTAGCTCTCATGACAGAATATTTATGATATGTTCGTAGTACCTACGACAATAAGAGCTGGGTCATACCATAGTTCAATGTCCTTAATGATATAGGTATTCTCTTTTTGTTACAGTTGTAACAGAATCTTCCCCTACATAAAGCATCATTAACCTTTACAATAAATACAGTGTACTAATCACAAAGTAAGCATGAGCGGTGACACATATATATATAGAAGATCCAGACTCAAGGTTGAATTGGAAGAATTTTATGCAAAGGTTACCATCCCAAAGGCTGATGGCCGCCTCAAACACCAAAATTTTTCAGGCACAAACCGCATAATGCCTGAATTTAAGCCCACGTTTTTCTCTGACACATATGGCAATAAAAAAGTATTCAACGCTATCATTGAAATCAGGGCCTTGTGGGAATATGTCATAAAAGAAGCGTTACACAACTATTCCGACATGTATTCTCAATTATCAATACCCCTGAAAAAAACAGTAAAAGATACGTGTCGAAATCACAAGGAAGGCTTCTCTGTGTACGATAGAGAAAAGAAAACTTGGTTAGTTCAATCGAAGGAGCCTAACTACGAGTACTGTTACGACGGCCAAGATTTTGAAGATTTTGAGGTCGCCAAGGATAAAGTCCCTGGCAAGTGCAACAGACTACTGCTGGTCGGGAAGTACACGACGTTGATGCAAGAACCGAATTTAGTACGGGAAACTGAAACTGCCCTCTCATTATTTTCTACGTTTGTAATGCCAAGTACGAGACTAATCATTGGAGTGCCGGGATGTGGGAAGACAAGTTATATCGTAAGGAACCACAGGAATAGAAGTTTGGTGCTGACGTCATGTGCAGAGGCTGCTGGTGATATCAGGTCGCGTATGGCAAAGTTAAGTAACAGTGACGCTTCTAAATTCAGGGACTCTTACAGGACAATCGATTCTTACCTACTGCATAACAAGCGCCCGTACAACGAGGTATGGGTCGACGAAGCATTGATGGAGCACCCGGGGAAACTCTTCTTAGTGTGTTTATTCAGTCGCTGTAGATTCATGTTTATGTTAGGCGACCCAAATCAGCTCGGATACATCAATAGAGTCGACGCTATCAAACTCCGCTATGACAAATCTTCAATATTTTTTAAAGATTCGCATACCCTCACCCTCAACGTATCTTACAGGTGCCCGGTGGACGTAATGACGATCTTATCTCCTAAATATGAAGGAGGAGCATTTTCCACATCCACTATCATGCGCAGTATGCAGTGCAAAGCATTCACGTCGCTGAAAGATATCCCTAAGAAGGGCGAAACTAAGTACTTAGTGTTTAAACAGGCTGAGAAGAAAGAGATGAAGAAGGCCGGCTACGATGTTTCTACGGTACACGAATATCAAGGCAAGCAAGCGAAGCACGTGGTTATTGTGCGAATATCTTCAAATTTTAGAGAACTGCTTTACGATTCAGCCGCCCACGTTCTGGTGGGAATGACGCGGCACACTCATTCGCTCGTCTACTACACTTCTGTGACAGATACATTGAAAAAGCTCATAAACACGCCGTTGACAGACGAGGAGTTATTAAAACACCAAAAAGTCACTACTACCACTAAGTCATCGCTTATTTATACTGCAGACACGGATTATGGGTTCACAGACTTATTTAATACTGTAAAAGAGACAATTATTTTTGTAATAAAAATTGTTATCCGTGTCTGGTACTGGTTCAAAGGAGAAGAGGCGCCTTAAAGTTCACGTATTGTAGATTAGGATTCTCGACTAACTACAAAATATTCAGCAAATGAGTCTTCTTTGATTTTTTACGCATAATAGTAGTATGGGTGTTCGGATCGGTAACTAAGTAAAACCCACATATAAGTCTGAATTTATAATGTCACAAACACAGGTCGCAATATACACTGATAGTTTATTAAGAAGTACACGTTATGTAGAGTTAGGAAGGTAAAGGCGCGATAGGGCTCCGTGAGCATACGTGGGTCGACGGGACGATGCGTGTCGTGTCGGTACCGGCGTCGGAGACAGTCGGAGTAGGCTGGCCTACGCGACTCGCGAAGACACCCGAACCGAGGCGGAGATTACCGAAGGGCCGCCGGCTGCGTTCCAATACTCGCCACAGTAGGTAACAATGTCATATAGTTATATCGCCAATTTGCGATATGTTTGTGACAGGGATAACGAGAATGATGATCGAATGGAAGGGAGTGTTAGAAAGAAGCCAGCAAGGATTAGTCAATAGTTAGTTCTAGTCTAGGTTTAGTAACAATTTTAAAGAATCGATGTAACGCCTTGGATTACTCTGTACTCACTATATTCAGCCGAAACCTGGACCTTGTACCGCCGACACATCCGCATGCTAGACCGATTCCACCTCAAATGTCTACGCAAGATACTAAGGATCCGATGGTCTGATCGTGTGCGGAACACTGAAGTGCTGCGCAGAGCCAATGTTGGTGGCATTGAGGCGTACATTATGCGGCGTCAACTTCGGTGGTGTGGTCACGTGTCCAGGATGCCGGAGCAGAGAGTGGCGAAGCGCATCTTCTATTCGGAACTTAAGGAGGGCAAGCGAAAGCATGGCGGACAACTCCTTAGGTATAAAGATGTGCTTAAACGGCATATGAAAAGATGCGACATCGAGCCGTCTCGCTGGGAAAAGCTGGCTGCCAAACGACCTGAGTGGCGGACTCTGGTGCAAACCAAAGTCCACGACTTTGAAAAGCAACGGCGCTCTGAGCTTGACGCCAAGCGCGACGAACTAAAAGCCCGTCCACCTGTGGCATTTTCCTTCAATATTGTCGACGGTGAGCTCACATGCCCGCAATGCACAAGAACTTTCACAAAGAAAATTGGCTACATAAGCCACATGCGAGCTCACCAGCGACAGCAGTGTCTACTTTAAAACGGTCGCCGTGACCGAGATCGGTCGGACCAATCATCATCATCATCACTCACTATTTGATTCTAATAAATTAATAAATAATAATAATAAATAATCACCGAGATATTGGTTCTGTAAGTAATCAACAACTCTTGTCTTATTGCACCTGGTTAATTTGATTATATTTATATATAATATTTTAATGTATGAGTCTTGTTACTTGAAATAAATAAACATAAATAAGTTTCTCAGGGCACTCCACAGTTTGACGCCTCACGACAGGTACCTACACTTTTCGTTAGGTCGATCTCGAACTGTCGTCGTTTGAAAATAAGTATGTGTGTGTGGTAAGCGACCGTAAAAATATTGCCCGCAGGCGTTTGTGTGCGCTCCGTTGATTTCAGACAGCAGGCCACCTGACTGACGGAACGGCACGGCGACGGGACCCTGGCGGTGATCAGTTGTACCTATAGTAATATTATATGCGGGATGGATACAGAGGTTGCGTCACCGTCGCACCCGGCGGGGATACAACCGGAGCTCGGCGGGCCGGAGCGTGGGCTCGACGGCGACGGGTGGAACTGTTGTATTATAAGAGCATTTCGTTTTAGTGTTCTGTAAGTCGACGGGACGGGAGCACCTCATGCCCGACGGGACGGCAGCGTTGTATTAAAATACAAAAATGGATAACGAACGTATTGAACGTATATGTATATGTGTGAAAAGTAAATTGAAATAGTACGAGGCCACTTTTTTTATACCACTTACCTACTTTAGACACTTGATTTACAAACGCCATAACATAACATAGAAATGTTATTGAATTCAAATGTCTATGGGTCTCAGATACCTTTTACCATCAGTTGGCCTGAATGCTCGAGAATGGCTCGTGAGCTTCTTGACATAAAAAAAATGTTGCCAGTTGAAATTATTTCCCCTGAATTACATCTTTATCGGCTGTATGAGACTATCATTTTAAGTGTAGAACATGGCGGTCGGAACTTCAATATTTTCAAGTGGAAACTGGATTTTGGATAAAAAAGGTCGTGTTAGTTTGCGATTTTTTTCTACCAAGGTTTACTTATTATGGGGTGACACTGAGGATCCCCAACAGGAACTTTTTTTTGTGAATTCTAATTAGATACATGTTTTTACATAATTTTTAAGATATTTTATTAAAATAACTTCATAAAGTAACATTCTAATAAATTACTACACAGAATATCTATGAGGTAATAAAATAAATTAAAGAAACCCACATTAACACAACAATCAACAAAACATTATTTCTCGCCTAAACTAACTTAAAATGCAAATAATTATATTTTTTAGTTAAATATTATTATTAAATAAACTTTGGGTTCCTCTACAAAGTAAGTTAACATTTACAACCACAACACAAATATGGAAGCACAAGACGTGTTTCACTATAGACTGAGACCAGCTCCACTGACATAACATGACACATCTGCCACTTATAAAATATACACTTTACAAACTTATCATTAGGTGCGAAGTCCAAAAATATTGTGCATTAGGACTTCAGTTCCTTTGGAAGTTAAAAACAATTATCACCAAACGTTACATCACGAAATGACAAAAAGAAAACTATATTTTACGTATAAATTACATTAAATTTGTACATATTAATTCCATATTTTATCAGTATCACACAAATTTGACAGTTTAAGTGTTGTCATAAAAGGGCTAATAAATAATTTATTAAAGTCCCGTCCGATATGAAGTTAACCCTGACACAAATCATAACCTCAAACCCAAGAATAGGGTACAAATTGTACTGTGATGACAGCTGTCAGAATTCACTTTATAAGGGCCGGCCACTATAGTCGATAACATCGTTTAATTGGTAGAAAAAAAAAATAAGTTTGAACTAGAGTCAAGTCAGAGAAAGTTGACACACAGTACTGTCATTAACTCTTCTGGGGTTCCGTACCCAAAGGGTAAAAACGGGACCCCATTACTAAAACTCCACTGGCCGTCACCAGGCTGTATCTTATGAACCGGTATAGTGTCTAATGTTGTATCGAAGGTACGGAACCCTTCTTGCGAGAGTCCAACTCGCATATGGCTGGTTTTTTTTTAAATTAATCGCACCGTTTATTTTGTATAAATTAATTTGTGGTCAATTTTAACTTCAGTTCAATTTTAATTTCGAAGTCATTTTGGCTCTCGCCTAAAGGACATAAGAATTCGGAAAAGACAAAAGGAGGTGCAGGTGGTATAGTACGAATTTCATGAAGTGACCCGATTAGCAAAGAGATGTGTTTAACAGAAAGGGCCAGTTTAAAAAGTTCTTACCATACATATTACTTTATCGACACACCTTTCAAAGAAGGTATCATTTATTAATTTAATCGAACATTTGGTAGTCACATGTAACCTAACCTAACCTACGTAATAAATGTTTAAGATATCCTGAAAACATCATGGTTTCAGCAGAATATAGCGTTCGATGAAATGATACAATCGATGAAGTGGAGGAGGTCATCGTCATCAGTAAGATAAAATATAGTCCTTACATCAATAGCTCACCCAGGCCCGGCGCTTTAGGCGCGAAGTTCCAATTACATCGGCTTGCATCACCGACTGTGACTTTGTATTGACTGCGTGCGAATGAATACGAATTATGCGATAGAAAGGGAAGCACAGAGTACGCACGGTCAATCTACCAAAACGTAAAACACTTTACGTCAGGAAGAGCGTCTTCTGTACTTGTTCTATTGTGTTCTGTGGCTTGGCTTTAGTATATTTCGAGTTCTATGTTATGTGCCGTTTTCGGTTTCAAACAACTTTTTCAAGACGTCCTTGTCTTTAGATTCCTTCTCTTGCACGAGTTTTCTGATGCTGACCAGCTCTTTATTGACTATAGGAGCCATGGAAGAGTTAAGATTCTTTAGATCAGTCAAATCTTTCACAGCTTGGTACGGGTTCCAAGCTCCAATGTGAGCTTTTGCGCGTCTGAACAATGCTTTTTCATTACCTAAAACAAATATAACCAAAAGTAAGCTTTAAAACTGTACTTGCATGTTTTGATATTGTCCTCCAAATATGTTGAATATGTTTAATTGTATGTGTTCGTCGTGCTGCGGCCACGTCTGCTCATGAATAGGGACTCCGGACGAGCCCGAAATATGTCGAGCGTTTTTGACAAATTTTACGTGAGTAACCCGGTATGATCTCCTTAATATGTTGAATTTCCATCATATCATAGTATACCTACTTTTAATTCCGCGATTTTGTCATTTTTTTAATTACCCAGCATTCAGTGACTTTCGCGACGCTAAGACGCTTTTGTCGAAATCGGGCCATCCGTGGGAACAAAGCACCATAAGTACATACAAGCATAAATACTTACTACCTAAGTATAGGTCAGAAGCATTACTTTCCTTTTTCGGTAATCTGGACCGGGTATCAACGTCACGGACGTCAACCTGCCTAGGGCTGATAGAGCAGCTAAAAAGCTATCGATTTAACCCCCATGTATGTTCAGTGATTTTTACTAGTTTCGGATATATAGATCATTTTAATCAAATTTTTAAGTAAAGTCATTTAGGGGGTTTATTTGGCATAACATTTATTATTCGAAACTGTTTTAGCATATAACAGACTTGGCATAATCGGTTTTCGCGGAATGGTAATGTGGCAGAAACCTTATTTGGCAGAATTTGTAAATCTCGAAAATGAGTTAGTCCGAAATTAAGTTAGCATACTATTATTATAACCGATTATGTTTACGCATAATTCTGTCCAGCATAATTTTATTCGGCATATTTTCGATTATCTGAAACTAAGTTGGCATAGTTACAAACGTTTCTTCTTCAAAGGAACGCTAATTCAATAACACCTTACGTCAAACCAAGATAAACAACCAATGTTATTAGTTATTAGTGTCTATGTGTCAAACAGAGACATTCCAGTATTAATTTCCATGTTTTTTACATTCATATATTCCATCCTACTCTTCTTAGGTCTCTCCCTTCCATTATAGCCTTGCACATCTATATTTAAAACTCTTCTCGTCAAAACATAATAATCGTTTATTATTATTGAAATTATAATTATAACCTACCTTTATCGTGTTCTAAAACGGTGTTGCAATGTTCGATGACTGTGTAATAGTCTCCTTTGAGCAGCCTGCATTGAGCGTAGTTTAATAATATTGGCAGCTTCATTTTATTCAACACGGTCCACTCGTCATCTATTTTTCTTTCTCTAAGAAGAAATACAATGTGAATTTTATGGACATCGTTGGTTGCGTCTGACTACTGTTTATTTGCATAAAACAAATGAAAATAATATGTCTTGCAAAATGAACGCAATGGTGACAAACAAGTGCCTGAATCTATTAATAATAATAAGATAACGCTCACTTTGTTACGGTGCTTGTGCAAATGTTGCGGAAGTCCACAAGAAGTAACGAAAGTCGGACGACATCGCGCAACTTCTCTCAAAATGTCTAAGAACGAGGCGCAACACACGTCTCTGCAGCGACGTCAGACGAAGCCGACAAGTCAGGACACAAGCGCAATGATACAGGCAAGTGTAATAATACGGAAGAACGCAACATATCAAAAATATGTGTGTCCCAATGCACCTTATTCCAGCGTAATAAGAACTTCGTAACAATTTATGAGAGGATTCCTTCGATACATATTTTTGCAATTGACTTTATCAGACATGTCGAGCGAAGCCCAACGATTTTGCAATTCATCGCCAGACATTGCGATTGTGACTGACAAATATCGCGCAATATTGCCAGATACGTAGAGACAAGGCAACGATGCGCAGCTTCGTTCAACGTCGCCAGCGACACATTGCGCGGGACATTAAATTTGTCCTTTCGTGACTAAAATGTGTTATTATGAGGATAATTTTAATTTTGTTTGTGTAATGCAAACTAATATTGTATATTTTCATGAAATAAATAAACTAAACTAAACTATTGATACACACCTGATCATGAGTTGTTCACAAATCGCAAGAGCCTGGCTATACACTTGCTCTGCTTCCTCGTACTTCTTCTGTCCATACAGCTTGTTGCCCTTTTCCCTTAGAGTCGGTATCAAGTCCATTCGCTCCTGAGCACCAAGTTGCCACACCTCTTTTTCGTATTCTTCAGCCCATTCCACGTTTAACAGTTCTGGAAGTGAGTAGAATAAAAAAATGCATCTCTACTTCTTTATACCTTTGTTCCTATCATATAGGTAGTTAAACTGTGTGTTGCGGAGCGGACCTCTCAGATCTTCGTACATCGAACTTGATCGAGTCGAGCGCCATGACAATATAACTGTGTGATAGACAAGTAGTGTTAAGTCATCGTACGAATTTCTCTGGGTGCTAATGCATCGTTTGTCCGTGCGCGCGTGCGTGCGTGCGTGCTTGTGAGCTTGTGTGTTTGTGGAGGTAGTAATTTCAGACACGTTTTATTTCCCCAGGTGAATAAGAGGCTTTAGCAGGTTGCTCTACGCTTCATACATTTTGCGACCCCATAATGACGTCCCAAAGAAATCCTTTGGCGGTCAAAGAGTTCAAACATTAGGATTAGTCCTGAAAGTTAATTTAAGTAAACTGTAGTGTTGTGAAACATTTGACTATGATTTATTATGATTATGGACGTACAGGAATTAAATAATTAAATGACTGTCTTGTAATTTAATTTCTTCTGGTACACCAAATAGACGTAACTACAGTAGGCGCTCGGCTATCCGGCGCTCGCCAATCCGACATAACCAGTAATCCGGCAGTTAGCAACTCAGGTGAACCTCTCTATAATCCGGCAGTTTACACAGCAAAATGCCGGATTACAGAGCGGTTGCACAAGCCATGATCTCTATCTCCGGGATCCCGTTATAAATTTAACAGTTTCAGTTCGGCAGTTTTAACAATCCGGCTTAGGGGGAAAATGACCGGTGCCGGATTACCGAGCGCCTACTGTAATTTTTTTTCTATCATGTGAAAATTGAACAACACTTTTTGGTTAGGGCGCATAACGTCCCACTCCCAAAACGTCCCTCCAGCAAAATTACGTCCCATTCGCAAAACGTCTTCTCTGCAAATGGTCACTTATGTAAAATACCCCATTCGCAAAGCGTCCCTTTCTTAAAAGGTCCCATACTCCTTTCGCAAAACGTCCCTATTGCATAACGCCCCTATCGCAAAACGTCCCGTCTGTGAAATGACCCATTCGCAAAATGTTCCGTCTGGAATAAGCTTGTTTAAGTAGAGACTAGAAGTCTTCTCATGGAAAGGAACGTTTTGCGAACGGGTCATTTTGCGAAAGGGACGTTTTGCGAACGGTACTTTAATTATGTGTGAAGGGACGTTTTGCAGAAGGGTCATTTTGCGTAAGGGACATTTAGGAAAGGGACATTTCGCGAAAGGGACAAAGGGACATTCTGCGAGTGGGACGTTATGCGCCCTAACCCACTTTTTTGCATAGAAAATGGCTGATCGAGTTACATAGGCAAAGGAATATTTTAAAAACCGTTCAAGTGCGAGTCAGACTCGCGCACCGAGGGTTTCGTAGTTATGATAATATGGTTGGAAAACTCAAAAGATAATACTCATTTTGTTATGAACTTTATTATTTATGCAATAAGGTCCATTTTGACTAGCCTAGATTTTTAAAGTTTTTTTGATATTTTTTCCAAAACTGAAAACTTTGACAACTTCATTTTATTTTTCGCGTAAAATATAAGTAATTATCTTTAAATGAGACATTCTTCAGATATTTTGGTCCATAAACTTTTTTGTAAGTTTTTGGCTATAAAACAAAAACTACGTCACGGAACATTATAAATAAAATTAGTTTTGAAATGTGCAGACTGAGCCTTTTCATATATACCCTGCCCTGTTTGCTATCATCAAATCACTTTCATTTTTCAACACCCCATCTAACCCCTTTTCAAATATTTAGTAAAATATGTTCATATTTTTTTACTAAACACAGATGCAGGCAAGCAAGTTATACAACTATGCCAATTTTCAAGCTTCTATAGTTCCTGAGAAAAACTGCTGTGACATACAGACAGACACTGAAGTATCACTATAAGCGTTCCTTTTTTACCATTTTGGTAAGGAACTCTAAAAACGATTGAATGTTGAGTTTCATGCCAGCAGTGGTCTCCTCTTGAGAAGTACAGGTAGATTTTTGACGTGTAAAAGTGCCTGTGCAGCCTACTTGTTAAATAAACATCTTTTACATTTTTTCTTTTAAAATTGATTCCTGCCGTAATTAATAGTAGCTAAGTGCTTAAGGAAAACCAGTAAATTTGTGCACCAATTACGCATAACGCCTGTAATTTTACTTATCTTATTTTTTGGCAAGGAGAATGCACACAAGCTCCTTACATTTTTTCTTTATATTATTTACCTATAATGAATTCCAAGTCGCATTGATTTCTCATCAAGTCATCCAAGTCAGCATATCCGATGCCCTCGGTCTGAAGTGTCATTGTGCAAGCATGCTTCCTCTTCCCAGGATCCTGGCCTACTTCCCGCAATGTCTTAGACACAAACGGATAGCTGAATACCAACTGGAGACAATAAAACCATTTTTAATATTTTACATTTCATTGCACACATATAAAATAAAGTAAATGAATACTGGGAGACAATCTTACACAGACCTTAGTCCCAAACTAAGCTCTAGGCTTGTACTACAGGTAGGCAATGATGAACCTAATTATACATGGTGATTTTTTATCAGTACCGCCCGTGTGGTGCCGGGTTTAGAATGTTGCCACTCCATGTCTTCCATTGGATGTCGTAAGAGCCGACTAAGGGACTTAAGGCTGTGTAGTGCTGTTAGGCGATGGGTTTGCAACCTGTCACTAATACACTGGATAACATCTTAGCCTGGTTGTGCAAAATGTGGTCACAGAATTATCTACAAGTTTTTGGAGTTGTTGGTGAGTCTGTGGCTCTGCCTACCCCACTCTGGGAATGAAGGCGTGAGTTTATGTATGTATGTGTATGTATTTTTTATCAGTAAACACCATTATCACCTCTGTATTCTACCCACGAATATGAACAACATTCACTATGGGACCAACTCTGAAATCACGAAAAAAAATTAAGCAGCTTCATACATTTTGGTCGAGTACCTATTGAACTTTTCTATGAAACAGCTGTTTTTTTTTTCGAAATTTCAGAGTTGGTCCCATAGTGAATGTTGTTCATATTCGTGGGTAGAACACTGAGGTGATAATGGTGATTACCGATAAAAAAACACCATGTATAGAGAAATAAATACTCACGCACATCATACAAACATTTGCCCTGATCAGGAATCGAACCCGGGACTGCTAGCTACATAGGCAGGATCACTACTAACTATGCTAACTGCATCTTCAATAAGTATATAAATATATTGTTGAATCTCCTGACTTATTTAACAATGAAAATGCTATAATTTTACATACTTCTTTGATAGTTTTTACAACTAAATAGAACTTCATAGTTCTACAGGTGAGTAAATTTGATAGGACAAATTTTTGATATGATTATTTGTATTTTTTTTATTTATGCTCTAACTGTAAATTTTTCATAATATCATTAAATTTCTTTAGTGATTCATAAGGTTAAATGAACAAGTCTGTTTCTTTTTCTATTTAAGCACAAAAATAATTGAAACTTGGCAAAATTTATTTATTTGATGATCTAGCATTGTTGTTTAATTCCAATTGTATTTCTTGAGCAGGTTTTTTTTTTGTGCCCACCAAAATCAGCTATCTATTTTACCTCAATAACAGCTATAATAATGTCTTACCTCTTTTTTGACCACAAAACTGGCTACCTCTCCAACTGCCATCATTTTTACAATCGTCTCCCACACTTCCAGCTTGAATTTATGACCAATTACCAGTATCATTGGCTCTTTTTTACCAATTTTTCGACTATCATCGATCAGTACCCTCTCCTTGCCAAGTTTCCATGTTTGGAAATGGAAGAGAACCTATAAAAGTAACAGTCAACAATTAATATACAGGTTCACTCGTCTTAAAAACCCTACTGACAGATCTGATGGTCTTAATGCAGGAGTGCTTAGTACATTACCTGCAAAGGAAATAAAGTTCTTCATTTAAGCACAATACAGCATGTTTGGTTTGGCTAACATTGTACCTTAATATAAAAATTACAAAAAAAAAAACTTATTTACCTTACTTCCATCTGATATAGGTTTATATTTCTGGCCAGCATGGAGAGTAGTCTTGATTATAGGAGCTTTATCTTCCATTTTAGATCTCTTGGCCTTATTTAATCATAACACGAATTAGACCTTATAAAGAATATGTACCTAGATTTAAGGTAAAGTTTTATATTTTAGGATAGTCAATACCGATAAATAGTGCAGACACTTTATTTTTAGCTTATAATCAGTCTTCCTCGTATAAAAAACAATAGCAAATTAATTATTTTGGCAATTTAGTAAACATTGTTAAAA
The DNA here is from genome assembly GCA_948252455.1 of Acleris cristana. Classification (NCBI taxonomy): domain Eukaryota; kingdom Metazoa; phylum Arthropoda; class Insecta; order Lepidoptera; family Tortricidae; genus Acleris; species Acleris cristana. The sequence continues at coordinate 13,063,654 of OX411782.1, read as the reverse complement.
TAAACAATCGGGATTCTTCTTATTATTCCGTCACTAATGTCACTGTTTTCATACTTCATAGATAAGTAAGATAAGATAATTAATATTTATGTGTCGTATTTATGTAGACCACAAACTAATAAGAGATACTACGTATAAGTACGCCCACTTCGGATGACACACGGGCGAGTAAGATCGCCGAGCCGCAAGTACGCGAACTTACTCGACCGTCTATCACCCCTTTTAGATCGTGCTCTATGAATATAACGCTTGATTAATGGATTAAGTCTGTTCTGTGGTCTGTGCACTTACATTTTAATCTGTGGGTTTGTAGATGAAGTGAAAGAAAATAATTTATTTCAATCCGTTTGTATCGTATTTCTGTGCTATTAAACTTATTATAAGACCTTTATTTCGACGTCTTTCGTGGAGTATAGAAGGCTTGCAGAAGAGGAGCACATTAAAATCTAAAAAATGGCAGATTTTCTTGAATCAGAAGCTGAGGAAAGCGAGGTTAGTATTGGACTCTGGGTTGTGTTGCATTTTCGGCTACGAATACACTCTTAAAATACAATGTTTCTTATGTTTGTGGCTTTATTTAGAGTATAATTCATCATATTTGTCCTCTTTAGGTTGAGTCTGATGACGAGCAACCCATAGAACGCAAAAAACCGAAGCGCAAAGCTGCGGTTCAAAGCGACGACGAAGACGATGAAGAAGGTCAGTAAACGAGCCACGTTTATTATTTGCTATTCTATGCATAGGTATTTGGTAGTTAAAACTTACTTACTTAGTGAAATCGTGGCAAAAATTAGCGAAGTAGGGTTATTTTTGAGTGACACACTTACCTAAGATGTCAAAAAAGTATCCGTTTTCTTATTGAGAATTTGAGAGTTTGTCATCCCTTAGTTTTATATGTAGGTTCCTACTAACCCCATTAAATAGGAGTGTAAGGAAAAGTGGACTCCTTTGATAATTGGGGCCCCGGTGACCGCTGCCACATCGTTGCTCATTTGATGAAACCTTATTGCTAAAGAATAGGTTTTAGAACTTATAAAGAATGTAATAATTCAAGAATTATCTAGAAGCCTGGACAGTTACAACTATATACTTCAGTATCTAAGGGCCATATTAATAAACTCATCTTGACCGAGATGCCTGTCATAAGTTAGGTCAAAGTATACGTCAAACCATGGAACATTGTCGTTTGTGACGCATCTTGAGACAAGCATTACTGTCGCGATCAGTTTATTAATTCGGGCCTACGTTTTAACTTATTGAATTGTGGGGCTGATATCAATTTTCGGATTCAATGGGCTTAATGTCTAGGAGTAAATCATTATACTTGGTATTCTATTTCTTTGAATGGGTAAAATCATTAGATATTAAAAAGTAGATAAGAATGGGCTAAAGAGTACTAGACATCAGCTTTATTTGTGTTTCTAAGAAACAAATGGCAAATGCTAGAGCAAGTGTGCAGGGCCAGATTCACCATTTTGGGGCGTAGGCAATGCAATTCTCTAACTTTCTTGCACCCTAAATTATTTTTTTCTGGGTCCGTGGAGCCTCTTTGTTATGCAGGGCCCCTAGGCAGTTGTCTATACTGCCTAATGGATAGTCAGGCCCCACAAGTGTGGCAGCAATAGGATATCAGTGGTTAATAATAGAAATACAGAATCTCTTACAATGTACATCTTATGTTAGTTAAGAATATTACCCTTTTTTATAAAAATCTTATTTACAGATGATGAAGAGAGACTACGTGAAGAATTAAAAGATTTGATCGACGATGCACCTATAGAAGAATCGGGAAGTGATGGAGAAGATTCTGATGCCAGTGCTGGGCGGACTAAGAAAAGAAAAAAAAGTGATGATGAACTGGATGATCGACTTGAAGATGAGGACTATGACCTTATTGAGGAGAACCTTGGAGTTAAAGTGGCTAGGGTATGTAGTAGTTGGAGGTCATAAATGTACATTTAAAAATATTTGGGTGATTCTACAGGCGTTTCAACTGCCGTCAGTCCGCTGTCATAAATATTGAAAGAATGAGCTACACCTAGCAGCTAACATTCACACAGAGCTATACTGTTATCGTAATACTTGCCACAATTGATCGAATTTTAAATATATTATCGCCTATTTCTTAAATATTTAGGACAGCGGACTGACGGTGGTTGGAACGTCTGTAGAATCACACATTTGTAAACTGCATCCCAAAACCCCAACAGTACCCTTTATATTTCCAAGAAACACATATACCTAGTGTTACATTCTAAAGTAACATTAACAATTAATTTTTTATTTATAGAATCAACATGATAAATTAAATTGGTTGCAATTATAAAATAAATCTGGCATTCTGTTGAGTGATGTTAGTATGGTGACATGGTTTGTTACATAATTTCATGAAATGAATATTTCTTTTTGCATCTTTTCAATTCTTAGTTATTATTTTTTAGATTTTATTACCATCACTTTTGTTCTCCTTCAACTTTCCACTTTTTAACAGTCTCATTTATTCCCGTTTGATTTCTATCCCAGTCGCAATTATTCCCAAAAGTACTTCATAATATAGGTAGGTTTAGGTCATGTTAGTTTTGCAGTAGGAGCTTTGGGCACAAAGATGAAAAGAAAATTTGCTTAAAAAAAGTGTTTGGGAAAATTATCTTACAAATCAGTGACACAATTCAAATGTGATTGCAAAATGTTGTGCATTAGTGGCTACTATTGTTAGTATCAGGGCTATTCCTATCTATTACCTACCTGCACATTTTTGGCCATTTTCAACTTTATTTCTCAGTAACCCGGCAGAAAAAGTAAGCATTCACTTGTTTAGTGTCAATCAAAAGCTATGGTGATTCAACTCTAAAACATTTACAAAATATTGTGCAATGTTGGCCAGTATTTCAGGCTGTTGCCATCTATTTTAAGCCCTGCATGCTGTTGTTGCTAACTTGAACTTTCTTTATAAACACAACATATAATATGATTTATTTATTCACAGAATAAGTTTAAACGGCTGCGTCGTTTGGAAGATGATGACAGTGACGTTGAAGGAGCTGATGACCCTGAGCTGGAGAGAGAGGTCATCGCAGAGAAGCTGTTTGTTGCTGGTTCTGACGAGGTACTTGGACATGATAAATCAATCTACAAGTATTTGTAATCATTATTTAGGACACAAATTTAGGCTGCGTGGCCCGAGCGGCGAGGCTGCCAGTGCTCAGCCGCGGTCATGGCGCGATTGGTTTGATGCCGCCGTTACCATTGAGCCACCATTTTGCGCCGCACAAAATTCATATGGTTTATGTTAAATTCTTAATTAGATAAGCTAGCTGGGCGGCTAGCACGAGTAGCCCGCGATTCGTTTGTCGCTCGATAATCCCTCTATCTAGTCTGCAACAAAAAAGACGCACTGAGTGACAAGCGACAAAATGCAAATTGTCCCCGCTACACATTCCGATATACGTACATATTAAGGCACAATGATGTGGAGGTATCCGGTGGATACTTCGGGAGCCAGTATCAAAAACTACTTATTTTTTGTCATACAACTATTTTGCTTTTTCACTAATTGGCACTTGTTTCACCGTCAATGAGGAAGCGATTTAGCTATCGACTATTTTGTCGCTCGAGAAACGAACAAAAGATATAGATCCTATGTCAATAAAAGTGACAAATATAAATAGTTGATCACTGGCTGCTTACACTGCCTGCGAGAATGCTATCTCCAACAAAAGATACATAACCCGTGTCAATAAATAAGACTCATATATTAGCCCGGTCTAAAAACCCATTCTGGATGGTTCAAACCGAGGTTGCCTCTTATCTGTACGCGCCCAAATTAATTTCACACAGTATTGTATAGCAACCATACACGATTCAAAACATACCTGTCTGTCCTAGTGGTTTTTTCTGCAATACTTGCGCCTAACCTCATTTCCAAATATCTATGAAACCTGAACGGCAAAACGTTCAGTTCATGCGCCTTAGCTCTCAAAACTTATTTCATAATTTTGCTGACACTGTGATGATTAAAACAACAATACTTCACGTAGTCTATTTACATGGATTATTGACTTTGTTACCAGGAGGATGACCATCGTCCAGATTCCGCTGCCCCTAGAGAGGTGGAATATGACGAGGAAGGTGAAGGCGAGGAGTCTGACGCTGATGACTTCATTGTGGATGATGACGGGAAACCCATCGCTAAGAAGAAGCGCAAGCCTATATTCACTGATGCGTAAGTAATCGAGGCTACGCAATTCCATGATTTTAAATACGACATTATTGCTGCATTACTATTATTCTGTATGAATTGCTGTCCATTGTTGTTTATTTGTCATATGGATGAACCATAACATTAATATTATCTCCAATGTAAAATCGCTCATTACCCCCTTCTATCATCACTTTTACGAACACCAAGCCTGGATGACTGGCATCTTAGGCATATATTTTGACCCTGGGCGTCTGCGGTACGAAAATCTGTGTACATGGTGTTCAAAAGCATAAAAAATGATATACTGATGTACATCATTTGTACTTAAGGACAGTATTTTATCAGTCGACCTTTGCCTGAGTAAAATTGAAGAATAAAATTACATACTTCCTAAATTATCAGCAGGGGCCTGTTTTATAAAGCTACAAATTACAGGTTACAAGTTTCTATTTGACATTTGCCATTTGAGCAGTGTTGCCAGTTTAGACCTGTAAAATTGTTACTTGTAGCTTTATAAAACGTGCCTTTTTCTAACCCCTTTTGCTAGAAAGAGAATTCCGCTTGTAATTTGTAACTTGTAGCTTCGTGAAACGGGCTACAGGGGCCCATTTCTCAAAAAGTATTAGTCTAATAATATTAGTGTTTAGTCTCATAAATACAATTAGAAAATGAGACTAAACACTAATATTATTAGACTAATACTTTTTGAGAAACGGGCCCCAGGTGTCGGAATTGGTAGTGCTTATTAACCTAAACTTGACGCATGTTCAATCGCCCGAGTGGGATGGAAATACGTTATTGAATGAAGATTCATCAAGTTCAGGTCAACAAGCTCTACCTATTCCGACCCCTAAATTATCAGGTAATTTGTTTTTGTACATTTTAATTGTTCTTTATTTTAATACTTTTTCAAACGATTATATTTTCTCTATACACAGTTCTCTGCAAGAAGGGCAAGACATTTTCGGCGTAGATTTCGACTATGATGAGTTTGAGAAGTATGGAGACTTGGAGGGTTATACTGATGATGAAGAAGAAGAAGACGAGTACGAGTCCGATGAGGAGGAAGGTGAGGTCCTTACTATACTATACAAACAAACAGATCGAGTGCGGTCTTCCTGCAGGGTGGCAGACGAGGGGGAGCCGAGGCCTAATGCCAACAAGCACAGATTAGATAGTAAGAACAGGTATACTAATCTCGTTTAAAAAACGCAAATACCTACGCAGGGACCGGACCCGCTTACCGTAACCTGGGTTTTTGAACGGGTTTTTATTAAGCTGGTTTTTAAAAACCCCCCTGTTTCGGTAACCCTCTAATCAGCTTACCCGCTATAAAGGCTATCACTTCGATTGAATTAATTCGGCTTACCGCTTACCGGTATCAATAAGCCGCGAAGGGGTTACCCCTTGTTGCGCTGATTGAACCTGTCAAGATATTTTAGTTCTTACACATACCACGTCGCGTGCGGGTGCGAGAAAAGAGGGGATGGAACGGGTTACCGTAACCCGAACGATAAGCGGTTAGTTCGAAAACATATCTGATTCGGTAAGCGGTTACCGGTTGTTACGGATCGGGTTACCCGGCTTGAACGGGCTATCGTAATGAACGGGTAAGCCGATGAAAGGCTTACCGAAATGTTTGGGTTATCGTATGAAGGGGATATCGATTCGAACGGCTTAAGCAAACGAACGGGTTTTCCGGTCCCTGTACCTACGCTATCGTAAGCAGCTTATGACTTACGATAATTGTGACCTTAAACACATTGTGAATAAAAATAATTATTTAGACAATACCGATCCCAAAAAAAAGAACGAATCCTCTACTAGTCAAACGAATAATCGTACAGAAACTAACAAAAGTATCTAATTCATTCACGAGTTGATCGACAAATAACTGTCGACATATTTTATTGATTGGCTTAACATAAATTAGCTAGTAGCAGATAATGTGTTAATATAATTCATGTCATTTAGGAGGTGAAAGGAGAAGAACAAAGAAAGGCAAAGCCAAACGCCCTAGCAAGAAGTCCATCTTTGAAATCTATGAACCGAGCGAGCTTAAGAGAAGCCATTTTACAGACTTGGATAATGAGGTAAGATTCGGAAATCGTTTGTAATACGTGCCAAGAACTAAATAAATATTTGATGAGAGTACTGACGATTCAATGTACGTCAAACAAAGTTAAACTTCGTAATCTTACACTTAGACTTACGTAGCGTTTTTAAATTAAGATCCGGAAAACGGACATCCCGGAGCGCATGCAAATCCGAGAGGTGCCGATAACGCCGGTGGGCGAGGGCAGTTCCGAGCTCGAGGATGAGGCGGAGTGGATCTACAAGCAGGCCTTCCTCAAGCCGCCGGTGTCTAAAGCGGACTCACAGGAGTCCCGTGAGAGGACTCGCAGGTATGAACCAAGGAAGGAAGTTTGGACTCAATGTTTTACGGTTTCTCCTTATTTATTTTGCATGCTAAGATTAGGTATTTAGACTTTTGCCTACCGGAACAAAGTCTCAATATATTTGTGTTATATTTTCCTCTGTTTCGGTTCCAAGCAAAGTCCAGAGGACATATTTGGTTCTGTAAAAAAATTCTTTGAGCCAATACACCTACTATTACATACTATTTACTTTGTAAACCTGCTTTCATATAGGCCTCCCGTCTAACAATCTGGTTTGGTTTTTGGTCGCAGTAAATTTCTAGAAATATATTTTACACTTTACGCTTTTGTTGTTAGGGGTCCAAGCACAGTGGTGAAGATCCGCCAAGCGCTGGATTTCATGCGGAACCAAACGCTCGAGGTGCCGTTCATAGCGTTCTATCGCAAGGAGTACGTCCAGCCAGAGCTGAGCATCAACGACCTGTGGAAGGTCTACAAGTACGACGCTAAGGTACACGAGCGAACATCGAACACTGTTGAACAAGATGTGGAATGTGTTCCCCAATTAACACTTTCTGCATTGCTGGATTGCTACACAGAACTTCTGTTTCCCAAAATGAAATTTAAATAAAAGAGTTTCAAGCGAAGTGTAGACCATTTTGTACACCATATAACGATGGCGTTTTGTGAAACTAAGGGTTGTTGTATGAAATACCTTGCGTCAAAGTAAATGAAAGTAATTTTAACTATTACATAAATTTCTGCACTTGTCTGTGGTTTTTGCTCGGTCCGTTCTTGGTTCTTATTGACACAAGTTAATTCCTTGAATACGATCTACACATGCAGTCCAGTTCATAAATATGTGTACACAGGTATTAAACCTTGTCTATTTAATGTCATATTTAAACTGCCATATGAATTGTCACAGCGATTCAAGTGACATAGTACTAAAGTGAACACATATTTATGAAATCCACTGTACATTAAGTCTACATAGCTGGATCTTCAATTGCATTTATATCCACACTTCTCCTCAGTGGTGCCAACTGAAACAGCGCAAGGAAAATCTGCTGAAGCTTCTAGAAAACATGCGCGAGTTCCAGTTGGACAAGGTGATGGCCGACCCCGACGCGCCCATCCCGGACAGCATGCGGCTGATCAGGGACGAGGACATCGAGCGGTAACCAATTCAGCTAACCCTTCAAACGCCGGATTGTTATATGCAAAAGTTTGGGTAGGCATGTTAGGCGTTTTAATGCTGCTAAAAACGGTTACCTATCTCAAGTCTGAAGTTTTGTGACCCAATATTGAACGAATTTCGGTTAGAAATTTTCGGAAAACCATTTAACTGGGATTGTTATAAAACCTTTTTTTTATCGCTGGAGAAATGCCTTTACGCATAACAGCCGTGTCCGGGGGGACACCGGATGGTTATGTGGGACTCACCAACCGTGAGCGTTAAGAATACCCACTACACCCGCAGCAACCACTCCCAGACCTCTGTGTCACGGTGGACGAAGGGGTCCCTTGACTCCTCTGGCCGGCGCTCGACATGTAACAATCCTAACCTAACTAATGTTCTATAAAAAAGATAACGGCTTCAGAAAATATTGCATTTCTAACTTGAGAAAATTCGGGCAAATGAAACACTTGGGATACAAAACTTGCGAGAAAAGAGTTGCGACAGGTTACCGCTAAAAACTGTTTTTGTGTCAGTCCTATTATTTATTTATTTATTTCAGATAAAACGGTATACACCAGTTTCAATTAAAATGCAAGAAAACTTATGGAAAAGATATTAAAATTCTAAATTTAATATACAGGGTGTATTGCAAGTCGAGTGCCAAATGAAAAGGGTGGGTAGCTAGGGTCACTTGCAATACGTTTTGGGCCAATTAACACTCATCCTGCCCACGGTGTTTTTTTTATATTTTTTTTAAATAAAATCTCGGTATCTTCCAAAAGTTGACCATTTTGTTTACCTATCTTTTTTTTAAATGTGACAGCACAAAATTATTTGTATTTTTTTATCTGTAATGTATGCGTATTCTAATGAAATGTTATTTTTATTCATATAGTAAACAAATAAAAAAATATTAGCCGACAAAGTGTGAAGGACAGAAAATAAAAATCGTCAAGATCAACTTTACGGCACAATTAAAAAAAAAGTAGAAGCACCTCAGATCTTCCAACATCATAAAAACTTCTCCAGTTCCTGACCATTCTTACGGTATACCACATGTCTATTGTTAGGTTCTACCAAATAAATGAATACTATTGTTAGGTTTTTAATAATTTCAGATGACTATTTTATGTTTTTTTATTATTAGTGAAAAAATAGTCTCAATTCATTTATCAAACCTTACTTTCAAGTAGGCAGTTTCAAAGAAGTACTAGGTAATGTAAACCACCATTTTAGATTGAAACCATATTTTGCCGAAAAACTGAACGTGATTCTAGACATGTGGTATACCGTAAGAATGGTCAGGAACTGGAGAAGTTTTTATGATGTTGGAAGATCTGAGGAGCCTCTACTTTTTTTTTAATTGTGCCGTAAAGTTGACCTTGACCATTTTTATTTTCTGTCCTTCACACTTTGTCGGCTAATATTTTTTTATTTGTTTACTATATGAATAAGAATAACATTCCATTAGAATACGCATACATTAGAGATAAAAAAAATAAAAATACATTTGTGCTGTCACATTTAAAAAAAAAGATAGGTAAACAAAATGGTCAACTTTTGGAAGATACAGAGATTTTATTTAAAAAAAATATAAAAAAAACACCGTGGGCAGGATGAGTGTTAATTGGCCCAAAACGTGTTGCAAGTGACCCTAGCTACCTACCCTTTTCATTTGGCACTCGACTTGCAATACACCCTGTATACAATAAACAACAAAAAACTACGTCTATCTATCGCCATATTCCTTCTGATAAGTATCGCAAGCTATATACAGTCGAATTTAAATACAAATACTTATATAAATGATATATTATATCTTCATAAATGTTGTAATGGTTAGCGCCTTTTAGTTATAAAATAATATTTATTTATTTATTTCCCAGGCTTAAAAACGTCCAAACCCCGGAGGAACTACGCGACGTGCACACACATTTCCTTTTGTATTACTCGAGCGATCTGCCAGAGATGCAGAAAGTTCAGCGCACTAAGGAAAGAAAGCGAGAACTAGAGGAGAAAAAGTGAGTTCCTATAATACGTTTATCTGAACAACTATAATATTCTCTTTATTTTATATTCACTTCTTTATTTTTATTTTTTCTCTTCATTTTTATAATGCATAAGTAGTAGTGCATCTACTTCTTTTGCGTTATATAAATGAACATAACAAGCATCTAATAAAAAAAAAAACCTCTGTTTAAGTTTAACATAATGTCCTCTTATTTATTACTTTATATTTTGTCTTGTTTTTCTTGTGTGCGTTGAATAAATATTTTCTATTCTATTCTATCGTTATACCAAGGGCCTTAGCTAAGATGCTAAGAAGGTTTGGAACGCGGCCTTAAGTATATGGACCGGGTCGACAGTCCCCTGTCTCGCCGTACAATGCGTGTATTACACCTTCCTATATTAATATTAACAACAGGGACGCAGCAATACGTTGGGACGACATGGAGGTTCTCCATACGTATCTAACGTATTGCGGCGTCCCTCTCGTTAGTGACTAATTTAGGATAGCTTAACCCTTAAATGCATAATGATGTATATATACGTCGTATATTTTAAGTTCAATTTCAAACATACATTTTAAGTAAATTTCAAACTTAGAATTTATGCAGTAAGATTTGAAGCTTTGTCAAAGTTTGAATTTGGAAATGGGTGGATCAACTTTTTGTTGCTGTTATTCTGTCCCGTAAGCCAGGAGAAAACAGTGATAGAGTTTCTTAGAAAAATGGTTATAATATAGACTACTAATACGCTTGGAAGAAAATCTATAACAGAATGGGCTTGTTATTGCCAAAAAAACTGATGTTTGCTGGATTTATATACTTTAAGATCGTGATTTTAAAGAGTGAACCAGGAGACGTCACCATGGTAACGAGGCGCAAAGAAAAGTTGATTGACCCAAATGAACTTTAAAGACGCGTTTCACTTTCGACATGCTATGCATTTAAGGGTTAAGACAGCCATGATCTGTGTGTCGGCAGGCGGGCGGCGCGCGCGGAGGCGGAGCGGCTGGGCGAGGACCCGGAGGAGGCGGCGGCCGGCGCGGACGCGGCGCCCGACGAGCCCGAGCTGGCCGACGTCAAGTACGCCGCGCGCTCCGGGCCCTACGAGCTGTGCCGCCGGATAGGCATCGGTCAGTCACCACCTTAACCTAACACTAACAACAAAACAACTAAATTGTGCCATGCTTTTTTTGTTTTACAAAATTCTCATTGTTTTATTACATTTCATTAATGAAATATTTTGTTGTTATTCCATTTTGTTTGAAGTATCATGTGTAAGTAATAAAAAATAAATTAAAAGTTAATTGTATGTCCTAAAAAAAACTGATAAATAATTATTATCATCATCATAAACTCACGCCTTCATTCCCAGAGTGGAGTAGGCAGAGCCACAGACTCACCAACAACTCCAAAACCTTGTTGATAATTCTGTGACCACATTTTGCACAACCAGGCTAAGATGTTATCCAGTGTGTTAGTGACAGGTTGCAAACCCTTCGCCTAACAGCACTACACAGCCTTTAGTCCCTTAGTCGTCTCTTACGACATCCACGGGAAGACATGGAGTGGCAACATTCTAAACCCGGCACCACACGGCAATAAAATAACTATTAAATATATAAAAACCACTAGGTACTATATATTTTTTAACTCGGCCGCCATTACTCTCAAATAAATAAAAGCTATCTTAACGTTTACAATACAAACATATCAAAGTTTCAAGTTAAGTCGGAGTTTTACCTAATATTATAGAGACCCAGCCCGTTTTACGCCCGATTCTCGTGTGTGACGTCAAGTTGTGTTCCAGAGCCGCTGGTGAAGATGTTCGGTCTGACGCCGGAGCAGTTCGCGGAGAACGTCCGCGACAACTACCAGCGGCATGAGGTAGAGCAGCAGCCCATGGCGCCGCTCGAGGCTGCCGCGCCCTTCGTGAGTACACCACTATACAGAGGGCCCTTTGAAAATTTAAGTTACGTTAGCTCCGTCTCTGTCACTCATCATTAGAGACTAAATCGAGATAAAGAGATGGAGCTAACGTTACTTCGAGATTCGATTTCCAAAATAGGGCCTCAGGTTACAGTACTGTTGTAACCCAATGCTGAATATATCCATTGCACTAAATTTTCTATGGCCTTGGATCTTCCTCATGCAACTTCCTTTCTAGGGTTCATGTTAGGCCTGAGGTTAAGGGACGCCTTCAATATTGTTTTTTATTTGCAGGTAAAGGACGGCGGGTCCGCGCAGGAGGTGCTCCGGCGCGCCGTGTACATGTGCGGCGTGCAGCTGGCGCGCGAGCCGCAGCTGCGCGGGACGCTGCGCGACGCGCTGCGCGAGCGAGCCACCGTCTCCGTCAGACCCACGCCGCGCGGGCTCAAGGAGATCGACGAGGGCCACGCCTGCTTCACGTGAGTACATGCCGACACAATACATGTGCTTCAACACTCGCTATGCTCGTCGTCACACCTCAATCGTCATTCCAATGGCCTAGATCGACGAGGATTATGCCTGCTTCACGTGAGTACATGCCGACACAATACATGTGCTTCAACACTAGCTATGCTCGTCGTCACACTTCAAACGTCAGTCCAAAGTTGTTTCATCATGACGTCGACGTCACTGCTGGACGGCTGGCATACCCCAAGAATTTCCACGATGGTGGGCTTTTGCTCCTAGTTTTTATCGGTTGCGAGTTGTTCCTAGTCCACCGTGCATGGTGGTCTGCTCCTTGCTTGTCGCTCGGATATCCTTCGTAACTAGTCTGTACAGATAATCACTGTGCGAAAAGCAAGAATATACAAGACTTGCTAGCCCAGGCCTTGTTTGAACTGAACGTGTTCCTACAGGATGAAGTACCTGAAGAAGAAGCCAGTGCGCGACCTGTCCGGCGACCAGTTCCTGAAGCTGTCCATGGCGGCCGAGGACAAGCTGATAGAGCTGTCCATTAGCGAGCAGATCGAGGGCAACACCGGGCCCCATTATTTAGACGAGCTGAAGAACCTCTACCAGAAGGTATGGCGATCTTGTTTCATAGCTTATTTCGATTTACAGTTTTATCTGCATGTGTAGCTTTAGGCTAACTCTGAAAGACGTAAACCAGAGCCTGAATTTCTCTTTGTTTTTGCTCATCATGCTTCTATATCGTTTACACATTGTTGACTTTTAGATTTCACTTATTTCTCGATAGGAAGAGCGTGACGCCAATGATATAAATACTTAATTATGATGGCATAAACTATTTTGTTCAGGTTTAAACAATCATTTTGTTATTGCTTGTTATTTTAGTGTTGTAAATCAGGTAACCTACGTGTTCGTTTGCCTTCCACTCTTATAAAAAAATAGAATAGTGGTAAGTTGAGCAACAAACTAACCTGTTGCACTGTCAGGACGAGTTCGCTGCGTCGGTGCAGGCGTGGAACGACCTGCGCGCGGAGGCGGTCACCATCGCCTTCTCCAAAATAGTCATGCCTGAGATGCGCCGCGAGCTCAACGCACTGCTACTTCAGGAGGCCAAGGAATACGTGCTCAAGTTAGTACCAGTTAGCGTAGTTGGTAGTGACTAGTGTTGCCAGACGTCCCGATTTCTGCAGGGCGTCCCGATTTTCAGGATCTATGGACCCCAATTGTCCCGATTTACAGCACATCGCCACTTAGCTCATATGTAAGATTATATAATTGGTAACAACCAAGAAGGCCACAAACGTTTTGTCACAATTGGCATTGCAGGAGGGCTGTAATTCATTTTGTACAATCCTTATAGAGATTAGTTTGGGTGCTAGGTTAATTTGTGTAAGATAGTCCCGTGGTATTTATTCATTTATTTAATGATAGCGTGAAGGGTTCTATAGCGGCTCTCATAGTCAGTAACCGTACGATTTATCGAACTTTGCCATATTGCGGAAATGTAATATTTTTTGTTTCATTTCGACTTACGAAACACAGATTGCAAAAAGTGATATTCGCGCCTCATTTGAGGGTTTTTGAGGGTTATGTCTGAATGACGTGTGCCTTAATGTTCAATTTGTTTGTTTTATTTAGATGCTGTCGCCGCAAGTTATACGATTGGCTGAAAGTAGCTCCGTACGAATCGAGGGTATCCGATGATGATGACGAGGAATGGGATACAGCGAATGGTAATTATTGACCAAGTAATGTTGGACGCTGTTCTTATTTTTACTGCTTTCTTTATTGCTCATTTTAATTCTCGTACCTCTTTGCTCCACTATATCTGTATAAAAACGAATTCGTGCAAAGTATGTTTCATCAATTGTATATCCACTTTTACAATAAGGCAACTATGCAATAAGGTGAAAAAGCGAATACATCTCTTTGTAGTCGACTGCACTTTGTTTTTTTTTTGCAGGTCTCCGCGTGCTCTCGATCGCGTACGTGCCGGACCGGCTGCACAGCGCGTTCGCCGTGCTGTGCGCCGCCGGCGGCGAGGTGGTGGACCACCTGCGGCTGCCGCACCTGCTCTACCGGCGCAACGCCTGGGACGCGCTCGAGCGGCAGAACAAGGAGGCCGACATGGTCGCGCTGCGCAGGTAAACACGCACACACACACACACACACACACACACACACACACACACACACACACACACACACACATACGCAGGCATGCACCCTCATGCACACACGCACGTTAGCATGCACGCACATATAGACAACCTACTCGTATTCAGTTTGCGACGCGATTTTTTGGTGTCCATTACTGAATGGTCATTCAATCAAACAACAGGCCCTTAATGAGTCGGACTAAATAACTGGATAACAATGCAATAATATGGAACAAATAAATAATATTAAAATGTAGTATAATAATTATTAAAGAACTGTTATTACCATGCCAACGCTCATTATATAACTGTTTTCACACTTCGTTTACGCTATAGGTTCTGATACCGTTAAACAAGCGGCGTAATACAAGCGGTTTATGGTACGCGAGTAGAAAAACGAATATTTGTTCAGGTTCATCCTCCGCAAGAAGCCCCACGTGGTCGTGATCGGCGGCGAGTCGCGGGAAGCTCTCACCGTGAAGGCGGACGTCATCGACGTGGTGCAGCAGCTCGTGGACCACGACCAGTTCCCGCGAATACCCGTCGAGATCGCGGACGACCACATCAGCAAGATGTACAGCAACAGCATCCGCGGACGGGTAACCACAAGAACATTTTCAATAAATCTCTAGGCTCCTGTCCTGTATTCGCATTGTTTTGTACCGGTATGGGGATAAGACAACAGTTGAAATACTTGAAATTACTAGCATAGACGCATTCGAACTTGGTCCTCAGGGTTAACAACGTATTTGGGGTCTTCGGATTGTTGTCTTGAGATTGGAAGTCTTGAGAATTAAAATATCTGGTCCTACTTACCATCAGAGGCCTGTTTCTCGACGCTAAAAGTTACAAATTAAAAGCGGAAGTCTCTTTCTAGGAAAAGGAGTTAGAAAGAGACTTCCACTTGTAATTTGTAACTTGTAGCTTCATGAAACGGGCCTCTGGTGGCCTGTGTGCTGGTGTGCCTTCTCCTTGCTATAAAAAGACACAGACAGCAACGCAGTTCACGGAGCACTAGTGAGCCTATAGATCAGATCACGTTTGTTTACTAATGGTCAGTTAAGCATTTTGCTAATGGTATTTAAAGAGAAACAACTAGCTTTGTAGGCAGGGTCGCTACCAACTAGACTTTACTGCGTCGACTTAGAGCACCATCTTGCTCATTTTGACTCTCAGTCAAAAATTACAGTTTTGTATGGCTTTGACGTATTTTTTGACGGGCCTCTAGACCAAGGTGATTTTATTACTACGGCCCATAGAGGAGTTTTAAACTTTTTTTTTTCACTCTTCAATAGACTCATAATGACTGAAATTAACGATCAACCTTCTACTTTACAGAACGACTTCCGAGAGTACCCAGACACACTTCGCCAAGCGATATGCCAAGCGCGCCTGCTTCAAGACCCTCTTATGGAAATATCGCAGCTTTGCGGCCACGACGAGGAAATACTCTGCTTCCGCTACCACCCGCTACAAGACCAGATAGCGAAAGAAGACCTACTCGAGGGCGTCGAGCTAGAGTTCATCAACAGAGTCAACGAGGTCGGCGTCGACGTTAACGAAGCCATCCTAACAGGGCGAGGAACAGAGTTACTACAATTTGTATGCGGCCTAGGACCAAGAAAAGCGCAAGCTCTAATAAAACTATTCAAACAAACCAACCAGAAACTAGAAAACAGAACGCAATTAGTCACATTCTGCCACATGGGACCCAAAGTGTTTATCAATTGTTCTGGCTTCATCAAAATAGACACGAGCAGCTTAGGAGACAGTACCGAAGCGTACATAGAAGTTCTAGATGGTTCCAGAGTTCATCCGGAGACGTATGAATGGGCGCGCAAGATGGCAGTAGACGCTTTAGAGTATGAAGATGAAGATGCTAACCCCGCTGGAGCTCTAGAAGAAATCCTGGAAGCTCCCGAAAGACTAAAAGACTTGGATCTCGATGCGTTCGCAGAAGAATTGGAGCGGCAAGGCTTCGGCAATAAGAGCATAACACTATATGATATACGAGCTGAATTAAACTCTAGATATAAAGACCTTAGAGTGTCGTATCGCTCGCCGACACAAGAGGAGTTGTTTGATATATTGACGAAGGAAACTCCGGAGTCTTTTTACGTCGGGAAACTGGTGATGGCGACTGTCGTGGGTATTTCGCACAGGAAGCCTCAGCGGGAGATGTTGGACCAGGCCAACCCGGTGCGTAACGACGAGACCGGCCTGTGGGAGTGTCCCTTCTGCCATAAGAATGATTTCCCCGAGTTGTCTGAGGTGAGCGACCATTTTTTTATTTGATTCTAGCTTTTACCTAAATTGTCTTTAAATCCCTTTAAACCTAAAAATCCAGCAATGCATATAGCGGATCGACCTTTTCTTCCATATTTAAAAATATAACCTAATATTTAATCCACTATTTAAATTATATTCCATACGCTTTGAAACTAGGACAGCGCGACAAGGTTACTTGCGCATCGTTCTGTAATAATATTAACACTAAGGGTCATCTCACACCGAGACGCGACGCTGCGCGCACATTTTTGCACCACGCTGCGTTGAATTCTCACAATGAAATGTGTACTTTTTCGTGTAGTAAATAAAGCACATTTAGAGTCGCTAAACGACAAAACAGGCTAATAATGTCTTTTTAAACGATATTGACAGACTGATAAAAGAGCAGTTATGAAATTCCATTCAACTACGAAAATTTTTGAGAATGTTTAATGAACGGCTTTCACGGCTTTTACAGTATTCCCAGCTTTCGGCTGAGCTCTTTTTACGTGTGTCGACCTGTAGCACTGTATTAGGGTAGCAAGTATACAGTTCGTAAGGAAAGCTCGTATGTGTCAGGTGTGGAACCACTTCGACGCGGGCGCGTGCCCGGGGCAGGCGACGGGCGTGCGGCTGCGGCTGGACAACGAGCTGTCGGGCTACATCCACATCAAGAACCTGTCCGACCGGCACGTGGCCGATCCCGCCGAGCGCGTGCGCCCCGGCCAGACCGTGCACTGCCGCGTGCTCAAGATCGACGTCGAGCGCTTCTCCGTCGACTGCTCCAGCAAGTCCTCGGACCTGCTCGACAAGAACAACGAGTGGAGGTATGCCGTTTTCCGACGGAAAATTTTGCTTACTTTGAATTGGACCAAATTTTGAATTGAGTTACCCGTGTCATGTGCGGAACCTTCGGTGGGCGAGTCCGACTCGCACTTGTCCGGTTTTTTTTTGTACAATGCCTTTGACAGACGAGTTCAGCTATCCCTTCAAGCGGCAAGAAAACTATAGTTAGTTTAAATTTTAATTTTGAGTTAATGTCATAAAGTATTAATTGTTTTTTGACAGCAGCCGTTATACGGTTGCTTGCCACTCGAAGGGCTATTCAAACATAACGTTAAAGTAACAAAGCATTACAGTTTGTAGCTACTTATAAAGCTAACCGTACCATCTCAATCAAATTACACATTCGCAGTGTCACAATAAAATGTTTCCTTTTTAGACCATCGAAGGACCCGTACTACGACCAAGACGCGGAAGACAAAGACGTACGCAAAGACAAAGAGAGCAAACAGACGAAAGAACGCATGCAATATGTCAAGAGGGTCATAGTGCATCCCGCCTTCCACAACATTTCGTTCGCCGAGGCGGAGAAGATGATGGAGATCTTGGGACAGGGAGAGGTTATCGTCAGGCCCAGTAGTAAGGTAAGATTTAACTTTGCCTAACTTTTGTGATGAAACGTTTTTCTTTAATTTAGTAGTCACTCGAAAGCATTTGTCAGATAAAGTTTATTGTCTTACATTAAAATCTAAAAAGTCACAGGTTTAAAAGGTGATGATTGGATCGTTATTTATAGATATGGAAGGGCTTAAGTTAGTGTACATCGGTATGTATCTCAAGACGCTCTTCGGGTTTAACCTTTCTCTCTCGCTCTCATACGATCTTATGCGAATACTCGCAGGAGTCGGTTATACTCGGACTGTACCCAAAGCCTTTGTTTCTGTTAGAAGTTTGTGTTAGGTGTTCAGCTTAATGGTTAGCATTGTAGATGGAGGAGGATGTAGTTAGAGCTGATAAGTAATGATGGTTGTGACCACCAGGGTGCGGATCACTTGACGGTGACGTGGAAGGTCGCCGACGGCATCTGCCAACACATTGACGTGAGGGAGGAGGGCAAGGAAAACGATTTCTCTCTGGGTAAGTCACTTACATGACCTTAGTAAGTCAAGTTGTCTAAAGAGTCTAAATAAGCATGTTATTTGCAAAGTTAAAAGCAACTAAATGAAACGATTTATCGATTTCTTTCTCAGGTCGAAGTCTGTGGATCCAAGGATCGGAGTTCGAAGATCTCGACGAGATCATCGCCCGCTACGTGATCCCCATGGCGGGGCACGCGCGCGACCTCATCGCCTACAAGTACTACCGGCCGCTCGGCGGCATGCGCGACAAGGCCGAGGAGCTCCTCAAGGAGGAGAAGGCCAACAACCCCAACAAGATACACTACGTCATCTCCGCCGCCAAAAATCACCCCGGGAGGTTCCTGCTGTCGTACCTGCCGCGCGCGCGCTGCACGCACGAGTACATCTCGGTCACGCCCGACGGCTACAAGTTCCGACAGCGCATGTTCGATTCCCTGGGCGGTTTCCTGAAGTGGTTCAAGGAGCACTTCCGGGACCCGCCGCCGCACGGCACGCCCCCGCAGCGCACGCCGGCCATGCGCACGCCGCACGGCATGTCGTCCATGTACCACACGCCGGCCGCGCACACGCCCGCCTTCCACACGCCCGCGCACACGCCGGGCCCGGCCTACATCAACACGCCGTACACGCCCTCGGCGCAGACGCCCTACATGACGCCGTTCGCGACCACGCCGCAGCAGCCCGACTTCCTCACGCCGGCCGCCGTGCCGCGGCACAAGCCCGCGCCGGTGCCGGTCTACACGGAGCCCTCGGACTGGCAGAAGGCGGCCGAGGACTGGGTGCGCCACCGGACGGTGAGGGACACGCCGTCGACGCCGCGCAGCGACGGCATGTCGACGCCGCGGCAGTCGCGCACGCCGCGCGCGGACTCGCGCGACTCGCGGGACGCGCGCGTCGCGCGGGGCACGCCGCGGCACGACGGGCGCACGCCGCGGCACGACGCGCGCACGCCGCGCTCGCACTCGGGCCGCACGTCGCGCGCGCACTCCGTCCGCTCGACGCCGCTCACGAACACGTCGCCCCGCTCGATGTCGCTCGGCGACGCGACTCCGCTCTACGACGAAAACTAAACAAAGACTGCCTAATTACAGACGTATTTTTATTTTTATACTCGCTCGATGTGCCGCGTCGGAGGGACGCCGGGGTGCGTGGGAAGTGACGAAGAATTTGTATGGATATAAATTAAATGAAATGTTAAACATTGATACCTATTATCGATAATTATGTCTATTTAATTAATGATTTAATCTTAGTGTAACGATTTAGAAAATTGTCCGTCTGGGCCCGCCGTCGACCAATGAAAATAATTGTGACAATGAGTAGCTAAGTTTTTTTTCGGATCTCGCGTACACGAATTTTAATTCTTGTTGCCACTAAAAGATCCATTGTAAAATCCTCAATTAGCTGCATTTAATAAAAGATTGCTTTGTAACTAATTAAACTTGGCTAAGTATTTGAAATTGTCAAATTATTGATTGTTTTCAATCAAACGATTGTCCTAGCTAGATTATTACCAATAATTATGTCAAAATACCAAATAAATTTGGTAGCCAATTGACGAGCCCGCGAAGGGGTTGATTTGACAAATTTGAATCCTATTTCAGACTATTTTAACTTATCTTCCGTTATAATACTGTTGAGATAGATGAAACAGAATAATTTAAGTGCTTCATACTGACAGGATTTATAAAGTATAATATACAAAAACAGAGATTCATTATAAATTTAAATCCGATATATTGGTTTAATTGATTGTTATAATAGCCGATCCCTTGGCGGATTTCACCATTTGACTATACCAATTGTTAAAATATTGAGCATCTGTTAAATTGTTGGTGAAACTCGCCAAGGGTGATCCGATTACAGAAATGCCTTAGAGATGGTTAGTGACAGTGTTTATTCGCGGTGTTCGCGCACACCGCTCGACAAGTTTGACTTTATAAACATGGAGACGAGTGTGTGAACGGACACCTTGATTGCAGCCGTTCTCCCAATCATATTTAAATAAATGAGATACGGACAATACGTTTGTTTTTATTACCTTTACCCAAAACGTCTAACCTTTTGAACGCCTTACGTCGAATACATAATGTCTCACTCACAAATTACAACTTAATTGATACGAAATAGAGTCTCTTTAATCTTTGACTTTCGACGTCTGTAGCCGTCGTGGCGGCAGTGGCCACGACCTTCAGTTGACGGCCAGAGCCGACTGTGGCGTTCAAAAAGTTAAAATCGCGGTGGTTTGCGTAATCCTACTGACCAAAATTAGTATCAAATATGAGGTAGGTCGAGATGTTAGATTTGCAGCGGGCCAAACCACCCAGAAATAGGAGCCACCCACAAAAAATTGAATTTGAAAACTGTTGAAGGAAAACGTTTCTTGTACGTATGGAGCACCCTTTATTATTTAACGTTCTTTTTTTTTGTTAGTAAATCCGCCGTAATTACACATTCTGAAAAACCGTAACCGGGTATAGATGAATTACCGAGAGCGTGCAATTGCATATGTAGTGGTTGTACCGTTCGCATGAAAAGGAAAACCATTTAAGTTTTCTGCTTAATTTAATAAGATTACACAAGTGGAATAAGTATGTCCTTTTTTTGTTTTTAGTCGCTATCATTTATTTAAATTTTCAACTTTAATGTTGAAAATTGCTTATGGGACAGATGAAAATTATATATAGTTCTCCAGATGACTTCTTGATCAAAATCATCTACTGCCGACGGACCGTATGTAACTTTTTCTTACTCGGAGAGGGGAATTTTTCGTTGCTTTGGTCACTCTTACTATTAGTCATAATTTTATAAATAGTCGACAGAGAAACACCTGTATCTTTTTAACGGATTGGGCAGCGGTGTAACGGCCGAACCCTATATTCCAACCGCGGACAGATAGGCTTACTTCGGATTAAAATTTGATACATTTTGTATGGGCAAATGTCAAACTTTAACCCGAAGTACGCCTTATCTATCCGCGGTTTGAATATAGGGTTCGGCCGTAAGGTGAATTTAAATTGTTCATAAGTTCGAGTTCAAAATATTGATGACAGTTAAAATTGTTTATTTACTTTGACTCTCAATCGGACCAAAATTACTGTTACTTTCTGCCATATTTTTTGCAACTTACAGTCGCACGTGCCTAGTCAAAATAATTCAGAAAATTTCGAGTACTTATCCAATAAAATAGTTTTTAAAGTTGTAGGTGCCTACCCCACTCTGGGATTACAGGCGTGAAGGTATGTATGTATGTACCTACAATAAAATAAGACGTAAGTATATTTTAGTGCACTGTAAAAAGTATTTAGAATTTGACACTGACATAATTTTTGTACTTACATATTTAAAACAAAACTCTTTTTATGCTGATGGTTAAGAAGTAGAGAAAATTTAAATATAGAATGCCTGTAAAGACATGTTACCACTACATATGCATTTCCACGCTCTCGTTAATTCATCTATACTAGACAACGATAAATTTATTAATACATAGAAATATCCGGGACTAAGAAAAAATCATCGCGCTCATCACACAAATATTTGTACTTACCGGGATTTAAACCCGGAATCACTAGCTTCGTAGGCAGGGTCACTGCCAAGTAGGCTAACTTAATGATTTGTTCCTGATTCGTCATATTCCAAATATTTAAGTCATCTTCCAAACTCGACAATTTCCTAATTGGTCATATTCCTAACTCGTCATATTACAGAATCGTCATCTTCCAAACACGTGCTTACATGAATAATAAGTATTACTTGGGACTTTAGGACAGATTTTACTTAGTAGTTATACTTTGTACTACGGCTATTAGACAATAATTTACTTAAGGCGGAGTCCAAAATTAATTAATTATCGAAACATTTACAACAGAGGATTTCTATAATAAATTTGTGCAGGCAAATGTACATGGTATGACGAGTTCAATTTTTTGTTGTATTGTAAAAACTAAACGGTGAACTATACCTACAAGCGTAACACTGGTAACAGCTGGGAATATTTTTCTCATCTTTTACCACTAAGGTACTCGGTGGTAACAACTGGGAATATTTTTCCCATTTGTTACCACTAAAATATTTAGTTATAACTACTGGGAAAAAAAGGTGGGAATTTTTATTCCCATTAGTTACCACTGGTAAAATTATGAGAAAAAAAATCTCAGATGTTACCAGTGGTAACAAATTGGTGGTAACAGGTGGGAATAACCCGTCAAATTTGGTATGATGATTGTAAAAACCCTTAAGGAAAATCAAAAATACTGAAAAATGGTTAAGTGTGTGTTTAGGCTCGCGGTAATTCGATCCGAAATCGGATTCAAATTGGAATACGTAGCAAAAAAATGCGATAAGATAATGCTAAGGAAGCCGAGAGACGCCGTTAACTTTTTGCGGTACCTAACAATGTTTTAGCTGTGGCATGGCTGTGGCTCTACATTAAAAATCCACGATCGTTACAATTTTTAAACAACTAAGTTGCACAAGGCGTATGGTGGCGCACAATGTGTCGGAAATACGCAATCTACGTAATCAAAGCCGCAGGCAAATAATCATTCTATTAGGAGATGAATGATTACGTTTGCACCCTGCCGTGCGCCAATGTAACTATAATGAGAGAATTGCTAAGTACCTTAACTGAAGCATCTTAGATCACAAAAACAATAGGTCAGGGCCAAGACCGCCGATAGTTACAAGGTCAAGTTTTTTACGTCACCTTGCCTTTATTGTTTTAGTTTTTAGAATGAACCTATGCGGAATTGATTAGCGTACAACAAAAATAGCTCGCCGATAGACAGTTATAACGTTTTTAAACCGTGGAGACGAGTCGCAAAGCTTTATTTTACTTGTTTAATTCTGTGGCCTTAGTGCAAAGGGTTATATTTAAGTATTCGAAGGTTTAAGTGAAAGTAAATTCTTTTCAGGGTACCGTAGGGGAGACCGGGGCTGGACGTTCCGATTTTCATGTAACATAAAGTTTAATTATGAAAATAAAGGGTTTGATTTTCAACAAGTGCACGTATTGAACAGGTGTTTATAGTTGTTTGTAATATTATATACTGTTCTACTATTTAATATCTCAATAGTTATTTTTACAGAAGCAAATTTTTGACAAATTTCGGAGCGGAACATTCAGCCCCGCTTTGGGGCGAGTTGTTCCATCTGTGAGGTAAAATGTTCCGCTTAAATTTTCTTAAATGAAACATCCATTTTTATGATCGTGTGTATATAATATTGATGCTGTGCAATGTCAATTCATATTTTAGTAGAGTTTCACCAAATCATTCAAATTATGAATGTTAAATGCAGATGCACGTCCAAAACTTAGTCATTTCTGGAGTAACTTATCGAATAGTGAACCAGTCAGCTCTAGTTCCTCTATACTTGTGCTATGAAGGGGAATGTTTTCCAAAAAAAATTTTACCTCTTCTCCTCGTGCTAAGTTCGTTGTTTCACATCCTTAAAAAAATTGGGGTATGTTATTCCTGGGAACAACCAGCCCCCCAAGGAACAACTTACCCCGGGAACTTCCAGCCCCGGTCTCCACTACCCGAAGGGTCGCCCAACGCGACCCTATTAATACCTATGCCTACGCTATCCGTCCGTCTGTCCGTCCTTCCTAACATTAAAGAGCTTTATCTTTTGAACCGTAATAAGTTGGTAGCGGTTTTTTTTAGAATGTGTGTTATACCGGCGGATTTACTATCAAATAAAAAAAACAGACACGCAACGATGCCAACACTGCTTTTAGTAGGGCTCTATTCTACCTCGGGCTAAACTCAATTGATTTTGACATGTTATCGTATTCTCTAGAGGAATCTCAAGAAAAGCTGACGTCAGGATTAAAGGCCCAGCCACACCGCTTGCGTGACGTGCACGTGCACGTGCGCGTTCGCTTTCCACCGCGTTGTATAGTGACATGTCGTATTGACAATTCATACTATACAACGCAGTGGAAAGCGAACGCGCACGTGCACGTGCACGTCACGCAAGCAGTGTGGCTGGGCCTTTGGTATTTAGTGCAGTGATTTAGGCAATATTACGTTAAATAGGCAACTAACGCGATACATACAAGGCCAATCTAACTCTGGGAGAGGCAGGGTACTATAAGGGATGTAAGACAGAAATACGAATGTTGTTTAAACTTTAATTTTAATTATTTATGTTTGGTCCTTGTCCTTACATATGAAATTGGCGTTTTGTTGAACTGGCCATTTTGGTTCACAATATCTGGTGTTTGGCTAAGAATTCTAAATTCAAGTTTATTTAAAATTTTGTTTCATGTATTTGTGCTTCGAATTTAGTGATTCATTTGTTATCGCGTCATTTGTTTTTTCTTTGAAATCATTCTGTTCACAATATGGAGAACTTAAAATATCGCGTTATTTACGAATACGAGTTCCACCGTGGCACAGGCATGGGTAGCACAAGTTGTACCTATTTGCTCGCTTGTCGCTCAGTGCGTCTTTATCGTTACTGACTAGATAGAAAGGGAGATCCGAGCGACAACCAAGTCGCGGGCAATTTGTTCTAGCCGCACAACGCTGCAGAAACGGCTCGAAGAATTCATGAGGTCTATGGGGTAGCTACTGTAAAAGAAAACGCGGTATTTTTGTTTCCAACGCTCTTCTGGAAATCTTGACCTACAAAACAAGGCCAAGTTTATAGGTCATTAGATTATTAGGTTAGGTTTGATTTATAAGCAGTACACAAAATATGAAGTCTTATATCAAAACTTTCCATGTCTATTTCTGTGGCACGCTCTGCAGCCTAAACGGCGTGATGGATTTTAACATATGAGTTGTTGTCAGATTCGTCTTTCGTGGGAGTGATAATATTTTAATCAAAGTAATGAGAAGTAATGAGAGGGGGGGGTTTAATGTTTTTTTACAAAATATGTTATATTATGTGGATGACAATATCAAAACTGCAGGGTATGGACGATTTGTTTCTGTCTGTCTGGACCAACTGTGAAAACCATCAAAGGCCGAATGAAGGAAAATACGGATACCAAATTTTTTTCAGTACAATTTGCACCAAACAATTTCGTCTGCTTTCGTGCAACTGGTGAAAAAACTTTGAACGACGCTTGTTACACACATCAAGGTGTACAGATAAGCAGGTAGAACGTGAGAGAATTGTGCGAAAACCAGCTGAGATTATCTTAGAAGATATTGAAAAGATGGCTTACGACAATAGTGCCTCCACCTTCAGCTAGCTTCTGCAGGGAGGATGACGAATTGTATCGACGATGATGATGATGGAATTTGTATTTTTAGGACTACGTGCCATACTTGAAATGTAATTTTATTTTTTGTTATCCATCTTCTTCCCTTCATATATCTCATTAAATATTGATCCCAGCAAAAAAGTGTTAAAACTGTCGTTTGTAGAAATTTTTATGTAAATTACTTACGTATAAGAACATTTTTGCTACGGGCCACCCGATAGCTTCACCCCCACCCATCAGTACCTACTTTTAGTATGTTATTTAAAACACCATTCCCTACGCCATAATTCGCTTTAACACGAATTATTTTCCCTATTTGGCAGTTATTGGTCTTTGGGTGAGCTAACTACATGCAATCCAAACAACCCGATCAATCAATTCAATCATGTCATAAAAAGGGTATCGAGAGACTGACGAACAGACGGACAGATGGATGGTTCCGTTTTTTAGTAGGTAAGGAACGTTAAAAAGGGAAGGGTCGCCTTAAAAATTACCTAACTTAAAACATATTGTCTTTATTGAAATTTCATTAGATGCCTATCTGCGATAGAGCTTAAGACAGGCAACTTAATAACAATAGATTTACTTACACAAAAACCACATTTACGTCTATCGAAAGTTAATAACAGGATTCGGGGCTCATAATATTGCTGGGAACTACTTATTTACTCACCTACTCGATAAGTGAATGACTAATTTAAAGATTAGTGATTTTTAGGGTTCCGTACCAAAATGGTAAAAAGGAACCCTTATGGTGAGACTTCTTTGTCTGTCTGTTTGTATGTCACAGCAGGTTTTCTCAGCAACTACAAATGCTATCAACTTGAAATTTGGCATAGTTGTGCAACTTGCTTGCCCGCATCTGATTTTGGTAAAAAAAAAATGAAATTAATTTTATAAATAATTGAAAAGGGGTCTAGAATGGGAGGTTAAAAAATGAAAGTGGTTTGATTAAAGAAATTAAAATGGAATGAAAAAAATTTTTTTTTTTTAATTTTCCGGTTTGTACTCCCCCCCCCCCCCCCCCTTATCGCCGAAGTTTATTAATCAAAAAATTCCTGGCTTATAGATAATTGTTTATTTTTTACATGAAATGAAGTGTTAATTATTGACAGTTTTTGAGAAATACCTAACAAAAAAACTTTGAAAATCGGTTTTAAAATTTAGGCTAGTCAAAATGGATCTTATTGCATAGAAAATAAGATTCATAACAAAATGAGTATTTTTTTTGCGGTTACCAACGCGTTGCAATTGCGTATTATCTTAAATACGGAACCCTCGGTGCGCGAGTCCGACTCGCACTTGACCGGTTTTATTATAAATTGCATCTTTTTATTAAAATGACTTGGGTTTTCTAAACAAAAAATTCAAATCTTGAAAATCTCTAACTATACGTGGAACCGAAGACCTTGAGTGGAAAATCCCACCACGTTCACAGCTTGCGGATGCCTCAAACCATTGTTAGATAACGTTAGAAAAAATCCTTAAATGTTATATTTGTTTGTAATTATAAAAGGCTTTATCAGTGCGGATAATCTCTCATCTCGGGGCCTTAAGCGCGCGCGAGCCGATCGTCCGGTCAGTCGGCGAAGACGGCCGCTCGATCCTGCGCGCTCCACAGTTCGCGCCAAAACTCACGCGAAACTTTTTAAAATATCGGGCATTTCATAAACTAAACATATTCGGCTGCCAGTTTATTTATCCAGTGAGTCAATATAAAATACCGTGAAAAATATATCTGGGACTTTATTTCAATTTGTTTAAGGCCGTCTTGTTTTTATTGTTAGCCTAAAGATAAGATAAGATAAAAGATGTTTATTCAGTAAGTAGGCCACACTTTTGTACCTACGTCAAAAATCTACCAGCGCTTGCCAAGAAGAGACCACTGTTGAGAAGAAGCGCCCCGCAAGAAACTCAAATGTCAATCATTTTCTAACATAAATTACTACTTATATTATAACAATAGTAATACTTAACTTATTGTTATATAAAACTATGAATATAAAATAAGATATTCATGCGTTAAGCAGAAAAATGTGTCTTATAGAGTTCTTACTGTAAAGTTAATCAGAGCTACCAAATTCACAACAAGATGAGCCGCAACAATTTGGAATAGAATCCCTCATTTACTTTTTTAAGTTTTTAAAATAATTAGTATCTACTTACTTTCAGTGTTAAGATAACTTAAGTTAAGGTACCTAACGTTGAAAATTATTGCAATTTAATAAAAAAAATCTGTGATTCTAATAGGTAGTGAGTAGGAAATTTATATTGACACTTAACTAACTGAGTAAGTACTTATCTACTTATCTATCACGTATTTACGTATTAATTGTTCGTTTGTATTAAAGGTACTTACCTACACCGGAATTGACTGATTTCGTAAACATTGCTAAAAATTGCATTATATATTAAAGTGGTCCAATACCTAAAAAAATAGAAAGGTACAGTCCACTACAAAGAGATGTATCTGTTATGGACCAAATGATAAATCTGGCATTTTTCATAATGACCAGGCACTATGAAAAATGCCCAATATGAGAGGGCAATTTGATAATAATTATAAAAATAATCAAATTGACTGGACATTTAACATAATGCCCATAACCTTTTGGGCAGAGTAATACAAACATATTTACATTTTTCATAATGACCGGGCATAAATTTTTATTTATTTATTTAACTATGAAAAATGCCCAATATGAGAGGGCAATTTGACCATCGATTTATGGGGTTTTATTACCCCTATAGTTAAGAAGATATCCATGGTTAAAGCAATATGTCGACGGGTCCCCGCTACGCGGGGCCCCTACTTCTGGGCGGTATGCCCTTCGAGCGTATATAAAAACTAACCTAACCTACCTTAGTTATCAAATTGCCCATTTGTCACGTAGCAATATAATAATGACCAGGCAATATTATTATGATAAATAATGAAGTTTAGATAGTAATTAATCATTTTGCCCTATAGAGCTAGACATTATTGATAATGCCCGCATTAACCCTTGGTACATAAAATATCCACTTTTGGATCTTATTACAATGCAGTAAAGTGAAAAAGTGGACTGTACACAAACCAAAATTTCTATTATCAGTAGTTCCTAGTGCATTTATGAGATTTTTCCTGCATGATTACCTACTATTGTTATGTGTTCAGATATTGTCTACATGACAATTGGTAGAAACACGCTATTATACCATTCTTTACTGCAGTATTCAATTAACTACGTACCTATGTATTGTATTAATTATTCACCAGTTTTTAAGTTTCACTTAAATAAAGAAATAATTTAAACGGTTTAACGGTTATTGTCATCACTCATCAGTTTACGAGTAGCAAAATTACTACTTAAAAAAATTAAGTACCTAAATGAGTGATTACCGAGGGTAGGTAGATACCTAACGATGAGAATAAGTAAATGTACACTTATTACATAAGTCTCTTTATAAGATTGAAAATAATTAAAAAAAAAGTGGGATCTACTGGGTCTTTTTTCCCGGTAGTAAGTATACTTATTAGTAGAAGCACCCTAGTAAACAGCTAGTAATAGCACAAACGTACAGCCGCCGACAAATGTTTTGAAGCATACAGGGTGCTCAAAAGTGTCTAAACACACTGACACCTTTAACAAAAAAGCCAAGTACACTTTTTGAGCCCCCTGTATACTCTGATATATTTAATGGCGACTGTTTATAGAAAACACTTGAGTGTTTATCGATAAGTGTTCCATATATCTAACAAATCATTAAAAAACCCTTCAAACACGCACCAAAGCGCTGCTGGTAAGTTTAGTATTTAGCACTATAGGTACTTTAATGCTCTAGCTTGTGCAAGGAAAAAGCCGGCCACGTGCGAGTCGAAATCGTACACGAAGAGTTCCGTACCATTCTTGTCTTTTTATTTTATTCTATTAATAGTTTGCTGTTTTAGCGCTGATAGTATTACTCACTTTTTGAAAACTATAAGTCCGTCCACATATTACGGCTCAAGAGACACAGCGATTGTTTACGGTCAAGCATAAAACGCCAAAATGTCACGTATCTTGTATTATAAATCCTCTTTCATTTTTCATTTCATTTTGTCATTATTATTTTGTTGTTATGGTTTAGGTTAGGTTTGTACGTTATTTGTATTTTATGTTCATTTGTTGTTATAGTATCAATAGAAATACACTCTGTGAATTTTTTAACTGTCTACCTATTACGGTTCATGGGCTGTATCCCACTAACAGACAGACGGATAGCGGAGGCTGTTTGTATCTCATGAACTCTAATAGGCTAGGCACCTTGGTCACGGAACCCTAAAAAGGAAAAATAATGTTATATTTTTTTTATGGCTTCTTTTAGTCAATTTTTATTATGTTAGCTGTTTGAAGTCACACGTCATTGCAATCCTTAACAGTTACAGCCTAAATATATTTTTTATCGGTTACTTATCAAACAGTTTTTGTTCATTGTTCTGTAGCAATTTGTTGAATAATTGGTCGATTGCCAATTAACAAATTTTGCATTGTTTAACGAAAATTAGTCACACAATTCATATGGTTATTTTTCGCTATACAATGGAATGTTGAATCCATAATTGCAGTCGTCCAAGAAAGTCCTTTACCACTTTTTGACTCTATTTGTAGAACGTTACGGTCCGAAAGTCAAAGGAATTAATATCTATACAGCCATCGCGTCACATATATACACGGACGTTATTGTAAGCGGCATAAAGTCCTATAGGTAGTTTTGACGTTTTGGGAACATACATTAATGACTGTCAAATATTTTTGAAATTCACGACAAAATTATTTTTTTGCTCGCCGTAAAACCATTACATTGTCATGACCCGAGACGACATTATCGCCAGAAATAGACGCATGAGCACTTTAGTAATTATTGACCGAGACCCCTACCATGCCCCTACCTAATGCCTCATGATGGGAAAATTGACCAGTTCCTTCTCCTTACTAATAACGAATTGCAAACGGTCTCGGTAGTTATAGGGCCTGCAACACGAGTAGAGTCGGACGTTTTGATGCATATGGCCACATGACTAATTGAGTTTTAGTAGCATTATGTATAGTTTTACGAAAAAATAAAATAAAATAGGAACTTGTGGACATGAATCCCTTTTAGGTGAATCTGTACGTTTCATAAGAAATTTCATATGTTTAAGTATTTTGAGGACTCACCTCTAGTATACCTACCTCCTTTACAAATTAATAAGAGCTATCATAACTTTAATAATACGATAGCAATAAGGGTAAAGACAATGTGGAATGCCCTGGGTGTACCTTAGAAGCTGTTTAAATTTTATTTGATACAGGCCAGTTTGGGTGTTTGTGAGGTACTATTGACTACCTAATCATTTGGTGCAAGGTTAACATTGAGGAAAAAACAAAAAAAAACTATTTGCTTGCAATTGCAATTGGCTTGATCTCATTTTGTCCAATACACGATTGGACAAAACATCACTAATGCCCCCAGCTGCCGCATCACAAGATAATATAAATGGTAACTCCGCATCATAGTGATTAAGGTCTTGCGCTGATACTATTTTTTTATTTATTAATTCGAATGATTTTTGACATTTGTCTGTCCATTTAAATTTACTCAATTTAATACCTTCATTTGAATTTCCCAGAGAAAGAATTTCCCAGCCAAACATAAGAGTAAGTCCGATACAAAAACATGTCTTACAAATAATTTTATAGACAGCTATTTATTAAAATTTAAATGTGAGGATAACGATGCTCGTCGTTAGCTCTTTTCAAAATATTAATTTAACTTCATACAATGTTTCAGTCAACAATTTAACTAATGTGGCTTCTCAACTTCTTTCATAAACAATACCTTGTGTTTTAGTGCCTATACGTAGGTACGGTTTAATGCGTTGATAATTGCTTGGCATTATAACCGACTAAAAGATAATTTCAATGTCTTGGAACAAGTATGTCACGGAGTAAGAAATTTGAATAAATCATTCAAAGGTACACGACAAACACGAAGACGAACATTTGAAGGTAAAAGGAAAAAACAATGAAGAAGGGAGCTGTGTCGGACATCTTGGAGAGCCAAGAATCTGTCACAAGTTTTGGAGGCCAACTCTTTATAGAGGTTTAAGGGAAACGTGCATTACATATCAAGTAAATACAATTGTATCATAAGACCAACTATATACAGGGTGTTCGGAAAAAGGTCTGACAAACTTCAGGGACTAACTCTGTAGGTCATTCTCATCAACTTTCATTATGGGACCAACATCCAAATCGCGAAAAAAAAAACAGCTGTTCCATACAAACTTTGAGAGCTAAAGAGCCGAAATGTATGGAACAGCTGTTTTTTTTTTCGCGATTTGGATGTTGGTCCCATAATAAAAGTTGATGAGAATGACCTACAGAGTTAGTCCCTGAAGTTTGTCAGACCTTTTTCCGAACACATAGTATATATAGTACAATAAAAAATATACATTTATACCTCGCAATATTTCGGGTATCCGCCATTGTTGGATACCTTCCATAGGTACAGTCAGCATCAAAAGTAGCTAAGCAGAATAACGTAAGTATTCTCTTGAAAATAGAGTCGAGTGCAGATCATTTTGACCTCTTTGGTTGCGTGGCTACTTCTGCTGCTGACTGTACCTAAGCCCATACTAAAAATCTAAGTTCTGCCATGTCATCTCCATAACACAACAAAAATGTTGACGTTTTTTTCACTCAGTTTAATAAATATATTATTTCCAGGAAATTTTGGGACTGTGTTTAATACTATTAACAATTTTATCTCTCTACTCGTCCCGCAACAGCCAATTTTCCCGGTCTCTGCAGTAATGTACTATATTGACAAAACATCTGTTTAATACCTATAATAATTAAATACCTACTTTAAAGTAGCTACTACTAAACACATTACATTACGTATTTGCTAGTAACTAGATCTAATGCATCGTGCAGGACTTATTTCAAAAATGCTCACTTCCAATAAAATTTTGCAGAACTTAACCCGGAGTTACTATTATCTATTCGCGTTCTGAATATTAGGGATACATTACAATATTTTACAAGTAGATAGGTGTAGGTACAGGGGCTTCATTATACCCAGTAAAACCATATGGCCTGTGACATGTCATCGTATTATTGTCAACGTTGCGATAAAAGCAATACGAATACTAACTTGTCTAACAATCGATGTCGTATGTTTATTCACTACGATACGGTACGATACCTATGTCTACAAAATGTTCAACGACTTCTTAGGAAAAATTACAATGGAAAGCTGAAATAGGTTTCAACTTTACTTTTTACCGGCTTAATGTTATGCTTTTTAGATGATTTCGAGAATATCTTAAATCCCGACTGTACTTACTCGTCTATTAAAACTGGCCGCTAATGATTATCCACCGGAACCGGCTTTTAAAATTTGACATTTAACTTCGTTTTATGGTTCGGTAGTCATAACATTAATACATTCTTATGTTTTGTGTTGTGTGATAAAGTTGAGCAAAATAAATTCAAGTCATATTATGGCATCGGGTTCAGGTAAAAACAATTACTAATTGAATTCTTAATATTTGTAGGCGGGTTATCATCGACGATATTATTACAGTAAAAATATTTTTTTATATTATACTTAGCATCAAATGACGTATCATTAGATACTTTTAGATCTTAAAAATTTATAATGTACCGACATGTTATTTTATTTTAAATTTTACTTAAAAAGTGTCGTTTTTGCTAAAGTTAGAAAGCCCGTACAACCTACTAGTAATAAAAATTTGAAAAATATTCATGTAACTTTTTTTAAAAGGAATACTATCACGACTAAAGTAGACTTGATACTTGATTGGTTCTTGAGATACAGGCGACTAAAGTGTTAGTACCTAGTTACCTGCTAAAAATCATCTAAGGCAGCATAACTTTACATAGAAAATTCGTTTACAATTATTGTTTATATATCCTTTTTTTGTGTTTATAGTAACGGCGTCAGAACCCTACTCTGAGCATAGTTCGACATGCTCTTGCCCGGTTTTTTGTTATTATTAAAATGTTTGCTAAAAGTTTCCATTGAACATCAGGTTTTCAAAGTCAAGGTTGCTTGCTAAAGATATTCACATTAGTTTTGTTATTATTATCAAATAATGTATGTGTATAATTATAATGATTAATGTCGCAGAGAACGACTATTATATATGTTTTGTATAAGATAAGCCGCTACTTGGCCTAGTTGGTAGTGACCCTGCCTACGAAGCTAGCGGTCCTGGGCTCAAATCCCGGTAAGGGCAGATATGAGCGCGAATATTTGTTCCTGAGCCTTGGATGTTTTCTATGTATTTAAGTATATTTATTTCTCTCTAAGTATTTATATTGTTGTCTAGTACCTATAGTACAAGCCTAGAGCTTAGTTTGGGGCTAGGTCAAATGGTGTGACATTGTCCCCTGATATTTATTTATTTATTTACTTAATTTGGTAGTTAAATAACAAAAATATTTTTAATAACTTACCAAAATATAACTACAACCAAATGCGCGTATGTTGGTAGTGTTTGTGTGCTTTCTATATGGTTATAGATATTTCTTAAGCGGCAATTCCAGGTTCATGGCATGCTTCGTCAAATCTTGGATCGATCGTAATTATCATCATTTTTTGGTCAATTACCCACATATTTTATAAGGAAGGAAAAGTAGAATCAGGGATCCTACTTGCTTACAGAGAGCATTACGTATATATCATATCATATCACAGTCTAATGGGTGCTCCAGTTTATTACCGGCCTGACAGGCCGAGAGGGACACAGCTATGAGAGAGAATAATAATGTTGCATTCGTCTCTATTCTAATACGGTGAACACAGGCCAAATCAGCCAGTGGACTGTTAGTCCGTGCTGCCCGTAAGCAAATGTTTTCTTAGCGAAGCGATCGGTCGCATGCTTGACAAAAAGGTGAGGTGACGATAATCAATCACCGATCACCAATTAGATATTTACCTACGCGCTACGTTAGTGTAATATCGCCCGAATCGGCCTGGCGGCGGTAGTTATTTAGTAAACACATTGGCGGCTTCACACGTAAAGTTTGGACCGCGGGAAACGCCACGCGCCGCTCCAATCTTCGTTCCGAACTGTACGTGTAAATGCAACTGTAATAGTAAAATAGTAAAAAATGTACGGTTCGGAACGAAGATTGGAAAGGCGCGTGGCGTTTCCCGCGGTCCGAACTTTACGTGTAAAGGCCACTAATGTTGTAAATATAAGGCGAAAATTATATTAAAGCTGTATACATTGAATAACAAACACCCTATACAAACACAGGAATTGGTTTGGGTGCACCAAAACATAGCTAACTATTCCTGAAATGTAGCTAAGAATACAAAACAAACACCCAGTATAGAGAACTCTGTAAAAAGCTGTGCTTGCAACGTCGCATTTTTGAAATTATTGATGTGATAATATATATATATGTACTAGAGGACGCCCGCGACTTCGTACGCGTAGAATTAGTTTCCCGCTACTCCCCCTGTTTCTTCCCGTTGGGGGTTGATTTAATCCTTTTTACTTTACAATATAAAAATAACAAACCTCATTAATTTGCTTGCAGTAACTACAGACAGTATTTTCCCATACAAACTTTGCAACCCCCTTTCATCCCTCTAGGGGTTGAATTTTAGTAATCGCTGAAATACGTGTCTCATCATTTGCGTTTAAAAGTATTTCTACCAAGTTTCAAGTAAATTTGACCATAAAAATATTTTTTCCCATACGAACTTTGCAACCCCCTTTCATCCCTCTAGGGGTTGAATTTTAGTAATCGCTGAAATACGTGTCTCATCATTTGCGTTTAAAAGTATTTCTACCAAGTTTCAAGTAAATTTGACCATAAAAATATTTTTTCCCATACGAACTTTGCAACCCCCTTTCATCTCTCTAGGGGTTGAATTTTAGTAATCGCTGAAATACGTGTCTCACAATTTGCATTGAAGAGCATTTCTACCAAGTTTCAAGTAAATTGGACCATAAAAACATTATTTCCCATACAAACTTGGTAACCCCTTTTTTCCCTTTAGGGGTTGAATTTCGAAAAATCCCTTCTTAAAGGACGCCTACGTTATAAAATCAACTTTCCCTCAAAATTCCAAATCTTTATCTTAAGCGGTTTGGGCTGGGCGTTCATGAGTCAGTCAGTCAGGACATCCTCTTTTATTTATATATATAGACTAGAGGACGCCCGCGACTTCGTACGCGTACAATTAGTTTCCCGCTACTCCCCCCATTTCTTCCCGTTGGGGGTCGATTTTCGGAAAATCCTTTCTTAGTGCTCATTTAAATCATGAAAATAACCCCTGTACGTAATTTAATTTTTTTAGGTACAGTAGTTTCGGCTGTGCGTTGATGTATAAGTCAGTCAGGTTTGCCTTTTATATATATAGATACTATCTAACCCTTCTATTTTGTATACTTAACATAATTTTGACTTTGGCAGTTAATTTTTATGAACTCAGTAAAAATAACAAACCTTATTAATTTGCTTGCGTACCTACAGACAGTATTTCCCCATACCAACTTTGCAACCCCCTTTCATCCCTCTAGGGGTTGAATTTTAGTAATCGCTGAAATACGTGTCTCATTATTTGCTTTGAAAAGTATTTCTACCAAGTATCAAGTAAATTTGACCATAAAAATATTTTTAACCATACAAACTTTGCAATCCCCTTTCATCCCTCTAGGGGTTGAATTTTAGTAATCGCTGAAATACGTGTCTCATTATTTGCGTTTAAAAGTATTTCTACCAAGTTTCAAGTAAATTTTACCATAAAAATATTTTTTCCCATACGAACTTTGCAACCCCCTTTCATCCCTCTAGGGGTTGAATTTTAGTAATCGCTGAAATACGTGTCTCATTATTTGCATTGAAAAGCATTTCTACCAAGTTTCAAGTAAATTGGACCATAAAAACATTTTTTCCCATAGAAACTTGGTAACCCCTTTTTTTCCCTTTAGGGGTTGAATTTCGAAAAATCCCTTCTTAAAGGATGCCTACGTTATAAAATCAACTTTCCCTCAAAATTTCAAATCTTTATCTTAAGCGGTTTGGGCTGGGCGTTGATGAGTCAGTCAGTCAGGACATCCTCTTTTATATATATAGATAATTATGTTGCCTACCTATCTATTTTGCGCATGGTGTATTTAAATGTGGGTAAAACATTTTTTTATTTTACGAAACAATAATACCTAGGCCACATAATGACAAAATAGTTAGTTAGTTCACACATTAAATTAAACCAAATGCTATGTGCGTTAATTATTAATATTATATAACATTTGAGAAATAATAAAAAAACTTAAAAAACTAAGTTATCAATTTTCTTTTTTTGTTTTTATTACTGGATTTTTTCGCCAAATGCTAACCGGTTTTAATAAAAAAAAACATGGTGACTGACTGTCACACTACTTAGTAGACTAGTAAACACTTTGCTTTAAACTATCACGATTTTCACACATACTAATACTAATAAACTTCAGTCTTCTCGTGCGTGACCACGGCTGTTGTAGCACAGTCGAAACGTCGAGGTAAATGTTTAATTTATTACACGATTAAGTCCCGTTTCATAGTATTAGTATGACTAGTAAACAGTTTTCATTTGAATGAATGCTCTCAGAAGTGATCTCTTACCGGAAAAACAAAGCAGTAAAGATGTTAGTCTTAAAACAGTTTGTCTTAGGGATAATACGATTTTCACAATCGTTTATATAAGAGATATCACTGAACTGTATTAACAGCTATTTGCGTTGCAGATTATACGGGAGATTAAAAGACCATTCCAATCTAAAGTCTTTGTGACTATAATTCCTCTGCTGCATGGGTCGTACGAATGAGGTAGTCGGGATTCCAACGCGGCACACGCTACACACACACGCTACACACGCGAGGCACATGGATCAAAGTTCTATGCGTGTGTCAGTTGTGTCACTGACAACCGTGCGGTGCGTGTGCTGTTGAAGGAGTACATACATACATTTTAATACGAAGCTACTTTATACCAGAAAAATTTAAAGGTAACAGAATTAATTTCATTATCATGGAAAGTAATACATTTAATATAATACAATTAAAAGTTAAAACTAAACTTATTTAAATTAGTAGCTTAGTTTTTATTTTAATTTAAAGGTAACTAATTTAGTTTAGCGTCGCGGTGTATTTTGTGATGTTCGCATCGATTGTGATTTGACAAAAAGAGTCTGCATAATAATGGCAAACAAATAAAAACCATAACAAAGATTTGACCTTGTCGGGAAATCTGATAATACTTACCATTAATGTGTGAAGCCGATCATTAACTTCGCTGTGGCCTTAGAAAAGATACTTAACGCTAACGTAAACGATTTTCGTAAACTGTCAAAATGTATGGAATTTACATTAACGATTACGTTCTCGCAATGCATCTTGTCGCTTGAAATATTTACATAATATTTAGCTGTATGTTCACTTAAAATAAATAAATAAGGGGCGGCACTTTTCCGGTTTTTTAAACGCAATAACGCTTCAAGATTATGTGACTTAAAATCTTTTCATTGTGATTTGGTGTAACAAAATGATTTTGCATAATAATGAATGACATTAAAATAAAATCCGAAGATTTGACTTTGCAGGGCAACTGACTATAATTTTCATTATATTTGAAGCCGATCATTACCTTTGAGGTCAGTGAACGGAGTTGGAACTTCATAACAATTATAGGTAACTGAAAAAATATTGAATACTATTATTACTATTGCTTTTACATACATCAGCTTTGTTAAAGCTTTGTAGAGGAGTATTATTTTGGAGACATTTAGTAAAAAAAAATTGGTTGTCTGTAAAGTCGGTTTACGGACGATAATTTTACGTGATAACTTCATAAAGAAAACACACAAGCCGAACGCTTAGGCCGATCGTGCCTCTCTATCGCTTGTTCCGCGCTCTCGCTTGCACGCTCGGCTCAGGCGGAACGTGACAATGAGACGGAACGTGACAATGAGTCACGCTTTTTCGTGCGTGCAGCCGGCGTTCATCGATTTATAATCAAAGAACAAATACATAATTATATGAGATTATATCGCTAAACAATCACAAATCAAATACACCTGTATTCACAAACGTCACTATGAGGTAACACAGTGCTCACGAACGCACAGGGTGGCTCAAATCGTCTCATAAACAAAATGTCGGTCAAAAAGGACCAATCACAAAGCTGTATCGAACGCAGTGCGTTTACTCAGTGAACGATCTTAAGTATTGTTTGTGAATACGGGTGTTAGTGGAGCCCTAACACAGACTTCAGGGAGGTCACCATGACATACTAAAGCAGTTCAGTTTAGCTTGAGAGAAAGGGACAGAGCTATTAGCAGTTATACGGCTGTTTCTTTCTCTCAACCTAAACTGAACTGCTTTAAATAGTATGTCATTGTAACCCCCCAGTACACGCAAGGTTAAACGATTCAGCTTATAATATTACTGGCTCTTACCGGTGACTCCATCCACAAATTATTTATGTCCTTCTCCGTATTTAACCTACCTATCTCCATATAGTATTTTGTTAAAATCGGTGCAGCGGTTCAGCTGTGAAAGCGTAACAAATAAACCTAAATAGAATTACTTCTACATTTAGTTATAATACGAGTATGGATATGGATACATTTTGTTTAGTACAAACGTACACGTTCCTGTGGGCCTAGTTATATAAGTATAGCTATAGTTTGTTTTGACATCCGTCTACCGATACTGTCCAGGTGAGGACTGAAAAACGGCTCCATAGCTGAGTTCTGCACCTTTTCGCCAGCAATTTTGTCATTTTTGTTTTATTTGTTAATGTTTATTTGCTTTTTGTTGGTGAATAAAGATTCTTTTATTTATTTTATTTTTATTTTTAGTATGGTTGCGTCTATATCGCGTGTCAAATGTGGATAAAGCATCCGTCACTGACGTACTTATTTACGTGTCAGAAGGTGACGGATGCCTTATCTAAACTTTGTCACGCGATAAACGCAGCTATGTTAGGGCCCGGTACGTGCACGCGATTAACATGTACTTACGTACTTAAGCGTTTGTTAAACAGATTCGTTTCACATTTTTTATTCTATGTTTTGATATTATTTATTGTTATGATTTATATTAACCGAAAATTAAGTCGTTTTTAGAGCATTTGAAAGATTTGGCCGGTTAAAAAAACGGTCAAATGCCATGCTCAGTTTGGGTTCCGTTAAGATAAGATAAGATAATGTT
The DNA here is from genome assembly GCA_948252455.1 of Acleris cristana. Classification (NCBI taxonomy): domain Eukaryota; kingdom Metazoa; phylum Arthropoda; class Insecta; order Lepidoptera; family Tortricidae; genus Acleris; species Acleris cristana. The sequence goes on along the minus strand of OX411782.1, from coordinate 13,023,672 downwards.
TTATTGACATAAAATAAGTAAAAAATAAAACCTTGTCAAAATTTTTCAATTTTTGAATATGTTGCAGATATCATGAAAAACTATGTCTGTACGTTTTCCCTTCCAAGGAAATATTTCTTAGAATGAAACAAAAAAAAACAAAAAACCGAAACGTACCGACCTAGTTCTTTATAATAACTACAACATATTCAAAAATCGCAAAAATCAGACTAGGTTTAAGGGGAGGGAAATGTTATCGCCCGAAGCTAAATTTTATGGTTTTTTGACAGCCACGCGATTTTAGCGGCGCTTCACAATCCCGTCTGTCGAGTTGTAAAGTGAATTGCTTATTAAGAGTATCACCTATCAGTGATCCGAAGTCAACATGTAATTGCACGGAAAGTGCAACTCCAATGCAAGCATACGCACACGTCGCGTCGCGTCGCCTTGATTAAGGTCGCGTAGTTTGTTAAGGTAAAACACCCGAGGAAATTGTTGATAGGTACCTATTTACGCAACTAATAATATTGCCAGAATAAGAGTAAACCCCTTTGTAGTAAAAACGGGCACTTACGATTGTTCCGAGGAGTTTATAAAAATAGTGTAACGAAATTAGATTTAATGCTATATAATTTAATTAAAATTATTTATGTATACATTTTTTTGTTGTTTATAACACTTTCTCATACTATCACGATCGTTTTCATTTGGAAAATCGAAGGCTTGTCTGCATACAAAATAAAAACAATTGCTCCACTTTGAAGCCGGTTGCGATTGCGAGTGCGTTGGACAATAAGCCCTCAGATCTCATTTTCTAACAGTACCTATATTTAAACTTTTTGAAGAAAACAAGTGCATATTTGTTTTGCACAGGAGTGTATTACGGGGTACGAAAACTGAGTCTTTATCAACGTAGCGGTAGAAAATATGGCATGTTACTCATTAATTAAATAATAAAACAAACGACGACGACGTGCCAGATAGGCGGAACTTAACTTACAACTTTTAACTGTTGAGCCACGATAGTAAGTAGAAAACCAACGATTTATTTTGACGTACACCTACCTACTTAATTTCTGACTCGTGAATTTATGCTGTCATTGTGATAGGTAGGGTACTGCGTTGGCTCGCAGTTAAAGATGTTGATTGTAATATTCCCATATGTCAACTGCCTAAATAACCAGCCGTTTTGGGTAAAAATGGGATACCCTTGTTACTTGGAGGTATTCTTCACAGATAACCAGTTATCTGGCCACGGTTACCTCCAAGGAACAAGGGATGCAGTTCCACTCCAAACTGCTCGCTGATTGTTTCCAAACTCTTTGCCAAGCTGAAATTAAGGCTTTGATGGGAAAAAATCGTGTTGTATTAATTTATTTCAACTCGTTAGTACATATTAAAACATTTTCTAACGTGATTAAATAAGTAAGAAGTTACTAGGAGATCACGAGTCTAAGATAATCTTATTTGGCCTTACTCTTTAAAACTCTGCACGTGTATACAGAGGATTAAGCAGATAGTGTTAAGTAGTAGATTTGGGATGCGTAAGTTAAACAATTCATTTAGAGAAAATATTTTACGTCATATTTTGATTCAATAAAAACTATCGCGCCGTTCCAATCTTCGTTTCGAACCGTACATTTTTCACTATTTTACTATTACAGTTGCATTTACACGTACGGTTCGAAACGAAGATTGAAATGGCGCGTGGCGTTTCTCGCGGTCCGAACTTTACGTGTGCAGGCCGCTATTGTCTAACAACATAGTAAAGGAGGTTTCAGAAGTGACATCACTTCGTACATAATAATAAATTCATAACGTGCCGAAAGATTCATATTTTTCAGGGGTACCCTAAGTTTGTGACCGTGATGCACAAACACAACCGAAGGTTATTTTACATAGTCCGGAAGTATCTGTCAATTGCGCTGCTTTCGCTTCAATGTATTTGCACCCAGTGGTAGCCCTAAAGGGGAGTTCCCAGGGAGCCGTTGTCCCCCCCTCTGAATACAAAAACTTGTTTGTCAATTTAGGTACATAAATTAGGGCAGGTTTACCATGTGAATTTAGTTTGGAGGAAATTTCCGTCTTCGTTAAAGAAATTCTAGAGCCACCACTATTTGCTGCTCTATAGCTCATTGGGAATATGGTATGGCTCTCCTCGGAGACAGCATGTGATTCGGAGCGAGGCTAGTGTGTAGGAAACGCAATGTAAGTGTTGTACAAGTTAATATACGACATGCACATGCCTAGGTCACAGTTTCACCTTCAACTACCCGGCTACATCTACATAATGTAGTTTTCTCATAAATATCAGGTTTAAATAGTGATCGATATTTTATAGAGACATCTCTAAAGCAGAGGTTCTTAATGATTTTAACGACAAAACCCTTTTGAAACACTTATTTTACGGAGTCCCAATTAAGCAAAATCTGGTTTAATATGTATTTACCTATTTCATATTGTAAAAAAAATATATACAAGTACTTTAAGTATGCAACGTCATTTTTCTGCGGAGGGCTAGCCTGCCAGGGCTCCGCGGTGAACACTTTGCGGATATCAGTAGATACCTACCTGCTTACAGAACGTAAAGACAAGGGGTGTTGTTCTTTTAAAAACGTCCAAATAAATAGACATAGGTACATACAGTCAACCAATTTGATTCCTAGACCGTTGTCAACCAAATCATAAGAAGGCTCTTACGTCTGGTTTACAACCGTCACCTTAACATAGTCCATAGTGGCCTAGGAATCAAATTGGTTCACTGTATATGTACGTCTATTTTTTTGGCACGCTTTGCAGGCTAGACGGATTGTATGAGGTGCTGACGTTAGATTTGTCATGGTTGTTGGAGTGACATGAGCTATATTTTAATCACAATGAGAGAGAGAGGGGGGTATTTTTTAACATACAAGATGAAAATACCAAAAAATGCAGTTGCTTTTTATTGCACTTTCAACGAACGATCGTTAGATCCATATATCTTTGTGACGCGAGTTATACTGGGAACTTTAATAAAAAAAATATGACGGAATTAAAAATACAAATAGACTAGAACACACAACCACCAGCGGGCTTAATATGGTTGCGTTTGTCGCGTGACAAAATGTGGATTAAGCATGCGTCACTCTCGTGCTTACGTAAGTGTCAGAAAGTGACGGATGTTTTATCCACATTTGACACGCGATATAGACGCAGCCATACAGGCCCGCTGATGGTGAGTGACATCTGTGATATACATTTGCATTCTCAAAGCTAGTTATTGTCATATAAAGACAGTAACTAATCATGCTGTCGGCCTTTAAATCTTACTTTATGTAACACTTGTATACAAAGGTAACGCTGGCATAATTGACGGACTCATCTGCTCGGAGTTTGTTTAATCACTAATTATACGGATGTGAGATGATTTGATTGCAGCCTTGACAACATGCAGCGTGATTACCCGGAACATACTGTTAATGATAAAAAAGTATATGTTAGTTTTTAGGGTTCCGTACGCTAGGGGTACACTGGACCGTATTACTAAGCTTCTGCTGCCAGTCCGTCCGTCTGTCTGTCAGAGGGCTGAATCTTATGAACCGTAATAGGTAGACAGTTAAAATTTCAACAGAGTATACGTATCGCTATGGCAATAAATACCTAACAAAAGCAAAAGTTAACAAACAGTCCAAAAAAAAGTGTACTGTTCCAAAGTTAAACACAAAACACTATTTAAAAAACAATATGTATGAACATTTTTTTTTATTTAAAGTTATTTGGGGCTTGCTATCTTAATCTAAGATTCTTAGATGATTTTTAGGAGGTAGGTATAAACACTTTAGCCGCATGTATCTCAGAAACCAATGAAGTCTGCTTAGTCGTGATAGATTTCATTTAAGTTCGTTATATTATTAAGTGCTCTCATTTAAGATATTTTTCAGATTTATATCATTTGTAGCGAAAATTGCAATTTTCGAGTTCAATATTTCCTAAAAGGTCTTACAAATTAAAAAATTGATAGTAACATATATATTATATATCCAAAGACTCCTCACTCGATGTCATAAAGTAAAAACTTAGCTTACATGTATGAGAGGTACCCGTAAGACTTTTTTCTTCAAAATTCTAAAACTCTATGCCTATAATTATAATTACAGCCTTGTAGTACCAAGAGTCACTGAGCTACACCGCGGACAGACGGATGGACGGACAGATAGACAACGCGAATCTATAAGTGTTCCTTGTTTGTCTTCGGAACCCTAAAAAAGGGCCCGCATACATGATTGGTACAGAACCCTTCGTGTGCGATTCCGACTCGTACTTGTCCGGATTTTATCTGAATTTCTTGACAGATTCGTAATGCACATCTGCGGTAAATACATACTTACGTGTTTTTTTATTAAAATTAAAAAACTAGAGCAAATGGATTTCTTTCTCTCAAAACAAAGTAATATGTACCTATTAACATTTAAAACCCATTACGTACTTATTAAAAAAAAAAGATTAAAACTCACGATTAATTTTAGTTGGAATCAATCCACATGTTTTTCCTATCGTTCAAAATCGAAGCTCAAGGTTACGTTAGCTACATCCTTTTCTCGTTTCGGTCTTAAATGACGAGTAAAAGGGATGCGTAGTTACGAGTTGAGAGCTTAAAGGTCATGAGGCTCAAACCAGGCTTTTTTTTGTGCTTATATACTTAAGCCAAACGAACACATAGGCCACCTGGGGCCCTAGCCAAGATGCATTACGCCAACTAGCGTTTCTATTCGTTTCGTTTTTAAACCAATCGCGTCACTGATAGAACGTGATACGAAGAGTCACGTGATCTACCAGTGATGCGATTGGTTTAAAAACAATAGGAATTAAAACGCTAAGTTAGCCATTTTCGAAAATAGACCGCTTATATCCACTCCATAAATATAGAGTCTATAGAAAACAGAAACGTTACCAGCATTTGCATTTTGGCTAAACCTACTGATGGTAATTATTCTGCCGCCACAAAATTAACTACCAAAGTATTTTTTTAGCTAATACATAGGTACGTACATACAACCACGCCTCTTCCCGACTTCCCGTAGGGGTAGGCAGAGACCACTTCCTTCCACTTGCTATGATCCAGACAAACTTCCCTTATTTCCTCTATAGTATAGAGGAAGCAAGAAAACGAATAGAAACGCTGGTTAGCGTAATGCATCTTGTCTAGCGCCTCAGGAGTACCTACCTTAAACCGACGCACGTGTATGAAGAGACTTATGAGTAGGTATAGAGTCTATGCTCATAAGTCTATACTGATAAGTCTCTTCATACACGTGCGTCGGTTTAAGGTACTCCTAAGGCGCTAGACAAGATGCATTACGCTAACCAGCGTTTCTCTTCGTTTCTTTTTTAAACCAATCGCGTCACTGGTAGGTCACGTGACTTTTCGTATCACGTCATCTACCAGTGACGCGATTGGTTTTAGCGTAGCACATCTTAGGGCTGATTTTTCAATCCCCGGATAAAGCTATCCGGAAGGTAAATTTTAGCTCTGTCCTTTTCTTTCATATGACTTCAGAAAAGGATAGTAATACATTTGCTAACTGTCGGATAGTTTAATCTGGGGATTGAAAAATCAGCCCTTAGTTAATATTTTTCATATACAAAGTGTTACGGTAAAAACTTAGTTAAAACAAACGAAAAGTCATTGAATTTTGCGACAAAATGATTGCTTTTTTATTACCACCGACTTATGTATATACATAATGTACGGCCTAGGTAGGTAATCAACATTCGCTTTTTTACGCATGGAGATTTATAATTAGGTACCTATTTAGTCATCCACGTAATCCTACTTATATTGTAAAAAGTTTGTTATGATGTTTACATTTTCGGATATTTGTAACGAGAAAGTTGAAATTTCAGTTAAAGAGAAAGTTTAAGTTTGGATCAAGATATTTAATAGGTACTTACATTGATAGTTGCTGAAAAGATAACGATAAGGGGTTCAAGCATAACCAAGCTAATTATGATTAGGTTGACGAAGCTATAAAAAGTCAAGAACGTGACTTACGTGACTATACTTGTTAACTCATTTTAATGTTACGACTTCTGAGCTGAAATGTTTACTACTGTTGATGGATTTTTCAATAATATATTACTTATTGTTTAAAATTCTGTAGCCAAGAGAATAGAAGAGATACTAAACTAAGGAGTTTTTTCGAGAACATTTGTTAAGTCTAAGTAAGATAATGGCTTGGTAAGCCATATAGCCATTTCTTTCCTATTGTGTGTTAGTATACCTAGAGGTATGTTCTAAAAGTAAGGGCCTTTCCACAAGAGATTCACGTTGCCGTGTCGGCACGGCGAGCCGCGTCGTGGTGAGGTGAATCATGTGGATAGGCTCGTCACTCGGTCTTTAAAGGGAGCGCTCCGATCTCGGTCAATCGCTCCAAGGAACTAGTTCGGTCTTTTAGTTCCTTTAGGTCCGTTGGCTCCGGAGAAAATTTTGAGATCTGAGCAGGACATGCTTTAAATAGGTACTACCTATTTGTCTCGTTCACATCAAGTGCCGTGCCGTGCGCTCTTTACTCATTCGCTCTGTTTCGCTCATACGTTCAACAATTGCTTCTGACCTAAAGGACCGAAGACCGATTAAGATCGTTTACGAGGAACTAATTCCTTTAGGTCCGTGACGGGAATTAATTCCCTTTTAGTTCTTAGTTCCTGACCGACACAAGCCTAATACACACTAAGAGTTCTCTTTGCTACTAAGTTGGCTTGTTAAAATTCTTAATAATTAACTATTTATTTGGAAATATAACTAAATAAACTTGATGTTATCTATGAAGATTATTAGCTACTTACCTTACGCAAACGTGATGAGAAAACTGACCGTACATAATTGTAATAAAATTTGATAGATTGATCTTCTTATGAAGTGTTGATCGTCGACCATTGTATAAGATCACCGTAACACAGCGTACTTTTCATAAATAGATAAATTATCATGAATGAATGTATACCTAATAATCACGGATAACTAATAGAGGTATAATATGTAGATATTGTCAGACAATTTCAATAATCATTAAACCAACACAAAAGTATCGCGCTTATAGGTACAGTCGCTTTCAAATATACTTTGGTAGCTCGGTACAAACTTATCTATATGAAATGAAACAAAAAACAATACAGTTCATCCTTATTTACAGGAAGTTTAAGATTTATATTCGCGATTTTGTGAGAAACTTGGTTTAAACTGTAGGGTAGCTAAACTTCTAATGTAAGTTGCAGAGATGTAAGTCCCGTTTCAGTTTTAAGTCTGAAAAGGTCTTTTGGTCACAGAGAGATGATATTAATAACTAGGTACTCCATGACAGTCAAGATACTTATACAAACCACCTCATTTTTTTTTCTTTTTCAGATTGTAATGAATCATCAGCAATAGACAGAAGTTAAAACGTGTAAAAAGAAGCTCAATAATGGGGAAACAGAACGAAGAGAAGAGGCCGCTGAAGCCGGGGGAGACCTGGAGGATCATGAAGAACGTCGTCGTCATCAGCGTGGCCTTCATGCTGCACTTTACTGCTTACAGTGTAAGATTGGTTGTGTTTTGTTTTGCCTTCGCCGGGGATCAATTCAGGGACCCCTCGCTTCGTAGGCAGGATTATAATATCAGCTTCCGTCTATTCTTCATGGATATCGTCACTATTTAATTGTGAGCCCCAAGCTTATTGTGACTATTTTTAATGTATCTATTTTTCATATGAACGCTCCTAATTTACTATATGCTGTGCGACGTTTTTAGACTCTATGCGTGCACATTATTTCCGTAATGACTTCACACCTAAGATTCTAATTATGCCTGCACGTTTGCACTATTAAAAACAAATTACAAAAAGTATTTTAGACTTGTAAATTGATTATCGATCAGAAACGCCATTCTTAATACATTATGTATGTATACAAGAGTCGTCATTTAGCAATCTACAAAATTATTTTTGTTTTTTGTTGTCAGATAGCTTTTTTGGCTATAGATTAATCATACAATTAAGTGAAGAAGTTTCAATGAAATCAATACATACTCGTAATCAACTACATTGGTAAACATCAAATCGCATCAACTACGAGAAACTAACTTGTGTGAGATGTGATCAATCATCGGCGATGCTGTATACATAGTTCGTCGATGATGTAATTACGGTTTTTTATATTGAGGTTAATAAAATATGTAGGTAATATGTGTTGGTTCTATTCTATATGATCTATGCATTTATAAAGTACGTTGTAGAAGAAATGATAGAAGGGAATCGAGGAAAGGGTAGACCAAGAATAAATTACATGAGCGAACTATAACGGACCTATCGTATAAGTAGGTAAAGAAGATGACAATATGATTAGAGAGAAGTAGAGGAAATAGCATCATTAACACTACATAGATCAGAGCCAAGAAAGAAGCTGTATAAAGCTCGAGTATGGGACTTTGTCCTCGTAGAGCTATGTGCTTCGTCTTCTCGATAGATCTGACCATGTAGGTATAAATCTACTTTCGACAACGGCAATTTTTAAAGCATATTTTTTAATGTTATTGGTATTGAACGAGTAACAGACATCTACATTTTTTTTTCGTACAATTCATCATTTTACTACGAGTAGCTTGTTTACATGTTTTTTACGTAACCAGGGAGCAGCTAACCTACAGAGCTCGATCAACGCCGAAGCGGGGCTGGGCACTGCGTCACTAGCGGCCGTCTATGCGGGGCTCATCTTCTCCAACATATTTCTGCCGGTGGCTGTAATCAAGTTAGTACTTATTATCACGAGACATTCACTGAGTTGTGAGGCTACTTGAGAACAGTCAAACAAAACGAAAGTCAGTCAAACCTTACATTTTGTAGAAGTGCTTAAATGGTGTCGTTTTGCAGATGGATCGGCACGAAGTGGGCTATGTCGGTGTCGTTTCTGGCGTACATGCCATACATAGCCGCGCAGCTGTGGCCGCGCTTCTACACCTTGATCCCGGCGGGGCTGATGGTGGGGCTCGGTGGGGGGCCGCTCTGGTGCGCCAAGTGCACTTACATCTCCGTGGTAAGCCTTAGAGCAACTTTAGGAGCGTTACTACCGCCACATATTGCAGTCACCATTCAAGGACTAATAATGTACCTACCTAGTATTATTTACCTTCTTGGAAAAAGTTACTATTCTGTTAAAACTGTTGGTGAATGTTGACTAACGGTAGGTTGTTTATCCATCAAGTGTCCCGTGTGCTCAATAAATGAAGTACCTAGGGTTAAACAGAAGATAGATGAAATATAAATCTATTGACATTTTGGAACAGCCAAACTTGGAAACGCCTCCTATCTGTTTCGATTTCAACGCAAGGACAAGCAAGTGCTTCACGGAAATCGTAGGTACAAACAATTGAGCACATCATGAAAAAATGCCCGGTTTTTGATGCAGTCGAATTTGAAGTCGTTGCAAATCTCACGACTTCAACATGAAGCTCCTTCTTGGCAGGAGCAAAAACGGAACAATGATTTGCTTGATTTTGTGTCATCATGAAGGCATTACCAAGGATAATTTTAAAGAAAAACATTTTTTAAAGATTTCTGGAATTTCAAATTCCATTAAAAAACCAGATTTAAGTTTGAATGATCTCTGTAAACCCACATTTATAATTGCAGGTATCTGAAGTCCACAACAAGATATCTGGCATCCCGGTACAGGCGCTGCTGGTGCGGTTCTTGGGGCTGTTCTTCATGATCTTCCAAATGAACCAGGTCTGGGGGAACCTTATATCGTCCTTGGGTAAGTTAAAAGTTATTAAAAAAATGTATATTTAGATAATAATGGTTTCTTTCTTGATACTATCACAAAATGTACATAAGTAAAGCTATGGATAGATATAATGAGACTTGGGATAGAACACAAAATGGTTTGTTATTTGCAACTTAATCAAATAAAATGTACAGAATACTCCCAGCGTTTCTTTTCGAAGTAACCTTAGTAGACAGAGAGATAATATCACTTTGAGGTCAAAAACTAAACAAATATGTTTTCCTAATTTCATACATCTTAAAAATAGGAAACTACTCGTACTACTTAGTTTACACGCTCTGCTCAGAAAATAAGCGCCTGATAGAACTCAATTCTGATTTTGTTGTCACTTCATTCCGTAGACCTTCAAGGCACTCAGAGTTTTTACAGATTCCAGACGAAATTAATCTCTTACCGTTGTGTTGTATCTGGTTTGTTTGAACAGAAATTCGTTTATTTATTATTAACAGACTATCCGTTGATAATTGTCCACCACTGACAAAGTGACAAGTATGTTGGCGACCTATCGTGTCGGCGGCGGCGTCATGGATTACCCCGGTGCTCGGTATGCGAGGTGGTTTTTACCAATAATGACTAAGTCCTGAGACACGTTAGTAGCAAGCGACTCACGATAAATTTACTTACCGGTGTCGTATTAGTTTGTAACGAGTATAGCCACCAAGGGAAATGTCTGAAACATCTCACAGACTACTTCATCATGTGCCGTTCATCATAGACGTTATGGGTAAATGATGATGACCTTGAAAATATTCTGGGAGTTGATTTTTAAATCTCATAGATGATTAGTGAGTTTAATGATAGTTAAATCACGCGGTTATAGCGTTTACGAGAGACGGGGCACTATTAGATATCAGTCAATATCGCTATTTTGGTGAGCTTGAGTGAGAACATCGACCCCCTGTTTGAAAAAATATTGTTGCTGATGATTCCAGTGCTGTCATCAGCGGACAACGCCGCGGCGGTGACGGCTGTCAACGAGAGCATGATCCCGACGCTGTGCGGGGCCAACTTCCTGCCCAGCACGGACGCTGCGCAGGCGCTGCAGGCGCAGCCGCAGGCCAAGATACAGACCATCGCTGGTTAGCCTACACCAAACATAACCTTAGCAATGCGAGTTTTTTTTATCTTTTACGTTACTGGGTGAAGTTCAAAGAGTTGGAACCCACGTATTCACTTTTCCTATTATTTTTTGTTGTGCGACAAAAATTGCCAATCAATTAATTAAGAGTACGTTTCGTTGCACAGCGAAATTTTTTTCACTTGTTAAAGAGGTATAATAGGTACATACACAAATAAAAATGTCTAGGCATCAAAAACATCCTCGGATTGTTTTGATTTTTTGCAATGTATTTTTAAGCCCCTGACGCTAGACGGAGATTCGTGCAAAATGGCCGCGTCGCTTGATAGAAAATGACAACCATAATGAACGTTTCGATACATTTTAAAATATACAAATAATGTAAAATATTTTTTTATCCCTAGACATATTTGATGTGAGTATATCCTATATCGTATGTACTGGGTATCTATAGTAGGTAACTATACCCAGAAGTTGTAGTGACCCATTTCTATTCTCCGCACTTGAGTTAGAATTCTACTCCGACGGACTCTGAGCTTTTGTTTGTGACTTTATTCATGTAGAGTTCATAACTATCTCATTTATCATAGGGGGAAAGGTGGAGTAAGTTAATATGGGACCTTATATTAAAAACACGATCATCAACATATTTTTTCACGTACATAACTACTGAAGTATATTCTGATTTTAACGTACCTACTACCTAGTAGGCTTAAAACATAAATGACATGCAAGGTGAGCATTAATTTCCAGAGCATTTGGTCATTAATTACGATTCGAATAAGTAATTTTGGATTTGCAGGTATCTACCTGGCGTGCATGGCAGGCGCTGCGGTGATCGTAGCCGTTGGGGTGGACTCTATGAAGAGGTACATACTGGATTATAACAAAAGGGTATATATGCTTAAATGAGTTCGAGGCTCGAAACGCAGTCAGGGCCTGTATTCTACGACGTTAAACGATATTGCTTTTGACGTGCTATGATATTGTTTTTAGCAATAAATAAATACCATAACAGGTCAAAAGCAATATTGGTTGTCGTCGTAGAAAAGAGGCTCTGGTCTGGTGGGAGTCTGGTAGACGACTTCTAACCTATTATGGTCGTTTATTCCGTGGAGATTGATAAACTAGGATGCAAGTTTTCACTCTCTCGGGAACAAGAAATACTTTTATTAACTACACAGAAGACATACAAATACACAAAAATATAATAAATTTGGGCACCTTGGCCAACAGCAGTTATTCGTTTGCTCCCGTTTTCCTGTAGATATGACAAACATTTTGAACCCGTTTTTTCTAGAAAAACAAAGCCAAAACAAGATTGAACATTTTTTAAATCTAATGACTTATCGACCGTTTTAATATATGTTTTATACACCCTTTACACTGTACGAGTATGGGTGAAAGTTGAAGACGTTGTATAATTTGATAATTTGATTTTCTCCACTAGATACGACTTCGGACGCAGTGGCTCCGGCAGCGGCAAGTCCGGGCTAGCGCTCCTGGCTGTGACCCTGCGGCTGTTGGTGGAGCCCAACCAGATGCTCCTCATCATCATCAACATCTTCATCGGCATGCAGCAAGCGTTCTTCGGCGCTGATTTCTCTGCGGTAAGGATGCTAGTTATTAGTGGCTTAAAAGATCAATATTACGAGTCTACCATAATAAATGTGAGTTTTATTCACGTTTTGTTGTCCCCTGATACATAACTATGTTAGTGGAGATGGAGAAATAGATAGGTACTTAATCTGTAGATTACAAAAGTATTAAAAAAGGCGAAGCTAATGTTCTTGGGTGGTTCGCGTGAAGTCAAGATACTGTTGGTTTCGTCAAAATCCATCATATGCCTTTCCCGAAATGATTTTGATCAGCCTTTCTGCTAGGTGTACACAACGGTGCCAAATATTGCTCTGTGATCTTCTCATCTTTGTCCCTCCATCAGAATATAAGCAAGCAGATGGTGGTCCCAACAATGAAAGTTGACTTATCAAATGTTTCTTTCCAGTCGTTCGTGTCGTGCGCCATCGGAACTGGCACGGTTGGCTTCGTCATGATGACGTTTGGACTCGCGGATGCCATTGGCTGCGTTCTTACAGGATATCTGGCTAAGGTATATACCAACTAAAACCATCTCTACAAGATTGGTTGTTCTCTCTTTAAGCAAGTTAATGCGAAATTACTCATATCAATTGATTTTTAGGCCATTAAAATAATGCAATAAGGATACAGTAACATTTTAATTACATTACAAATGTTAGGCCAAACTAAACTAATTTTTTTCTTATCATTTTAGCTTTTAACGTATGTTATCTGTCCGTTTTCGCAGATCTCAGGTCGCATTCCGCTGATCATCGGAGCCACTATCCTGCACACAGTGCTGTTGGTAACCCTGCTGGTGTGGCGCGTGCACGCTGGTGATGGCCTCTACATGTACATCATGGCGGTGCTGTGGGGCCTGGCTGACTCCGTTTGGATGGTTCAGATGAATGGTGAGTGCATCTATCGACGTCGATCAATCGCCGATCGATTAATATTGCGAAGTTGATCAATGCATGGTTCGGTTGTTGTAAACTCGGCAATGGTATATTAGAATGAGGATGTTTTACTTTTATTTAATTCTAAAGCATAGTTTCATCACCGAGGATGTTGAAATCAAATTCAATTTTATTGTTTAATCTAGTTAGGTGGTCCTTACACTTGTTTAAAATGCTGGATTCGAGCAAGAAGATGTTTACCGTGCTGAACACACCACTTCCTAATACCCACATTTTGACATGTTATTGACATATTCTTAACAACTGCTACTTTTTTCCTTGCAGCTTACTATGGAATACTCTTCCCTGGTAGAGAAGAAGCTGCCTTCTCCAACTTCAGGCTCTGGGAGTCCGTAGGCTATATTATAGCCTACGTGATCTCTCCCCACCTGCGAACCAGAGCCAAGACTTATACCCTCCTCGTCATGATGATAGTGGGGGTCGCAGGGTACTTTACAGTAGAGCTCAGGGAGCATAGAGTTAAGAAGAAGACGTTAAAAGAAAAGGATAAGGAGATAGGAGGTGAAAAAGGCTGTGATAATATTGCGTTTGAGGGTATTGAGAGGTTATAATTAAGGATTTTTAATTGTTGAAGTTTTGTTTTGCTTTTATGGGTGCTATTCGTATAGCAATTAGCTATACGCACGCGGGATTGATATAACATGTAAACCACATGGTGTTGTTGTTTTTTGTGTGATGTTCAATATTCAAGGGTTTTTGTATTGTATTGTATAAACGCAAACACTTGTAATATTCGGGGGTGTAATGTTTGATAAAGTATTTTCACATGGTATTTTAACATTATTATATATAATTTTAAGGGACATAATCACTCATATGGAATCTAATTTCATTTTGTATAAACCAACTATAATTATAAGTTAAATAAACATTTAGTGTAGTATTAACCTACTTATTGGTAGGTATGTATAATGGATAAGCATTAATGTGTAGCGATAGAAATGTAATGGAAACTTAATAAGGCAAACGGATTTAAGTCATTGATTCATTCTTAAGCCGAAATGTATTACGGTTTAGGTTACGGTTACCGGTTCATAATAGTGTTTTATGTCACGAAGTTGCACTCTACCGGTCAAATGAACATTGCACACGATTTTGTGCGTTAATATCAAAGACTTAGAACTTAATGGTGTAAAATACAAAACTGTTACACCATTGAGTCTCGCGTTGACACCGAACCCGCGAGGTTGTCAATTGTTTAAAATTCCAAGTGACGAATTATCGCACCTTTAGAACAGTAGTGACCTAATTCAAAATTTTAGCTTTCAAACTTCAAGCCAAAATTTAAAATTTCTGAATTAGGTCGCTATTGTGGTGAAGGTGCTATGTGGTTTTAAAATCGGTGCGACGTCGGATGTAAGAAATCTGAGAGATGGTGCTTATGTTGCTTGCGTAAACCTCCGCACGACGATCTAGTGGAGTAGCTAAGCCATGCTTTGTCCTCATCTGTCGAATTACCTAGTTTTTACATCTATGTTTTTGGTGGGATATGGTTTTACAATGTAGAATAGAAGACCATTGAGACCATGCTGCCCGGCTATGTACCTATGTATTATCAACTTTACATAAGGCAAATGTATGAGTGTGTTTAAAGGTGTGTGTCTGCGTGTGGGTGTGTGAGTGTGTTTTTGCATCTAGAGACACAGCAGACGGATAGACGGACCGACAGAGAGACAGACAGGAAGTTTTCTTATTTGTAATATTAATGTGGATTCAAATAACTTATCCAGTTAATAATAAAGATGCGAAAATAACTCCGTTACGTCCGACTTACTGTTTTTGTTACTAATATCAACTGCTTATTCGGTATCTCCTTTTTTGCTTATACACACATCAAAAATGTCTAAGGAAGGAAGGAAGGAGGAGGTGGAGGTAAAAAAAATGAGTTGTGTGTGTAATGTGTACGCACGCGGGATGCAGGGTTGGCCGCGCGACAATAGTATACACTTCGTTTGGTACAGGCTGACTGCCGAAATTGCCGAATTTGTGCTTCGACTTCCGATTAAAAGGTATCGGAACCGGATTCGGAACCGGAGGTGTAATATCAATCGGAAGTTCTAACTTATCGGAACCAGCTGATTATTGCCTAGCTCACTCGAAATCGCAATAGACTTGAAAGTGAAAAAAAAAAATTCATTTTGTAAGCAGACTTGGGACTTACAGAATGAAACCGATTGCGATTGCTAGTGCGTAATACCCTACTTTGCATAACATCACAATAATGAAGGGTTATTTTTGATCCTTAGATAATTTTGATATGTGTATGTATGTCTTAAGCCCGATTATAAAACTCGCTCGTAAAACTATAGGTATGTATCGGTTAAAATATACTGCATACCTGTCAGGTACTAACAGTACCCAGATAACTCTTGGCCTCTATTCCACTTTTTTTTTATCTATCTCGTTTTTAAAGCTATATTGGGTTCCCCACCTTTATAAGATCACGTTGTTATCCGTTTTTTTGTCTGTCTGTCTGTATGTCCTATTAGAAATAATATTAATAAATAAGATCTTACTTATAACACCACAATGAATGTATTTTATGTACGGTACCCTCGGTACGCGAGACCGACTAGAACTTGACCGATTTGTTCACGTTACTGTCGTCATTATTACCAAGTATCAAGTCATCTATTTCAAGTAATGTGTCAAGAGTAATGAGCTGTTAAGGATATGGTAACGATATGGTTTAAGAAAAAAAAAAGACAACGTGGAATAGAGAAGATAAAACCGTGGTGTTATTGTAGAATATATTCTTCTATTGTTTGATATATTCCAGGTATAAGAAGAAAAAGAATGATTGATGCGTCAGATAGCGACGAGACTCAGTCGTTGCTTTCACCAAAGATGCGCCGCAAAACTTAACAACGACATCTGTGATTTAAGTATAGTATAAACAAATCAGTAGAATATTATCGGGTAACATCAAGCTGCTTGTATGTGTGTGCGCTTAACACGTACAGTAAGGGAAACTGAAAGACGTAGGTACCTTTTTTGCTCTTGTCATAATGTGAATGAGACAAAAAATGGTGGTCTTTCAGTTTCTCTTACTGTGCGTACGCGCCATAAGTCAAGGTGGAGCGTAACATACGCCGATAACTCGGTCAGGTCATCGCAAAACAATCGCAACACGGCAATAGAACATGATTAATAGAGTCGTATTATGCACAGTATTATTTAATTATATTTTTCAATTATGTACATTTATAACGGTAACTCAAAATTGACCATAATTATGTTTGTGAAGGTTAACATTCTTTTTAAATATTATCTTTCTTTAAACGGTTAATATGAATGTCACATGCTGAACACAATATCCCACAATTATCTCATTTTTATTAGCTTGGGATAGTTCTTAATTCACTTATTTCTAATTTCACCATACTTAAAATATTTAGAAATAATATTTTTATTATCACAAAACTGTTTCAGGAATGCCACTTTGACAAAACTATGACAGATATGCAACTTAAAAACGTCAAATGTTAAATTACAATAATATCCGCTTTAGAGAAGTAATCATAATCTTAGGTATTACGACTCTATTGAATTTTGTTCTATTTCCATATCTGTTTTTGCGATGACCTGTCCGAGTTATGCCGATAACGCTGATTGACGCTGAAGCACTCGTGGCTGCGCTGCCTGTGTGTGTATACGCAATTTACATTAGTCAAGCACAGTGGACAGTGAGAGTGGAAACCGGTCGGACAGTAGCGAGTCAAGTTGCCTTGCCAGTGGATCCAAGTAGAATCGCTTTCTATTTTTTCACTCCACTGTCCTTGCCACTGTAGTCCTTGTCTGTCCTTCCCTGAATAGAACTTGAAAGGCTTGTACAGGTCATAAATTTCATAATACAGCCTTTGAAGCTTACGTGTAGTGTAGCTTCAATATGAGGGTAATAACTTAAAAACAAAAGCATTATAATAAAAAATAAATAGAAAAAAACATGTTTCTTTGTTTCATTTCTAACGTACTTACTATGATTATAAATTTTAATTTTGAAAATAATGATACGACGTCTTTTCAAGTTGCCTTTTTTGTTTCTTGTTCTCTTTTGATATATTTTTAAGAAGGTATGTTATTTTGTAAGGTATTTGTAATTAATGGGTCTTGCTGCTAGAAATAAAGTTATCATATTCTATTCCTATTAAAAACAATGGCGAAATTCTGGGAGCGTTGACGTGAATACATTTGCTAAGGATTGGCGGGAACAAACTCTGCATAGGGACGAGTGGAGAGACAAAGGGCAGCTATCTATCCACTTTTATAACGCCTACACATTTACAGAAAGCAAAGCAATATTTTTCCTCCATCGACTTGTTGACAAACAATTTAACCATCAGGCTTCTTGATTTCTACATAAAATGGACGCGTTAAAAAGTCCTGCGCACCAATTATAATATCTCCTCATATTATATAAGTGTGCTTGTTAGTTTGTCTTCCTTTAAAGCAGAATCAGAGCAACTGATCGACGTGATTTTATTTTTCAGAGATAGCTGAAGGGTAAGAGAGTGTCATTTTATTTCGATAGCACATTACCCGCAGGAATAGCGATTTAACGAATAGTACGTAAACGTTGACGCGAAAAAAAGTTAGTCAGACTGTAAATAGACACTTAGGTAGGTACTTGAAAAGGTACAGTGGAAATGGAAGGTACAGTCCCGCTTGACTGGTTCTCCGCGGAAACCGCAAATGTTATTGGCAAGTTAAGAGCAAAAAGTCATGATTCATATAAATAAATGATTCTAGGAAAACCACCAATGTCACCAAGAATGTAGTTTTCCTGAGACATTCTACACTGTTTTTGCCTCGGCCGTTATTACTGTCAAACATTATAAGAGCCATTATTACGTGGCCAATACGATAGCAATAGGTACGAGTATAGAGCCAATGTAGAGTTAAATAATTTTTACAAAGTAGAAAAAAATATCTACACGAGTCAATTTTGCATTTTTCTAAGGCTAGATAAAGAGAAACTGACCTAACCATCAAGTATGTTAAGGGGGTGCAGTTCCAAAATAATATCACTAACAAAATACGACAGCAGCCATAGCACCACTAATGAAACAAAATACAGACAGCAAACAACTCCTTAAGTGTTTACCGAGTAAAAGACACATTTGACGATTTAGAAACCATAGATGGATTTTTCAATTTCTTCTACACCAATCAGCAGCCTCGTAAAATATGGAACACTGGATGAACTAAAATGCATTGTAAAGTTAAGTTAACTTATAGCGTTTTATGTCATCTGAAGAGGAGGCGACGTATTTGGAAACTCTTAATGATTCAAATTATTATAACTACAAAACGGGTAATCATAACGCTTTCCAAAGGTCCGGGACTCCCATAGTCCCATGATTGGTAATGTAATGAATGACATAATATAAATAATTATTAAGTATTATCATTATCATAAGAAATATTTAAAAAAAATACAGTTTAGTTTCTTGCGGCGTTTCTTCTCAGCAGCGGTCTCCCCATGGGAAGCGCTGGTAGATTTATGACGTTTAAAAGTGCCCGTGCGGCTTACTTACTGAAGAATCGTCTTGTTATCTTTTTATCATAATAAATCTTTATTCAATGCACTTTTAACAAATTATAACTATGTCGGTACGTACACATATTAAACAAAAGAGATTTATAAATTACATGCCTGAATTAGGATGTTCTTGTCTCTCAGGCATAAAAGGACTTAAACTAGTTAACTTACAACAATTACATAGCAAAATTTAGTTAGTTATATGTAGGTATTTTCAGAACTTATAATAATTTAAATTATCTACATAAATCATTGAAATTAACAACAAATAATACAATAATAACAGAAATGTAAGGACACTTAAACAAGTTTAGGTACCTAAATCGTATTTTGTAAGCTATCCTAACACAATGCAAGTGTCTGCGTCATGAAAATCATAGAAACTAGGTTTAAGTCTTACTTGCACTATAAGTATTAAATGTTATTCATGATTATTTACTGACTGTCAAGATTTTATTACGTTGTTTTGTAGTTTGTTAGTTAAAAGTGAAGCTAATATAAGTGTGTAAAAAATCAATCTTTACATCACGATAGGTGTAATTGCTCTTACAAACATTAAAGACAAACTCGAAAACAATGATAATGATCTCAAATTCTCAATGTGACACCATGTAATTTGAAAGAAACATTGAAAATCATTGAACTTACATGGGGTCAAATCGATAGATCGATAGGTCTTGGTGCCCTTTAACGACCAAATGAATTTGATCTACCACCGAAGTCGATGATAACGAAGATAACGGCGAATATAGGCCGGAACGGTTTTGATCTCCTTTCATTTTAATAATCGTTTCGCGCAATCCCATAGTCACAGGCTGCGCTCGCGCCGGCCAGTTAAGCTTCCATTATCTCATAGATCGGTCACCGAGCAGACAATCGAAACGTTCAGTGTAATACGTGTTTTGTTCTTCATATTGACTCTCATAAATATATTCGTGAATTAAGTTTTATAATTCAAAAAAGTGTTGTTGGTGATGTGTGATTGTTATTTTTAATTGCACTGTTTGATAACTTGTTTGGTAAGTGGATTTGAATTTGAGCTAAGGGATGGAAGAATAGAAAGCTTGAAGTTATCAAACCATTTAAAAAAAATGATGATTGCTAGATTTTTCTCGTTACTTTTCGGGTATCAAATACTTTTGAAAGACATCTTAATTAATATTCGAAATGCGAAAGTGTTTGTATTTTTATTTGTTAGTGAAATATAAGACACTTAAACTCGGATCAAATAAAGTTTGGATCATGTTTTTTTTTAAGGACCTACGTATGTGTAACAGCTTATTAATAAACGTATATATAGGTAGTAACTACAATTAGAATGTAATAAAATAATATTATTACAATAATTATGTTTATTGGTCATAAAATTCGGAAAAGAAATATTTTATTAAGCTTCTAACCCTTGACGTAGGAAAACCTGTATTCCAGAAATATGTACCTAGTCTTGAGATGGCAAGTAGGATCTTAGACCCTATGATTTTGGTTCCCTTCTTCATGCTGTAAAAAATAATTGAATCAGGATATACTAACGTATATTTTACGTATCTACCTGTATTCGATTGTTCTGTTTACGATAAGTAAAAGTCGCCCCGAGTTTGCGATTCCGTAAATGTCAGTGAACATGTCTGTCCTTGAACTTTGCCAAACTTTTGCGCGACCTTTGCATAGAGTTTAGGTGCGTATAGTGTAACAAGAATATCCATTATACATATTTAAAAAAAATACAATAGAATAAACAAATAAATATCAGGGGACAGTTTCGTACTAATTGGCTTATAGAAGTAGACAACATTAAGCATATGTTTTAAGAGAAATGGGTACATCCAAGACCAAGAAAATAATTACTCGCGCTCGTCATACAAATATTTGCCATACCCTGAATCTAACCAGAGGGCTTATTGTCTAACGCACTCGCAATCACGATCGTTTTAATTTTGAAAATCGAAGGCTTGTCTGCATACAAAATGAAAACAATTGCTCCACTTTGAGGCCGGTTGCGATTGCGAGTGCGTTAGACAATAAGCCCTCTGCTGTGCCTGCTGGCAATTGTTTTCATTTTGTATGTAGATTCGCCTTCGATTTTCAAAATAAAAACGATTGCGATTGCGAGTGTGTTGGGCAATAGCAGGGACCAATTAAACTAAACGTGCGCTGTCGTCAACATACATAATAGACATTTGCTGTTAGTTTTCATAAATTGGATAATATTTCCACTTTATTACTTACATCAATCAAAGCTGGTAAGTATAGTGTTTTAAATACATAATTTTTAATTATTGCTGTTTCGTGCCTGAAGGTTGTCAACGGGACCCTATCACTAACCCTACGCTGTCCGTCAGTCCGTCCGTCCTAACTGCAAAGAGCTGTATTTCTTTAACTGTTTATTTTTCAGATTATGTGTTATTACAGCGTATTTCCAAACGAATTAAAATAATAACGTTAAAAAAATACCCTATACAAAAAAGTGTCTTTTTTAACGTATTGTTATTTATAATTTTGTATCATAAAAAACAAACAAAAGTCAAATTTGGTACGATTATTGTACAAACCTTAAAAAAAAACAAGAAATACTAAAAACCGGTGCAGTGTGAGTTCTTATTTGGTATAGACATAACATTCAAATCGAAATATAATAATTCTTACTCTGCGGCAGTACGGAACCCTCGGTGCGCGAGTCCGACTCGCACTTGACAATGGTAACATAAATTTTAATGTAGTGCCCTTCGTGGATAGAAATCAAAGTCGATAATGGTTTTTACTACCTATACAATAAGGGCCCTGTATTGAGTAGGTACATTTTGTCAATTGTTATTGTAATTTAAATAACGATTTAATTGTATAATGTAAATAATTGTAAGAATAAATAGCTTAAACGAGCCTGACTTTGTACACGTAATTCATTCATAGGCAAAAGGTGGTAGCTTTATTTTATTTTTAACACCTTTAACATGTATTTTGTACCCAATTTTCCCAAATAAATTATTGTTCATTCACTATTCGCTGTTTATAATTGTATAATCGATGGACATGTGTGGTGACGAATTGTTCATGGGTTGGAACGAAGCGTATCCGCTATTTCCTCTCGTCTGGAACCTTGAACGGTTGGTATTCAAATTCAAATTAAAATTAAAATTCTTTATTGCATATCATTGTATGAGTCTGGTATTTTTTAAAACTCCACATATCGCATCTTTAGAATTATAGTGAATTATATTCACAAAATTTGGATTTCGAATTAGGTCTCTATAGTAATAAATTTATGACTTGATGTCGAAAGCTAAAATGTTGAAATAGGTCACTATAATTCCAAAGGTGCGATATGTAAGTCAGCTTGAAGGGAACATCTTTAATATTCCGATTCGAATTCGATTTCGAATCGAATCAGCGCGAGCCCAACTCACACTTGACTATTTTTTAGTATTTGTTATTTTTCTTCAGGGTTTGTACTATATCATAACAAATTTGACACTTTGTCTGTTTTACCGTTTTTACGACAAAACAAAAATTTTAATACCTACGTTGAAAAACAACGTTTCTTGTATGGCCCTCTTTATTATTTCACTTTTTTATATTTTTTACTTATTAGTAAATCCGCTGTAATGCTGTAACACTCATTCTGAAAAATAAACCCGATATCTATTACGGTTAAAAAAATACAGCTCTTTAAAGTTAGGGCGGACGGACGGCGGCGTAGGCATATTAATAGGGTTCCGTTGGGGTACCCTTCGGATACGGAACCGTAATAAAGTCTTCAATTGAAAGATTACGTCCGGAATTATGAAATGACGGGGTTAGTAGATAGATCATAATAATCGGATAAGACAAAACGGGAAATAAACTTAATTATTTAATGAATAGCGTATTTACAGTTATAACAAAACGTTTATTTAATTCAAGGATAAGAAGACGTAATAAATAGTCACGTACCAATCGATACCTATTTAAAATAAATAGGAAAATTACTTCAAGTAAATACAATCTGTGTTGAGTGCGTCATGCATAGTATAGTATAAATATTAAAGAAGCAGTAGCTCTACTGGACATTCGAATCGCTTTAACTATTCGAAAATATGTTCTGAATCTATACAGGGTGTCTTAAAAACCTTTCAACATTTTTTAACAGTAGCTACCTACTGTCTCTACCTACTCACACGATATATTATTTTAAGTGAACTTTACCCTATCTACACGACACGACAATACGAAAGTGAACGATGTCGACGTGCTATCAAATTCGAATACTAAATACTTACTCCAATCGCCAATTAAACACATTTTCTCGATAACGTTACAATAACGTTATTTACTCGATAGAAAAAAAGTTGGTACTCGTACAGTAGGTCAGCAGCAATAATTAACAGAGGCATGACTATCATTAACGTACTGGTTGTTTAGGCGTAACCGAATTGCATTGTTATCGGCTCATTAGCGCAGTGCCACAAAATAGCACACATTGTATACCTTATTGTCTAACGCACTCCCAATCACGATCGTTTTCATTTTGAAAATCGAAAGCTTGTCTGCATACAAAATGAAAACAATTGCTCCACTTTGAAGCCGGTTGCGATTTGTGTAAGACAATAAGCCCTTAGTTCCTTAATAGTTATCGGACATTTTAGTTTTTCTGTAAAAACTAGTGAAAACTATAACGTCAGTTTGTTAGTGCAAGTGTGATAATGGCCAGAGTACTTTACTGTAAGAACTGACGCCGCACTAAGTCCAAAGCACCGGACATTTGAGTTTAATCAGATTTTTATCTCCCGGACGAGCTTGAAGTGAGTTTTTTTTGCTGTTTCTAAAGTCAGCAATTTGGTATTTAATCTTGTAAAAAAGTGTGAGTGCTATTGAGAGACTGCTAAGTTACTTCAAAAAGGGCCGAGATTCAAATAGCCGTTGAAAACCATTTATGGTCTCTGACCGACTCTGACGTGATAAGGTGTTGTTTTTAACTCGGCTGCCATTACTGTCAAGTAAATAAGAGCTAATGAGAGTGTAACACAATAACACGTCAAAAGCAATAGGGTTTTAACTGTGTAGAATCGCGACCCAGTACTTAGTAGTCTGCCCTCGTACGGAGAAAAGGTACAAGTGCATTAATTCATAAGCGGCCTTTACATGTAAAGTTCGGACCGCGGGAAACGCCACACGCCGTTCCAATCTTCGTTCCGAACTATACATTTTTTACTATTTTACTATTACAGTTGCAGTCAGGTACACTTACGGTTTGGAACGAAGATTGGGTCGGCGCGTGGCGTTTCCCGCGGTCCGAACTTAACGTGTGCAGGCCGCTATAGAAGCACATTAAACTCTCAAGGGTAATAAGGTTGGAAGTGCAATACAATTCAATTAGTAGATGTGCCTTTTTTCCGTAGTATGGCAGTAGTACGGAGCGCTGCCACCTTATAATTTAACCTATTGCAAAACAGCAGTGTTCGCATTGTATGTTCCGGCGTGGGAATAAGACAACCAGTAAAATGACTAGCTTTCCATCTTAGTCCTCAGGGTTGGCAACGCATTTAATTTTGCAGTCTTGGGATTGCCGGCTTAAGACAACGTATTCTTGAAATTGTAAATGTCTATGGGTCTTAGATCCCATTTACCATCAAATGACTTGTTTGCCAGTTTGCTTAAGAAACTCATGGTTTATATTACACTATTACAGTAAGATGAACTGTGTTGCCCTTAAAAATGATCATCGCGAGTCATGAACTCCCGTTACACCCAATGAATGCTCTGCTTGCCGGCTTTTCAAAAAAGTGTAGGCTCTGCTCGTTTTCGAAGGTCCCTAAGTCTAAAGGCCGTATTTAACAAGCTGTTCTTGGCTGAGAACGGACCTCCGCGAGATATGTTAACCGTAGTTTTCTGAGTAGCAAGTTCAAAGCGTGTGCTAATTATTTGAACCAACAACCCAAAAAAGAGGGTCGTTTTCGTGACGGATTTCATCGGAGTTATAGTTTGCGTGACGCTTTGCTTTCTTTACCAGTTTTTGCCATAGTACCTACTTACTGCGTAACATTGCAATATTCTCTCAACAATGCGTACAAATGGGTAAAAATTACCAAAATGCTTTGCACAATCCTGTGGCAATTAACCTAACCTAACCATAAAAACAAGAATATAAACCGGTAAATGTACAAATAATATGACAATCTATAATGGTGTTATAATACGGGTAATATACATATTTATTGCCCACTGTTAGCACCTAAAAAATAACACCGCCACTCATAGTGAGCTTTAATTATCATAATGTCAAACTACTTAAATCTACCTGGTTATCAAAAGAATCAACTCTAAAGTAAAAAAAACGGGGCCAGTGCGAGCCGAACATGAAGTGTTCCGTAGCATTCATGGGCCCCCTTTTTTATTCTTTTTTATTATCTGGACGGATGAAGCGTCGAGGCTTCGTTGGGAACAGAACCCTAAAAAGGGCTTGAAAAAATGAGGATGCTATTTTAACCCAAAAACCGCTGCATAGTGTAGTGATCTGAGGATATTCTATTTGCACCTGCTACCCGTCAAAAGACATTTGCAGGGATATATATTAGAATAAAAAGTGATTTCTTATCTCATTTGATTTCACCCAAACATACAAAAATCTCTTTATAAAAAGAAGTAGGTAATGTCTGTCTGTAAAAAAAATTCTTGATTTTGAACAATAGGTAACTTATAATACAAGGTTTTGAAAATGCTTTAATAATATAATAATAATAATAAATTTATTTAAGTAAAAATGATTGTACAAGGAGACATATAATATAAGCACTTAAAGTTGGTTGTTAATAATTATTGCACAATTAATTGTTAAACCCTGATCTCCAAACTAGGCAAAGGCCTGTATCTTGGAAAGCCAGTGATCTTTAGTTTAATTGTCTTGTAATAACATAAACCTGCTCAGCATTTGTACAATTACATAGGATTTATAAAACTAAATATATAATAGGGTGTTAAAAATCAAGCAACGCAGACAGCAGAGGATAGTTAAAATTATTACTAGTAAAACAGGTTATTAAGAATTTCAAGTTTACACATTTGTATCGATTTTGCCAAGGTTATCATATCATTCCGCACACTGTGGCTGTATTCTGTACTGCCCTATAAAGATGAGTGCTGGCTGCCTAGTCGACAACAACTTATCGATATCTATTTCCGATGTCAGTCTCCTATCGATTTCAAATCCTAGGAATATAGTCTTCTACCTGCTCGATCATGATCCCCTGCTCTTGAACTGCCACTGCCTCTGAGTACGGCCTTTGGCCTTTGGACCACCCTGTGACACTAAGGGCCTGTTTCACAATCGACCAGTAAATTTATCTGTCATTTAAAGTTGGCTCAATCCTTGTCTATTTTCAAGTGTAACACAGAGAAAGGGCAAAATTTATCTGTCAAATATGCGTTATTTGTCGAATGCGAAACAGGCGGTAAATATTATTATTATATTCTGTAAATATTATTTTCCTAATTAATTAAATATATCTTAGAAGTTTACAATAAAAACTTAATGAGAGAAGGATATAATTATGCAACCAAAGATCCCGGAGATACACAGACAGATGTACATGTGTATACCACAAATGTGATTGATGTTGCTAGACGCTAAGAAAACAAGATATTACATTATTATTTTGCATAAACGATTGTTACAACTGCCAACATAGAATTCTTGACAGTATATTATTTAAATTGTTATAAATTAATATCTCGAAGATATGTTATAAGGAACAAATTAAACGGCTCTACGCTATTGGTTATGTACTGGTACGACCAGAGAGAATATGTTCTACCATGACAAATATGTACACCTCCTTCCATTTCGGTTTTAGGCAATAATTACCTACCATTGTGGCAAATCCATGTTAAATCTACTTATTCAAATACTATGAAATATTTTGACTATGTTCGTAATAAAATCGGCAAACCATGTAAAATAATAGGTTAGTCAATTTCATGATTACAATGTGCCTGGATCCGCCGTGAGATCAACTTTTTCAAAAGTCACTTAATATATCTTTCTCTCTGCTTATGATTGGTGTTCTACGGTACTATATTAGGGGCTTTACCCCCATTGATAACGTATTGTTCACGTTATGATACTTAACTCTAATAAACTTGACAGCAAGCACAGCTAAGTCTTAAAACATACCTACAGTTGCAATAGGGGTGAAAACAAAGTGGAGCAAAAACACAGATAGGGTAACCGAGGTTGCCCTCTGGGTGAAATACATACATACATACATTACCTTCACGCCTGTCTTCCAATGGGGTAGGCAGAGACTATGGAACGCCAGGTGCACCGGTCTAAACATACCTACAACTTTCGCTTCCTCTATATTCATCAATCTCTTCATGCACGTACGTCGGTTTCGGGTGCTTTTGATTTGGCCCTTATTCAGTGCATTCGCGAATCTTATCACCGTACGTCCGTCTAGGACGTCCCCTAGCGACATCTCCGCTCACTCTCGCTCGCCATATCTCTTTCGTAACTCTTCTTTCGTCCATCCTTTCTAAATGACTGGGTCAAATATTAAGTCCTAATCCTAAAATCAATCCTATTCTCGTCTTCATTTACGTTTTGACCTTGTAAGAACAATAGTTAAATAAGTTAGTTAAAATGCATAACACCCAAAAATGTTAATTCATAGTGGATCTAACGTCTGTATAACATTCCTGCGCATGAGTGGGCAAACAAATTACCAATATGGCGTCTGAGACACGTGTCCTGGTTGCATATTGGATAAGTGTTTACTGGACTTAAAAGCGCCATACCGTAATGTGTTTTTTGTGTTAATGGTAGACACTTTATCTATAGATAGACACGTTTAAAACCTTTTTGTCACTACGAAACGAAAAACGCACAACCTATAAGCGTAATGCAAAAACGTAAAGCCTGTAGAGTATATCTGCACTATAGTTTATTATGTTAAGGTATAAAGGTATAAAGGTATACTACATACACGTATATAATAAAACCGTCTTAAGATTGAACATAATTTTAATTAGTCGATTTAATATTCAGATTAGGCGACTTATTGCTTTAATAATAACTTTTTTGTTGTACAGGAAATCAACGTCGTATTCCTATTAGGTATGTAAATCCTCTATGGTATACCTACTGGTAAGTAGGGTGACGGCAACAATGTTGGACACTTTTAGCTGAAGGCACCAATAATGGACACTTAACTCTTAATTCAAAGGTCATAAGGCTATAAATTGAATGTCTCAAAATAAATGAATAACTCTTATCTTCTGTACCATAAGAATCAAGTGTCCATTATTGGTCCTTATTCAAAACTGGTGCCATTACCCTACAGTAACATAAAAAAGTAGGTATATGACATCATCTTTTCTTTATCTTTACATAGTATTAAACTAAGTCGCTCCCGCGGTCAGTTCGCTTAGATCTTTCAAACTACGCAACCGATTGTAATGCGGTTTTCATCAATAGATAGTGATTCAAGAGGAAGGTTTTTATCTATAATAAGTTCTGGATTATGTACGGGTGTTACGGAAAATTCGCATAAACCAAAGCGTAGTGAGGGCGGGTCACTAGTGTAAAATAATTAAGGTATATATCTCATATATGGTAAGGAATAAAACCCATAGACATTGGCATTCTCGTGACATTTGCATCTTAAGATCCAACCAAATTGGCATAGGCACCATGATAGAGGTAGATTTGCCGTTGCTTCTAGCCGCAAAGCCGCTACGCTAGCTTTATTAAAGCTTTTGAAAAATATTGAAGCTTGCAATACTGCAGGCATGTAGGTACATAGGTAACTAGGTACCTATTACCCTTATTTTCGATTACAAATCAATACAAAACAAATCGGGCCGAACGGGTCCTAGATCGTGTTACTGCGATATCCTTGAAAGCGAACAAGAGAACGGCACGACTTTGTTGCTAATGCAATTTAATTGTTTTTCTATAATAACTTGCGATTCAGTTATACACACTATTTACATAATGTGTCGGCGTGGTCGCTAGGGCCTTTATTGATTGATGTCGATCTAGGTGACACAGATCCAGCTATAAGTAAAAAGTGACATAGAAATTACAAAATTAACTGCCGCACTCAGAGATGTCAATTAAATTTAATGCTTGTTTAGTGACGTGTTGTCAGTGAGCAAAGAAAGTGACAGCAGCAACTTTAATTAAGCATTAAATTAAATTGACGTCTCTGAGTGTGGCCGTTAATCAAGCAATAATGCAAAAGTGCACTTAACCCTTATCCATCCTTACAGACATTAGAGACAATTAACTTGTTCTTTTTTCAAACTTGTGTTTGAAAAATCGCCACTAAACAACGACTTAATCGACATTAAATGACTGAGTGCGGCCGTTAATGTTCTATATTGATTCAAAACCTACGGTAGGTACCTACCTATGTTTAGTTTAACAATAAAACAAATGCCAGCTAGACACTTATTTATATTTAAGTCGTTAGTACTATGGTTAAGGCCATGAACTTGGTTCAAGTTTGGTCTCGTTGCATCATGATGATGATAAGTTTTACAAGTTATTGGGACCCTATATTCGGCTTTACTGACAAAAAGTGTCAGGTCAATGGTTTTAAAATTAATGCGCTCCTTTAGTGTGCCCGTAGATACATTTTTGTCAACTCTCAACTTCTTTATTCCGTCCATGATAAAATATATACATAATATTACATGTATATCTTAAGTAAAGATTATGTTGTTTTCAAACCAGAAATACAGAATATTTATGACATAAAGTAATAAAAACCCTCATTTTAATTTTATGGTAATCGTGGTATATAGTCCAAGTTCCATGAACACTGACCTCATCGCTGTAAATGGACCTCGAGCCACAATGGACGGGCAAATCTAACCACGCCTGTGTGTCGATAAGTTTGCAATAAGACTATATTTTAATTTCTAACTTTTGTAATGTCCCATAACAGTTTCTAATTTGTTCACTTACAGAATCCCAAGATGCCAAAGGACGTGGTGTTTGGCGTGAATGAAAAATGGCGCATCAACCGCAACATCTTCGTCCTCGGCTTCGCGTTCATGGTGCAGTTCACGGCCTTCCACGGCACTGCTAACTTGCAGAGCTCCGTCAACTCCGAGGCTGGTGCTGGCACCTTCACCTTAGCTGCTATATACTTCTCCCTGATACTGTCCAACATTCTGCTGCCAGCCGTCGTCATCAAGTGAGTGAAAACTGAATTAAGTATTCCTATTCAGTCAAGTCAGAGGTGAATCTAGAATGGTCAGAAGTTATTGATGAAGCTCGGTACAACAAAGCTAACAAGACAGCAAGACGTCAGAAAATTACACTAACCCATTTGTCGCAACACACATTTGAACAAGACGCTGATGAATTTTCTGGTTTCCACCTAGTAACGTAGCCACCAAGGAAGTGTTTTAAGACCTGCTTAGTTTTGAAAATTCTTCTGGATGCTTGCACCATAGCCGCTGTCCATAAGTATTATACTTCTTGCTAATACTCAGCATCCTTCTGCCAGCCGTTGTCATCGAGCAAGTAAGCACTGGCTTGCAGGGCTCCGTCGATTCTGCTGGACTCTGGCACTGTCACACTGCTCTGTAGCTTGAGATCAATCATCTATATATATAAAATCTATATATAAAAGGCTAAACTGACTCACTGATGTATCAACGCACAGCCGAAACTACTGTACCTAGAAACTTGAAATTTGGTACAGGGGTTCCTTTCATGATGTAAGTGAGCACTAAGAAAGGATTTTCCGAAAATCGACCTCCAACGGGAAAAAATGGGGGGAGTAGCGGGAAACGAATTCTACGCGTTCGAAGTCGCGGGCGTCCTCTAGTAGGTATGTCATAACTTTGAACCGTCTTTTCTATTCTTTTTTTTACGAAATCTATTCGTAACATCAACTTCTAAGACAGACACATGTTTCCATACATTATTTTACGTACTTTACTACTACTCGACGACGATGCAAAATGTCAACTGCGAATTTCGTTTTTCTCGATGATCGACGACGAATATTACTTACCTATCCTATCGATAGAAGGAAATATTTCTCCTATAGATAGAAGGAAATATTTCTCGCTCAGGGTGTTGCAGACCTCAGTTTTCTTCTTCTCGTAGTCCCACAATTGATCATTCTAGTCCGAACTCAAAAGCGATAAGTAATTGCTTGGTAAATATTTCGTATTTTAAAGTTTTATTAAGAACACTGCAAAATTTCGAATTGCCCTTTTATAAAATAGGTAATACATTTGTCTAGATTGTATGTTTTCCAAAAACCCATTTTATAATTAATGAATAATCTAATTGCTAGACGTTAATTAGGTTCGCTATATCTAAAAGCAATAATAATAAGTTCTGCACTATACCTGATAATAACAGTTAGAATTATCTAGTGTAACTACCCTATAAAAATACCTCAAGAAATGAATTCAACCAATCAAATGTTTCATTGCCATTTGAACTTATGTTATAAATAATTGAGCACGTGTGACAGGAGCATTTATTTTAGCAAGGCTAGTTAGCGTTTGTTTTCGCATTCCCCCGTATCTAAGATCGGTGCAACAAGGTCGAGGTTGACAATGATAATGCGCAATCAAATATAGTTCTTAGTACAATTACCATTTGTTAGGTATTAGGTATCAATAAATAATACATACTATAAATAATAATAACACCTAAAACTACACTCATTTTATAAACCGCTACCAGTGGGCATCGCTCCCAAAATTTTAGTTATCTATCACCATTTGTTCATTGTCACTTTTCGCATTTAAATTATATAGGAATATTAAAATGTTCCTTTAAGTTTCTTGTTCATTATATTATAAAACTATAGGTATCAATTCTATTAGGTATTGTTTTTAAGCCGGCCCCATTACTGTCAAGTAATAAAAAGAGCAATTGTAACCACTTGCAACGTTGACTAAATCATGCCGAAGGCATTATAGTTTTACTGTGTAAAGTCTCTATTGTCCTCTGCCCAGGGGGGTTACCATGACAAGGCTAGAAATTCAGTTTACGGTGACAGAACGAGACAGAGCCGTGTGACTATTGTAGTTCTGTCCCTTACACTCATCCGAAACTGGATTACTGACCCATGTCATGGTAACCCCTCTGCAGTATGTCTTTACAAAACTGCCTTCTCATAATTAGTTGATTTTGATATTTAGTTGTAACGCAAAATCACGTGTCGTCATGAAAAGTCCGCTTCGCATGAGTCAGTCTATACTTTTAGTCGTCACGTAAATGCGAGAACATGATTTAATGATTATATAGGAAGTTCTGCTAATGCATTTGTAATTTACTGTTATATCGGATAGATTAGTGTTCCATTATTGTTAAAACCACTGTAACTACTGTTTAATTAAATTGGAATTTCTCTTGCCCGGTTAACAAGCGTGTCGCCGTGTCTTTTCCGAAGTATTAGGAGGTGACTGCTCATTATTGTTAAGCTACTCATACATGAGGCACATTAAATGTCACACTCAGTTTGAAGGTCACAATATCGCTTCGTACAAATATCCTAGCTCATTCTTTATGTCACAACAAGGGAATACGAGCGAAATCGATGAAAGAGTAGCGAATCGAGCAACTCCGAGTGTAAGTGCATACATAGCATTACCTGAGGGCTTAAACTGCTATTGTTTAAGTGCGTTAAACAATACCCCCCCAAAGGGCTTATTGTCTAACGCTCTCGCAATCACGATCGTTTTCATTTTGAAAATCGAAAGCTTGTCTGCATACAAAATGAAAACAATTGCTCCACTTTGAAGCCGGTTGCGATTGCGAGTGCGTTAGATAATAAGCCCTCTGGTCTTATTACACGACTACCCAAAAAAAAAAAGGAGTGTATCATTTTCAGGGTTCATGTAGGTATGTATATACGATTCTTTATTCCACCATAACTTCTAAGTGCCTGAGCTGATTGAGATGTGTGTGATATCGTTAGAATCATTTCACCATCCCGGGTGACATAGGATACCTAAACTGTTTAAATTGAAATAGCAACAATGGCAAAATAACAATTATTAACATATGTATATCGATGATAATATAAAAATACCGTCGGGTTTAAAAAGCTTGCTTTTCATTTAGTTATTTAAAGTAGGACATTGTACCACCCCATTTTATTTATTTTCTTCTTCATACTCGCATTAACTTCATGTCCTGCCCGAAACTACTGCGGATTGAAAACTTTTTCTTATTAAGTATTGCTATTATTAAAATAATAATAATGATAATATCATCATCATAACATTAATTACAAAACGCGGACTGTTACTGTAACGGTAGAATCTTTAACCAACCAACTTGTCTAATTCTGATTTGTTTTCACCAACTTATCGAATTCTTTTGTTAAAATTGGCTTATTTTACGCACCAACATTCTGCCTCTAACCAAAAAGACCTTAAAATAAAACTCGCCTCGTCCTGCGAAAGTTCACCTTGGCCCCATCGTTACAATTACCATGAGTGTTATTTTCTCACACAACAAAGGCGAACGAATTCGGCTGACTGGCATGACATGACTAGGTTTGATTGGCAATCTGTGTCTTTGCGAAAGATCAGCCTCGCTAACCAGTACGAGTAGATACAGATATCCGAGCCATCCTAATTAGTCCATGGCTCAAGTCGGGCTAGCAGTAGGTCTACAGAAGATTCGCCAAAAACCTAAATGTTAATGAGAAGGCAAACTTCTCCTTGGGTTTTCATTGGACCAGTAAAGTGTAAAATCGCCGCATACGCGTGCGCGCCGGTGCGTGCTGTCATGCCATTAATCATTTGTCAAAATTTATGAAATTGACTTAAAAGAATTCACGACAAGTTATATGAATCCTATCATACATATTTTTTGTTTATTGCAGTCGTTGACCTTCGCAGAATACCATTTGGCTAGCCAAGCTAGGCTGGTCAGGTACTATTTACGATTTGGCCACGGACACCTTGCCACGACCTAGCTATGACTTTGCATTGCGGTGACCGCGGCACTGCGGCAAACAAATGCATTTGCTCATTCACATTTCCACAACACGGAAACATGTTTCACGGATCGGGATGAAACTTGGCACAAATATAGGTTAGGTCTTAGAATACATAGGACATAGGCTACTTTTGACCTCGGAAAATTGATAAGATCCTGGGGCAATAATGATAATCCCAATCTACGCGGACGAAGTCGCGGGCAGAAGCTAGTACCTACCTAATAAAAATAACTTGAAAACTAACACATCAATTTAAATTCGCGGTATCGGCTAGCCGGCGGCCACGGAATCGCCAAAATATGACACCCCTTGTTCGGAATTCCTCCGCTAAAAAGGTACCACCACCACAACCAACACACCAAAACCACCTCATCGCCGCCACGTCATTTGACAACTTGGTTAGCCTAGTTAGTACCCTGTCTACGAAGCTAGCGATCCCAGGTTCGAAATTGTATAGGTTGACGTAAGCTGCGAGACGGCCGCGTCCAGTGCCTCAGCGTGAGTATTTTGTTTCTAAGTTATCATTAAGTAATCGTACGTAAAACATTTGTAAGCAATTGTATTTAAGTATGCTTATCGATACCTAGTAACCACGGAACAAGCTTACTATCAAAATCACGCCCTACCCCCTATTTCATCATCCTTACAATGATGATAGGTAACTAATCGATGTACATTGCAAAGTTAACACGTTCCTACATCAGTGCACACTTAAATTCTCACCTCTGTGTCACTGTCAGGATGGTGAAATTAGGGTCAAGCCGTTAATATTTAGTGTAGTTATTCAGTAAAACAGTAAATTCCAACGTGAGAGCTCTAAGTTGATCCCAATCCTATTATCTCCACAGATGGCTCGGCTGCAAGTGGGCGATAACCGTGTCGTTCCTGGCATACATGCCGTTTATAGCGGCGCAGTTCTACCCGCGGCTGCTGACGCTGGTGCCGGCGGGCATGATGGTGGGCTTTGGAGGGGGGCCACTCTGGTGTGCTAAGTGCACCTATTTGTCTGTGGTGAGTGCTGGTACCTGGAGAGCTCATAGTAATATTTTTTTATGGGTAGAGAAGACTGACGAGCACACAGCCCACCTGAGTGGGATCTGAGACCCATATACATTTGCATTCTCAAGACTACAATCTTAAGACATCAATCATAAGACTGCAAATGCGTTGCCAAGTCTGAAGACTAGGATGGAATATGTCTGTGCTAGTAATTTCACCGGTTGTCTTATCCCTACACCGGAACACAAAAATGGGAAGAATGCTGCTACGCTTTTTGATGGACCTAGTGCTGGACCATTATTGTTTTTTTTTAGCAGTGGTTTATTTTAATCTCTCTACATAACATGTAGGCCCGTGTCGTCCACTCACGGACAAATAAACTACAGTTCATGAGTCTGGAGTAGCTAAATCTGTTCGTCCAACTCGATAAATCCGTGTAGCAATTGTTCAGACTCTCTCTGGGCTGGACCAGATTTAAAGAGACTTGACTGCTACCTTCAGAAAATAAAGAGCCACCAAAAGAACACGGTTTTTTCCAGTTGCGTTTTTCCTCATGCGTGATTTTACTCGGTGGCTTTTCCCCATTCATAAGTTTTTCCACACGCCACATTGTAGCTTTTTCCGAGTCGCATGATTGCCTATTTCAAATATCATATTTTCCTATTTTAAGGTACTTTGGCCCTTCGGGCCTGCTGTAAAACTAACATAATTACAAACTAACATAACCTACGTACCTGTTCCATTGTAATAACAATAGGAAAATATAAGATTAAGAGAAATTCATAGCGGCATTTTACCTAGTCGCATATTTTATGTGACTAGGTTAAATGCTACACAAAATTATCGAGTTTGGGAAACAAATCGATGCAGTCCTGCCTGGCTCGACCTTGAGAGGACACTTGTTGCTTGATAGGATGACTTCGGTTCGGTAAGGTTGAACTATAATAAATATTATACGTTCATACGAGTACACACATCTATCTAATATTATAAGAGGAAC
Organism: Acleris cristana; assembly: GCA_948252455.1. Taxonomy (NCBI): domain Eukaryota; kingdom Metazoa; phylum Arthropoda; class Insecta; order Lepidoptera; family Tortricidae; genus Acleris; species Acleris cristana. Next base: position 12,987,761 of record OX411782.1, on the reverse strand, counting down.
TGGTTTCATGACATTGTATTGGTCGCGGCTAGGTTGGGTTGAATCGTGATTAATTAGTTAATAACTCAAAGAACAAGCAAAGCAAGGATCGACGTGACGTGATATGGAATAAAATAAAATAAACATTTTACGAAATAGGCGAGGTTAACTAGCGATAAATCATAAATATTTTATTCAAAACCACTTTTTTACATATGTACAAAACAAAAACAAAAGAGACATACATAATTTACATGCCCGAACTAGGACGTTCCTATATCACGGCCATAAAACGTAACTGTTTTTTTCCAATTATTAACACATTTTTTTATTTTCTATATTCCGGCTCCATAAATTATTTACTGTTTTAAAAGAGTTCCGTTGCTTAAAAAAAATATACCGACGGGGTTAGATCATCCTTTTCGAGATTCGAGATCGATTGTCCATGTTATTGATTGACAGAGAAACGCAAAAAAAATCACTAGGGTGTAGTACTCGTACTTTGTCCAGCAGTCTCAGTGTTTTCAATCCACTGACACACGCCCCAAAACTTTGTTTTAAGTTACATGAGCGCGTAATGTATGTTAAATTAAGTAGTCTGTGTCTTCGTGGGTTGAATACACTATACAATAGAGATCCTTTTAAAAAAAAAAGCCATTTTAGATTATAAATCTGCTATGCACATATACATATACACATAACATGGCGTTTCATGTTAACCAGGTGGCGGAGCCGTATGAGAAGCTGTCGGGAGTCCCGTCCGAGGTGCTGGTGGTGCGGTTCTTCGGGCTGTTCTTCATGTTCTACCAGATGGCGCAGATCTGGGGGAACCTCATCTCTTCGGCTAGTAAGTCAAGCTTATACCTTGCAGCCATTTTGAAATATATAATAATACTTAGTACAGCTAGAAATAGCTGTAGACTATATTTCCTTGTCAGTTTAAAGTCAAGTTTGAAACAGCCCACGATTTTTTTTAAACTTACAGCGAATTTAAAGTGTATTTATGATGCTATCTACCCTGTACACCGTTGATGGTACTGGGATACATTGTAGTCCTGTATCATTTTGTATGGCTTAGTGATGGTAGGACTTTGAGCGAGGTGTCCATCCAGATCGCTAGTCGCTACCACCTCTTAACCTTCAGCCTATCGCCAAGCAGCAGTATTTGTATTCTTGTGTTTCGGTGTGGGGTCACTTTATTAACGATTTGTTTGTATTGCTGTACGTGTCTGTTAAAGGAGTCAGAGCGACAAGGTACAAAAGAGTTCAGCTACTTTTAAGGCAGACTGTACTTTCTTCCTTGTGTTATTGACACACTCGGGACGCCATTTGTAGATTTTTTTGTAGTACCTAATAAAGGTTTTTGGTGGTGTTTAGGTACGTACTTATTAAAGGTTATTAAACATTATATTATCATTCCTATTACTGTCACAGCATTGTTATTTAATTGACATGTAAGCTTACTTATCTTGCGGAAGTCGTGAGTGAAAGTCTAGTTCCATTCACGACGGTACGGCCTTGGCTGATTTGAGTTAAATTTAGACACATCGCCATTCCTTCCTGCTTAGACATCGGTTACACGCTCAGTATTTCATCAGTCTGGCGTCAGTTCAATCATGATCGAGGGGGACGCAGCTATTATGTTAATATAGCTGCGTCCCTTTCGAGCACGGACTGAACTGACGCCAAACTGATCGTGTAACCCTTGTCTTACAATAATTTGTCACACCCGCACAAAAAATACGCCAAGACTGGAGTTCTTCCTTAAGACTGCACCGAGCTCAAGCATCCAGCAGCGGCGCCCTCTATAGTATTATTGTGTTTTCTAATTACACTTAAGTATTGTCTTGGAATCGAAGGATAGTTTTTTGTTGCACAAATGATACACAATTTATAGGGTAGGTATATGAGATAACTTAATAACAATTTAACTACGAGTAAGAAACTTAACGAAGAAATTGGCCAAACAATATTCCTTAGTAATAGATAGTAGAGTGTAATCGATGAGCGGTGCGGCGGATAGGCGTTTAATCGATGAAAAGTATTTTATATCAAATTTAATATGTTAGTTTGTCAATTTTTTTCTCATCATTACTATTGGGTAGGCAGATATAAACAGGTAAGTCGGTATAAATAATTTGCACCAAACCCAACGTTTGCATATTTTATAGGCTTCATACTTTCGATTAGTATGTAATTTGTCTATTAAACAAGCAATTGTAGTTTAAAAAAAAGTTAATTTTTATTTTTTTAATTAATTATATACCTAAGTACTGGACTGAAAATTTTCAGCCTACTTGTTCGCCATATATTACTTATCATATTAAATTTGATATAAAATACTTTTTATCGATTTAAACAGCCCGGTGAAGGTCGTTTCCTATTCGGATCTTAGACTATAATGAGGGCGCCGCCGCTGGACTATCGGTGCACTTTAAGTTTTCGGAAAAGGCAGACACTAAATTAAAACGTAAGATAGGCCAAACATCTACCTCTATTTAAAACTCTACTATATGAATTTATCTCAAATCCGCTGCTTACTCGTGCGTACGATTATATTGAATATTGATTCTTTCATTACACATCTGACAGAAATATCACATCCTAGGGTTTGTTATGATATGAATATTCATCTTAACAACCGGTTAGCATAAAATTTACACCATAAATCGTAAGGACAAGTGCAATATAAAATGTAGGTTATTAAAACTAATAAGTTTGTATAATTTGAAATGATTTATCTGTCTGCAGTTCTATCGTCATCGTTGGGTGATGTGGTGACGTTCGCGAATGAATCACTAGCACCCACCGCAGCCGCCTTGGTCAGCAATCTCACGGAGCCTGAAGTCGACTTTGGATCGACTTGTGGCGTCAACTTCTGTAGTGGAGGTTCTTCTCATGTTAGTATGTTATTTATTTTTAATCGAAAAAACTTGTTTACGAAAGGTTCCAAAGGCAAGGTAAACTAGTTCTATCCGTTTATCACCATCAAACATTTTAAATAATTGGATCAATGGCCTCTGTGTAAACTTGATGTTTCACGTTTTCAGGAGAACGCAAACCTGGAGCCGCCTTCTCCGCTGAAGATCCAGGTGATTTCCGGCGTGTTCCTGGCGTGCATGGCTTCGGCGGTCATCCTGGTCGCAGTGGGCGTGGACTCTCTCTCCAGGTCTTGGAAGTCTACATAATACCACTGAAACTACACGAAACTGGTCAAGTGCGAGTCGAGTCGATCACCGACGGTCGGATATCTCTACCTCTTATTTTTATAGAATATTGTAAATCTAATAGTCTTGCTGCTGTTTACTCTATCCTCTCTTTGAGAGGCCACACCAAACGGGTCATATTTACCGTTATTTTAAGTAAACAGAAACTGCTGACAATTTCAAATGTATAAGAATGAGAACTATTTTTTTTCCCTTATTGCACAATACATAAAGTAGGTACACAAATGGTTGATCTATTGTCTCAAGGCATTCTTTACCAGTCAACGAATGGGCCAAACAGAAACAATTTAAGGTTAGTACTTATGCGGACCACCTAATACAAAACCCGTAACTGTAACCCTATAGCTTTAGCCATGTCAGAGACAAAGGGTCTTGAACTCTTGATTAACCGATAGAAAAAGGGATAACAAAGACATTGTTGAGTTTCTTGCGGCGTTTCTTCTCAGCAGTAGTCTCTTGCGAAGCGCTGGTAGATTATTGACGTGTAAAAGTGCCCGTGCGGCCTACTTACTGAATAAACATCTTTTATCTTTTTATCATTCTATAAAAATATAACCCAAAAGGAACACCTCAAATTTTTACAGTCCATCGAACGTTTATAAATATGAGAATACTTCTTAATACAGATACACCAGCAAGCGGTCTTGCGATGGCCAGTCTGGTCTGCGGCTCCTGGCGGTGACGTTACGTCAACTGGGGCACCGGTACCAGCTGCTGCTGCTACCAGTCATCGGCTACATAGGCGCTGAACAGGCCTTCATGGCGGCTGACTTTACTCAGGTCTGTAGTTAGCTATATAGTACTACACATACAGCAGTAAGCAGCTTTCGAGGGTGTGTCGAAAACCCTGCCGTTGGCGGTGACGCTGCGACAGCTGGGGCACTGGTACTATTCACTATCATTGGCTGCATCGGTGATGTGGTAGCTATAATGGCAGCTAACTTCACTCAGATCTAAAGTTAGCTTTAGTAGGCAATATACAGTAGTAAGCAGCATTCCAGGGCCTGTCGAAAACCTTGCTGCTGGCGGTGACGCTGCGACGGCTGGGGCACTGGTACTAGTCGCTCTCATTGGCTACATCGGTGCTGTGTTGGCTATAATGGCAATTGACTTCACACATGTTTGCACTAGCTAGCTCGCTAAGTTAGTTCATGCGGCTAGGTTTTTAGTTACGGAATCAGCAGGGAGTATTCACTCAGAGGATCAGTCAAGGATCAGTCAAAATTAAAAGTATTTTTTTGTATGGCATGAAGAAGGCGACCTGATGATAAGTGGGATCTGTGACCCATAAAAATTTGCATTAACACTGCAATCCTAAGACCGCAAATGCGATGTCAACTCTGACGACTAAGATGGAATGCATCTATGCTAGTAATTTCTCTGGTTGTCTTATCCCCACAACACTGCTGCTTATAAAGTCAATAGAAACGTGAGTTTTTTGCTCATTCCCCAGAGATGAATGAATGAATGATTTGCTACTGAAAATGTGCAAATTGTTGAATCTTCCGAAATGAAAATAATTCTAAGCAAGTATCCCAGAATCTACGCCAACGATGTCATAATGTTTAATCTCTTTTGCATTCAATATTATTTGTCCTTTTTCAGGCGTTTGTGGGTTGCGCATACGGCATCAGCAACATCGGCTACGTGATGATCTGCTTCGGCGTGTTCAACGCGCTCGCAGCACCCATCGCAGGCGCCATCGTCAAGCTGACGGGCCGTTTTCCCGTCATGGTGACAGCACTGGTGGGTACTGTTACAGCACACAACAGCAGCAGCTGGAGATGATTCCGTTAGGAGTATATATCACACTTTGGTGAGATTATCGCAATAGTAGCTCTGGTTATATTTTTCGATATAGCAACGGACTGGTTTCCTGTCATAGTAACTACGCAAGTAGTTCCTGGTTACAGCTCAAATGGCAATGGTAGTAAGGGATAATTTGGTTTAACCCACTATTTATCCTACACTCTCAGCACTGATCGGTAAGATGTACGACACCTTTACTACCCTTCTACTAGACCCTCCCCTACTACTACTCTTTACCAGAGTCTGACAGATTACTTGTATATCTCCTTGTCTGAGAGTGTTTAATGTACTTTTCAGGTGTTGAATTTGTGTTTGCTTACCGCGCTTCTATTGTGGAGGCCTAACCCCGATCAGTGGCTGGTGTTCTACCTGCTGGCAGCGGTGTGGGGCACTGCTGATGCAGTCTGGCTGGTGCAGGTTAACGGTAAGACTATACGTCCCTTGAGGCATCTTTATCTTCATTGGGGACAATATTTGCCACCAAAAGACTTTTTTTTTTACTTAAGTACATAAAAACATCGAAGATTTAGGTATAAATACTCATTCTTATCACTGCATTTTAGTTGCGAAAACAAGGTTAAATAAACGACAACTTTTGAACTACGAAACGAATATCTGATTCTGAAATGAAAACAAATTTGAAAATTTGGAATTTAAACCGTAAAGTGCGACGGCTATACTGTATACACCTCTTGCTTCAATTACCACAACTCTACAACATCCTTCAATTCTTCTATGACTCTCCTTTACAGGTAGTTGCAATATCTTTCAAGACTAATGAAGACAGATTAATTAATTTACAGCGTTATCCGGTATCTTGTTCCCGGGCAACGAAGAGGCTGCTTACTCCAACTTCCGACTCTGGGAAGCAACTGGCAGCGTACTGGCGTACGCTACCGTCCCGTACCTTTGCGTGAGGACAAGGTGAACATCGTTTAATGGGCGTTAGAAAAAGTTGTGCTGGCCGTTCCGATGGTGCAAGCTAGATTTTTTAGAAGTCATTACCCGTCAGTGAATGAGGATCAAGACGTTCCTTATGAACGAATTTTCATACACAAATCTGAATAACTAAATGAAAAGCAAGTTTTAAAAACCCGACTGCATTTTTGTTATTGTTATTAAACCCGTGTATTAATGCTACTATATTCTTATATATTTGAGATGGCCACATTAAGGCTTTTCAAATGATACCTATATTGTAATGATTAGAAGACTTTTTTTTTGTTAACATAATTGCCAAATGAAATTTTGCCATTGTTGCTATTTCAATTCCAACAGTTTAGGTTCAGGTTATTCTATGTCACGCGGGATGGTGAAAGGATTCTAACGATACCACACACATTTAAATCGGCTCAGGCGTTTAGAAGTTATGGTGGAATAAAGAATCGTACATACATGAAACCTGAAAACATTACACTCCTTTTTTTTGGGCAGTCGTGTAAAAAGGAACGAGTTAATAGTCTCTTAAAATGTGTCTCAGTACGATAGTAAGAGATGGAATGCCTTCATGTTAGTCATTGAATATTGTTCAACAAAGACTAACAAATTAAAGTTTGTATCAATAGTTATCATGTTATACTCATGATTTAAAAACAACAGTAAATTTTTAAGATGGAATGATGAGTTCTTTTTCAATTCAATTTCGCTCCATTGCAGTTTTCCTACCTGCTTTATAATAGCAATCATTTGTAAAGTTAAACTTGCTGTCTAAACTTTTGAAGGAGCTCGGCTTGGTTTTGTATGCACTTTATGGATAACCTTTTTTATCTACCATTCTATATGGTCGGAACTTATAAATGGAAACAATAAAATAGAGTATATTTATGAGAATAAGAATGGTGATGTGTATTGTTTTGAATGTTTTTTACATAACTTAAAACAAACGCCTTCGTGATCATCAGCCGATACAGAAAGTCAAAAAATGGTTACCTACTTTTGTGTTTCTATTATTTATTATTTAAACTATAGTTAAGTGTTTTAGACATAAACAAAGGTTTTCAAGGTGCTATATTATATTACATAGAGCGAGTTCAAGAGGTTGCCAGAACAGTAGTGTACTTTCGTTATAATTTTCAGTTTACCTATTACTGTCGGATAAAAATCAAGCTTAATAAATTTGAAAAGCAGGAGAAAATCTAACTCCAATATTAGTTTTGTTTAAAAAAAAATGGGTTAAAGTCATATGTGTTAGAATATGAACTCTTTAGTTCTAGGTATTATGGTTTATGAAAAGTTAGACGGCTACTATGGAGATGTATAAAATAACACTCATGTCAAATAAAAAAATGTCGAGTAAACCTCTATATAAATGTTATGTTTTTATTTTAACATGGTAGCAGAGCGTGGTTGAAAAGTAATAACGTGGTTAAAAAGTAATAACGTGGTTAATAAGTAATAACGTGGTTCATAAAATAGTTAATAACATAATTTATAACTTCAAGTAAAGGTTTTAAACCGTATTTTGAAAACATGGAAAAGTGCATTTTGGATGCTTCAAAAATGCAGCTTGGAATGTTAACGGACTCAAATTGGATTACATGGAAGTATAAAATTATGATCGCTTTGAAAGGTTTGAGAGTTTTGGATATAGTTGAAGGCAAGATCAAAGATCCTGACCAACCTCCTCCAAATGCAACTAAAGAGCAGCTTTTACAGTACAAGACCACGTTGCAGAATTACTCGACTGCTGACAGTACTGCCCTTCTGGTCATTACCACTAATCTATCTGAAGACAATTTAGAAAAAGTAATAAGATTTTCCACTGCAAGAGAGGTATGGCTAGAGCTGCATCGTTTGTTTGATGGTGTTTCAGAAGACAAAGCCTACGACCTTTGTATGAAGTTCTTCAGCTATAGCATGCAAACAGGTGACAATATGGCAACTCATCTCAGCAAATTAAAGAATATATGGGTTGAATTAACAAGAGAACTTCAAAAGGAACACTCTAAGAATGATTTGCCCGAGCTATTTCTTATTTGTAAGATTTTAGAAACATTGCCAGAGGAATATTTCTCATTTAAATCTAGCTGGTTGCTTATGGCTAAAAATGAAAGAACTGTGGAAAATATTACGAGTCAGTTATGCTCATACGAAAGAGCGTTGAGCAATAGAACTGGAGAGAAGGTAGAAGCACTCGTAGTAAGAGAGAGCTCAACTTCCAAATTGAAGAATAAGAAGAAGTCAGATAGATGTCACTACTGTGGATTAATTGGGCACAGAATCAAACAATGTTCGAAATGGATTTCAAACGGAAGACCACCTAAGGAGCCTAAAGAAAAAGCTTCGACAAGTGTGAACAACATGAATGTCTTGGCAGTACAAAATACGAATGATGCAGACGATAGAAATAATTGGTTTGTGGATAACGGAGCGACTAGTCACGTGACAAACAGAGAAGATTTATTCCAATCATTCGAGAATTTTAAGGCGCCACACACTGTAACCACAGCAAATGGTGAAGTTATCAAGGCTGTTGGTAAAGGAAGTATTATTATAGAGGCTATTGTAAATGGTAAAAGGATTCCGACATTGTTGGCAGATGTGTGGTACGTACCTACCATAAATAAGAACCTGTTTTCAGTCTTATCAGCTCAGGACCGACTATCAAACAGTCTCTTCATGTCAACGACAACAGAATGCAAAATCGTAAAAGATGGAGATGTAATACTCATTGGAGACAGACAGAAACATGGAGGTCTTTACAAACTCAGATTAATAAATGTAAAGCCTGTAAAGCCAATTGAAATAAATTGCATTTCTAATGAGAATTTGCTTCAGTTATACCATGAAAGACTGGCACACCAGAATAAAGCTCATGTGAAGAAAGTAGTTGATAGAGAACTTGGTATAAAGCTGAAGTTAGATGATGAAACATGTGAAGGTTGTATATATGGGAAAGCACATCGACTAAAATTTGGTACGCGAAAAAGAGCGACTGAACCTGCAGAACTCATACATGCTGACGTATGTGGGCCGTTCATAGATTCTTTTGGAAGAAACAAGTACTTCCTACTCTTTAAGGACGATTTCAGCAAATTCCGCTTCGTTTACTTTTTAAAAAGGAAATCGGACGTTCACAATAAGCTTGTACTTATGCTTGCTGAAGTAAGAGCATCAGGGTTTAAAGTAAAAGAGCTTTTAAGTGATAACGGTGGAGAATTTGACAATGAAGCCGTACGAAGAACTTTACAAAAGAACGGAATTAGGCAAAGATTGACTATGCCACATACACCCATGCAAAACGGATGCGTTGAAAGAGACAACCGGACAGTAGTTGAAGCCATGAGAACAATTATGCATGCAAATGATCTACCACAGGCTCTTTGGGCAGAACTAGTTGGAGCTACAGTATATGTTTTAAATAGAACAGGCCCAACTCCTTTGGACAAGTCACCATATGAGATCTGGTATGATAAGAAGCCCAGAATCAAGCATTTGCGGATAATTGGTAGCACTTGTTATGCACATGTTCCAAAGATAACTAGGAAGAAATTGGACAAAAAAGCAATAAAAGGTATCCTAGTAGGCTACGACAACGATGAAGGCTATAGAATTTGGTCGTTAGAGAAGAACAAATTAATTCGGTCCAGAGATGTTATATTTGAAGAGAAGACATTGAAAACTAACAAAGAGAAAGAAGTAAAAATACCTTTTGCTGTTATTCCAAGTACTTCTGAAGACCCTTCTCCACCAAATACAATAGAAATTCCACTTCCGGAAGAAAATCCGACTTGCATAGAGTATGATCAATTTGAAGACTGCAGCGACGAAGTAGTAGAACAAAGGTCAGATAGTAGAGAAGAACCTGAACAATCAGAGGAACTAGAAATTGAGCAAAGAAGGACACTAAGAAGTCGTGCTACTCTTAAACCTCCTCAAAGATTTGATGATTTTGTGATGACTACAGTAGCTGAGTTGAATGAAATTAAGGAACCTCAGTCATTCAAAGAAGCAATTCAATGTCAAGAGAGTGATAAATGGAAACTTGCTATGGATGATGAGATCAAATCATTGAAAGAAAACCAGACATGGGAAATGGTGCCTTTACCGGAAAAAAGAAGAGCCATACCATGCAAATGGATTTTTAAAGTAAAGACTAATCCAGATGGAAGTGTCGAGCGATTTAAGGCCCGATTAGTCATTAAAGGTTACTCTCAAAAGGAAGGAGTAGACTTTTATGAAACTTTCAGTCCAGTAGCCAAAATGAGCACAATTCGAGCCGTATTGAGCATTGCTGCACGAGATAACATGATACTAACACAGTTTGACGTATCTACCGCTTTTCTCTATGGCAGCCTGAATGAGGAGATTTACATGAAACCACCAGAAGGGTATAATGAAAATCCAAGTTTAGTCTGCAAATTAAAAAGAAGCCTATACGGACTTAAACAGGCTCCAAGGTGTTGGAACAACTGTATGAAACAGTTTCTTCTGAAGATTGGATTTACAGAAAATGAAGCTGATCCATGTCTCTTCATAAGACAGAGGGGGGAGAGAAGGCTCATTCTATGTCTTTATGTAGATGATGGCTTATTAGCTTCTAATGATCAAGAAGAATCAGAATGTTTTCTGAAAGAGTTAAAGGGGCGATTCAAGATTAAGACAAAACCAGCCAGTTACTTTCTAGGATTAGAGATAGAAAGAAGAGAAGATGGTTCGATAAAGCTTAATCAAGCCGCATATACCAAGAAACTGCTAGAAAAGTTCGGTATGGAAGGATGCAAGTCAGTTGGCACTCCGATACTAAAAGATAGCACGGAAATAAAAGAAGATAATGTGTCCCACAAATATCCGTACAGGCAAGTGGTGGGAGCATTAGCATACCTGATGGTAGGGACGAGACCCGACATCGCTTTTGCTGTAGGTGTTGCTTCTAGAAAACTAGAGAACCCATGCAATGAAGATGTTCTTAAGGTGAAACGTATTTTACGATATCTTCAAGGTACCTTGGACTGGGGTATAATCTACAAGAGAAACTATGGAAAAATATTGTCATGCTACAGCGATGCGGATCATGGTGGAGATTTAGAAACAGGACGCTCTACAACAGGAATGATTTGCATATATGCTGGTGGGCTAATATCCTGGAAAAGCCAAAGACAGGCTTCAGTATCAATTTCTAGCACTGAGGCAGAAGTAGTTGCAGCCAGTGAAACTACAAGAGAAATGATTTGGTTGAAAAGACTGCTAGAAAGCATTGAAGGAACTATTGAGGTACCAGTGCTGCACGTTGACAACGAATCAGCGATAAAACTGGCACACAACCCACCGTTCGAGTTTCACCAGAGGACTAAACACATAAGGATACGAAACTTCTTTGTTAGAGAAGCAGTGTCAGAAGGTGCGTTGCTGATCAATAAAGTGGCAACAGAGTTCCAGCTGGCGGATATGATGACTAAGCCACTATTCAAACCAAGGCTTATCATGCTTTGTAATCGAATGGGTCTCAGCAAAGACTAACTTATCAAAAAGAGAAGATGTTAGAATATGAACTCTTTAGTTCTAGGTATTATGGTTTATGAAAAGTTAGACGGCTACTATGGAGATGTATAAAATAACACTCATGTCAAATAAAAAAATGTCGAGTAAACCTCTATATAAATGTTATGTTTTTATTTTAACAATATGTCACTTCAAGATTTAGTTATTTTTTTCTTTAACATTTTTTTTTGGTTTTCACAAAGTAAAAAAACTGCCGTAATACCAAAGAAGGCGGCTACCTGCATAGTAAATTTGATGTAGTTACCAATAGAGTATAGAATGCTTTGACAACTACATATAATATAATATGGCTGCGTTTGTCGCGTGACAAAAATTGGATAAGGCATCCGTCACCTTCTTACTCGTAATATAAGTACGAGAGTGACGGATGCTTTATCCACATTTGACGCGCGATATAGACGCAGCCATACTTGGCCCGCTGCCTTGTTTCGTATTACGGCAGAAAAGTTGTCTTAATGCTTGTTACGTTTTCAGATTGTATGTCCTCCTGGGCCTGCTGGTGCTGGGATTCTCCGGGTACAGCACCATCGAGACTATGGAGTACCGAGCCAAGAAGGCGCACCACCTCGAGAGGACCTTCGAGCTGGTGGACGAGAAAGGCGACGAGTAGGAAAACAATTGAAGATTTAGGAGGAGCTAGAACGTTTCTCTCCCCTTAAGGCACTTGTCCCAACGCCACGATGAGCGGAAAGCGAGTAGAGCCTGCGATCCGCTATTACATATTTGTGTCTCTTTTATTTACACGGGACCTATATCTTTTATTCGTTACTTGAGAGAGAAAATATTCGATAGCTAATCGCTTCCTTGCCGGCGATTCACAAGTGCTTAAACCTAGTCCAATTTTTACGATTTTTGAATATGTTGTAGATATTATGGAAACCTAGGTCTGTACGTTTTTCTTTTCAAGAAAATATTTCTTGGTAAGAAAAACAAAATCGGAAACGTACAAGCCTAGTTTTTCATAATAACTTATATTGTTCAAAAAATTTAGAAATCGCACTTGGTTTAGAGGGTGAGAAACCACTATTTCCGTAAGGGGTTAAATAATAAAGAAGTAAACGCATGCACTATAATATTCTGCCCTCCATGGAAAAAAGGCCGTATATAGAACCGCGTATATATTAGTGACCTTATTTCTTAAGACAATGGGTTACTTTAACTATCAAATTGCGCTTGCGTCCTTTTTATTTAGAAGGGCAGTATTGGCAGCGTCTAAAAGATTCCAACTCAGTATAATACTGTGGTCATACCACACTGCTGGTTTTTGCTTGGCATCTTCTGCTAATGGATATTAATATGGCCTATATAGACGCGTTGACCTAGTGGGTATTTGAAGATGAAGCTAGCGGTCCCGGGTTCGATTCCCGGCATGGGAAAATATTTGTGTGATGAGCACGAGTATTTGTTTCTGAGTCTTGGATGTTTATTTCTCTATGTATGTATTTATATCGTTGTCTAGTACCCATAGTACAAGCCCAGAGCTTGGTTTGGGACTGGGTAAATTTGTATGAGATTGTCCCCATATTTATATCTTCTGTGGTTTAGCATCCTTGCTTTTTACATCGTAAGCATAATGTTGACGTTATGTCAATTCTTACTCTAACAGTGTAACAACAAAATGATTACGGTTATATTAGAAACATGATGAGCTAAAATAAAGGTCCTTATCCCACATCATCTTTTCCCCATTGAAAAAGAGCCCAGTGTTGACAAAACAGGAACATGTTGTGTTTTTCACCTCGATTGTTCTTAAGATTTGTAATAAGTTAGTCCGTAAGGCATTTGTAAATATGGACCTCGTGTAAAAAATAGGTTATATTTTTTTATACAAGGCGACCGAATAGTCGATCTGTGTTTAGATAAATAAATAAAATGCTAAAATAGTTACATATATTTAGGTACATATTAAGATCTACTTTAGTTTGTAATTATGTGGATAGGAATTTAGTATTAAGTTATTAATAAAACAGCATAATTATCTCAATATTCATCATTTTAATTCTTTTCACATTAACTCGGATTCACAAATCCATGATCAGATATACAAGCCACATTCATTAACTAAGTACAATTCGCAAAGAAACAAGTGACTAATACCTTGTTAAACAATAATTATTCACTAAAAATAACATACGGAGTTTTGTCATGAACACGAGACATAATTATACAAAGCCAATAAACATTTTTTTGCACATGGCATAACAAATAAATAAAAAACTCGTAGCCGAAAATTGAATCTTCTACGACGTAGCACTCGTAGCTACAGCGATAGCGCGTAGCGCGTAACGCTAAAAATGTTGCGATTCTTATTTAAATTCTCCGTTTATAAATTATCAGACTATTAATTTTTCCAAGAAATTTTACCTGACTGTTAAAATCATTCTGGACGTTAAAATCTTTATAATCTTATTTAAAATATTTGTGGATATTAGAAACTTTGGATTAAAAATATAATAGAATTATTACAGTAACAGTCGCCAGTAAAATAACGCGGTAAAAGCGGTGTGTAAAATAATAAGCTTTAATCTGCATATTATTCGTACGGCTTGGTTAAAAAAAGTCTGTTTCACTTTGTACCCAAATTTTGGTACGTAATTATTGAATTTACATTTAATTTCCTGGATTTAACCGCGTTCTTATACTGTCGGCAAAATAATCAGATATACTTTCCTAATACATTTTAGAGTCTCAAAGTAATACTCATTGCCCAAAATTAAACCTTTTTTATTATTAAAACGATGTTATTACTCATATTATGCAGCAAAATCGAAGTTTAATTAAATACAATGAGTTTTACTTGTGAAGATCCGTGTAAGTTACTAATTGTTACATTTTAATATTATTGACTCGTGCTCATTTCAAAACGTTTTCATTTCGTTTAATTTGAACTATTTAGTTTAGTTAAAATACAGAATATTAATTAAACTAAATAAGTTCGTTTTATATCTACATTATTGTCATCTCTTAAATCACATGAAACAAAACCGATTACTTACACACAAATATACACAAACATTCGTAAGTCACTGGTCCTGTTAAAACTGCGAATAGATTAGAAGGCCACCTCGTTAAGCTTTCTGGTTGGTCGAATAACTTTCAAATAACCGATCGACCAATCACAGCACTCGGATTTAGACTGAAGGCTGCCTCTAACCCGCAGCTATACTCGTACGTTAGTTACATAATAAAAGCACTGATTCTTGAATATAATTCTAAAATAACGTCACCTATTATATTATGTATTATTCTCTATAATTAAGTATTATTGTATTAACTGATTTAAAGCGTGGAACCGTAATACTTTAAACATCTGAATATATTTTTATTTTTAAGGAAGACCGTTTAAGGCACGTACAAGGTTTTACATAAAAATAGCACCATTTAATTGATTTTCGATACTTTACTATCTAAAGTTAAAACAGTTATTGTAAATTGAAAAACTTCTTATGGAGGTTGGAAGACAATAGTAACTAAATATACTTAAGAATGGAAGAAATGATTATTTCGGTGCCTTTAATAGTGAAGGGTTTTTTCGCTTGTCCATCTTTAATCTAACATATGGTATGAATATATTGTCTTATATGTTGAATAACATACACTATTTTGGCAATTAAGGAGATTACCACAGGTAAAAACCAACTCGCTACATTCTGTTAACTTATAATAAAATAGAACTGACAACTAGTCGCAAGTGGAACATATTTACACTTTTTTAACACAGATAAGAAATATTATGCGGATTAAGAAAGGAATTATTTAAACTTAATTTAACGTTCGTCTTTAAACTAACATTACTGTAGTCGGTATGATCATACTGAGCTTTTTTCAGGTGTATTAAATGCTATGATACAGTGACGTAACTATACATCTTTATAACTATGTATGTATTTACAGTATATCTTTGTGACCCTGCATAGATGTAAACTATAGTAGCCTCGAAAATATATAAGTAACCATTTTTACAATCGGGCATTATATACATTTTTAAAACAGTTTATACTGTTCTCTTAATATTTCCCTCAGGGTCTTTAGCACCGAAAAATATTATTTAAGGACGTTTAAGTATTCTCATGTTTATATTCATTTAAAAACATTTTCACCCACATATATCCCTCTCAAAAATTACTCTTAATCATTTTGGACGGCAATACACGATCTATATTTACATAGATAAAAGCTAAGTGTGTACCTATAACGTTATACTAACTAAATGCAAAATCTACACAAACAATACAGGAAGACTGAAACGCAGACTCGATGACTGAGGAGTCGATTCGCTAGCTTATTGGCGTGATTCGTGTTTTAAAATATCTGTTATTACAAAAATATTGTTATAAATGACATTAAGTGCAGTTGTTATAAACATAAATAACATTGCAGCAAAAATATTACGTCAAAACGAACATCCATTTGAATTTAAAAATAGAGTGGAACTGTCAGCAAAATTTCATTCAAAATTACTGGCTGGACAGAAACACGAAGCACGGCCGTTAAAAAGAATTAATACTATTTTTGAAAAACGTTCCGTTCTAACTGGGGCTGGTAGTATTGCTCCTCGGTTCGGCCTTGAGCGCGGCGCCGTTTATCCTGACGTTGGTGGGGCTGTTCTGCGCCTGCGCGGCGGCGAGGCAGGCGGCGCAGGGCTCCAGCCTCCGGGCCAGGACTGCCTTGAGCTTGAGGGCCGGCCCGAGCTTCATCTGCAGCATGCCTGTCAGGTGGTCTTCTGTGAGGAGAGGTAGACCCGCTCCGTCGATTCTTTGCTCACGGAAATTCTGTGGACAAAGAGATTTACACGTGAGTATTAGCAGGTTCAAACTTAAAAAAATCTAATTTTCAAAACAATGTTAATACATTCCTAATCCCTAAATTCTAACCGTGGATAGGTTCGATTACCTCAGATTACATTCTGACATAATTTTTAAGTGGCTGGGGCCCAATTTAAACTTGAGGTAACTAAATCTATCCGCAGTTTAAATATAGGGAATAAACATAAGTGAGTTGAAAACAATACGAGTACTTTAAACCTATTGTAGGCAACCGCAATAACCTTTAACATGGTCACAAGACAGGTGTGTCATATTAGGTAACGTAAAGCAACACTGGGTCACTACTGTTTAACCGAGTTTGAAAGGTTCTCGAGCTACGTACACTGTATAAAAAAAAACATGAAACGACTCCGCAGTGAGCTAGACTTATTAGAATGTAAAAGTGGATGAGAAAAGTAACTAAAAACAATTACAAATCGTCAAGGATAGGCACGTTTTTTATTCGAGGACAACTGCAAAAGGTCTCAATGTGGCCAGACCTAAGTGGCAGCGATTAGCTAAGTAGGCAAGTGGGGTCTCAAGCCAGGGAAAACTAAACGCATTAAACAACCGTTAGGGCTCGGTGTAGAAAATCGTTAGTATATTACAGCGCAAATTTTACTCGGACCTACACGTCAACTTTGAACAAGATAAATATTCATATTTTAATGGACTGTTTACACGAAAAAAAGAGCCTAATTTAAAACTTAAACTGCCGTTATAAGAATAGACCAAATTTGAAAGCTTAAAGGACTTAAATGTGACATCTTAAACTATTAGTTGTATTTATTTTTGCTTTAGTCTGACTTTTGACTCCCAAAAGACATCAACGAACATATTATGCCAAATAATTATTTACTACTAATAAAAAAAGATATTGCAAGGCAAAATAAATTGATGAAATAAGTTTCTTAAACTGGTCTATTATAAAAGTAAAGTTTTTTTTGGAACATTCCAAATATCCTCCTAATATTTAAATTTATTAGGTCCGATTTGATCGATCGAGTGTAAAGTCCATAAAATTGGCCGTCCAAAACAAAAGGGTGCTTATGGCGGCAGGTGGTTACACCATTATTATAACTGCTACTTTATTATTTGTATAGTTACAAGAATTAAAACAACTTTACTGCCAACTACCATAAGGGCCCCTTTCATTTGGACTAAGTCCTTATTTAGTCGGATTTGCTAGTTAAGACATGAATCAATAGAAATATTCAGATCAAATTTGAACGTGTTTGTGGCTAGTCACTTGATTAGGGTGAAATGTCATTTATAGAAGGTACTAGTAAAAATATTTGCAGATGCAACTTCAAAGTGATACAGCTAAAACATAATCAAGAATGCGTGTGCGTGTCCCCAAATACGTATTTGATTTTCCAACTGGTTTTTTATCAATATCCAGATTTTCGTAACAGCCTTTTTTGATATACTTTATCAAATTAGCCAAACGATGTTCAACTTAGCTTCATCAGGGAGGTTATTATGACATAGCTATGTAGTTCATTTTACGGCGAGCGTAAAGGACAGAGCTATAGCAGTTATATAGCTCTGTCCTTTTCTCTCAGGGTAAACTGAATTGCTAAGATAGGTCATAATAACCCCCCAGATCCTTCTTGTCTGACTGTTCTGGTCGCCACTCTAGAACCTCCCCGCCCCAACGGCCACCAGCTCGACGAAATACATAATCAGAGGCCCTAGTCAAGATGCTTAACGCTGTCGAAATCGATTTTCGAAAACTGTCAAAGTGTTTAGGATTGACATAAGTACTAAGGTGCACTTGCCGTCCCCGGGCAAGTCTAAATGGAGCGAAGCGGTTTGCTAATATATACTACAACAACAAACAACCTTACGTCAAACGTGACAGCTGTCAACCGTAAGCTCTGCTATATATTTCTCATCATGTCTGTAACTAAAACTAAAGCTAAAGATGAAGCTTCAAAGGTTACGAGCGAAGAGCGCCGCTTAAAATTGAAGTTTCGGCACTTTTCCTATTTTTCCCATTGAAAGTCTATATGGGAACAGATTTTCGGTGATTTTTCCTCCGTGGTATATCAGATTTTAAATTTGATTTTTTCTAAACCTTCTATGGCTAGATGTCGTATTACGGGCTAAATTTGATCCCTAGGGCTTATTGTCTAACGCATTCGCAATCATGATCGTTTTCATTTTGAAAATCGAAGGCTTGTCTGCATACAAAATGAAAACAATTGCGCAATTTTGAAGCCGGTTGTGATTGCGAGTGCGTTAGACAATACGCCCTCTGATATCTCTAATAGTTTGAGAGGAGTATGCGGACAAATGAAAATGTTATTTGAAAATAATTATATTCCCCGAATCGGGGAAGAATATAGCTTCGCTCCAACTAGACGTATAACCATTCGTCAACTTACATCAATCCTATCTATTTTCGATAACGATAAAGATCTCGCAATGCATCTTGTCTAGAGCCACTGTACATTTATTCTTAAAGTGGGTAATCTATTTTGTTTTCACACGGTTGTCCAATGCATTTATTGATTGTACTTTAAATAAGTACCGTCATTTATGGATCTAAAATGCCGCTCGACGCGATGGACACAGTGGGCAGCTAATTTGCTGCATTATAGTGCACAGAGCGCAAAAACTAGTTTCAGTATGGCGGAGACGGAATTCCTTTATAAATTTTACTTATTTGGAAGGTTCATTATATTATATATAGGCGATTAAAGAGAAATAAAAAGAAGGTACTAGTAAAAAGTTCTTTTGGCCGACGTTTCTACTTTAGTGATAATTAATTGCTTCTGTCTTTAATTAAATCATGTATTGTACGAGTATAAAATGCTACTGGTAGATTTTGAGTGGTTGGAGGTAAAGTTATGGTAGTCGAAGAGTTATCGTTTAATTATACTTTTATTTTGAACCCAAACCAAATAAGAGTGTTATAGTCTATCTGGTTGTCTGCCTATCTGTACATACCTAGCTCCCAAATTCATAGACTAACTACTTCAATTCGGTTAATTAATTGAAAACTTTATTGGGATGGTAAGGTTAGGTTAGGTTGGGTTTAGTAGAAGTTGGTTGAGCTTTTCAAGAGCTAACACGTCTAAAGTATCAAGAAGTCAGGCGTTTTTAATATTTATAGTTATATTTCAGTGTTTATGTACGAGCTGACTATAATTCGTGTTCTTTATAACATATCATATGCGTTTATTTAAAGTATATAATCTATAAACTTATGAAAAGCTCTCACTTCGATTCTACATGTGCTTTTTAGAGATGGCTTCGAAAGATTACATTTTCCGTTAGTAAGATATGAGCTTAAAATATACTCGTACGAGTACATCCACACTAAGGCTAGCATTAATGAAAACAAACTTTTAATTAAATTTAATTGCACCGTATAGATATAATTGAAGCAAACAATAGTGGATACATATAAATTCAACACATACATATAAAGTAACCATTGACAAGAAGCTGCGCGGAGTTCATATTATAGTCGCTTGCGCACCTGCCGCGCAGTCACGCATTGTGCGACCGCATGCTCTTGATACTTGCGGTTTGACACAGGTTATTTAACACAGACCAGAGGAATACTCCGTGTTATTAACCAACAGCCCTCAATAACAAGTTCCTTGAAGTTAAAAACATAACGCGATTAGTTTAATTAGTATTGCAGTAATTCTACCTTATCAACCTGGTCCTGAATTCGATCTCCGAGTAAATATTTGTGTGATATTTGAGAATATTTGTTCCTAGATCTTGGATGTTTTCAATGTATAAAATTGTTGATATTTGGCTTTATTTTTATCTAAGTATACATATAGGTGCTTAATGTAGGTATATCTAAAACTTAAAGTAGGTACAAGAATGGAATATAGTTTGAGACAAGGTCAATAATAATAACGCATATTATGTTGGGTTAGATATAAATTCCATGAAATTATCTATATAAATAAAAACGAAATGGTAATCGTTGGTCAACGCATAGTTAGAGAGATTTAATTATTTTCTTTTCACGTTTGTAATAAGGTTTTTAGGAGATAAAAAATAAAAAATTGAAAATTAATTAGTTGTTGTAGTAGTAGCATCAATTAGTATTAAATCAAAATAAACAAATACAAATATACCTACTTCTGACCGTACTAAATAACTGTGCGACAATCCGTTAAGTACATCGTCCACGGTTCAAAGAACATTACTTATCCTAAGTAGATTCCGGCGTGTACGCGCTAGGAATGTGTGTAGCAGATGTCAACTGTCAAAGTGGATCAGTTGAGCAAGTATCAAGACGCGGCGGGGCCGTGAGACGCAGGTCGGCGTCCAGCGACCCGTCATCTCGGCGGGAACGTTGACAAAAACCGCCGCCTACGTGACGTCCTGCCCTCCCCGCCCTCCCCCCGCACTCACGCTTGACCACTTTTTACCGCGCGACATTTGCCCGGAGTTCGATCCGTGTCATCCGACGTATTCCTTTTTTAAATTGCGCCGTCGATTTTGTTTTTTAATTTTTATAAGGCGAAGCGAGCGGTAAAAAGCGCCGGGGCATAAAAAAGTCTATGAATAATTAAAGTGAGATAGCTACCGGCTGGCTGGCATGGGAACGGAATTATCGAGCGGCGCGGGCGCCGGCTCCGCTGAAGGACAGGTCAATTTGCGGGAGACATTTTGCTCCTTTTAAAACTACCATTAGCCTTATCCTGACCAGCCAGCAACTTTGTTCTTATTTCAAATTCACAGATAATTCTTAATGGAAAATAAGAAGGCTCAGGAACAAAGGGCTGACCCGAGCGACCTTGGAGGCTGTGGTTTGGGGGCATATTTAATTTAATAGGGGTTACCTTTTGAATCGTTTCGGGATACTAATGTGCGTGCCCCGGGGACGTTTGACCCGGCTCCGAATGAAACCGAATGATATTTAAGAAAATTGTTTAAGTGGGGGTCAAATTACAGGGCCGAGGAATGACGCCGGACCAGTTTTATTTGTGTGTCCTTTTAAGGGTTTGTATCAAAGCGTTGAAGCCCGCGGCCGCCTCGAGCAATTTATCTAAGTAAAAAAATATCAAAAGTTTTAATTGTTTGAGTGGCAGTGATTTTGCCTTTTAGGTGGGAATTATACAAA
Organism: Acleris cristana; assembly: GCA_948252455.1. Classification (NCBI taxonomy): domain Eukaryota; kingdom Metazoa; phylum Arthropoda; class Insecta; order Lepidoptera; family Tortricidae; genus Acleris; species Acleris cristana. Next base: position 12,966,339 of record OX411782.1, on the reverse strand, counting down.
CAAAGTATTATAATTAGATAACCAATACTATTGCTTCTTGCAAAACACTTATCTAAATGAACACAATAGCATATATTTTATCAATTAAAACCAGATAACAGCATTCAATTCCCGCCAGTATCAACCTCATTGTTGCGGCACAATGCCTTTAAATACATCCCACTATAGTTAACAGGTCCGAGACGCGTATGGCCCTTGGCCATGATCTTTAAATTGCCTGGGCATAGTCCTGCGAACAGGTTGGGAGCAAAAAAGGTTAAAGTATGCTCCTGAGGGGGGGCCGGTGAGCAGCGGGGAGGGGGGGCTAATGACAGGGGCGGCTGCGCCTGCGGCTACCGCGCGCAAATTGATGGCTGCGCCCTCTCTGGACGATACCTTACCTTTGCTCCCGGCTAGTGATGCGCCGCTCGATAAATTGTGACAAGCACGCTCCGAGAATTATAGATCGGTAGTGCTAGTTAAATAAAGTTTGCGCGATCTGAATGAAGGGTAATGGCGGGTTGGTGGTGTGATTTATGTTGAATTTAAATTGTTGTTTTAATATTTATAATCTTGTTATGATTTAAATATTTTTCAAGTACTATTTTAATATTGTTTAAATGTTATTTTCAAAACTAAAGCAAGTAATTGATTTGTAACAATTTATAACTCCATTCGTTGTACCCAATTAATAAATCAGTTTGTATTGATAAGACACCTACCTATAGAACTGTCCGACTGTTTAACTAATACATTAAATTGACACAACAAAACTCCAATATAATTACCAGCCACCGCCTTTCAAGTCACGCCCTTGGACATACCGATATAATGGCCTCTATCGATATCGATAATCAACAAATTCCTGACCTCACTATCCAAAGGCATTACGCCATAAAGATTGCTATTAATTTTAAAGCATCGAGGCACTGGCTTATATTTAGAGCTGACGGTGCACGGCTGAACGTAATTATAATCTGAGACCATCGCCATTTCTTTCTTTTTCTTTTATAAAAGTAAGAGGTAAGGGGTCATAAGACGGGGTTTTTTAACAATTGTCGTTTTGGTGCATTGTGGGACTTTCTAACTTTTACTTCGCGATGTCTATTTAAGTTTTAGTGTCTACTTTCAATGAGTAGGCAATGTGTCACGAGATTGCATTATGTACCTAATTGTACAAATTATTATCACTTAGCTTTTAGTCGATACTCGTGGCAATTAGGAGACTAGGAATACACAAGTTGCATTCTGAGATAAATAACGACTGAAAAAAAAACAGACTGAGGCGACTTGGGCGAATGGACAACTGATTACGTCATTTTCTACACATTTTTTTTCTAGTCATTACTACTTTTGAGAGCTTGAACATGTCTAGCACTATAGAGCGTCTATTTTAAATTGATCTACGTGATAAGACGGTGCTAAAAAAGTCACATAAAAAGCGTTAACGGTGACATCACTTAAACTAATAAATTAGTACGTATCTACGGGTAAAATTTTATTTACGATGTAAAAAACAGTAAAGTCATAATAAGCACCGACCGAGTACACCGTGTAAGTGGTTCTTGCTAAACAAGGCTACATTTCAACAATATAGTAGCGTCATAACATTACTGTCAAAACTTTTGTTGTTCCGACCGCAAGAGCGGCTCATTCTGTAACGAGAAAGCTTATCTGCGGGCATCGGCGCGGGAGCAAAAAGCTCGCACAATAATTGGAAAATAGCCTAACGTTCTGTGGGAGTGGCGGGCGTTAGTTACGGCGAGCGAGACAGGCAGCGCCGGGAGCTGTAGGAGCGAGAAGGACGGTAATGCGCAGCTGTGCAGGTGGGCGGGGCTAATACGCCCGAGTTCGACCGAACGCTTCCGAATACAGACGAATTGAAAACGCCCAGTCGCTGATCTTCGCGCGTTTGTGCCCATTTACACTGGAGCTTTGATGACGTTTGCTTTGAGGGTAGACAGGGTTTTTTCTAGCCTGGTTGTTTACGCTCGGTAATCCTAACAATGTTTGAGCAATGCGGGTCCATTACTAGTTTGTGTCAGAGTAACATGTGCTTATTCGTACAATGGACGGAGTCCCAGACACGCGGGATTGCGATATCCTTTATAGAGGGTAATTAGTTTGCTGGAGATTTGTGTAATCGCTATTTCTGGGTAATTTCTGTTTCGATTGCGGTTTCTATTTTGCAACTTTGTGCAAGTGTGATAGATAGTTAACTTTCATAATCAAAGATGAAATTGAATTGGATCTGTGATATTTTTGTCTTGTTTTGATTTTTTCAGTTCTTCACCGATTTTCACCGAAGAGTAGTTTCTATGTTCGACTGTATGTGTGTTACTTTAACTGTATTTTAAGGTTATTTTGGTTAGTCAGGGGTGTGTGACGTCACATGCAGGCCGTTACCTACAGATAAACGAGTTTGGGCCCCATCAACGCCGCACCCGAAGGTTACGGAGGTTCAAAACGCGCAGTTAATTACGAGGGCCCAGTAGTGGCGGTTCGACTCCCGTTAACCAAACACCGACCGTTAGTTAAAGCTCTGTTAACTCACGTTTATTGCTGTTGGTTTAAGGAGGTTTTGACTGAGTGCGAGCTAAGTGGTTTTAAGTGGTGTTCGGGTATTTTTAGCCGAGTTTTAAGACGACTTTTAAAGGCTCAGCTGACCTGTTAAACACAAAATTTACATTATCATTTTTTTTAATCTCAAATACTTACTTTTTATTTTTTATTTTTCTTGTGGATAAAAGTTTGTTGTTCTCGCGTTATTTTTATCAGTAAAATAAAGTTTTGATTCTATTTGAAAAATATAATTCATTTTTACCGCCGTTACTAAGACATTTTCTTAGATTTCCATTTCGAAAACCAAAGGTTAAGATATTTAGGAAGTTACACATGTTTTTGATGACGGAGTCAAAGATCCTTTAAATTAAACATTTATTATCTTTTTTCATCCAGTTTCTTGCTTTTCTACCACACGTTACCTACCAACTTTAATTCATGTTTGATTTAGTGTCATCAGGTACAAACAGAAAATCGACCACTTGAAATTATACGTCATTTCAGAAAAATTACCATTTGAAATACAACAAAAAGGAAAATTGTCCATCCTGAATAACATCTAAAATGGAATCATGTCCCATGATAAAATTGTCCAATATGATATTGGTCGAAAAAAATATGTCAACCTTCGCATATTTTCTTAGTTAAGAGTTCTGCTTTGGCTAAGTTTAACTTGTCGTACAATTACTTTAAAGAAACACTGCTAATTCTATGATCTTGCGATATTCTACGCAAAAAATGAAATTTACAAAAGCGGATCGAGGATTGTCCGAACGCCGAAATATTCTTAATATTCGGCGAAGCACGGTCAACTCTAGTTCAGTCAAGCACAGCATATATATTATCTTAAGTGGCTTTGTATTGGGAGTCGCACAAAAGACAGGTGTGAGGCGCGTTTGCGCATGCACCGATGTGTTTGATAGCTGGCCGACTGTTGACTTATGTCGACGACGTCATCAGTTGATTTAACTTATAGCCTTAAACTTGTAGATCTTCATGTTTGTTCGATACCCAGCTGTTTATTCGATAAAAAGTATTTTATATCAAATTTAATATGGTTAGTAATATAATTATGGCGAATTGGTTGACTGAAAAAAATCTGTCCTGTACAGCCCATAATACAAAAAAAAACTAAAAATTGACTTTTTTTTAAATTGCTTTTGCTTGTTTAATAGACCAATTACATACATATGAAGCCTATTATAGAATATGCCTATTATAGGTTGACTATTTTTTCTCATCATAACCATTGGGTAGGTAGGTAGGTCGGTACTAATAATTTGCACTAAACCAAACGTTTGCATATTCTATAGGCTTCATACTTTCGATTAGTATGTAGTTGGTGTATTAAACAAGCAATAGCAATTTTAAAACAAAGTTCAGGACTGAAAATTTTCAGTCAACCTATTCGCCATATATTACTTTCCATATTAAATTTGATATAAAATACTTTTTATCGAATAAACAGCAGGGTGAAGGTCGTCTCCTATACCGATCTTAGACCATAAGAACGTCGCCTGACTGACTGTCAACTCATCATCGTGCGTAAGGTACCGGGATCGAATCCCAGCGGTCGCCATCTACCATTACTCTATGCTCTTACGGTGAAGGAAAAACATCGGGAGTAAAACTGCACATTGAAACAGCTGTCTAAGAGTGCATTAGCACAAAAAATGCTAAAGGGTCGGAGTGAATTCAACAGAGCCCATCTGTTCAAAGATATGGATAAGGATTACCTAATGTAGAAACTATTTAGATTAATTGTATCAAAAGGCTTGTACAATGAGATCTAGGTAAGGATTAACATACGCATACGACTATGACTTCTACGAGCTATGTATGTACTATTACTTAAGTAGATACATAGCTAAAGTCCAAGACTCAGAATTAAATAATCGCGTTAATTTCTTTAAAAAAATTGCCTTTACCGGGGAGCAAACCCTGGACCACTAGTTTCAAAAGTACCTAAGGCTTACTAACAACTGATGCATAAAATAAATAATTAAATGCGTCTAAGTAAAATAAACTTAAACTTTGTATGTTCAGTTGATATTTTCGTGTATTTTTTGAGTACCTTCATATTAATTTAAATATTTAATCAATTACTGTAAATACTGTCTCGTATTTTTTTTATATGAGATAAGGCTTTACTAAATAATGTATGTAAACTGGTATCAAGTAAATCCATAATATCTCATCAACGTAATGTAAGATTATAGATTAAAATAGATCATAGATTCGTTTCAAAAATACCAAAAACTCTAGCTTAATTAATATAAAATGTTGCAGTACCTACTTAAGAAGCTATTCAATGCAATATCATTGACACAAAAGAAAATCCACGGCAACGGATTTTCATCCTTCATCGTATTTTAGATGCCCTTTTCCCTTCTCTACTTGTTCTCCATCCCTTCCAAACCAGCAGTTTCTCCAAAGCATTCAATTTCAACGAGTAGTTCTAACATAGATGCGATATAGATAGCAGTAATACAGATGTGCTATAGATGCCTGTGCCTGTGGTGAAACAATCTAGTTGTATCATCGGCGGAATAGATACTATCGCGGCTCGTGCCACTTGTAAACTCGATAGGGATGGGCTACAGTCGATATGACGATGTCGAATTTTCTTTCAATTATTTTTGAGTTTGTAGGTTTTAGTTTTGATGCCATGATTAGAGAAAGATTAACAATAAGGGTAAGTGTATAATAATATAGTACTAGTAAGACTTTAATAACAGTGCATGTTGTGGTAAAAATCGTCTTAACTCCAAAGGTTACTGTGCGCTATAACCGCCTCATGCTGTTGTGATTACTATCGAATATCAAATGTTAAAAAATAAATTAACGGTCTAATAAGTTTCCAGTACCTAGCGTTAATTGGAGGCTTACTTCTATTTCGCTTGGGGACCTGAAGGAAATTAACATCGGTTTAGGATAAAAATAAAATATCGATATCGGCATGATCTGCATAGCGCCGGCGCAGCACTAGCGGCGCACGAGTAGCGGTCGCGTGCCGCAGCCCTCGAAGAAAGTGGCCACGGACGCTTAGATATATTACTCCGTTTACAACGTTTATTATCTATCATTGCTTTCTAGAGATAGCTCTTTTTACGGCGATTTTGTTTCCTGCCGCTAAAGGCGTAAGTTAGTCATGTAGTGCATGTAATGGCGGATGGAAGTTGATTAGAAGATCATTAGGATGTACGTTGGAAATGTCAGATGTGATGACTGATGGCGTTTATATAGTTGGGACAATAAGTACCTATACTTGTACAGGACGTGTTTTTTTATACGATGCGGCCCTTGTCATTTTGATGACCGGTAATAAAAAAGCGTACAACGACAATCTATATGGATTGGATAAATAAAAAAGTATGCTCATTAAAAACAAAAGCCGATCAGAAAGCGTATAAATGAGAAGTAAAATTCGTGACGACAAAGTACGATTTCATCAAAGGGAATAATGATCTTAATATGAACCGTGACAGGTCATGTCCGCTGCGCATGCGTCTAAGTGAGTATGTAAATCGGTGCTTGATATGAACGGACTTGTCGGAATACGCCTCTATGCAGTCATGTCGTAAATTAAGGTACACGTATGTAACTACGACAGTAAGTTGACGGTTTAGGGGCATGATTTTATTTATGAGACGTTTTGACTTGCCTTCGAATAAAACTCTTGCGCGAAGCATGGCTGATTTTGCCCTATCCAGAAACACAAACACCCTGTAAATTTTGCTTTAGTGTGTATAAAATAAAAACCGCTACAAATTTTGCTAATATTTAAAAATATTTAATTAAAATGAAAAACAGCCAAAGATCTGTAAATCGGTAATAGGTTCGCGATCCCAATACAGCTAAAGCGTGATCAAATGATTTATACAGGCACCCGCTTAGTGTAAAATTTGTTAACACGCCGCGGTAGAGAAAATACTTGTATGTTGGAAATACTTGAGAGTTTAAGTGGGATCTAGTAAATGCATTAGCGGGTTATACAAAGAATGGACGCAGTAAGCCGGTATCGCTAATACATGGGATCTTGGCGAGAATTAACATTGAATACTGATTTTAACCAGAAATAGTCAGTGCGAAGTAGCTTTTAGAAGTATTCGGTTTATGGTGGTAGGTTTTTAACTGATTAATAATTATTATTGCAATTTCATTAGGTATAAATAATTGTAGTCACTTTCAATATGTATGAATTAATACCATTATATAGCAAGTGATAAAAGGGTTGATTTTACGTTACTATTCAACAATTTAGTAAAACAAATGCAAAAAAGGATATTCTATCGTCGAATCGTACGTTTATTCATACTTGCATTTGCACAAAAACTAAATAAATCATGCGCATAATTAATTCGTAAATTAAATAATACAAAAGAAAAATTAAACATCAAAAGAGATATATTACAAAACCAGACTAAAAAAGCTAATTGCCGATATCAACCTCAAACACAAGCAGGTCATCTTACTAAGTCCTCGGTAGCAGCTGTGTAAGTGCTGTATAATAGCGCTTATAGTGGCTATTAGGAGCTTTCATCGGATAACTGGTCCAGGGCAGCCGTATAAGGGACGCGGATGTGGTCGCGGAGGATTGGGGCGCGCTCATTAGTACCTCATTCAAATTGGAGCATACAGGTGTTCAACGTTTGAACAAGAATTTGAAAGATTAGGCAACGGAAAATAAACACCCTTTGAAATTATTAATTTTATATAATAAGAACTTTGTTCAAAATAAAACATACTCGAAGGACTTCAGTTACAACTTGTTAGCCATTTATTATATCTCGTACGTTAGTTAGTCTGTTTGTCTGTACTGAATACGCATCGGTACTTTATTTGCGTTGGTCTCTTGTCTTACAACGCATTAGTGTCGGTTGGAATTTATTATAATCGACTAGCTCTGCTGGATCTTATTTATTAATACTTGCAATAATTATTAGGTAAGTAGCTGAGTAAGTTTATGACGGTTAAGTGTTTTAAGATCGTATTACAGACCATTTTATAGCTTTGAAAACTAATGATCTATAAAATTTAATTATGCTCCCGTTTGAATTGTGATTGAGAAAGTAATTTTTTTCCACGGATTATTTAATATGTCTTTTTTTGTAACTAGGTGTTTACAAAATGACTATCTATGAAAAACGTTTTTAGGTTATCTTTTCGAAGGGTACAGGGTTAAGAAAATATTACCAACAAATCACGTTAGCAGGTAAAACAGTGTATAAATCTAGCCGCTACACCCACTGCGCGCCGATCCAGATTTTATCGTGACACTGGCCGCTTTGTGGTGTCCGGACGCCAAATGAAGTGTAGCCGTTGCCCGTTCTGATTTTAAGACGATAAATATTCCATTTTCAAAAGTGGCCTCCAATTTTGAGGAAATACGTTTACTTTATAAATTGCCAGTTATCATTGTAGTACAAAATCGAACAGAGTTTCGAAAACTATAGTAGTTTTTAATACAAATAATCATCAAGCAATATTTTTGCGGCCATTAATTTATTGTTTTATAAACACGCCATGTTTAAAACTCGAAGTTGTACGTTGCATCAGTATTATAAACGATTACGCTCATCAAAACAAGCGTGGTCGATAAAAACAAGTGGGTCCCGTAAAAACAAGTGAGTCGATAGCGGGCAAATAACGCCATCGATTACATGTTAGCAACAACCATGCTACCTTCTGCCTTCAACGCATCCGGACCCAGTGGAATTAGACAGGGCTGACACATGATATATGTAATACTGGCTCCACGCTCTTCCTTCCCGCAATATAGGCACAGTCTTGGACCCAAGCTGCTTGCGCATAGCAATAAGTTTGCGGGTTGGAGCTAGAATCTGTGAACCTCATACTTGCACGTGCGGGAAGGAAGTGAGTGAGCTGGGACGACATGGCCTTTCATGCTTTAGAAGTGCCGGCCGTTTGTACCGGCATGGCACAATTAATGATCTGATCCGTCGTTCGCTTGCCACTGCCTCTGTACCAGCTGTCCTGGAACCAGCAGGTTTACATAGAGACGATGGCAAGCGACCAGACGGAGCTACATTGGTGCCGTGGAAACTGGGTAGGGCACTGGTGTGGGACGCGACGTGTGTTGACACATTCGCCCTGTCCCACGTCCAGTCAACCCGTAATCGGGCCGGTGCAGCAGCTGATCAGGCCCAAACCAACAAGCGCCGCAAATATTCATCATTATTAAATAATTATGAATTTGTGGCGCTTGCAGTGGAGACCATGGGACCTTGGTCAGCTGATATGAAAAGCTTTATTAAGGCCCTGTCATCCCGGCTCATAGACACCTCCGGAGATCCTAGAGCTGGTGCTTACCTCTCCCAAAGGATTGGGCTAGCTATCCAGAGAGGTAACGCAGCCAGTGTCATAGGGACCATGCCGCGAGCGGACCTGCTAGAGGGGGTGTTCTTTTTATAGTGGTGATTATTATTTACGTCTTTAATATTTGAGTAGCTTAGTTTTTATTTTAATTTAAATAAGTTTAGTTTTAACTTTTAATTGTATTATGTAATTGGTATATTAAACATGTAATACTGAATACTGCAATTATTATGTTTTGTAGATACCTACTAAGCAAAACATACAAAAGGGGAACACATGCCAATTCCGATTTATTGTTTTTCATTTTTCATTTTGCCAATGCTATGTATGTTGGCTATCTTTTATTTAATGGATAATTTAATTGTTATACACTTGGGAGGAATGAAATCGAGCCACTTAGTACTGAATTTCCATAGAAAGTGGAGCGATTTCTTTGCTCCCAAGTATATGTAGGTAAGGTTGGGTGCAATACCCAAAAATAAGGTCTTCAAATTAAAATACGTTTGGAATTATGATAACTCTGCATTTGGCATTCAATTAAATGTGCATTATGACTCTTTGAAATGTAGTGTACCCCCTACAAATTATTTCAGTCACCTTCGCAATGTTCAAGCAAGCCAACGCACGAACAAGCATCGCTACTTGACCAAAGCTATTTATGAAAATTGCTCCAAATACGGTTCAATTATCAAAATTCCGTTTTACAAATTTCTAACCCAGATTGCTCGCTATCAATATTCTAGCCCAACGGTATTCCTCGAAACTAGCGAAACACATTACGGTCGTGTACAAGCGTATCTCGCACCCCTGATCGGATCAGGCGATCTCTCTTTAATTATATTGTTATACCGACCGCCGGTCTCGAGGTCGTGAGGTTACACCAAATAGATTATCTCAGATGAGACTGCTGCCGCTCTGTGAATAGCCCCTTTCATATCTCTTGTATCGGATTCTTTACCCGAGCCCGCGGGTCATTATCGTTAGCTTTGATTGCTTTTTGTAATTTGGAGCATTCAGTTATTTGGGGAATTCTCATTGTGGCGGTTTCAGCTCGTGTTGCGATTGGATGTGTAAATGTTGGTTACAAATTGGTTGATTTGTTTTGTCAGTGTCAGAATACATCATAGTATTAGTGGTAACACGACGGATGAATGGAGCGGAAATGATCATAGATTTATTGTAAGTTATTGTTAAATTTAAAAAATACTATTGACTGTTCAAAGAACTGAGCAATGAATGTAAGAAAAGAATTGCGACAAAGTTGTTGGTCAATCTGAGATAAGTCCTAACCAAACCGGTGTTGGAGTTGTCTAATAACAAAAGCCCCACATCAATGCGTATAAGTATGAAAGTGCTAAATGTTTTAATGCCAGTTGTCAAGTAATCAAATCTGGTTATCTTAAGAACTCATTAGTTTGAGAAGCCTTGCACAATATGAAAACAAAGTAATTTATACACAGGGTGTTGAAATATTCTGCCAACATTATAATGTAGTACCAACAAAATTAACGCCACCTGTATGCAGCTCAAAGTAAGTATTACTGACAATGAACTGCAAATGCTGCTACATGCAACCGCGACAAAAATACCGCAATCATATTAATATTACACGAGCAAAAAATACTACGTTTCGTTTGCATAATAATACATCTGTGGTCGCGCGCACCTGCCGAGTGCCATTAGGCGCACGCGCACAAATGCTCTAATCTTACGCATTGTTCAAAAAAACGTCCATTCAGAAGCACGCATGCGCCTCGGGCTTGACGATGACCCGGTTTGAACTGGATGACGGTGGTTTGTAGGTATGATATGTGGTCTTTTCGTAGGTATTAAAACTAGAGCCGTATTTTTTAAGCAATTAAAAAAGCGTCAGGCAGCCCGGAAAGATTAGTTATAGTGTTGCTTACCCAGCACCCATGTTTTATTTTTGTATAGACATATGATATGACGCACCGTATGCGTCATTGGCAGTGAATGCGTTTAAGAAATGATAAATTATGAGATGTGGTTTTTTCTGTTTATGAAATGATTTGTAACATGGTCTGTTTTCTAAAGCTACAATCGGCTGATAAATCCTAAACCATTTTTTTATTAGCTAGCTAATGTGCCTCAATTTAATCTTAATGGTTTATAAAAGTCATAATAGAAAGAAAGAAGATTATGGTAAGCAAAAATATAGAGTAATTGAGCAATCCAAATACATATTCACACAGTAAAATGAAACACCGGTACTGGTCTAATTGGTCTAGGGTTGGGTTGCAAGCTCGCCTAACCAGCTAGACTGGCCTGTACAAAATGTCAACTAGTGTTGACAAGTTTTATTTGTAAGCTACATGCAGTATAATAACCACTTCTTACAACAAATCAAGTAAACTAGCCAGTCATCAAATATGTAAAGCCAAATCATAATAGGTATTATTCGCTGAATAAAAATATATTTTTTAACAAAGGATTGGTAACAATTATGACTGGCCACATGACCAAAAACCTGGATGCCACGTCAGTTTAACTTTTTAAAACACAACAGTAATGAACTAATGACAGATACCTTTAATTAGTTATAATCTGTGATTATAGGTACACATGTACGTCAATTTTATCATGCAAGCTCTATATTATCAAACATGTGCTAAATTTCTATTCCAAAATTTCGCCATAGGCCAACAAAAGCTGGCAAGTACTGTCATTAGCATATTAGTGAAGAATACTTATCGATAAACAATCGGGTGCTCGGGGCATGGTCTAACCTCGCATACGCTTGACATTTAGCCCGAATGACCTTTCGGCTATTTTCGGGTTGACTCGGCTACTCCTACGTCTCATTATTCAAAACATTATCTGTAGCTATTTACCAACTTAACTTTGCTGTTGGACAAATTTTGAACTAATATCGCTACATATATTTTTCCAGTGTATTGTTCAATGACAGCGCCGCTGTTAGGTGCGTGGGTAAATTTGTTATGCGGCCCACGGGCGGCGCGCCCACTCTTAGATAAACTAGATCTTGTATTGATGTATTGTTGTCAAGTTTTTTGTGACAATCTAGTTTGAGATTCTTTGTGCTTCGTAAGGTATGATTAGAAGCATCTTTCTTAGTTTCAAATTTAGTGATTAAGTAGGTAGGTGTTTTTGAACACCATTATAATAAAAAAGGGCTCCTAAATATATATGATTTTAATAACATTCCGGAAGAGTAGAATGCAGCTATTTTGGTCGTGTGTTTTTATCAAACGAGATTTCTTTGATTAACTTGTAATCGAGTTACTAGTTCAAGCTTTAGAAATCATTATCGAACCAACTCCCATTAACCTCTATAATTGCGACAAAATCATTTGAATTTATATTATCGTATTAACCTTATCACTTTCGACAAACATATAACAGCCCTATTTGGGAACCAAATTAGTATACACCTTAATTAGTGTAAGATAAGACAACACTTTATTACTAGTTCTCGTATACTCGTAATATTATTATAATCAAGTAATTAGTATTGAAAATAACTTTTATAAGAACGCATTGGGCTCTTAACGAAATCGTTTAATGACGTCATGATCGTGACATTTCACGATCCTTAGATAACGATGAAATCACTTTTTCTGACCCGCTAATGGGGCATTTAAATATCTTGATACTTGAAAGGACAAATGCGCTTTAACCAACCAGCCATGCAATGCAAAAAATACTTAAAAAATCTATTTAAATGGCAATCGTGGGTGCTAAATATTTTGAGAGCCAGGAGCCAGCCAGCCAGGCACTCCGTATGTTGTTAAGCGCAACCATTTATTGTTAGAGGTAGTTGTTTATGAAAAGCATTGTTAGAGTAAAATGAGAAGCAAATTATTCAAATAAAATTAAGCGTAACCTATCATCTATAATAATTTAATATGAAACTAAGTACCGATTTAAAACTAACTCTTACAGTACCTAATTAATATAAAATGAAATCTTATTAAGCGTATCGTAAAGAAGAGGACAGGGAAGCACTTGTCTACATCTATAAAGTGGATAATTACAGTTTGAATAACGTAATCGTCTCAATTACATAAAGGTAACATCTCTACGAGAAAAAGTTGACTTGAAGTGTCACTATAGAACCGGAATTCGGAAGCCACGGTAATTTATAAGATGCGGTGGAAAAGAAAGCTAATTTATTGACATCTGGCGTCGTGTCGTTAACGTGGTGTCGTTAGTTTAATGTTTACAATTTGTACTGTTGTATTTGTTATTAAAAGTAAGTTTAGTGATCAAAACTGTTAAAAAAATGGTATGGTGAGTTAAAGTGGCACTTCACAAGGTGATAATAGGTTAAGTTCGAAACGTAATTTTATACGACAAAGCTAAATAAAAACGTGACATGTTTAAATTTCAATTTAGATTAAATAGGTAAATTATGGTTACTTGGTTGAAATTGGAATAAAGTCCCAAGTACATGAAACTGAGTTTGCCTCGAACAATATAATTATGTAATAATATAATATAAGTTTACGGTTATCTGTTCAAATGAACACAGCCTAATCTTTATTGGACAAGTTCCAGTGGACTAAAGTGCATCGCAACCGCGTTTAATTTAGCGTCTATTAAGGGCCCCAGGGCTGCAGGGCGTGGAATAACAAACGCAGGCGCTGGTTAGTCCTGCGGGCGTGCTTGCGCCGTTATGCTTGTAAAGCGAGCCATAGATTGTCCAACTTGCCAATAGTTAATACAGGTTGAAGGTGTGTTTTGTAAATCATTCTGTTTTATTACGTTGGTACCACTGGTCTAGGTGAGAAAAACCAGAAATGAAGCAAGTGGGATGTGGTCTTGAATGTGGTGAGCCAACACAATAATGGGTGGTACCTTTTAAATGCCAGTTGCAATTGTCAGTTGTTTTTACAGGTGCATAACCGCAAGGTCGAGGCAATTTAGCGATCATGTTTGATATTCGTAAGCTAATCAGGTATGGGATTGGGCTGGTCTGTTCACGTTTACCGCAAGCCAAGTTCAATAGAAACCAAGCCTCAAAAAAAGAAGACGCATATAAAAATGAGATGGCTTTCTATCGAACATTGGCTTAATATACTCCGTTTGATTAGGTACTTAAAAAAGTGTAAACAATCCAAACCACGTGGCATTGTTAAACAGCCAATCAAAAATGTTTTATCCAGGGGGCGTACTTTTCATACCGTTGACGCAAAAATGACGTCACGCTACATAGAGTATGATTCCAAATGATTTTATTGTAATTATTAACCAACATTTAATCGTGTAAAAATTAGTTAAGTAATCTGTTACCGCACAGAAAAATAAATACCTACTTCATACCTAAAATGTAAGTGGAAACTATTTGATTGAGAACGGCAGTAGCGAAAATCATCGGGTAACACAATCATTTAAAAAATATTATTTTACTTTGTAATAAAAAAATATATGATTAAATAGTCATAAATAAAATTATGGCATTGACGTTCATAATAAAAGAAAATTGACTCAATTCGGCATTTTTAGTAATGAGTACCTAGTGAAATAAAAATTGATGCCGCCGTGATCTGTATTTTGATTGCGATTAAGCTGTATTTAACTATAATTATTTTACCGCTTCTAATTTTTTATTTTTTATTTGTGCCAGTTAATATATACCTAAACACCTGCCAAATGAAAGCAAAGCACCCTGTGTGTAAAATTTCGTCATTTTGACGTCATCGGCATCAAAAGTACGCCCCCAGGCCCCTATTTCACCAAGTTACAATTGTCAATGACATATGTCTGCTGATAATTCGACAAATGTCATATGACAGTTGTCATGTGACAGGTGACAAGTAGACAAATTCTCAATTTTATTTCTATGGACGTACATAATTTTCTACAATTACAGTGTAACCATGATAGGCAACTCGTGACAATTGTCCATAATTTAATTTAAGGACAATTATGTTGTGAATCAATGTAAATTTTTCCAAGTCGACATATTTGCAAATTTGTCGGTAATTATTGACATGAGATTAGAGCTGTGTCAGGCTTGCGTTACAATTGTAGTGTTTTCATTACAATGTTTTTAATCAAGGCACTTTAAAAAATGGTGCACGAAAGGAATTGCTTGTTCGCGAAATGATTTACTTATATGTAGCTATAATCGCGGGAAATAGTTCAATAGTTTTTAGTAAGTTTCATGCAAAGTGATCAAAGGTATTCGTACTCAGCCAGTGATTTAATATACCTATCTATTTAAAATTAAAGCGGTTCTTGAGCGTACGTTCAAAAATAAATAACCAATTTATAATAAACCATCAGTGTACTTAATTAAGTATTAATTTTTGTAATTGGTAATTATGTTTACTTGGATATACTCGAAAACGCTCGCTTCAAAAACACACGTACTTTGAAATTAAAAAAATAAACAATGGCTAGTATCAATAAAAATACATTTTCTCAAACAGGGTCGGAAAGGCATAAAAACCGGACAAGGCGAGTCGGACTCGCCCACCGAGGGTTCCGCACATGACACGGTTAACTCAATTCAAAATTTGCACAGCCGCCGTTCCTTGCATAAAGACCCTGTTTTTTTTGTGATTTAACTAAAAATGTACAGATTTCAGATTTTTTCCTATACTTGTAGTAAAAAACTGGTTAGTTGCCAAATTTCATAGTTCTAGGTCAATGGGAAATACTCCATATATTTCCCTCGAGAGTGTCGAAATACACGTTTTTTGCGACATAAACGGCCGTATCTTTTTTTTACGTAACTGTAGAAGAATGATTTTTTTCACAGCTTCAAGGGACTGTAGACCGAAGTATATGGTTTTAATTTCAACTCGATACCTTCACGCGTTTTCGCGATAAAGGGTCTTGACAGACGGACAGACGGACAACAAAGTGATCCTATAAGGGTTCCGTTTTTTCCTTTTGAGATACGGAACCCTAAAAATTAATAAAAAAACTTTCAACCTAGGAGAAAAACAAGCGTAGAAAAAAACCTACCTAAAACCTATAAAAAAACTTTTTTCTTTCTACAGTTTTTTTTAAGTGAGAATAACTGCATATAGTCGACAAGACTGAGGAAACTATCCATACAGCCAAGCTAACCGCTCTCGATTATTGAAAAAAAGTGTGTATAATCATAAAAATATTAAATAAATATTAAGGGACGATCTCACACATAGTGTGTTGCATTTGTTGAGCGATTGATTAAAATAAATAAAAATTAGTTTGGCCACTCCAAAGTAATATAATAATTGTTGTTGTATAATTGTGGACTAACTAGGCGGAAATGGTGGACGCCTGTCATCAATCAACATACGGTTGATTTAAACGTTTAATAATGTAATGACAACGCGACAATTGTATCAGGATTTTTACAATTTCCAATTCACTATATAAAAATGTCATCTTTTTTTCATTATTGTCGCACCTGTCAGCGTGGTTTAATAATGTAGAGTTTTGTGAAACAACACTTATCGTGACTACTCGACAATTATCACCTGATTATTACAATTGCCGTTTCATGAAATACAATTGTCACATCATTTAGACAATTGTCGCACTTGTCAAGCTTGGTGAAATAGGGGCCTGGACTTTTATCGAACTTTGACGTATCAGTGTTCTGCTTCTATTGGCTGACGAATGTGGTTGTTTTGTTTACATTTTTATAAGTACCTAAACAAACGTTGTATAAGTAGATACATTCCGTAAAGACTGGGCTCAGAAGGAATTGGGGAGAGCTCTGAGGGAGGCTTTTGTCCAGCAGTTATAGATAAGATATAATTTGATACACATATTTAAGGTTCCCTGCTGTTTTTGAGAAAAGGTTAAACGGACAAGCGTAATCATGCAAATGTGTAAAACTTGCATAAACAAAGATGGCGGCCATGTTTATCACATTCGGTCCCGGGCTTCCTAATTTCTATATTAATAGGACCCAATATAGTTTCTGCGGCACAGAATGCGTTAAAACGTTACATGCCAGCGACACGCTTGCCATATTAGAATTACGTACAAATACTATTAGTTGGCAGTGGAGGTGTAATCGGGGATCTGCGCGGGCGCAGCCGGGCGCGTGCGCCGCCGGCGCTGCGGCTCCTATACTCGTTTACTGTATTTATTGAAAAATATTCCTTCTCTTTGCAAGGCCACTGTTGTAGTTACTTGAAGCTTTTATGGACGTCAAATTCATTACGAATAGTAGTGATACAATTTCCAAACCGCATTTTTATTCATACTGCATTTAGGCATTATATCGTGGGTAGGATAGTAAATAAATAAATAAAAGGGGACAATCTTACACAAATTGACCAAGTATCAAACTGAGTTCTAGGCTTGTACTATAGGTACTAGACAACAATTAATAACGTACTTACATACATAAATACGTAGATAACATCCAAGACTGCGTAACAAATACTCGCGCGCATCACACAATAATTGGCCCTTACTGGGATTCGAACCCGGGGCCGCTTACTTCGTAGGCAGGATCACTACTCACTACCAACTAGACTAAACGTGTCGTCAAGAATGGTTATTGAACTTCCAAATCTACAGCACTCTATGCTCAGGGTTTCACGATATTAATCATTAGACAGAAAAAAAACCGGTCAAGTGCGAGTCGGACTCGCGCACCGAGGGTTCCGTATTGAAGATAATATGCTTGGTAACCGCAAAAGAAAATACTCATTTTGTTATAAGCTTTATTTTCCAGGCAATAAGGTCGATTTTGACTAGCCTAAATTTTAATACAGATTTTCTTAGTTTTTTCGTTATTTCTCAAAAACTGTAAATAATGAACACTTCATTTTATTTTTCCCAGAAAATATAAGTAATTATCTATACGTCAGGATTTTTTTCAGAATTTTTGATTAATAAATTTCGGAGAAAAGGGGGGGGAACGGTCATTTTTTGTACATTTTTGGCTATAAATCAAAAACTAAATCACAAAAAAAATTCAAAAAAATAATTTTGAAATGTGCAGATTAAGACCTTTCATATGACACCCTATTTGCTATAATCGAACCACTTCCATTTTTGAACCCCCCATTCTAGACCCCTTTTCAATTATTAATAAAATTAATTTCATATTTTTTTTACTACAAATAGATGCGGGCAAGCAAGTTGTACAACTATGCCCAATTTCAAGTTGATAGCATTTGTAGTTGCTGAGAAAACCTGCTGTGACATACAGACAGACAGACAGACAGACAGACAGACAACGAAGTCTCACCATAAGGGTTCCTTTTGTACCAATTTGGTACGGAACCCTAAAAACGGCATCTGGCATAGATTTGAAAGCGGGAACTATGAGCTTTTTGTTTAACAATTGACTCCTGTTAATTAGGCAATTCACTTGACTTACTGCATTTATATTTTTGCCCTACACTAAACAAAGTGGTCTGTTCTGTGACGGGTTTATTATCGGAAAACATAACTTAGAAATTATACTTTACTTTCACTTGAAAGTGCATATTGATTATAAATTGTAAAACTATAAACCGTGAAATGATATCGGCTGGAACACTGTCATTGAGGGGTTAAAAGTCTGCAATCTCGAAGGACTTGGCGGGCGACGCCGCGCGGTATTACATACTTTTAAAACAGTACCATCATATTTCGTAGTACTACAGAGTTTGTGTTCGATTGTTCTGACTTATGAGTAGGTAGTGTTAAAGACAGGATACTAAAAAACTGTACGTTATGCGTTTTTATGACACATTATGTCACCGAAATTTCGAGTGACTAAAAGTTCACTAGGACACTATTTGCAGCATTGTTTGCTAAAATTTAATGCTAGTATTGAACCAAGTCCTGAATTTTATTTACAATTTCTTAAGCAGTTGTAAGCATGTTTCTTTTAGAATATGACGATCCTTGAAGGTAAAAACATCTTTGCTCCGTATTGTTATCCTACTTCATTTTTATTCAATGGTATAAATGAGTGTAGTATATTTCAAAAAAACTTTACTTGTTCTATTTAAACTAACATAAAGAAATAAATATCATTCAGTAATTTACTCATACCCCGTAATTTGTATATATTAAATCCCGATTTCATTTAAGCAAACGTCCTTCAACAAAAAACAATTTTAAATGTGTCGCACATGATTAATGTTGTTCATATCTTACTGCTCACCCTCTGTCTACTGTTCCATAACTGTTGTAGTTATGAGAGCTCGTCTTGGGGGGTATCTGCATTGATAGTCATAGAAAATGTTACCGATATCAAGGGACGTCGCCCGCGCAGAAATAAGCTCGCAGCTTTAGTACTAGCTCCTTGTACCACATATTAAAATTATAGTTGCTGGCGGAAGATGCAATATACGGCATAATTAAGTTTTTCAAGTGCTTTGGTGCGGTTACGTATAGGATCATGGCAAATTGTAACATAAATTTATGCAGCTCTTTGGTTATCGCTTAATTGGACTTCATGGACATATTTATTATGCAGATTAACTTAGCTTTTGCACCGAAGGAGTAAGAGTTAAGTTTGTCATTAAATCTACGTTAGAATTATGTTGTCATTGCACAATTAACATATATTAGGTTAACATGTAAAAGTAGTAGAAAGTTTTGTTGTTGTTCTTTTTTTCAGTTATTTATTTCACAATATATGTATGATTATACCTAGTAGTCTATCTAGTACTCATGGTACAAACCTACAGTTTCGTTTAGGACAGCACAATTGGGTCAATTTGTTTGACATTGTCCCCTGACATATTTTTTTGCCCACTTTTGTGTCTCACTGTGCTCGGTAAAAATCACTGTTCAGAAATTGTACATTTCAGCCTCTGCTAAAGGAGACATAGTTCTATTCTTGATGTATCGATTGGTAATACGGAAGTCATCAAACACTTCTCTGAAACTAGTTCTATCGACCAGACGCAGTTACTGCTTCCGTATAACTGCCTATTATCTCAATATATTACCATTAAATCTATTAGGAATAAACAATTCATATATGCAAATCTGCGAACGAGATTATTATATCAAATTGGCGTACGAACGTCGGCAGTGACAGGCAGCAATCTGAAATAATTAAGCTAGAAATGCGGGCTGGCTTGGTGCAATGCTCGTTCGACGTACATCGAGAACTCGATTTAGAGTCGATTCTGGAAAGATATCAAAGAGTCTGGTAGTTTAAAAGAGAGTACGTATTTAGCAGAAGGATTTAGTTACTTTTACCGATGTTAAAACATTTTTTGCACTATCAAAATCATATGCTTTTGACCCATCTCAGTGTTTATACATAAAACAAAACGTCATTAGAATCTTTTTATGCAAGGGAAAGTTACTCGTTCTCACTAGTTATCATTGAAAAATTACTGGATATCGGAAATTTGGTAGGTCTACATGGATGACCCAGGAAAAAGTATTTAGTTTCGACAACACAATACAAATTTCCGCAATATACCAGACGGCACCTTTAATATTGAAGAGTAAACAAACCACGGACCAACTGAGACCATAGCCCGAGGAATGACCCGACAGACCATCAATAGGGTCCAAATCCAGATTACCAGCTCCTTATAAGGCCTACCTGGATCATTTTACAAATGACAGGCGCAATGCTACCAATGCCTTATTTGCTGATTTCATGATAAGTAGAAAGGATATTTTGGAACTGATTTAGATATTGCCGCAGGCAGGCGCGGTCTGCTTGCTGGACTAGACTGACTGACTATGTGGTTAGTGTTTTTTAGTTAGTTAGTATTATTTAGTAGATAAACGTAGGTACTATATGTCTACAGTTCTTGTGTGTAAGCAAGTACCGTCAGTCGAAAAAGTCAATTATTATTCTATCTTACAGAAGCATTGTGTCCAATTGTCCATATAAAGCCACAATCAATTTATTAGGTTCGTAGATTGGTCCTTTATCACTTGACTTTAGGTCTATTCATCACATTATCATCCTAATAGCCAGGCTAGATAAAGGCTATACGTGAAAGAAAGCTAATCTAACCTAACATCAGCAACTAATTGTAACTAAAACGAAATGGCTACTTTTTAAACTTAAGCTCCTGCAGTTCTCAAAAGCAAATTAAATTAACTCTAAATTTCTGGAATAACTATAAAAATTGCGAACATGATTAAATACGCTAAAGTATAAATAAAGCGGCCTATATTCAAGCACTTAAATGCAATGGCAACAATTAAATGGCTAATTGTACGAAAGCAAATCTAATCTCGGATAAGCGGTTAAACGGATTGAAAAGGTCTACTGGATAGGGATGTTTTATCGTTGACTATGTCAGTCAACAAAGGGACAAAACCAGTTGTTAACTGTTAACTATATCTGAAAATGTCTGTAAGTAAAATATGAAAACGCGTAATTTACTTGTTGAAATGATGGGTTCAGTGTTAGCGCACATACGGAATTAGTTGGTTAACTTCATGCGCGCCTCCTGCGGCTTATATACACACATCCAAAATGTCATATCAATGACCAAAAATATTCTTACATTACTCTGATCCTAGAACATTTTTGATGTGAGGAAATAAAGAGGCGAAAAAATAAAAGGCTGGGGATGTTTCCCCTATGCGCTACTGCCTGTAGTTTTTAGGTTATCTCATTCACTTTATTAATTAAGGTTGTTGTTCCTTTCGAATTGATTACAATATTATATTCGCGACGTGTTAAGCTTTTTCTCGCCATCAAAGTCACTATTGATCACCCAGCCAGGAATAAACTGTAAACATCATAAATTGAGACCTAACAGAGAGTGCGATCATTACTGGATTAGATTGCGTCCAGCAATCCCTTTGCCATCCAGCCTGAATAAAATAGACTTTATTTTGTCTACGGAAGAGTGAAGTGGACTGATTAATCACAAACGCAGCGGTACTTTAGTCGGTCCGCGGGCGACGCGACGTCAAGTTGACATTCCTAGGCGATTGAAAGGTCGCAAACTGGTCCACAGATTACCGCCGCCATTACCTAGATGGCGGTGGGCGCAGTGGTCGCGATTACTGGCCATTGGCGGGCCATTGCGGGCCATCCGCGGCCATCTGCCAGATTGCAGGCCATTATGACAGCACGCGCCTCCGCGTCCGTTTGAAGCCGGGGAAAGACAGAAAAATAACAGTATGGAAAACAAATATCTGAAGAATGGATAAAAGCTACTTTTGGTGTTTGTTTTTAAAACAATTAATAGTTGTATACACCGTGGGTGTTAATAACCCGAAATATTTTAACCATCGATTCTAGAGCCTATTTGGAGTATTAATTTAATTTATGTTGTACGTTGATGATATTGCTACTTACAACATGAAACTTTCTTAGTAAATAATGCTTTAGGTATAGGCGACAAAGTTCAAATTAAATTAACTGTGGAATTGTTTTTTAAATAATAAAAATCTCAGAAATTATGCTTTATTGGACTTCATGTTATACCACATTATATACTCCAGATAGGCTCTAGAATCGATGGTTAAAATATTTCGGGTTATTAACACCCACGGTGTATAGTCAACTTAAAAATCTAAATAGTCAATAAAATTTTAAATTAAAGAATTGATTACTATTAATGGTTAAAGGAATAAACACAGACAAGTGAACTGAGATCTGTTTCAAAGAACTGATTTCTTGAAAGCATTTTTTTTTACGTTTTCTTTGTTAAGTTTAGTTGTACATTAGTGGTCCTACTGTGTATATTCATGAACTGTGCCAACGTTTTCCTAACGACTGATTGGCGAGCGTGAAATGGCGCAGTTTGGCGTTTAATTCAAGAAGTGTTTTCTATTGATTTCTCTTTTAGTTTTCCTACGCGTTAAATGGGTTTCTTTATTACTTGATTTATTTCTAATTAAGCTAACTTAAGTACGTTTGGTTCGAAAGTGTGATAAATAAGTTTAATAAAATTGCTCAATGACTTTTCTTTACTTCTATCATAAAATACCAATGCATATCGAAAAAATCCAGTCTTATAATTCAAAATCGCATAGATTCGATTCGGATTACTTTAAATTGGATATCGAAGGACTCGGCTACGTGACGGGACATTGAGCGATTTAGAAAATTATGATACCGCTCCAATCACACAGGAATCCCATTTATACCCATGTGTCGTGTAAAATTGGATATTTACTGCACACGACACACGGTCGTCACGAACAGGTAACGGGAGTAACAATTTACAAACAGCGATTTTATAGGGACGGTAAATTTTATCTTAAGTTCCGGCCTAAAACATAAAGCGAGAAACATAAACGTCGCATTCGATTCCATAAAGAAAAGAAAGCAGATTCTCTATGGTTAACCATCGAGCATAGACTAGCCAGAGCGTACAAACGAGGGTTCGAGCACAGATAAGATCAGGCTCCTGCCCGTATCGCGCATCTGGACATCTCTATTTAAATAGAGAGAAGCCGAACTAAATTAAATGCTGCCAACGTAAAGTTAAATTAAATGCCTTTGCGTCTATGCCTTTAATTATTGAGTTAGGAAGCAATCTCATTAACGGTTCATTTATATTTTCAGCCTGATTCTTTGGGAATGTTTACTAACGTTCAGTACTTACACTTTACGTTAAAATAAACCTTCGCTTTTCAAGATTAATGTGACACTGTCATCAAAAAAATACCGCACAAAAAGGTGGCTAAACTTGTTCCATCCGGGACAAAAAAATATGACGCAATTTCTTTTGTCTATTGACGCGGTCCTATTCAGTCACCTGCTAATTACAACAAAGCTAAGACATAAATCGGCAGGTTCTTTAGCACGCCTGCGCAAAATTTATAGGCCTATGTTTATCAATAATTAATACCCGCGGTAACTAGCAGCTGCCCGTGCGCAAGTTACTACGCGTGTTAACGGATACTGTTATGTGCTATTGTTTTCAGATGGTTCGAAATTGGTTTAGTTATTTGTATTGTTAAGTAAAAGTATAGTTAATAATAATGGCATATTTCCGTTTTGTTGTTTGGAATGTCTTCTGATGTTTATGACACTGTCTTCATTAGTCTTTTAAAAGCTTTGCGTTAAAAGTAAAGAAGAAGTCTGAGACAAAGTGATTGTTTTTAATAGAAACGTATTTTGTCCTATTGTTCTCAATAATTTGTATAGTAAATTCATTGTGCGAAATTTAATCCGATTTAGTTTTAAAACTGCTAATCATTTTTGCACTCCCCGCAATATGTGAAACCAGCCTAAGGATTATCTCAGCCAACCACCATCCACAGTCAATTAAAAGATAGACAACTTATTGCGGCGTAACTAGTATTCGATACGATGCGATCGCTATCACTCGTCCTGACCCTTTAATTAACTCTTTCATCAGCTGCGATAGAATATAGTGCGATATATATGTGAATATATATAGCCTTAGTTAATAACTGATGCGGCTCGATAATGATCTACGAGTATGGTCGGTGCCAGACGCAGGAAAAGCTTGTTGGAAAAATTCTGTAGAAAAACACGCTATTATTAATATTGAATAATGGATAAAATTTATCAAAAGTAGATAAAAAAAGGCACAAAAGCACAGTTAAATTTAGTTAGAGCTAAGGTTTACGGCTACTGTAGTTTGGTTAATAAGAAGTGTACCATAGACGACCGATTAGGTAAATGTTAGTCAAATTGCCGCTAAGTTATCAAATCCTTTTCAACGGTTTTTATTGTTCCTTTAAAAACATTTCGAAATTTGGTTAGTGTTTTTTTAATGTAATACTATAGAATGATTCTCTCATCTTTTGAGAATTATGTCGTCCACATAGATGCCCGCCGTTTTTCTAGGTGCAATAATTGACATATTTTGGTTTCATTGTTATGAATGTCTCCCGTTTTCTCCACTCCTAATAAAATTCACTGTGTTGTTGATGCTGTTATGTTATCTCTCCCGTTAGTGGCCAAACCTATTCTAAGAAGGTAAGGTATTAAAGGCGTCAAACGACCGGTCGGTTTACAACAATTTTATGGCCGTCAAGGTTGATAGGTCAGATTTCAGATTCCGTATAAATACGCAGGTCAAACGTCAAAGAAGAAATTTGACCTGTGGCCTCTAATGTATCAGGTTGCTTTGTTACAAAAGGTAAAAAGCGAAGAAAATACTGAGGATATAAAGGACGACGTTTAAAAACAGAAGATATTACGGCAAATGGTTTGTGTGAATGATGGGAAGGTTTTATTGCGTCTTATATTAATATTCAAAGAGTTAACAACTGTTTAATTTGTATACTGAGTGCCTCGCATAAATGTGACAAATATGGAAAGGTGCCTTGTAACGTATGTCGGTTATCCCTTTCTCAGTGTTATGACTGAACAATTATTGTATTGCAGAATGTAAGACATTTTATTAGTTGTTATTATTAAACGTCTAATGTTTTGTAAGGATATAGAATTAAATGCACAAAGTTAATGAGTTTTGAAGTTTATTACGCTTTAACTTTTATATTCACTGTTAATTTAAAAAGAGCATAGGTAATATTTTTTTATTATAATTATGTCACATAGCTTTATGAACATTGAACGTGGATGCCAGAACAAGCTATTAAAATAAGAGTTATTTTTTAAATTTCGTTTACGTTTGTAGAACCCCAATAAGTCCGTAGAGATGACACGGCACAAAACACCCACCGCGCTCCTGATACGAAACATAAAGTTAATCCACCCGCGGTACCAGGCGATCATAAAATGGAACTACCATTTATAAATCACAGATCTAATACGTTCTGAAACGTTGCAATACCGCGTTTAGTTATTGCAGGCGGTTGGCCGGCGTTATTGGTGGTCTGGGCTTCCCTATTAGTGGGCACGCTTATCCATCCATCTGGACACACGTTTGCGTTTCGTTTCTCTGACCAATCTGAGCGGAAATTCTTAATTTGAATTTGAAATCTGTTGGTTTCGTTTCAATTAACAGCGCAGGAATATGTAGAGATACGGTGATTTTTATTATGGTTTATGTTTGAATTTCGAATTTCATCGGATCACAAATTGGCACGGTTTAAGTGGCTACTTAAACCTGGTATTTGAAATTGCGTACAGACTTATCACTAGGTAATTTCAATTTCATTGAATGAAATTAGTATTCGAAAATGCTTTAACATTAAATTCCACTTTGCAAACCGTTATAGTTTTAATAGAGTGTAAATAAAACAAAACATTTAACGTTCTGATCAATTTAATGAGAATAAGGGGCACTAAAGCTGGAGTTGGACGTCAGTACGTCTAATTGAGGTCGCGGGTCACTCTGACGTCTATATCGTGGTCGTACCATCGTTAAATGCGACGTCAGGGATTGGGATACGGAGTTGTTAGGAATAATATGTGCTATAAATTGTAATTGATTTAAGATATACTTGCTTTGAGTAGCTTTATTATTATCCTACAGTTTTAGATACGCTGTTCAGAATGAGACACTTAAATCGATATAGCGTAAGATTTCACTATTTAGCGTGCAATAAAATTATAATTTAATATTATTTCATTATAAATCTTGTGCGTGTTTATAATTTGAGTATAATTATAGTTGTCTTGATGATATAAAGTAGAAAATAATTTATACTGCTGCTTTATATTGTGTACATAGAGTAGTTTCTTAGCTATTTATTTATGAACACTATACAAAAAACAGCAATGAATATGGCTTTGTATTTATAGTCCTAACTCGAGAGTCCTAATTTATTGCATAACCATTATATATTAATCAGCTGATTGCTCTTGTTTCACAACGGTGATGCTTAATGTCATCATCATTCCAAGTGTCAAGTGAACCGGTTAAATGATCTCAGAGAAAGCTGCCACCTGATGCGAACTAACATCGGAGGTACCATTAATGATGAAACTGGTAATAAAAAAACCGAGCAAAACGCCCAACTGGCCCGCTTACACTTATTTACTAAATCAAATGTAATAAATCTAAAGCATCATTAGAAAGATGTTCCGTGGCCAAAAGACGCGCTCGTTTTAAGCTCACCAGTACCGCGTTAGAAATCGCACGAAATGCGAAATAGTCAAGCATTGTTACCAAATTGTTCGATTATGCAAATTAAAAGCAATAAATCTACCTAAGAATTCGTGCCGATCGGATGGTTCCAAAAGCCTTCATCAAAAAGCGCTTTGATAACGATCAGGCTTACTTTGCTTGAGTCAAGGATGTTGCACCTTCCGAAACTCGCTCAACGTAAACGTTTACCGGAAGGAGGCCAAAAGGGCTTGATTCAAGTTAAAAACTACGTGCTGTGTATAATGTTTGTCCCAGTCTTTACAGAAAAGTGGCATGATCGTCTACAAAATGCTTTAGCTTTACTCATAGCAGCGTGTTGTAACTTTAGGTGTACTAGAATCCAAAATTATCTCTTGTTTGACACGTTAATAAATAGTCAAAATTAAATATAAATGCGCCGTTTAAAAAGTTGTTTGTGACCATTAAGTCTATTTGAATTAATTTATCATATTGATATTAGGTAATCCGCAGTTAAAATGTAATTAAAATCAAAGATCAATTCCTTGAGAAACGCGAAATTTGGTAACAGAAATGCGATTAAAATTGGAACACCGTTTCGATCCCAGAGAAAATTAGCATAGACTAATAATGTAGTAATTGTAGACTGTAGTTATCGACGAATTGATTTAAATCTCGATGAAGACGCTCATAAATTTTCGCGGTCGCTCGTAATTTGTAACGACAATCGAGTGAAATCGAAATCGCTTCGCAACGACAGCATCACACGCGTGCAGGTCACGTGACTTTTCGATTCCATGACTAAAATCATAACAATGTGTCCGTTGAGTGGTCACGATAACTTGGTCATTATAGTAATTACATCTCTACTCTGCCCAGTATAAGTTTACCTTCAAACAAGCCTCGAATTGGAGGCAGTTAAAAGATATAAGGTAGAAATTGGCAAGGTATTTAATTTCGGTGATAGCTAACGTAAGTTTGTAATAAGTTTAACAATAGTTGAGGCTTCGCTATGTGAGTCGTGTATGGCTCGGGGTGATGACGTGGGCGTACATTGTTTGTTTTTAAGGTGATATTTAAAGTGAATATGGACGTTTTGATGTTAAAGCGATTTCACTGAGGGAACGCCCGCGTTCGGCATTTAATGGACGTGCAGTTCCCTATTTAATTGTGGAGTGATGGCTTCATATGAGGTCTTGAGTTGAGGTTCGTGAAATGTAACTGCACTGGGACATTGTGTGTTTAGCAACGTCAAAGTGAAGACCGTTATTACATTGTGTAAGGTCGTATTTGCGTTTATTTTCTCCTCTATTCTTAAGGTCTCGAGATCGTGCTAGTGTTGAGAAATTGATGGCCAGAATTGGAGTAACAGTAGAGACGCTCACCCTAATTCTCACAAATATAGAGGTGATTTCGATTACGAGATATCTCGAAAAATCGACGGTTTTAAATAAATAGTAACAATAGATTTCGAGATACCATGTAGAATAGATAATCTCTTCCGAAGCGTAGATCGGGTTCACACATCTGAATGTTTTTTCGTTGATATTATCTATGACAGTAAAAGACAAGGATGCTACTTCTTCACAGATTTATAGCAGATTCTTCCAACTGAAATGTCGTCTTTGATATCTTTTAAAATCTTCGATTATCAGTATTAGCTCGAACTTGGAATTTCCGAATCAACATTTCTAGTTTGCTAACTGTATTGTTGATCGTATTGTAAATTATTTATAGGAACAATAACTTTTTAAGTGTTACCGTTCTTTTTGCCAATACATATTAGAACACAGTTGACGTATTGTTTTATAAGTAATATTTTTCTTAGATTTATTGGAATCAGCCACCCAATTTATGAAATTGGTATAAGTGATATAGTCTACCGAACTGTAACGAGATTTCTCATTGATATGTCATGTCACGATAAAATTCATTCACCTGAATAATATTACAAGACTGTAGTTTACTTTTATAGTAATAAATGAAACATAGGTACGTAAATTTAGATGCCGTGCAAACGGATCAATTGGAGTAGAGCTTTATAAGCAGTTTACTTAAGCAAGCAACGTAAACATATGCGATTTATTTCAAAAGCAAAAGGAAGGTACAATTTAAACGGTTACGACACGTCACGCGCGCACGAGTCGGTGACAATGCGCAATTAGGACGTTGGCGCCATCTATACTCTAAAACCTGACATTAGTATAACGTTTTAAGATTGGCGAGCGACAAACGGTGAGAAAAAGACTTCTTAAGCTTCTTCTTTCCGTAGATACCTATTTCTTTATTTCATGTGATTTGTGAAAACTGAGGTTGCGTTTACTATAGACCCTTGAGATGTCAGATATTACCAACAGTTGGGTTAGGCGTTTGAAGGTAATTTGTCAGATCCGACCGAGCCGTGCATGTCACAGAGCGGCGTGAAACCTAAATATCCTTTGTCACACGAAGCTGTTGCCAATTATCAGCTTTTATATCGCACGTCTACCGGACTTGCTCAATAGAGGGCCTTATTCTAACCGTTTAATATTATTGAACAAAGTAGTTACTGATTTATTCACATGAGATATAATATTGAAAGGACTAATTATTATAGTACATCGAAGTACCAGTTATTAGTAGGGATGCTGCCTACTAGGAAAAGGCATTGATTTTTTTCATAGTTGATTTGAAATAAACTGCTTTCCAAATTACCAAATTATTAGAGTTGTGGAAATATATAAATTGGAAGCTAAAATAATGCCATAATAGATCATCAATTGGCTCTTTGTCAAGTATATCAAATTTTTTAAAGTGAATTTGAAGGTAATTATTTTGCAAACCCAGAATAAGTGCGCAAAAGGTGTTGCGCGGATCCACGAACTCTTGCGCAAGTAGCTAATACGAGCAGGATTTAAGTGCACAATGCAGACGATCGATCGCCTCCATTACAAATATACGCCAGAGGAAATAAATCACTTTTGGAGTATGGAGAGCGTCCGTTAATCATGCCGGGTGGTTTTGAAACTAGAACATTTACTTACGGCTTGATAGGTCAGAGTGTAGTTAAGTGCGAAATATTTCTCGATTAAATGTTGGCGTTTGATATCAGTAATGCTAGAGCCTAGGCTAGCTAGGCTACAACTCCGGGACTTGAAGAAAATTAGTGTTGGCGTCGCATTTTTCCTTAATGTTAAAGTAAGTACCTACGAGACGCCAACACCAATTTTGGAAGGGCGCTACTGTACAGTACCCCAACGAAAATGTTAAGCACTTTAGTGCACTGTCATAATAAACTTCAAACTGAACATCAAATGACAAGTATGACAATAACAATGGCAGTCACAATGACAAGGTTCTAAGTCTGCCCAACATTTTTATTGGGTGACTGTACATCCGGCCTTAAGCTTGAACTCCCGATTGTTGTAAAATAATATGTACCTTCGATCTTTGTAAAGCCCTCGTACTACTAATCATACAACAACATTCCTTTTATGTAGTTGCTGGCTAAATAAATCATCTGGCTAGTTAACTGAAAATTATTAGCTAAGGAACAATTAATTGCTGGCAACAATCCAGAACGACACCTTCGTTAGCAATAAATCTTCGTAATCCGATGGCTACTGTGGCAGTGGTTCGCCCACTGGGTTGCCTTGGTGCTGGTAAAGGATGGAGTGTCATCCTTTAGAAACTTTCCTGGCTCGTATTTGTAGTACAGACTTGCATGACGCGGTTCTTTGATAAAAACAACTTCAAGAATATGAAACTATCGCAGCATCAACGTTTTAAGTTTAGCATTTATTTTACTACTGTTATTCAGCAATTTTGCAAACATTATTACTTTATTTTTGAATTAATTGCACGATACTATCTATGTCTAAACTCCACTACAGTCCCTTTATTATATACGCTGCGGAAAGAAAATACTCCATCGATCTGGACAATCACTACAATCAGTAACTTTTTACGACTTCGTATTTTGGTTTTCCATTAAATATATCTACAGTGAACTAACAAGGATACTCTGTCGCCTACAGCATACGATCCATTATGCTGTCCCTGATCCCTCATGCAACCATCACGAGACAAACGACGAGCCTTATAATTTGGGTATTCGCATTCGCCGCCTGCACGTCTGGCGCGCTGCATTGTGCAAACGATACAAATATTATGGAGATTTAACCACTACCAGTGCCAAGAATCGTCGCGCCTTCCAATGTTGTCTCCATTTTGTATGGGACTGAGTTACTGGGGCATTGAATGTGTAAAACCATTGCCTTGTTTCCCACGTCGCTTGCTTCACGGCGCGTAATGTATGCGCCGCCGTGCATTACGGGGTAAAGGAGAAAGGGACAGCAAGTTTTTTGGTGTAATTGGACAATATTTAGGTCAGATTTGGGGTAAAACTATTAGCGGTTAGAAAGCTGAACATCTAGTCTAGATTATTTTGGATATACTTATGCTTTGTTAATTTTGAGGCAAGCAGACAATGTTCCACGGGTAGTTTATTTCTTCAAATAATGTAGTCGTTGCAAGTTTTTTAAATGACCGAAATGATATAGGAAATTCCAGAAAGTTTGACATTTCTGGGAAGAACGATGCGGCGTTTATAGTTGCCGACAAAATGTAGAGAATAAATGTTGCAAATACTGGAGATATTAGCCACTCAACTTTCTCGTTAGTAAGTTTCTGACAAGTCAACCTACTGTGTCCGTCCCCGCTTGGTTCACGGTTAGTTGTGTAAGCCTGTGCCCGGGGTACAAATGGCGAGATTCGCGGCACGTTGTTTTGGACACAGACGGCATCCGTCAAGTTGCCTCACTCGCGTTAAATAGCTAATATGAATCTCACTCAAAACTGACGAATAAGTATGCTCTGTCTAAACGCAAAGAATTTCATCAGACCTTATTTAGGCGTATAATCTTTCTACTTTGGCTTACGCGAATAGAGTATTTAAATTATATTAATTTGATTTCGTTTGATTCGTTGGAAACTAAATCATCATCATCATCCGCTTGCCCAATCTTTTACTCAACGTTTTACTCTTCCAAATCAAATCATTCAAATCACCAGCCGTCATCTCACATACAGTAGTTATAAGTTTGCGCTGTCTTGGCTTTAGCTGTTAAGGTACAAGTTTGTTTTATAAATAAATAAATTCACTCCTTCGTTTATCATATCATTCTTTACACAGTCCATCCACCTTAGATAAACATAAGAATATCTAATAGTAAATGTGCAGCGGCATACGTGAGTATTTATGCTCTGTATGCTCTTCCCGATGGTAAAAAGTACTAGGCATTTAAGCGGCAAAGTGTATGCAAGCAAATAATCGCCCATGTCTACATGTTAAGTGCTTCGAAAGATAAATTAGTTCGTAGCTTAATTGTATTAATGCAGCTGCCTACAACTAATCGTTTTATTACAGTTTTATGTATTAAGCATGAGTTTTTTTCTCCTAATTGTAAAATGAAACAAAAATAATCTGAATTGAGAAAGATGTGTATTTTTACCTTCAATGCCTACGTTATAATTTAACAGTTATTAGTTACTTAGCAAGTCCAAGCTTTAAATTAATTTTAAATTAGTTATTTAAACCTAATGAATGAACAATTAAAGTAAGTCACGTCGCAAAACGGCCGTCAGTCAGTTGTCAGTCGTGAACCATCGCGTCAGTGGTCAGTCGCGAAATTACCTAGTCAGTGTCGTCGGGACGAGTGTGTTACCTTCGTGGTCGTGAAGCATCGTCATTATATTTGTACTGTCTTATTTTTCTGGTACTTTTAAATTCCTTTATTTACTTAATTTGTACTCAAATTGAGGGGTATGTAGTAGTAAACCAAAGGTTTTTTTTGGTTTGCCTATAGTTAGGTATGTTACCTATAGGGCTATAAGCACGAGTAAATTTGCATCAAAATATTTAGAAATCTTACCAAAAACATGGTGGTCTTGTGAGTAACTTAACTTCGTAATAAAGTTTTTAATAGCAAATATTAATCAATGAATTTACAGAAAGTACTATATCACTGTCTACGAAGTATAATCAAAATACTAACCGTTATAACATAACGGGACAGATATCTACATCCCCGTAAACTATTACGATTTGTGGACAACCTAGACCCTGAAATTCCTATTTATCCGTGACTACATCTCAATATAAAGCGAAGTGCCAAATAAACTATCTATGTTAATATGTAGTCGATAGAAAATCTAAATTACTACCTGATCACCTACAGTTATGGACTATGTAAAGTATATCTGCGGGATTTGTCGTGACACAGTGTCGTGGATATAATGCAGGGACGCGTTGCATTATGCCGGAAATTAAGTGTCGTATCGTGAATGAATTACATAGCCATATACGGCGTTTTATGATGTAAAAGTTATATTGGTAACCGAAGCAAGTATGGGGCTTAGTCATCTGGCTGTCTATGTTAATCTAGTACATTTTGGACAATTTGGATTAGAGTTGCCCTAGGCAAGATGCATTGCGAGACCGTTACCATCATCGAAAATATATAGGATTGACGTACATACGCTGCCGGACGTCTCATTTGGCCCCATTATATTTGTGTCAGTTTTTAGACGTCCCCTCTTAAAAAAGATTGCTTTAACAACCCCAATATTTACCAGAAGAGGCTGATATTAAAAACGTTTATTTTAACTGAAAAGTAAAAGCAACATAACGAGCACCTAATGAATTCAATTTTCTACTGTTAATTATTTTTTGCGCTCATGCATCACTGATATTTCACCTGTCCTCTTTCACCGCGCGCAATAATTAAAATTAATCAAAACGTCGAGATATATATCAGTGTCATACAATGTACGCACGTACTCTGCCGTTCAGAAGATAAGTGCAGTATAAGCGTACGCAGTCCATTTGGACATAGTGCCTTTTGGTTTTGGCCGGCAGTACGTGTGTGCAAGATCACTCACGTTCTATCTCCCGATGTGCGGCGAGTCTTGTGGTTCACACCTACGCATTAAGGCGATGTACTTACTCGATCATTTTTTATTAGTATTGGTAATTTGACCAAAAGAACGACTGATAAAGAATAATTATTTTTCAAAATTTCATTTTGCGGGTACGTATTTATTAGTTACTCACATGGATTAGTTAAGACCTTTGACTGTAAAAAAGTTTGTAGCAAGAAGTCTCTTTGGAAATGCTAATTGGAAAATTACATACCACATTACATACATGCCATAAGTACAATTTTGATAAGACGGTTCCAGCACAAATAGTCTTCTCATAGTCTTGTGGATATATAAACCCACAGAACAGAAAATAACAGTAGAAGTGTCAAGTGGGCGTGTAACGTGTGGCATAGTTATGCCGAGTTCCGCTTAACCTACCATAGGAAATTAATCCAAAAGCATGCCTTGTGCTATTTTGGAATGTAAAAACGATAGCCGCACCAAAAACATTTTCCATGGTGGCGTGTGGTTTTTATGAGAGTTTGAGTATTGGCGACAACAGGTCTGATACTAAGCGAAGCTCATGCCACTTCCACTGTTTTTTCTATTCCGTATATTAACCCAATAACAACCTGAAGAACCTCACCTAGGTGGTAATGTCTCCATGACTTAATCAAAGAAACTAGTATTACTAACAAGGCCTTAACACCCCAGGTGTCGGCAAGTGGCGTGACCGCGAGGTGTGGAAACAGTGAGTGATTACGGGGGCAATCTCGAGCTGATGTCTTCATCGGATTGTCCACTTTCGTCCGTTGATTGTCCATTTTCGTCCATTGTTTGACGTGTCGATGATTGGCTATGATTTTTATCGTGTGTAAAGTTATTGTTAGGTTTTTTGGTGTCATTTTTAGTTGTTAAAAAGGATTGGAAATTTTGTAATGCGTATTTAGTGAAAGTAGGTTTTCGTATTGCAATGTACCGTCAAGGAATTTGAAAGCAGATTGATATAATGCATAAATTTGTCGTGTTATCCATTTTCCGACGTGACACGACTAACGATATGTGGAAAATGCAATAACCCGGCAAATTTACTTATTATGTCAAACTGCTACATATTCAAATTGCTCGATAGTACACAAAAGGATATTGACCACAACAGGGTTTTTTTATCACCGTTGTCTAAGTAAACAGGAACATAGTTAAGTAATTATTTTTAACAAAGTTTTCATTACAAATGACGAGCGTTATAAATATGAATGATACCTCAATTATGAGCTCGGTTAACTTCGTATTTTAATCAAGTGTAATGTTATTTTCGCACGAAAGCCCATTACATTGATTACTAACAATTTGTCTATGTCTATCGATGATTTTCAATACTTAGTCGATCACACGATCGAGCGAGATCGACTAATGTCGAACATAATTAGGTGACGCTAAATCACTTTGAAGATGCATTTGCGCACGTGTGCATACGGTCAATATACAATTACAATTCCAACAGGATGGCTACAATAAAGTTCGAAATTCAAAATCATCGGATGCGTCTTCCAAGCGTAACTTCGAACTTCGTCTTTCAAAGTACTATCTCACAGAAAGTATTGTGACGTGCGTACGTCTAAATTCTGGTTAAGCATTATAGTGTTCCCTCTACCGCCACAAATAAAGACCACATTCTCCAAGTGCTTTAGAAGAGGATTTTAATTTTATACGCCACGATATTGATTTGTTTTGGCACTGAAAAAGTTAACGATTTCTTTTAAAAATCTATAGGCATATAAAGATTGCCGAGTGCCGAGTATTTTTGGTTTTGTGGTTAAGTTTGGAGTTCATTGGGTACGTTCATAACTATTTAGTAAAAAATCTTTAATTAATTAATTAATTATATAAATTAATCATAGAGGTATACCCAAACAATATAGGTTTGAAGACATTAATCGAAAACCAACTAATTTAAGTAGCAACACATGCAAGTAGTTTAGGCTTTTAAGACAGAATATTCATTATCTGTACGAACCAAAAGTAGAATACTAAAGTTCCTAAAAGCCACAAGTTCTTTTTTGACAGGTTTTAATTACCATGTCATCTAATTGGCCGCGTCATTAACGTAACATCAACATATCAAGCGGGTGCCATAATAAAAACTTTACCGTCAATTTCCTGCACGTGAAATAAATTATTCCGATATGATCGGATTTACCGGTTCAATTGAATTTTATGTGAAATTTATTGGTGCGTAGTGATATTGAGAGCGGCCGGGGTCAGGCGGCAGAACTAGTTTATCTCAAGAAGTTCTAGCGCTGCATTCCGTTGCTTGCAAAGGAAAGTTAGTCTAGCTGGCAAATGATCTCATAAACACTTTTATTTCCTATAAAGTAATATTTCAAACGGTTTAGTGTTATATTGACCTATAATTTGTGTATCATGTTTTTATTACCTAGATAAAATTATAGTTATTACCTTTATTCCGAGTTTGAATAACGGAACGCGAAAAAGTCTCAAACGCATCCCATTCCAAGTTTAAATTACTGCGGTTTTCATTTGTTTCAGAATAGTGATGTGCACTTACCGCGGTGTATTCTGCACATATATCGATGGATGTGACGAACTCGCAAACATCGTCGACCGACCACGCGGATAGGCGCGCCCGCGCCTCCGCGCACAGACAGTCGCTGCGCGCCTCGCTCCGATCTAAACAAAAAAACAACGATGAAACCCATTTACTAAAACGCTCACCAAAACTTAACACACGATCGGACCCATATTTCATAGTAATTAATTTGAACGCGAAGACATTTAGTTTTCGGTAGCAGCAATTAAATATATTGAAACGTAATTGCTTTTCAAAAACGCCGTCAGAGTATTTAAACTAATTGAATGAGCTGCATTTAGTGGATCGCCTACTAAATGCTCTTCAAAGATGTATTCGTGTGGAATTTGGACGACGATGAATCATATAGGAATTTTAAGCCGTTTGAAATTAAGGCTTTTAGCTGGCACGTGCAAGAACCTTAAGATAATCTGAGTAATTTTAAAACAATCTAGTTCATTCGTTATTTGCTTCTGGTTATCTAGTTAACTACAATTAGATTTACGACTATATCAGTGAAATCTAAAATGAGTTGGTAATACGCAATGTCGGTCGTTGTTTATCTTGCATTATTTTTTAACAATGTACCAATAATTATGAGATAGCACTAATTAGGATTAAGTAAGAAAGTCGATATTATTACTCTTAATTGTTTTTGTTTTATGCTTCGGAACGTAATAAAAAGCCTTCTGTAAGTTAATTGTTATGTACCTTTTAGCTTTAAGTAGTTAAATTTATTGAGAAGGGTAAGATACGAAACAACCTGTTTACTGTTTTGCAGCACGTGGACTTATTAATTGATATTTACAAACGGTAAAAAATGTAATAGAAAAGTTAATCAACTTTTTTGCTGACTCAGTTACTTTTTGCTCCTGAATCACTTATGTTTTTTTAAACTGTAACTAGACCACAACCATAAAAAAAATATTTTCAATAAAACAGGGGTAATTTTACATAACTTCTTACCATCATTAGACACCCTGTCCCTCTCATCGCTGTCGCTCCTTGTGCTCGGACTGGCCGAGAGGCGCGCGCGCTTGGCGGCGCTCTCCCCGGCCGCCGAGAGATCCAGGGGCGAGTGCTCTGGCGCAGCGCCCGTGCGCTTGCGACGCGAGCGCCCCCCGCGGCCCACTCGGGAAATTGCCAGCAGTGTCTGTGGAAAACCTCGATATGAGAATGGCACACCAATAGTTTTCTCTTTAAAAAATTTCAATCGCAATGAAAGCGAAAATTGTAGTACTATATTTTTTTTAGAAAGGGCATTTTTTTTCATTAGTAAATGGTCTAGGACAAGGTTTTTTGACGTGAAGTGTATGTGTGGATTATTGTATGTTGGAATAATAAAGGACCCAGACAGAATACAGACTGCTAATTTGTAACAGTTTATTTATTCATGATATCATGTTGGATGGATGTAATAACAGAAACTGCTTCAGCAACATTTGCATCGCCAGTTTTACAGCCGTCAGCAACTTCGTACTATTAATATGCTTTGATTTATTTGCAAAACTACATCTGTCTTTCAAAGTTAAGCGTCAAAAATCAGGCAGTGCCAACTTTCTACATTTCGATAAATTAAAACAAGAGCATGTCGTCGACCTCTCGGCGTTTCAACGCGTCGGTCAGGAAGCACACGGAGGCATACGGCACTGAGCAAACATGAAAGGTGATCCGTTATCAGATCGAGAACGTGCGCATTCATCATAATAACGTAGCCGCCGTCACGCAGCCTACCCGCGGGTCAAATTGCAATCTATCTTTTTTAATTGCCCACTAAAAAAGGCTCATGCGTTCTAATTTCGTATAAAATTCAGACGCGCGCGGCGTGAAATGAACGCGTGCGTCGTGATGAAACCGAGCGCGGGACTTATCTGTCGCTGCCGTTGCCTTATACGAAGACGCATCTATAACAGCGCCTAAGGACGCATATTGCAATATAATTCACTGCTCCTGATGCCGCGTGTCCGTCAAAAATCCATGCAGATGACCATATGGATCTCTGAATTGTTTGGGTCTTTGATATAATACTCATGATTGAAAAGGATTAGAAGCTTTCAGTGCAGTGACTCCGTGGGCGATCCCCTAAACATAATACAACCAAAACTAATTGATTGTTCAAGCTAATTAAGTTTAACAGCGGAGTCGTGACGTAACTGATTCTCCGCCTAATTGCCTCAGGAAACAGCTTTATTAGCCCTGAGTATTGCGCCAGCAATGTAATCATTACCCACCTGTCATAAAATCTCTCCGCGACTCGGGCACATAAAGACATAGTGATTGAGACAAATATAATAACGCCCATTTTGTGTCATTACGCGTTTTTTATTAGAAAGTCGGAGTTATAACTGTAACAATTTTAACGCTGCAATATCCGCGTGCCTTGCACTCGTGTGTAAAAAGTCATCTAATTTAAAAGGCGAGCGGTGGTTTGATTTCACATCCCATCAGAGCATCAGTGGCGTGTCGCGCGACTCGCGCGGCGCGTGCTACCGCCAATTAGTCGAGCTCCAGTTCCTCTACAGTGGAGTGGAGAGCGGCGCGCGCGCGGGCGGTGCGCGGGCCGCGCGCGCAATTAACACTCTCCACCTTATCTGCGCAGGAAGTGTAAAGGTCGTGGGCCTTATCAGATTTAATTGCACTCATTATTACCCGAAAGGAAGCGCTGTTCGCCGCGCATTATGATTTTAAACTCCAAATTAACATAAACGAGCTTCAGATCCTAGACGCGATAGCCTCATGAATTTTTAGAGACGGTTTAATCATAGCCGTGAACTATGAAAACTATAGAGCCGTAATTAAAACGGGAAGGTCAGTGAGCACACAGTGATTAATACGATTTTAAAACGCTGTTTTGAAATTAAAAATCACCTGACCGTGAAATATTTCATAGGGGCATCGTCTTAGGTAATGCGTTAGCTAACAAGGAAATAAACCGGAGTTATTTTAGATTCTCATAATACTTTTGTTTGTTTTACCGATTGTTTGTAGATCATCAACATCCTGTCTTTGACCACAAACTGCGCACGCGACGCGTTATCTCAACACATTCAGTGCTAAGCTCCCTGGTGTCCATACAAATCGGACTCTGAATCATGTCGCTGGCACCGAATGCGGTAAAGGTTATTTTTCCAAAAATATGTTTTTCGTAATTTGAATGATTAATGTAATAGATGTAACCAAACCTTAGTTTGAGAACATGACATGGCATATGAACAATCACCAAAAAATGATCCAACAATGTCTCTGAAATCCGTGGGCCTAGTTTTCAGTTGATGACCGCCTTTTTTTAAGAAAGTGG
Source organism: Acleris cristana (assembly GCA_948252455.1). Lineage (NCBI taxonomy): Eukaryota > Metazoa > Arthropoda > Insecta > Lepidoptera > Tortricidae > Acleris > Acleris cristana. The sequence goes on along the minus strand of OX411782.1, from coordinate 12,926,804 downwards.
CTCATAGGTTATGCACCTATGCACTAGTGATGTTACCTTAGTGGAGCTCATATCGAGCATGACCGGGAACGCTGGGAGTCGCGGTGGGCCACCCTGCTGCTTCGCCAGTTTCGTGAAGAGTCCGCCGAGCGGCGCGTCGGTCGCGTCTTGCGCGGGGGCACGCTCGGCGCCGAAACCGTTCATACGGTGGAAGTAACTGGGGACAAATGAATGAAGTTAATACGTTGACATCTAGAATCTGCTATATTTTCTGGGTTGGCAAGAGTAGTGCCATCAACCCTGTAGGCAAAATAGGCCAATGTTTAAGTCATCAATTTAAGGAAAAATAGCCCGTTTTAACCTAAAATCTAAGCTACGTTAACATCTTTGAAGTGTTGTTTGTTTGTTTGTACAGCCAAAGATTTAATAAGTAGTTGTTGACCGACTATAGAACCTTGGCGCAGAAAGTTGTGGCGAAAGAAATGTGTTGCTTTCTGCACCTCGTAGGAACGTTGGAATTGAAAGTCTTATGAAGCTTATTGGACATCCCGCTTTTTATCAAGAATAAGAATAAGAATAACCTATATGACTTACAAAATTTATTTTGAGTTGATTTAGTGTATAAATGAATCATGCTAATATAGGTACTCACAATAACGCAACTTTGCGTTCTAATTCTTCTTAGTCAACGGTTATAAATATTTTTGAATAACAATACGACAAGGTGAAACAAAATTCGTAGGACAACTCAAATGCACTATAAATACCTACATATTATGAGACGAGAGATAATTTATTGATTATTAATAATTAGTATTGACAGAGGTCGCCGAACCCCGAAAGATGAGCAATTCATTAATATAACATAAGTTCACGCGGAGAGGCTCGGTTCTCACGAATCATGTTAATTTGTCGACTAAACGTAAGTTATCGAATCGATTAATATGTTAATCGGTTTCGGGCATCACTAGGCGGTCGGTGAACCGTCGCTAGTGTTGTGACACGCCGTGTGAAATGTCTATGGTCTAGTGTAAGTCGGAAACGGATTGCTTCGAATGATCGAGTATTTCCTTTTTCAAATGTCATGAGATTATGAACTTAATAATGGCCGTTCGACGGGTCGTATAGTTTGAGAAATTAAAACAAGTTTTAAAATAACATTTCTAACCTTCTAGTAGTGCTGTCGTTGATCATAAGTATCAAAATATAGTCCTACTTCGGTACTATAATGCCAATGAAATACTCAATACTCAAATGTTTGTTGCATTTCACAAGTAAACAAATGGTATTATTGAGTATTATTCCAATTAAGACCATATTTCGGTTAATGTACTGTATTTGTGCAATTAATTGACGTTATTAAAATGGTTATCTTAATAAAATCGGACAGTGAGTCAGATTCAAAGACACGCGCCTAAATAATTAAAACAACTGCGTTTTATACTTGCCGTTATATTAGGGCTTAAGTGAATATATTTAATAAAGAAGATATTAATAGGCTCATTTATGATTTTATTGCTACTTTTATATACCACTTTGTTATGCCGACCGCATTTTGGTATCATGAGGTAGATTTCTGGTTGGTTAATTTTCTATAGTGCAAATTATACTAATGGATTGCATTTTTATTTATTTTCTGTACTGCCATATTTGTACTAATGGATTTTAGTGTTTGGGTTTACGAACAATATTCACAATATTAATAATGTTCGTATCTCGTCACCGACTGAGTCATAATTTTGCATAATAAATTGAAATATTATGCAACACAAACTTACTATTTCTGGTTTTGTTAATTAGTTCAGACTTTATTTTCACACCGCATCTATTCTAATTCGAATCTACAAAATAAATATTCCGAGAATTCTGTAGAGCGATGACCATGCGTATTAGTCGAAGTGACCGATTTCTTGCCGTTAAGGGCCCATTTTCGAAAAATATTTATTTCTTGCACCCCTAGGACACCGAAGGAAAATGCACTTAAAATTTCAAGGTCGTAGGTTCACCAGTTTAGGCTGTGCGTTGTCTGTTAGTTAGTCAGTCAGGCAGTCAGTCACTGAGGACGTTTTATTTGTATGTATGGATAGATTGATAGAGGATGAAAAAAGCTCCACACTCAAAAAAATGTGAGCTAACCAAGACAGGTTTTCTCTTAGTTGACATAAAATGAATACACTATTCATGATATTAGTTATATCAAACCAAACTTATAGTAAAAACAGCAACTTCTTTAGCGATTCAACTAACATCTTAGTTGATGCGTCTAACGTCTTGTTAGGCTCGTATGGATTCAAGAAGCCTATGCACAACAATCACAATCTTGTTAGAAGAAACCAAATTTTTTTTTCAGTGCAATAGCATCCATCCATACTGTGGACAACGATGACAGTAACAATTCTCACGACACGTCTCCGTCACGCTGTCGACACTTATTCCGGCGGCGTGTTGCGGACTCCACTTTAGCGTCTTTGTAACTTACTCGTTGGGCGGGTGCGAGTTGTAGCGCGCCGCGAGCGAGCGCATGATGTCCGAGTAGTTGCGCGGCGGGTGCGCGGGCGCCGGCGGCGCGTGCGGGCTGCCGCGCTCCGGCGGCGTGCCCGGGTACGACGACGTTGACGGCGTCACGCTGCGGGATCTGGGGGAGTGACAGACGTGGTAGCATCCTTGTTAGGAATCGGGTATTGTCTAAAATATGCGTATCACGCTCATCACACAAATATTTGCCCTTACCAGCGATCAAACCTGGGATCGATAGCTAACTAGGCTAACTGCGTCGTCATGGCAACTGGATTTATGTAAATGGCAAGAAAATTGGGAGCCAGAGTAATATATTTTTAAATGGTTCGGTTTAGCCAAGGATTCTCCTTTTGATTAAATTAGAGAATTAACTCTGCATTTTAGTTGATAGAACCTTAATTGTGTAGTATAAGGTATAAGGGTAAGGTAAGGTAAAGAGTTAACGAAAGCTCAAGTTAGAAAGAGACAAACCTGGACGCGTTAGAGTCGTGCGGGCTGAGCCGCTCGCACTTGACGACGTGCGTGGGCGGCGCCGGCGCCGGCGCATGCGGCGACGCCGCCGCGGCATCGCGCGCGCAGCGCCGCGCCCCGCCGCCCCCGCCTTCACCTGTGACAAATCAGACAAAATCGGTTAATTCATTAAGATATAGGCATCATGAGACGTCGTACGTCGTACGTAAAGTAATCTTTGGATGCAATACTACGGTATGATGTTCGATCTGCTAAGATCGGTCTTAAGCACAGGGCGCATCTCTTCATGGGATCATCATCTCTTGGAAATTCATAATATTTTCTGGATATAATAGCTTGTCAAAAAGAAGTTGATGTGAATATGTTTAAGTGGCAACAATGGCAACCTCAATGAAATGCATGCAGCGTAGGGCTAAAAAATGTAATACTGTTGCCAACGCACTCAGAATAGCGCCCTCGTCACTTTTTGCCAAGCTATGAAACCATGTTAGGTAATCTATTCGTGTACTAAGTTTTATTAAACACATTAATAATTATTTATTTACTAACGTGAATCCTAAAAACGTATAATTAATAATAATTACGCTACAAAATTAACAAGAACGTTGTTTTATATAATTAACGTAGCCATTTCTAAATCGGTTATAATTATAATTCTCTTATCTACTTAAAACACTATTTACTCATAATTATAAGAGAAAGTTTCTAGGTTAAGTTTCTGTAATATCAAATAAAGCCGCGAAAGATCACGACACCACAGATACTCATCGCGGCACGTCTGACGCGGCGATTCTTTCGTCCAATCGCGCAGCGCCATCTACCGGTATTAATGTGCGACGCCGACTGTCGCGTGATAAGGTTGCGTGAAATGGGAATTTGAGAATTGACCCCGGCGTTCGCGGGTTCTTTTGACGCGATGCGGATTTTATCGCGTCGCGGCCGGAGTTGTAATTGTAAAGAAGCAACAAGTAGGTTCAACTGGTTAGGGAAACCGTGCCGGCTGTGCCATGGTTAACTTGAAGTGAACGATTTATTTTTAAAACACTTATATTTTTCACTCACTTGTAATTATTTAGTTACAATATTTAGTGTATAAAAGTGTAACAAACAAATTCGGATTGACTTGAAATTAAGCATACGTACCATCTCATGCTTCTTCAATGAAGATACTATAAGATACTATACTATAATACCATCTACAATCTGACTGGTATGATGATATTGATGATGGAGACGGAAGATCGCCACAGGGACTCTTCAATGAATTTAATTGTAGATCGAGTTTAAAGTCATTTTACTAGTCTTTTAACAGTGAGTGTGAGAAGTAGGTGCAGTCGGCAATAAAGTGTAGTACTTAAGTACTATTCTTTTTTATTATCTAATTTGGCTTTCAGAGAACTTACTACTACAGAGTACTTGGGGTATTCCAAATAAAAACGTAGGTACTTAGTGTAATTTAACCGTTGAAATATATAATTTCGGGTATAATATTTGTTCCTGTAAAAGATTTAATACACTCAAATACAAATTATCTTGGCGAATTCCAACTTCGGACAGATCTTAAAACGCCTATCAAACTCGTGTTGATATGCCCATAGTATAAAACCACAATACAAAAAAAAAGTTCATAAGTATTTTCTATTATATTGTTATCAACATTTCACAAACTCTATGCTAAGCTCATTTTCAGTAACAATAAATTCTACGGCATTGAATTTGTGAAATATTCTCGGATCGGACCAAGAGGCGTCGGCACGTGTGAAATTAGTAAAACACCGAGTTTCCGCGTTGATGGTGACAAATGGTGACAGCTCACATTCCACGCATTTCGGCACGAGTAACGCTGAAATCGGCGATTAAAACCGTGTTAAGAGAAATTTGTAATTGAGTAAACGGCCAATTTGTTATTTAAAACATTTTGCAATTAATCAAGATAAAAATTTGTTAAATACTTTTGTAATTGTCACCGGATTTTTGATAACGTCGCCGGCCACACTCCGATATTTTATTTACTTTTCGTCGCGTTGAAACTCAATTTTGAAGCGTTACCGATTTAAAAAGAAAGTCACTATAATGCATTGCGTTTTTAATGTATGTACTCGTACATTGGAATGTCACAAATAAAAGATACGTTTAAGACATCACTAGTACTTATACTAATACTCAATCAATCGCACTAATCAAACGAATGTCGAGTTAAAGGACACTTGGTTTAGATTATTCGGAGCAGTTCTTTTTAGTAGTACTTTTTGAAGGAAATTTGACTACTATTTTCATACTAAAACGTACTGCTAAGGGAACAACTGCGAATAAGGCGTTGGTTTAAATTATAGGGACATGATTTTTTATGAATGCGGGGCCTTCTGTAGCAGCAAACAATGACAGAAGTTTAAAGGTTTTGTAGTTAACTTTGCTTTTTGAATGTGCAATTTAGCAAAATATGCAAAAATGTGCGCTATGCAGTTAAACACTATTACATGCAGTTAAACACCTTATTATAGTAATACGGCAGTGTGTGGTGGTAGAAGGGTTACATTTTCGCATAACTTAATATCAAAGGTAACCAATATTTGTAAGTTCAATAACAGGGGCTGTATTCTACTAGGTAAACCCATATTGCTTTTGAAATTTTATCGTTGAAATCGGCCGCCATTATTGTCAATTAAATATATAAGAGCTATCGTAACGTTCACGATACGATAACATGTCATGTCAAAAGCAACATGGATTTACCAAGCAATAATATAATAGAACCCCTTTAGCTCAGCTGCTGAAGACCAGCGCTGTGGCTCCAGCTGCAGCACATGTTGAGCTGAGTCCTATTTGACTTCACACTACAGTGCAACGATTCTATTTCTGCTCTAATCTTGTTTCTTCTTTTTATACTATGTTTGTTGTGTTGTAGTGTGTTTTTAGTCAAATAAATGTTTTTTAATTTGAATTTGAATTTTTAATTATGTTTTATTCATTGAATAAGATAATAAATAATATAATACAATTAAAAGTTAAAACAAAACTTATTTAAATTAAAATAAAACAAATTATGGTTCAATATTAACGTGATATCAAGTCACAGAACGGCAGCGGTTGGTTTTATTTTTGTCAAATAAATAGTAGAATAAAAACTTGACTAGTAGGTCCTAGTCGGCTTAACCTACTTTGTCACAGTACAAGTTTTTTTTAAATTTACTACGCATAACCTTGACATTAGCCGTTATAAACCAGAATTGTCATAAAAGTGCCAATTAACGAATGCCAGAGAACACTTCCTCTAAAAAGCCAAGTTGTTCGTTTTATTGCTCAGTTTGCCTTGTGTACAATTGTTTGTAAGTTACTAACGACCCGCCATGGCTTCGCTTCAATTTATGTGAGTTTTTTTGTGCATAAACCAGAATTTACTATACACAACAACCTTTAATGAAAAATTATCCAACTGATGGTGAAAACCGCTTGAAAATCCGTTTTTGAGATTATCGCGAACATACCTACAGATAGACGCGGCGGGGGACTTTGCATGTAGTGAAGTGATAACTAGGTAGATATAAAACATTGCTTTTCTAGTTTTAGTTATGCCACTACCGAAATAGTAATAATATATTACTTGTAAAATGTCAGGTGAATAATAGTAATGTAATGACGCGATAAACCTATTTGATATGTACCAAGTGACCCCGCCTACAAAGCTAGCCGTCCCGGGTTCGATCCCTGTAAGTGCAGATACCTATTTGTGCGATGAATTCGAGTTATTACTTCCACAGTCTTGGATGTTTTCTATGTATTGCTCTAAATAAGTATGTTTACAGTAGCCCTAGTAAAAACTAGAGCTTAATTTGGGTCTACATCAATTTGTGTGACAGTGATATTTGTTTTATTGACTGTACACAGACATATTTTCAGACGCGTAATTTTGCCGCCGTTATTGAAGCAGTTGAAGCAGTTGACATTCGAGATTACTTAGAGGCCCCAAGATCTATAAATAGGTAGGACCAATTAGGACCGATTTCGACTCACCCAGTGTCGGCGTCACCTATAATAAATGACTCGAGTGAGCAAGTACTTACATCTAAAACTATATTTGTTACTAGAGTTTTTTTCTAAAAAGATCATTCAGTTGGTAGGCCGCCAGGGCACGTCACATTTTTACACGTCAAAAATCAACCAGCGCTTCCCAAGATATAAAATAAAAGTACTTAAAACTCGGAATTTTCACAAAAGCTACTAAAAAAAAGGTTTATTCGCATTTTATACACTTTCGCAGTTTTGATACTAATGAAAATGTTCAATTACGGACACAAGGCACCCCTTAGGCCGGATTCGACCAAACTGGAATAAGGTCTTATACCTAGATTAAATGCCGAATTTGTATGGACTAATCTCGGAGTAAGTCTTATTCCAGTTTGGTCGAATCGGCCCTTAGTATCATAAATATGAGGTAGGTTTAGGTTATGTTAGTTCTTTAGCTGGCCCGGAGGGCTAAACCACCCAGTAGTAGGAGCTCCGCGGTAGCGGAGCTCCGTCGACTTTCTGCGAAAGTGTATAAAATGCGAATAAATAAAAAAAATACTTGCCTATGGTGGTGTAAGACTATATTAAAACAGTGTCCCCTAGATAACATATTTTTATGACTAAGTTATTATTAAGTTATTTAGGTATCTGATTTAGGCCAAACATTTAAGTTTAGTGCCTTTAATTTTGGATTGACCCAATCGGTACTTAGTCTTGTATTGAGGCAGGATACGCGTACGTGTGAAGCAGGCGAACTATCGTGATATATCGTGCGAATCAGCAACTTAGGTAGCTTATTCATAATTAATAGAGCCTTTTACGACCGCCTGGTGATTTATCACGACAGAAGTGACACGGTCAAAATCGAAATAGACTCGAATGTCTAAACTTTTCACTTAAGATGTTTTTAGTTATGGGTTTTTATTGGCTAGTTTGGAAATTAACTTCCATTATGTAAGTTGTTGTATGCGACTTAGTAGAAGCTGCTATGAAAGTTACTAGCGTATTTTTTAAGCTATTGTATATCTAGTATAAGGAACATGAATGAATTATCGGCGGTATTTCCCACCAGTTATGACATGGTTGCCTTCAAGAAAAGAGCTTACATTTCCCTAATTATTGGCCGGCAACGCACTGACCACTCTTCTTGGGTTGTTGGTGTTTATGGGCAGTGGTGATTACTTCCCATCAGGTAACCTAAACGCTCGTTTGCCTTCCATTCTTATAAAAAAAATCATGATTTAATTCAAGCTTATAACTGTATTATGAAGTTTTCTATTTATTAGTACTTCATCAAATTACAGGTAAAAATTAGGGGACTTTGAGCAAATACCTAATATCCACTCTTATGCTCTTTCCGTTTATAGATCCTCTACTAAGGTCTGGTGTTTCAATGTTTGAACCACAATTTTGGCTATAGTAACATTACACAACTCTATTGTAAATCCCCCAAAACGAACACTCTTTCTTCTCACACTAAACTTGACACCTATCACATTATTAAAACAACATTAACATAAGATTAATGGCATAATACAAGCCATACAAAGTCGTTAACACGCTACCGTTCAACTAAAGCATTCTCATACAATACGGGCCCAGTCCATTAAAAACGTCCATGGATGATTTTGACAACAATGTATTGAATGACCAGGTATGGGTAACACTAACCACGTATATGTTATGTGGAAATGATTTCCAACTGACGTATTTGGAGACATTTTAGTATAATGATAACTTTGTGTGTGGTATCGCCTACGTGATAATGGGCTCTTTTGTAAGGTCTATGGGCCTTATATCCGATATGGGCATTTGGTTCGTTAGTGGATCATGTTTAGCTTGACTAATAGTTATGTTTTGTATGATTTATTGGGTTTTAAATAGGAATTATAACGTCTGTAGGAGGACTGTGCTTTAATATGTCAAATGTTGATTTAAATTCTACAGTTGTTAAATAATTTAACGTATATTTTATTATATTCTACAGTAATGTCCCAAGTGACTGGCGGGCCTAGTAGATACATTGTATAAGTAAGTAAGCTTAAGGTCAAAGGTTCCATTCCAGCTATTTAGTTGTACTAGTATTTGAAAGTACAAACAGTTTTTGTGTGGCGTTCAGGGACTGAGTTTGGGTCGATGACAGTCTTGCCATTTAATTTTACCTGATTATAATGATATTCTACAAAGTTTTTATGCCAAAAAGTATTTATTAACAAAACAAGTTTTTACAGACATCTATTTCAATAGTAAATTTTAGATGTGTCCATACTCACTTCCCTGTGAAAAAACCGCATCTCCCGGAACAGCAAATCGAAAATTTGTAGTAAGTATTCCTAATTCAAAATCAAATATTTGTTGACGGAAGCGATCAGAGCCGATGATGACCGATGGGCGCCGAAAGCGCTCGGGTCACCTGAGATTTAATAGGAGGAAATGAGAACCGTTACGCTTTTACCGTATAGGCTAAGTGATTTGGGAGGTGCTGCCTTATTTATATAAAATTTGGCTCCATTTAGAGCATTCGTCTAGACTTGTTAATGATAGGCCTAAATTTAAAGTAACTTAACTCGCGATGTAGAAATGAGGTCCCTGCATGAAGATTTCAGGGTTTAAAACGTTTGAAGAACCATCATCTTTATCATGATCATTATCATAATAATCATTATCATCATCATATCAGCCGAGAAACTTCCACTGCCGAACAAAGACCTTCTCGAAAGATCTTCACTATGACCGGTCCATCGTCGCCGTCGGTCTTATTGTACTTTCCGGTACACAGTTGCCATCCGGAATAAAACGTCACAATTATAAATTAAAATCGCTAGGCCCTAGGCGATGATGCCGAAGATAAACAAATAGACAAATTAAATTTCTAAACACATAACACTACTTTTTGTGTCGGGAACGAGAGACATTTGTTAAATTTATTTGCTGCCATACTTCTTGTGTGGTCTTAATTTTCTTCGTACAAATATTTCCGTAGTACTCACGCGGTTTTCGCTATTTTGTTATGTTAATATACACTTATTTACCATTGAAAAGCGTACTTTAACCGTTGACCGTTAAACTGGACAAAGTAAGCGAACGGTCAATTAACCTTCGGTTCAAGTTAATATTTACAACTCATTTTAACTCCTTATTGTCTTCCATCGCTTTACACCTTTTGAAACCTTGTGTAGTGACATGTGTGGGTTAAGAAGCAAGTTACTAGTTAAACTAGGTAAATCTGTTTATTTTTAACCCCCGACGCAAAAAAGAGTGTGAAGTAGTGTTATAAGTTTGACGTGTAAGTGTGTGTGTGTGTATGTCTGTCTGTCTGTAGCACCGTAGCTCTTAAACGGATGAACCGAATTGGATGCGGGTTTTTTTATTTGAAAGCAGGTTTTCTAGCGGTGGTTCTTAGACATTTTATATCGAAATCGGTTCAGCCGTTTTTGAAGTATTGAACTTTGAAATGTCAATGTCGGGGGTTTTCCAACTTTTTGTTGGTTAGGTTATTAATCTGTCTGTTAAAAGAGGATTTTTATCCGTATTGTATGCACTGTAAAGGTTATCTACTTGTAGCGTGCTGGCTACATCTAAGTTGTACTGGCTGATTATTACGTCGAAGTAATATTCGATGCGATTATTTAAATTTGGTAGAATTGTCTAGTTCCTAGGAACGACGTCAGTCGCTTATATTTTTACGGAGTAGTTGCAGACCATCAAGAAGTGTAATTAAATGAAAGTACAAGAAAATAAATGAAGTAAAGTCGTGTTTGTGCAGTATTATTTAAATTAGGGAAAAGTAATGTAATATTTTAGTTAGAGGATCTAAGAAGCCGGCACCGCAGGCCCCTAACAATACGTATACATATAAACAAACATCCCTACATTATTTTGACATCTTATCTTATCTTGATGGCGATAGGACCTTGTGCAAGGTTCGTTCGGATCGCTACCACCATATTGTCTTTTAAGCTACCGCCAAGCATAAGTTAGCATTGTTGTGTTCCGGTGTGGGGTTAAGACTAGCATATAGGCATTCGCAGTCCTCAGGGTTAGCAATGCATTTGCGGTCTTAGGATTGCAGTCTTAAGATTGAAGTCTTGAACCGCTTTCGCCTCTGTCTTGATTCCTCGCGGGGTCACGGGCGTCGTCAAATAGGTACCGTTGGCAGCACCTGACCAGAATGGCGCAGGCTGCGTACCGGTACCGTTCGCAAATACGTCCGACCTGCGCGTGATACTGATTTAATGAACGCGAAGTTATTTGAGATCGAGTGGTAGCCAGGCTAGTGGAATAAAGTGGCTTTCATTGAAAAAGAATAGTCATATACAAATTGAATAGTAATAATAATCAGTAACCATAAATATTTTAATTAGATTTTATAATATATAATTATAAATAATTATACTATACTGTCCACTTTGTCTCATGACAAATGTTAATGCGGCATAGGAAAATTACATCTACGCTACTCTTATTTATTGTAAATTAAAGCCTCCCGTCGCGTCTGTTTGAATTATATTTGCGATTATCTTAAAGGATTTTCTTCATTTTCTAGGGTACAAAAATTGAATAACATAAAAGCACCTACTTTTGAAAACCATCTAACAAAACCAAGAATTTGACCATGGCTATTGACAAAGCAGACAAAACAAACAACAAACCGAAGGACGTAAGACTGGCCGCAAACAAGAGGTTTGTTTGAAACCGATCTAAAAACAAATCGTCAAGACCTCCGGCTGACCTCTGTGGAGATAAACAATGAACAGTGAACTAGGTTTGAAATGCTCCCTACCAACGCCCTACTAAATTAACTAATAGAATATTCTTCTGAACTTAAATGATGCTTCAAAAAAGTTCATTTCTTGTCATCCATAAAGGTTTTTGAACAAGTACCATTCAGTATCCTCCATTAAACTGTACGGTGCTCATGTCACATGTTTTAACAGCAACACAATCCCAGCGACTCCACCACCGGGGCGGAACTAGTGCGTACAGCACACAGTGCGCACGCGACGTTATTTGTGCGCGTGGGCGGCGACGGCCCCCCAGGGAAACAACGAGTAAATACTGCAGAGAGTCTGCTGATGCCACGTTTCGAAATGGATTGGAGGTGGTCGGAAAAGTTTGTAGGGATAGATATTCTGTACCTTTGCATTTCAATATTTGTCACATAAGGTAGAGGAGGACAAAAGAGTTAGTAGTAGTTTTTTTTATGGCAAAGAGAAGGCTAGCGATCACATAGGCCACCTGATGGTAAGTTGGATCGAAGACCTTTGCATTCTCAATCACAGCAAAGACTGCAAATTCGTGCAACCATGAACCCCTCCTCCCCACTATTACACTTTTTTCCCTGATTTCCTTATCATCCTTTACAGGTGACGCTCCTACCATTCTATGCATGTATTACGGGTGTTCTAGTAGGTCGGTGTTGATTGGTTACCAAGTTACCAACACATAATGCGTTTAAAAAAGTTTCAGGCTATCAGCAGTTTTGCACTTCGATTATTAATTATTAGCCAATTATTATAAGAGATGAAACTGAAAAAAGAAGTAGGTGTGTATTTGCGTTTATACCATTAACGAAACATGACGCAACTCCTCAAAATCATTATTTATGCAAGGAAATTATATAGGAGGTTGAACGTCTCTCGTAATCTACTCTCTGCAAGCCCTAGAACTTTCTACTTCAATAGTTATTCTAGATCGCTTATCCCAGTTGACAGTTGCGCACAGGCATTACCTCAGACCGAATGGCAATAAATCTGCGTTTGCTCAGGCTCTGCTGCAAATTGTGTCCGTAAGCGTTTCCTTATGACAAAATTATTTAATTCACTTATCTATACCGACGTCGTCAAATTGTTTGAATACAAATGAATAGAGAAAGTGTATGATGGCATTGTAGGCCCAAGTAGTAAACCAAAATATTGCCTTAAATTCCAGAATTTCACTTAGTAGGTACAACCAGTATAGTATCAACATTTTCATGGACTGACGCTTCTTATTCACTCGGCTACGGGTAGTTTTAAGAGCTTTGCTTCTACTCGCTTTTTTAAATATCTATAGTTACTAAAATGTTTTTAAAAGTTAACACCAAGCATTTATATTACGGTAAAGTCAAGTAAAGCAAAATTCAAAAGTCCAACTCCCAACAGATTGTATTTTCAATCAGAACCCACTCCGAAGATAAATAAAACGTCCCACTCACGCGCATCGTTACTGGCAGGTGGCCTGCGCGCGCGCAAACAACAACTGTTTGTGCTGCGCTGGATCAACAACAGGTGAGGAGCGCCTGCGACTACATATGGCAGGCCCTACATGATTTAAGGCACAAGATACTACACCCTACCAAATTTGACCATGAAGTCCTAATTGATTCGAAACTTTTTGTGCTACAACTGGACTGGGTTAAGGTTTCGTGATTTTTTCCAAACGATTTTGCACCATGTGACTTACGAGTAGCTTATGTCAATAATTACGTTGATTATTTGAGTTACTTAGAGCCATATTGCAAGTCTAGGCGGTGTGGAATTTGGAGGGTTATGCGAAATGAATTTTTACCGAAATAAATCGTATGAGTGTATTAAGACGGCATAAAAGCGTTTGAAAATGTTGGTCCCACTGGATATTTGTAACGATTATTTATTTAATTTAGACTTTGTATGGTGTATTTAGATGCGTGATATGTTACAATGAAATATTTACTTTAGTAATAAATTTTACATTTGCTTCTTTTTATTATTACATCAAATCTTCGAGAGCTAAACCAATTTTTTTTCAAGCTAAGTATTGTTTGTTAAAAACTTTTTCTAACCCAGAATATCAAACAAGAACCAGCCGAGTGAGTAAACCCATTATTTAACAATATTTGTTCAAAACGTTAACCAGTTAACACTTCGGAGAAGCAGGGCCGTTTGTTCGGTAGGAAAACATCGTGAGGTGACCCCTTCACGACCTCTTACCGACCTCTCGACGACCTCTTCAGTCGGAGAGCGATGACAACAGGTTTTGGACGTGATTTGACGGTTTACTGATGCCTGGGTTTGTAAAGGCGTGAGTTTGTTATGTATTGTAAGTACAATGAAATATGTATACTGGTTATTACTGTTTGAGAGACGATAACAATGGGTTATGGGGTATATACCTAGTCACATAATTCTCATCAAATAGACCACGGAGTAATCAAACAAAGATAGAATGACAAATTTTATCAATCAACTTAGATTTATGGAATCACACGGTTCTATTCTTCGGCAAAGGTATTACTTTGTCACTTATGTCCTTGTTAACAACTTCATAACGGCATGTTATAAGTCGCATTGTATTGACAAGTAACTTTCAAACCAGCCAAACTTTTGTATGACTTCCATGCTACTTCTGGGAAAATTAACAAACATAGTAGGTATTTATAACAATGTAGAATAACCGAATATTCTTTCGAAAGTGTTTGAATTATCTCCATGTTTTTACTAAATCTAAAGACAACTTTTAAAATGAGTATCATTATGATATTTAGTGAGTTAATAATGAAACACTATGCAGTCAAAATCCTATACCGGTGCAAATTTCCTTTAAAATTGCCTCAGATGTGTTTGTCATTCTTGATTTGGAGCAAAATAATCTACAAAGAAAATTTACTGAGTTTTAATACCGCGTAGAAGAGGCGAAGTTTGTAGACAGATGACGAGGCATGTGGTTATTCAAGTAAGGTCTTAATTAATCTAAGTAGATATGCAAATGTTTTGTCATTTCAACTGAAAATCAAGTTCAAGGTTTTTGTAGTTCACGTTCGTTGTATTGTCGCGTTTAAAATGTAGATACTTATGTTCTTGTAAATGTAATGTGAAAAGAAGTTTTTGTTAACCCATTTGCTAATTATACCTCTATATTTGCAAGAACCTAACAAACATAATAATTATATATACTTCTGCTTGATTTATTAATCCCTAGATAAATAGGTATTAGTTAAAGTGAAAAGAAAGAAAGAAAAAGCAAGAGAGTTCTTTCTTTTTATTTCGCTATGTTAAAGCAAAGGAAAGAGCTAAAAATAACTGTCAGATAATATTTCCTGGGGGTACAAATATAATAAAATAAATCCATAAATTTCCCAATCAAGTATTCATAGTCATAAATATATATATGTTCCCAAGGTGTCAAAAATATCTACACACCCCTATGCCACTGTTAATAAGGTCAATGTATACTTACATATATTTTTGGGGAGGTGGCCGTATAGATATCAGTGATTATGACTAAACCTGTAGAATAATTAAGTGAGAACACTAAAAGTCATTGAACCCACGAATAATTATTAGTTTATGTTTACTTAAATATTTTGTGAATATTTTATTGAAATATATCCATAAATTAGTATTTTACCCCACACGTATTAGCACATTAGGCCAGACCGCCATATTATCACGTAATTTATAGTTTTCGCAAATAATATCATTCGTTTTAGCATTCATACGTTACAATAACCAGTTTTGCAATAACAAAACCGTCAAGGCAGATTCAGATATAATCGTTCCAAATAAAGTAATTATCAAAAAGGGATCAAAAGACTCCGATTTTTTTGCTTTTGTATGCTAATTAATTTTAGTACCAATCTCATTCCGCTATATATTATTAAAGAAAATGAAACGATTGTTTAGTTACACATTAACCCCCTTACTAATAAACGTTGAGTAACGGTGGTATAGCTATACAATGTTTTGTCCTTATCTGTCAAAGGAGCATGAAACGTGTCTTTTCGATGATTTAGAATGTTTTATGAAAATGAAGCAAATAGGAAAGATATGCCTGGGTGATGGATGTCCCTTGGAAACCCTAACAACATTTGTCCTAACAAATAGTTTGTCCGAATTTTCATTTGCCCTAAACTGGTTTTTAGATGAGGCAGGCAATTTTCAAGTTTTCCAATTATATCTGCGGTTAGGTTAGGTTAGGGTTGTATTATAACAATACAAAAAAAAACGAAAATGGCCTTAGGATAAACGAAAATTCGGACAAACGATGCATTAGGACAAATGACGAATAGGGCTTCCGTAGGGGAACCCTGGGTGATAAATAAGACCTAAAGTGGAAAAGAGACTTAATCCTTGAATAAGTAGCTAGAGGCCAAGTATTACTGCGATAAAAATATTGAAAATATTTGAAAAAGAACTCATATTTAAAAGGTCAAGGCTATGCTTCTGCTTTTTTAGCTATAAAGCCGTACAAAATGGATCCAAATCAAGTTCTTAAAACATCAAACTAAATATGCCACACACGATTCAATGTCTCTAACGACGACCCTCGATGGGTTCCAAAACACTGGCCGGTAAGAACTTAAAAAGCCAAGTCAAACACGTTCCGTGCCATGGTCCCTGACTCCCATATTAAATGAGCCAGACGTTGTTTATGCCTGGTAAAAATAGAGGCTGCGAAAAAGGCTGAATGTGTTAAGATTCCAGAGCCTTTGTGCGTTGTTGGGAGTGAATCGCAATTAACCTGCATTATCAAATGCGCGGGCGCGGGGCCAGGTAATACGCGTAGAGCGGTAGACACTAAAAAAATCACTGCAATTGGGATATGCATATACACCTCCTTGCAATGAAAACGGGCCTTTTGGTTTTGACAAGTATCAAGACTAAGGCAACCAATTATTATCTGACTTAAAATATTTTTCACCGATATTAGGTAAACGTGATAAGCACAGATCACGATCAGGGGATAGCTGTATAACTGCTATAGCTTTGTCCCGTTCTCTAAATCTAAACTGAACTGCTTTAGTATGTCAGGTAACCCCGCTGTACTGTATTTATTGTAGAATGAACGTTATCCGTACTATTGCAGCCACACATAGCCTTGACTTCGACATGGAACTAACAAAAGGAATGGATTTAGTTTTTGCTGAGAACTATGTTATTGTGTTTGGAACAGACGACTAAATTACTAGAACTATCTATTAATAAAATGCAAAATAGTAAAGAGTAAGCCGTATTGTGAAAGAAACGCTTTCATTTTAATATTTATTTTTTATTAAGCTTCCCCTATTAGTTTTACATATCTAGATATGTTAGTAATATAAATATCTAGCTAGTGCCCGCGACCGTCGTCTGTCCTCGGGGTTTAAACTATTCTCAAAACCAAATTTCATTGAAATCGGTTCAGCGGTTTAGCCTTCAAAGCGTAATAGACAGACGAATAGACAAGTTACTTCGGCATTTTATAATATTAAAATGTATTAATTATGATAGGTACTAAATATTATATTCGTAGTTAAGATTATATGGGCTAGGTAAATGTAATACAAGTAAGCGCAGATGAAAACTTGAAGACAACCAAACAATTCGAAAACAATGTTTGTTTAAGAACCTCAAGGAAGTTTTATCAATTATCTGTTATAAAAAGAAATAAGAACATAACGCTTCCGACTCCTTTGCTCAAAATCAGTTACATTTTACACTATGTTTTCCATTTGAAATAAACAACATTTATTTCGCGTTAACCTATACCGGCATCGTTGAAAACAATCACGGCGTTTAGTAGGCAGGGGCAGGGGTCCGCAACCTCGGCCCGCTGCGAGCGACCCGCTCGTCTCACGACCCGCGCCACCCCTGACCCCGCGAACTTGATCCGCTGACGGATTTTTGACATTTTTGTTGTTTCTGTACTTGTGGCTTTACAATGTTGATGTTTGAGTGTTTTGAGAGGTGGATTTATTGAAGATTGTTGGAGTTATGCGTTAAAGGCTAAACTGATTTTGATGAAATTAAGCACGCAAAAGACCGTGGGCTCTATTCTACTAGGTAAAACCTAATAGTTTTTGACATGTTTTCGTATTTTCAATGTTAGGTATGGTGATAGCTCTTAATTACTTGACAGTACTAGATAACATGACAAAAGCAATTAGGTTTTTACCGATCAGAATAGAGCCCCATAGTGTCTAACTTTATACAATTTAAGTCTTAAAATTTAAGACTTATTCCGGAAAAAATAACAGTTCTTTAAAAACAAACAAAATGCTACTAAAAGCCAAAGGATATAATTAAAAAATAATCCAACTCATAAATTGCAAGATAATAAATTTTCTTTATACAGTGTTTTGTCAAAAACATATTTGTCAATGTTTTCTTCTACATATAAAATGAAGTCGACGTCGACCGCGGCATCAAAAAATCAAAACGACGCTATAGGTACTATTGCAATTTATGCAGTTTAAAATTCCCTTAACCGAGCGCACAGCCTCCAAACACACGGATATATCCCAATAACATTTCAATTGCACTCAGACCCACGCAAATGCTCCCCGCAGTCGAGCGTACTTACTTTTAAACTCCAGTACAAAAGCCTTTAAAAGCTTTTGTCACAGTTTCCTGACTATTCAGAAATAGTAAGGTCAGGTACCTGCTATTTTTTTAAACGGTCAGGTATGTCCTTTCTAAGAACTCAAATGCATTGCAGAAAATTTCCAAAAAAATAGGGAAATATATCACTTAAGATGTGAACCATAAGGTTGGTGATCTGAGGATGGTTTTAAGGTGTAAGTACTCGGTCATGGGACAAAAAGGTAAAAGGTCCAAATAGGTAGAATTACCGGTGAATTAGGGACCTTTTTGTGTGATTGTACGTTTGTGCGAACAGCGTGGCCAAATCGTGTTTGATTTGAACTTAAGTTTGTTGGAAATTATTTGTATTGTGTCAGTGGTAGTAAAGATGGATGAATTTATGTCTAATTAAATAGATATGCTAGTTATTTTGCAATAAATGGCGTCGCTATGAACGGTGAAAACTAGAGCACAGGGTAACGAAATAACATGATTCTTTTATTAGAAATGTATGACTGGTGTACACATTTTACTCACTAAAAAAATTTTAGGTATGTCAACTCTTTATTGTACATCAAGAAAGTAAGAAAAATACAAGTATTTATAAGAAAGTCTTAGTGCAATAGATCATTATTATAATGGAATAAGCTAGTGTAATACATATAAAATAAAAGTTTAAAAAAACAAAAAAACCGCCTTCAAAAAGCAAAAAATAACTTCATTTAAAATTGGTAGGTAATAGGTCAGTCCAACTGAAGTCTGCTTTTGGTTAAAATATTGTTGGACGCCGACTTCAGTTGGACTGACCTATTACCTACCAATTTTAAATGAAGTTATTTTTTGCTTTTTGAAGGCGGTTTTTTTGTTTTTTTAAACTTTTATTTTATTTTATACTTTTTAGTGATCATAATTATACTGTTATGTTATGTAGTCCCACTTTAATTAATAAGAATTAATAAGAAACTATAGAACATTGAAATTCATTCTCGCCGCAAGCAACGCCGTGGGAAAGTCATAGTCAAATACTTAAACATACATATGCTTCGTCATAGTCGCTCAACTATTTTAATCGAAATATCTTGTCGCCACCCTTGAAATATATACCGTTTAGGAGTTCCGGTGGCCATCTGTGGTTTTCATCATCAGTTCCACTTTACCAAATAGTGTTTTCCAAGAGCAAATACACGAGTTACAATGAAAAATACCAAAATCGCTATAGGTGTGCCTATAAATTTTGAAGAGTTCCGTCGATTCCTCATGGACTCCATCATCAAATCTTCATTATGATAAGAATGGGACCAAATGGGAAGCACCAGCTTTCAAACAAAAAAAGAATCTTCAAAATCGGTTCACCCAGTCGAAAGTTCTGAGGTAACAAACATTAAAAAAAAAAAAAAAAAAAACATACAGTCGAATTGAGAACCTCCTCCTTTTTTGAAGTCGGTTAAAAATAGACTAATTACGCCCGTGATTAGAATGACAGGTATTAAATATTTTTAATTAAAAATTATTAACACTTCTATTCTTATTTTTTATGGTAAACTTTCATTTGTTTCAGATCAAGCAAAAAAAAACCCTAAACAAGCCTTATGACGGTTCTTATATTTCTTTGCTGTAGGGCTAACACACCCTAAAATCAAGCCTAAGCTCTTAAAGTGTTTGCAATACAGGTAAGTTGGCCCTCACCCCCCACAGCCTTAAGGCCGTACCTGCTCTAATCCCTACCCTTAACTGACCAAAAATGAAGGTCCTTTGTTTGTACAATCGACCCCGTATTAAGGCTTTAAAGAAAAAGGCTTTTACTTGTACTTACTTTATTTTACTAATATAATAAATGTGAAAGTTCGTATGTATGTTAAGAAGTTTGGGATCTATGACTGATTCACATATTCATGCTCCAGACTACAATCTTAAGACCGCAAATGCGTTGCCAACCCTGAGGACTAAGATGGAATGCCGATACGCTAGTAATTTCACCGGTTGCCTTATCCCCACATCGAAACACGACAATGTGAACACTGCTGCTTGACGGTGCGTTAACCAGATTGACTCTGCACAAAGTCCAAGTCCAAGTCGACTTTATATACATTTTCATATACATGAAAATGCAAACGCTTATTTATTTTTTGGTTTTAGGCCCTGAGCTAGGATGTCCTGTGTTACAGGATGCAGTGAAATAATAAGGCAACTATACAATTCCATTCAGCAAAAAACTATAGTAACAATATACCTAATATAGATACAACAACAAACCAAAGTGTGCATCACGGAGTGAGACATATAAAATATATACATAAAATATACTTACACAAATAAACTAATAAATATTAGGCGAAAATGTCACTCCAATTGACCTAGTCCCAAATTAAGCTCTAGGCTTGTAATATGGATCTAGACAACGATATAAATACTTATATAGAGAAATATATAGTTAAATATCTAGAAAACATCTATGAGTCAGAAACAAATATTCGCGCTCATTTACACAAACATCTGCCCCTTGCCGGGATTTGAACCCGGGACCGCTAGTTTCGTAGGGTCACTATCAAGTAGGCCAACGCGTCGTCGATACATTCATACTTATCAACTATTGAGTTAGCAGTAGGTATATCAAGCTGGTTGATTTTATTACAGTTATATTAAAATATAAATATTTAACAAAAGTAATATAAAAATTAAACGGAGACCATGAATGAGACCAGACATAAAATCAAACACAATTTAGCTAAAACGTAGGTACAGTCAAGGACTTTAATTGTTATACAACTATGGAACCCTGTCATAATGACAGCGTCAAACCACATGAAAGAAATTACGCCAAAATTGATGATTAACGTTATGCGACAGGGTTCCATAGTGGCATAACAATTAAAACCCTTGACTGTACCTGGGAGACCGGGCGTCGCTCGGGTTGATAACGAATTATCGCGAAGATGACAACTTGACAGATCGATTTTTCCCCCCCATAACCACCTATATTGCAAATTTCATCGAAATCGTTAAATGCATTTTCGAGAACGTGATACAAATACCTATGTATGTATACTATACAAATAGTGCTCGTTTAATAGTTTAAGTAAATAAATAATAAAATATCAGCGGCCAATGTAACATCAATAATTTGGGGACCGAGTGAAAGAAGGTATAAGTCGACTTTATTCGTAATAAAAAGCTTATATACATAAACGTAGTATACACATGCGAGCAAAACAATTGCATCACTTTGCATTTTTTCATATCCACCCATTATCTTTGTAAACCGGCTTTTCTTTCTCAAACATTTACATGAAATAATGTTTTAATAATTTCCATGTTTGTTTACTTTTGTAAAGCTTAGATTAGAGGAACAATATAGGATTTTCATTTCAATATTTCTGAGAGAAAAGCCGGTTTACAAAAATAATGGGTGGACATGAAAAATGCAAAGTGATGCAATTGTTTTGCTCGTAAGTGTACTAGACTTAAAACCTTTTTCACTTGATCTTCAGGAGACTTATACCCTTTTTCACTAAGACCCCAAAATTGACCTAGTCCCAAACTAAACTCTAGGCTTGTACTAAGGGTATAAATACAATACTGTATAGGATAAGATATTGTCCATTGTCGTCGCGTTGCCATCATGTTTACAATTACCCATGGCGGTATCCCTTTGAACCTCTGAAGGGTAACCCTACCTCAAGGGATTATATAATAACTTTACCCAAACCCGCTATAAAAAAAGATAGTTGCTAAAATAGGTGACCATGACTTGTGGGGTCTGCAGGTAGTTGAAATTATAAGTAAAGTTTAAATTATGAATATGACGGTTAAAATGTTTGGTTCGGTGTTTGCTTGTGGGTCGGTTGCTCACGGGACCCTACTAGGCTGTTACTAAGGCTTTGCTGTTCATCGGTCGGTCACAAGGCTGTATCTTATGAACTGAAATAGATAGACAGTTGAAATTTTCACAGCGCGTGTATGACTATGATTGCTATAAAAACATACATATATACATTAAATCACGCCTGTTTCCCAGAGGATATAGGCTGAGGCCACTTCTTTCCACCTGCTACGATCTTGACAAATCTCTTTCGCTTCTTCCACATTCATATATCGAGTCATGCACGCATAATAAAAACAATAATAGAAATAAAATTAAAATTAAAGTCGGTCCCCATACAACATCTTTTCTTTTAATTTTATGCGCGATATTAATATTATACGGTGGTATAGAATCGTTGGCGTGCGAGTCCGACTCGCACTTGGCCGGTGTTATATTATAATACTTAGAAGTATAACTCATCCATAGTCAATGCAAGAACCTGAATCCACTTATTTCAGTACCAGAAAAACAACCGCTAATCAAAACATGTAGCTTTAAATAATAGTATTATTAAATTAAAACTTAAACAAAACATTCTTAAAGGTTTTACAACTTTATCAACAAAAGAAAGAAGCGAAATACTATTAAAATTAATTAAATTTCTCCATAGGTATAAGTCATGATACCGACGGGCGCAGTACAAAAAACATCAACGCGCGCGGCCGCGAACTTCACAATGGATTATCATTGTATCTCTTAATTCTGTGTATTTACTCAATAGGGTATTTGATAACAGAATAAGCATTATAAATGTGGGTAGTTCTTTATAGTTATGTTGCATTATGTAATTGTTTTTAGGTTATAAACAAAGCAATACACGCACCTGTTTTTGTGTGTGTGGAATGCTTTAAAATAATTTACACTAATAAAGTTAGTGTTATTAGTGTTATTACTTAAATGTTACGGATATGACGTAGCAAGACCAATAAATTAAGCTAAAATAGATAGATAACTCAATTTATATGACGTGGAATTGCATTTAGTGGTTTAAAACATAACTAAACAGTTGATTTTCAAATATAAGTTTACAACTGGTAGCAATCAACATTCTTGATTTAATGTTTAACCATTTTAATAATACACAATAATATAGGTATTAACCTTATTGATTTTATCTAGATCAATTTCAAGTACGTAACTTTAGTTTTCAAGTTCAAAATAAAACTTAAATATATAAATAGCTGTCATACCAATCATATAACCTTATTTATTATCATTAGTAACTCACGATCGTCTATCTCCTCGTCATAGTCAGAGAAGCAGCGCTCTTCCTTCAAAGCCTCCGTCTGATAGAACCGCTCCGACTTAATATACATTTTCATATACATGACATAAAATCACACACAAAACACTGTCAAACACACATATAGCCGAGCGGTACCGCGGTGGCCCGAGTGACGCAGCGGCAGTGACGCAGCGGTAGTGACGCAGTGGCTGACGCGCGGTCGGCTCGGCTGGCGCGCGCACACTGGCAACTTATCAGACCTTTGACAAAAAAAACACAGGTAGTGCGCTAACGGCACTGTCCATTTTGTACTTTGTTTTTTGAAGGTTCGGATGCTGTGTGTGTAGTGCAAGTTGGTGAAGTTATTTTATGTATTTGTTATGTTATGTTTTAATAAATAACAATGAATGATTGTATGTTTTTTCTCTTTGTGTTCTTAAATAATTGATCCAACTGTAATTAAAATAACAAGAAAGCTATGAAAATTAGTAGGTAAATTTTTTATTTTACGTGGCATTTATTATCTATTGATTTGTCAAAAATAGGATCGGTTATCGGTTAATGAAATAAGTTAAAGATTCGTTTTAATTATTACTTTTTCAACGTGTGACCCTGCCTACGAAGCTAGCTGTCCTGGGTTCGATTCCCGGTAAAGACATTTTTTTGTGTGATAAGCTCTAGTTGTTCTTAAGTCTTTTTGAGTAAGTATTTCTTCCTAGAGCTTAGTTTGGAACTTGATCAATTTGTGTGACATTATCCCCTGATATTTAAACAGATTTGTTGGTAAATAAAACTTTCATATTCTCATACAGAAAACGAATACTTTATTTGTTTAAGAATTGCTTGTATTATTATTTTAATAGGCAAAAGTGGTAACACAAGTTTCTTTTAATGAAATATAACCATATAGAAAGATTTTTACATATTTTTATCTCAATGTAGCACATTTACATTCAAGTTATCCGCTTAAAAGCGTTAATGCTTAATTTGTAGTTTTTTTTATGTCAAAAAGTGGTAATTAAACTGACAATATACTTTTGACACTACTTCATCAACTACTCGAACTTTATATTTGCATTAATTAGAATTCCATCGTGACTCGATTCTTATAATACAACTGTGTTATAAATAACTTGTACATAATTGATATTTTTGACCATTCATTTGGCAGTAATTAATTAATGTGAGTAAAACATTTTTAAAAATTATTTGTTTAAACTTTCGAAAGATACGAGTATATAAAGGTTAATTTTGTTAACTTTATTATTGACGGAATCCTTTTGTAATGATACTAATGATTTAGATTATTGTCTTTTCCTTTTATAGCAAGACGTTGTTTATATAGTAATGCAAGAAATGAACTTTTTTATAACGAGGACTTACCATAAGTGAGATCTGAGACCCATAGTCATTTGAATTGTCAAGACTACTATCTCAAGACTGCAATCCTACTTCAAATGCCATGGCAACCCTGAGGACTAACGAATACAACGAACCCCAACACAGGAACACAACAAAGCGAACACTGGTGGGCGGTGGGTTAATGGATAAGATGGTGGTAGCGATCTGGACCCTTATTCTCGTGACTTCGAGATGATTTTTCATGCGATATGCACTGTCAAGTGCGTACATTTTTTTGACATATCTCGCATGAAAAATCATCTCTAACTCACGAGAATTGGGTCCCTGGACGGAGCCTGCACAAGGTTCTATCACCAGTATCACCACTAACTACATAGAAGAAATAGCGGAAAAAAAATCATTTTAATACATGAAAATAAAAAGGCTAAAATTAAAATAAACTGACAGATTAACTTAACATCCATAACTAAAGGAAAAACTTATCAATTTATAATTCCATACGCGTGGCCCAAATGTATTTTTTATATAGGATTATTTACAGATAATCACCGAAACACGACATCTCCACAGTTTACACCTCCATAAAAAAGTAACATCTATATTTTCACAGCAACATGTTTATTACGAATAAATACTAAAGGAATTTATACGACACTTTTTACTTTAATATAAATTGTCAGTGGATAAAAGTGCTGTCAAAATATGTAAAAATATTTGGACGGTTTCACGTTGTCGAAGTCAAGGGTCCATTAAAATGGCTTTGAGATTACCATCGGAATAAGAGGGTATCAGGCCTCGTGCCACTCATGATGACATATTATTTTTTGTTTTTATTTGTTTTTAATCCCCGTCAAGTTGGAAGATGTGAATGTGTTTGGACGGGCTACTTCGTAACAACTTTTGTTATAATGAACAATCTTTCTTCACGAGGAATGATAGTGTGTCTAGAATGTAGGTTTCATTCTAGTTTGAAAGCTTCATAAAAAAAAAAAGATATATGTATAATTTTGTAAACTATCTTTTTTTATTGTCGCTTTCTATTTCAAATAATGTCAACCTCGTCTTATTTTATCGTTAATTAAATATACCCTTTCCGCGTAGATTTCAGGTATCGTTATTCCCTCGGGATTTTCCGGGATTAAAATGAGCATATGTATTAATCCAAGGTAGCTTATACCTCTTCATTTCAAATTTCGTCCAAATCCGTCCTGCCATGGCAGCGTGAAGGAGTAACAGACACACACAAACTTTCGCATTAATAATATTAGTAGGAGGCACTATGCTCAGTTCAGCTGAATCCATACCTTTGTGCCAACCCTTAACCATCTGCAGTATAATCACAAAATAAAAGTACCTACCGCAAGCGACACTGAGGTACTTAACTAACAACAATGTTGTTGTTAGACACGTGAACAAGACCTAAGCCAGCACGTATTTATTCAAAGCAATACGATTGTTAGTTCATTTGTGAAATCCCGCATACGCCCAATACGGTGCGTAGCGCTGCTATATAAAGTTGTATTGTCTGACTGCCATAGTAAATAATTTTAAAACAGTGTTCGGTGAAAGCAATGGGTTTTACCTAAATCCTTTACTATTAAACCAGCAATATTTGTATATATTTATAATCACGTTCTCGAAAATGGTCCTGATGATTTTGATACAATTTTCAATGTAGGAGTTTACGGGGTTGAAATTTTTGAGAAATTTCGTCTTCAACCCGAGCAACGCTCAGTCTTCCAAGTATTAATTTGAATACGTGATATTTTGAGCAAAGTATGGGTAAATAAATCTGAATTTATTCTGGTTTTAGTAATAACTAGGTAATCAGCCGACCATTTAGCCGACCGACTGTGCAGCAGTGGACAACTTTTAGCTGATTACGGTAATGATGTTGACTTTAAACGAGTAAAATAAAAAATTAAAGAAAAACGACAACAGGGACAGAGTCATCGGATAATTAAAAATAAGTAACCCTTTTCCAACAATCTGCAGTTTCGTGGCTTTGGCTAAAATACATCTTAAAGTTTTTTCTCTCACGTCTTTTAGCATACATGAATTCATATTAAGACAAGCTTTTAATTCTTCTTTTGACTCAGTACGTGATAGCGAAGTAAGAGTTTAAGCTTCATTAGTGCGTCCTCATAATTGCTCTGGCATTAAGGCTCAGTTTTGCATTCTTATGACGAGTTGTTCAAACATTATTGAGCCGGGAGCTATTGCAGCGATGCAATGTATCACGAAAGTATGCGGGCTATCGAGCAGTGAAACTGAGCGTTTAGTTCACCAAGGTACCGTACAGTATACCCTTACTATGAGTTACAATTACCGTATTTGATAGCGATTCGAATGCTCTGTCCCTCACAGACCTAACAGTATTCTTATAGACTGCGAGGGACAGAGCATTCGATTCGCTAGCGAGTACGGTAGTTGTAACTCATGGTAAGGTTACTGTTATTATAACTTTACTGTGCGCAAACGCAAGCGATTAGCATTGAGAAGGTCGGCGCGTGGGGTGCGTGCGCGGCGCGGGCGCGGCGGAATGCCGCCGGTGACATTTGGACACGGAACACTAGGAAATGGTTCGGGGGACACTAGTGAGATGGGTTTTCACGCCACGATGGACCTCTGCTAAATTGTATTGTTCAAGGACGTAGAAAAACGGATAAAGCAAAGGTGTAGGTATATAAAATGATGTATACAGACAGTAGGTATAGATTGCGCCACGCTTGGTTTTTTATTTTCAGATGCCTTCCGATCTCTTGTATGTTTATTTCTGATGTGTTGTTTGACGAACTGTCACGTTATCGCTATCGAAAATATGGATTAATTTAAGCTGTCAAACAGTCACGTCGAGCGCTTATGTCAATACCATACATTTTGTCAGTTTTCGAAAATTATTTACGTTAGCGTTAAGTGTCTAGGATCACTGAACTGACAATGAGCAATACTACCTATACTAACGAAAAAATATCAAAATCGGTCCACATTTGACGAGGGTATCAGTGAACATACATAAAAAAGGAAAAAATCAGCCATAAAGTCGAACATAGAAGCCACATAGGATTTTTTATATACATTACAGTATCAGTATCTTAAAACTATTCCAGAAAAAAAGATATTATTAACAAACGCACTAAAAGCATATTTTATGACGAACTCCGCGTAGTGCATATTCTGTCTAAACAATGTGCGATAATAAATCTCTAAACGGTAAAAATCCAGACAATATACCTTCCACTTAAATCCATATAAATCAAGCGCAAAAATTTGAATGACGAATTATTTGCGATTTATCACATACACTTGATCCTTATCTGTTTCCTTTGGAAGCACAAAAGGCTAAACATAAAAAAAGGCGTGGTCACGTGGTCACATTATTATGTCTCTCAATAGCTGACCGGTGCTTGGGATTGCCCCACAGCCATTTTTTTATTCACACAACCTTTTCGTCCCATAGGCGTGTTTTCGACTATTCTAACCAAAGAAGACGAGGCATCTGACCGTTTTGATGGAATGCATGCTACGTTGAATAACGTCGTTTACCTGAAGAAAATAAAAACAACGTTAATAATTTAGTTTACAAAGTAACGGTAACCCACCGTTTTATCGAATTTCACATCATCACCTTTATTTTCTGCTGAAGCTATGATGTTTTCAGGTCTCTTAAAGATTAGCCCCCTTACTTATTAACGTGGAATAACCTTGGAGTAGCATGCCACGTTTTATCCTTACCCGTCGTTGTGACTTTTGAATTCGACAGGTAAGGACAAAGCATGGCATAGCTACTCTAAGGTTATTCCACGTTTATAAGTTAGGGGTTAATAACGTAGGTGAGGATAGATTAGACTTGTGAGTGTAAAAATATTTTTTATTGATAAATGTTAAACATGTCAATTTGAAAAAGATCGTGATTGCGAGTGCGTTAGACAATAAGCCCTCAGGGTGGAAAAAACGTCACTTAAAACTTTTATTTCAGTAGTACCCCTGCGCCGGTGGTAAGCAATATTATAAGCGTAAACAACACAACTCCTATAGATATAAAATACGCTACCGGTACAGAGCCAGTAGACTTGTTGTGCTGTCACCGGAAGCTACAGCTCTAAAGCCATCCATTAATGTGAAATAATAACACCTATAAAGACATTCAAAGATACATCCGAGCTACATAAAAATCCCACCGTACTCAATTGATCCGATATCCGTAGCCTAACAGCCATATATATCAGCGCGGGTATACATTTATACGACCAACTATATGACATTATTACCGTTACTAATGCAATCAAGTTTATAAGGTCGTATTCGTCGGGTTATCGCTGATTTCTTTGCACTAATAATCGGAAGCGGGCACCGGTATTCAAATTAAATTAGCTGTTATTTTCGCATTAGTCGTTTGTGTAGGAAGTTTAGTAATTCGGGCAACTCTGGGCCTCTATTCTATACGGTAAAACAATATTGCTTTTGAAATGCTATCCTATTGTCAACGCCACGATTGCTTTTATTTACTTAACAGTAATGGCGGCCGAGTTAAAATGAATACGAAAACAGGTGAAGGCAATATGCTTTTACACTGTAGAATATAGGCCCTTAACCACAGTATAGATCTTTATCTATACTGTGCCTTAACTTACCAAATTTCTTAACTACAACCTTTTTTAGCTAACAAATTGGATTGGATTGGATAACGTGGTTCAAATGCGAGAAAATTTCAATGTATATTGTATATTGTCAATCAAAAATGTATATTGTAATTCTAGATCTAAATCTTTAACAGTTTTTTGGTGTGGTGGCGAGTGGAATCCCAGATCCATAGACATTTGTACTCTGAACATTGAACTGGGGGGTTATTATGACATAGCTATGCAGTTCATTTTACGGTGAGCGTAAAGGATGGAACTATAGCAGTTACATAACTCTGTCTTTTTCTCTCAGCGTAAAATGAATTGCGCAGATACGTCATAATAACCCCACTGTTCCATGACTAGAGGTAAATAACCAGTACATGAAAAAAAACATACAAATTAAAATGTGCCCTTTATACGACTTAAGCATAGACATAAAGGTGTTACGCATTAGCATATAGTGAGCGGATTTGCGGCAGTGCCATTAGCGACCAGATAAGCTAAAGGTCAGAATTGACGAGTGGACGGTGACCTTTAGCGGAGTGCTCCCGTTTGGTTATGAGAGTGGCATTTAGGAGGGTGAAGGGTATAGAAGATGCAGAAAGGTATCATGATTCGGCATTTTTCGGATATCTTCGGAAATCAACTGGAGATCTAATATAGACGTCGGTCCGGTCTTGTTTTGTTTTGCTTCATATCTCATTCTTGACTAAGGAAGGATTCAAAAATAACAAATTATTAATCTTTTCAAACAGTAATTTAAAAAATAATAATTGGGAAGGTCCAAAAAGTTGGGCATGCTAACTGACTCCATTAAATTTTCTATGATAGTTTTCCGTTGTGACACGAAAATTAGCAATACAATTGCAGGGATACTTTTCGTCGCACAGCGGAATTTTTTCCGACTTCGTTGTTTGTATGGTTAACTACGCTTAACTAAAGCCGCCGTCAATAGATCTTGCAAAACATGTAAACAAAACCAAACGAACCAATTCACCATGATTACTCGATAATCACGTACTTTTAAAGATCAAGTGAGGTCTTTGCAATGATTTATATACACTGGATCATTATTTTCATATTAAGTTTAAGATGAAATAACTTTCATGATACGTTATTTTTAATAAAAAACACTCTTGGTGAATGTTTGAGGTTATGTGTCAAACAGTACTAATTTGTTTACATAGTTCACAAGTTCTATTGACGACGACTTTATGGTCCTTACCCAATTATAGCCTCTGTGAATTTATTCAAATTTGGTTTTCACACTGTTGACGCTTTACGCTATAAAACTGCTGGCAAATGAATAAGAGCTGTTATAGTATCAAAAATGTGATTAAGATACCTAATACAATATTGAATGGAGACTCCGGACCCGTATTATAGTCTCCTTTATCGCGGTGGATGGATCAAGCATCCGTCACTTTCGCACTTACATACTGCGGGCCTATTAGGGTCGTATTATCATTGTGGATAAACGTGAATTAAACATCTGTCACTTTCAAAATAGTATGTAAGTGCGAGAGTCACCTATGCTTTATCCACCGCGATAAAGGAGACCATAATACGGGCCATGCGGGCCTAGTATGGTTGCGTTAATCACGTGACAAAATGTGACAAAAAATGGGACGGATGTCTTATCCACATTTTGTCACGTGATATTTAGGCCCCCTGGTCACACAGTGACCATGTTTTATTTACATCGATTAATACCACCAATAATAGGCCACTGGTATACATGTTTTATATTGATCAGTCGAAGCCTAAGTATATATTCGACATAGTAGTCACGCCACGCTGACGCCTTTTGTATTGGCAATAAAAAATGTCTTCTTACAATATTGTGATTGTTGTGTATAAACGTCTATATTTCATAGCCTAAAATACGTTACATAACTTCCACGGCAAAGATTTAGGCAAAAGAGCGAAGTGTAGTTAAAATACATTCATTTTTTAAACAGTTATGCATAAACAGGGCCTTAAAATTTCCTAAAGAAAGCTTTCATTTTTTTTTTCATTTACTTTTTACATCTATATATATAAAAGGCAATGTCCCGGGTGACATATCAACGCCCAGCCCAAACCGATAAAGATAAAAAGTTGGAATTTTGACGGGTAGTTGGTTTTGTAATAGAGGCGTCGTTTAAGAAGGGATTTTTCGAAATTCAACCCCTAAAGGTATGAAAGGGGGTTGCAAAGTTTGTATGGGAAAAAGCATTTTTATGGTCTAATTTACTTGAAACTTGGTAGAAATGCTTTTCAATGCAAATAATGAGACACGTATTTCAGCGATTACTAAAATTCAACCCCTAGAGGGATGAAAGGGGGTTGCAAAGTTTGTATGGGAAAATGTACTTTTATGGTCAAATTTACTTGAAACTCGGTAGAAATGCTCTTCAATGTAAATAATGACAAACGTATTTCAGCGATTACTAAAATTCAACCCCTAGAAGGATGAAAGGGGGTTGCAAAGTGTGTATAAATAAAATATTTTTATGATCAAATTTACTTGAAACTTGGTAGGAATACTCCTAAATGCAAATAATGAGACACGTATTTCGGCGATTACTAAAATTCAACCCCTAGAGGGATGAAAGGAGGTTGCAAAGTGTTTACAGATAAAATATTTTTAAGATCAAATTTACTTGAAACTTAGTAGAAATACTCTTCAATGCAAATAATGAAACACGTATTTCAACCCCTAGAGGGTTTCT
Source organism: Acleris cristana (assembly GCA_948252455.1). Taxonomy (NCBI): domain Eukaryota; kingdom Metazoa; phylum Arthropoda; class Insecta; order Lepidoptera; family Tortricidae; genus Acleris; species Acleris cristana. The sequence goes on along the minus strand of OX411782.1, from coordinate 12,894,744 downwards.
ACCCCCGTTTTACCTCCTCAGAGGTAATTTTTCCTGAATCGAGCATTTCTACCAAATTTCAAGTTAATCAGAACATAAAAGTATTCGTTCCTATAGAAACTTTGCAACCCCCTTTCATCCCCCAAGGGTTTGAATTTTAGTTATCACGTGACTCATTGTTTAAAGTAAATTTAAGCATACCAAATATTTTTTCCTTAACAAACTTTGCAACCCAAGTTTGTTTAGGAAAAAATATTTGGTATGCTCAAATTTACTTGAAACTTGGTAAAAATACTCTTTAATGCAAATAATGAGACACGTATTTCAGTGATTACTAAAAGTCACCCCCCTGAGCAATGAAAGGGGGTTGCAGTTTGAATGGAAAAAAATACTTTTATGGACAAATTTACTTGAAACTTGGTAGAAACGCTCTTCAATGCAAATAATGAGATACGTATTTCAGCGATTACTAAAATTTAACCCCTAGGGGGATGAAAAGGGGTTGCAAAGTGTGTATAGATAAAATATTTTTATGATCAAATTTACTTGAAACTTAGTAGAAATACTCTCCAATGCAAATAATGAAACACGTATTTCAACCCCTAGAGAGTTTCTACCCCCGTTTTACCTCCTCAGAGGTATTTTTTCCTGAATCGAGCATTTCTACCAAAGTTCAAGTTAATCAGAACATAAAAGTATTCGTTCCTATAGAAACTTTGCAACCCCCTTTCATCCCCCAAGGGTTTGAATTTTAGTTATCACGTGACTCATTGTTTTCATTGCAGAGCAAGCATTTCTATCAAGTTTAAAGTAAATTTAAGCATACCAAATATTTTTTCCTTAACAAACTTTGCAACCCAAGTTTGTTTAGGAAAACCTATTTGGTATGCTCAAATTTACTTGAAACTTGGTAAAAATACTCTTTAATGCAAATAATGAGACGCGTATTTCAGCGATTACTAAAAGTCACACCCCTGAGGAATGAAAGGGGGTTGCAGTTTGAATGGAAAAAAATACTTTTATAGACAAATTTACTTGAAACTTGGTAGAAACGCTCTTCGATGCAAATAATGAGATACATATTTCAGCGATTACTAAAATTTAACCCCTTGGGGGATGAAAGGGGGTTGCAAAGTTTCTATAGTAACGAATACTTGTATGTTCTGATTAACTTGAAACTTGGTAGAAATGCTCTTCAATGCAAATAATGAGACAAGTATTTCAGCGATTACTAAAATTCAACCCCTATGGATAAAAGGGGGTTGCAAAGTTTATTTAGGAAAAAATAATTTGGTATGCTTAAATTTACTTTAAACTTGATAGAAATGCTTCTTCTGCAATGAAAACAATGAGTCACGTGATAACTAAAATTCAAACCCTTGGGGGATGAAAGGGGGTTGCAAAGTTTCTATAGGAACGAATACTTTTATGTTCTGATTAACTTGAAACTTGGTAGAAATGCTCGATTTAGGAAAAATTACCTCTGAGGAGGTAAAACGTGGGTAGAAAATTGTATGGTAGATTTTTGAAGTGAGAAACGTGGAAAATGTTGTAACGGCTACAGTAGTTATAAATTAAAAATATTGCTTTCGGCGATTTTCGAAAAACTTACGGGTAAATTGGCGGTAGAACTTTGTAAGGGATTATGATAATTTTTGAAGGAAAAAATGTGGAAATGTGTATTTACGCTACTGTTTTTATAAACAAAAAAAAGTTATTTTCGGCGATTTAGAAAAAACTATCCCAAAGGTGGTTAAATGGGGGGTAGTAGTTTGGTAGAAAGTTGGTCATTTTTGAAGTGAGAAATTTGGGGTATTAAGATAACCTAATGTTTACCTAGCTATAAAAAAACCTACCTACCTACAAATTAAAATTATGACTGAAGTTAGATACATGAAACTCGGTATCAACACCAATATAAATTAAATAATAACCATTTTTTAAAACAATCCCTTAACAGTGTGAAAAGAGGGTGAAAGTTTGAATAGGAGTTTGTTTTTTTGATTTGTTGATTGATTGATTGATTGATTGAATCTTCAGTGTTTATAGTTAGTTAAGAGCAAATCCATTATCAATAAACAATAACTAAAGGGAAAAACTTGGGATCTAAGACTACTGACTGTAAGGTTTGTATCGAAATTATGTAATATTCAAAGTTACATACCTGCAAAATATGAAAATGGGTATTAGACTACGATTACATACCTACAGAAAATTTTCAGCTTCGGTGTTTTTCGAAAATCTTCTGCTAAGTGGGTTAATTGTTTGTATAGAATATATGGCAATTTTATCTAGAATCGTATAAAAAAACTTAATGGTGAAAGAGAGGCAGTGAATTTATTTTACATTGTATGTCAATTTTGTTGTTTTAAAGGTTAGAGCCATAAAATTTAAGTTGTTTTTGTGGACCGCTTACTTAAAATTCACGCTCTAGACTTTTTTTAAAAGCTTTTTAAGGTGATGTGAACTATAACTGTACTTTTAACAGAAGTTCTGACTATCCGCAGACGAAGTCGCGGGCGGAAAGCTAGTTATAAATATATTTAATTTAAAGGTTAAGACGCACTCAAGTCGTTCCTGTATAAAAAACCATATCAATTTCAAAACTGAAAATACGAACGACTTTTAAAAAGAAACTGCGGTCTTACGTTGCAATCTCCATGATTATTTTGTTTAACACTCAGTGTTACAAATACTAAACAAAGTAGTTCTAAGCTTGTTTTATGGGGTCTTAAATTAAATTATTATACCATACTGTCGTTAAATGTAGAAAGTACCACAGAGAGAGCTGTCAGTCGTTCAGTATTACTAGTTACATGTTAACATTTACGCATTTCCTCAATTTTACAATGTAAATTAAAGCAATGAGACATTAAGATTTATTTTACTATCTCGAATATAGGTGAGAAAAGTGAACGTATTTATAGTTCTCGTATTCTGTATGGAGTTGTGCATGATCACCAGGAAATCGAGTCTTTATCTTTATTGGATTCAAATACATATACATATTCTCAATATATTTATCTGCCAGTTCAACCGTTTTAGCTGTTAAAAACGCTATAGAATCACCATAATTTGTTTCAGAGCATCCGTAGTTAAGTTCAGCTGAAACCTATCGTGTGCATGAAAGCAACCTGTACATTTCCTAGTTGTTTTCGAAATTATAAACTACGCAATTGGCCTGATCGGTAGTCATCCTGCCTACGAAGCTAGCGGTCCTGAGTTCTATTCCGGTAAGGGCAAATATTGTGTGAAAAGCACGAGTAACTACTTCTTCGTGACTCTTTAGTATGTATTTCTTTATATCAGATTCAGAATGTTTATTGTTGTACAATTCCCATAGTAGGTATAAGTCTATTTCGCTTATTTTGGGACGAGGATGAGGGGTTATATTTATTTTTCAAAACTTTTTTGTGTCGTTTTCGTGATATTAAACCGGAACTTTTACGTCAGTGACATAAAGTTCCCAATTAGTCACTTATGTTGCCACTAACGATGTTCACACGTATAATTTGGGCACGTACATGCGTAGGTGCAGCTCGACGAGAGCCTTATGAGCCGCGACGTGGACGCGCCGCGTGGTGTTAGATGCTGTCTTAAGGATCGCATTGTCAACGAGATCATTAATAATTCTAACCTGACACGAAAGCGTAAAGACTACAACGGATTCGTTTATTTTACCGCGTTTTTTATGCTATGGAAAAGGCAAACAAGCACGCACAAAGGGGTACCTGAGACCCATTAACATTTGGCAAACGCGGTAAACGCAAAATGTATTATTATTGCTTAAGCAGTTACATAATTAAATAATAACACATCTAGGTTGGGTTGGTTGGTTAAGGCTTATTACATAACTAGATTAAGCTAGATTTTTAATCACAAAAAACAAAATCCGAAATTGCTGTAAAATGAAAATTTTTTGGCCATATGCGTCTTTGTATGTCTCGATCTTAATTTATTCAATGCCAGTATGTACCATGTTAATAGACACGTTCAGGCGCAAGATTCTAACGAGCTCACAGGTCAACTTAAGCTGGACCTAACCATATAGCGGACCGCGTCCGCTAACACCACCCTAACCCTGAACACCAAGTCAAGATGACCTTGAGATTCGACACAAAGGTGTGAACTTTCGCTAGAACCCGGAGAATATTATTCTTGAAACACTTGAGACAGGAAAGTACGGTCTTACAAGATAATTCAGAGAGCAATTCCTGAATCAGGTTTTGCAATTTGACCCTTAGCAGGCTCTAGTTAGATTCGTTTTGCTATAATTTTTTCATGATTTTGAGCAGCGTGGAAGCAAACAAGGTGCTGAGATTTCCAAGGTGTTAATATGATTTATGCACTTATTATCTTGATAGTAATAGCGGTCGAATTTTCATCAGTACGATTGCAATAGGGGGGTGAAAACGCAGTGGAATAGAGCCTCCAATTAATCTTTTCCATAAACTGTATTGTAATGTAGCTTATAAAAATATAAAATTCCGATCAAACGAAAATTTGGAAATTTTAACGTGTTCCTAGCATTCTAAAATGCACCAACTTTGAGCATTTTAATGGAATTATAAACTCATATTTAATCAGCCAACAACTTCTTTTATAACACGAACCTTCTTGCTTATACAAACCGACAATTCCTTGATATTACTTAGTACATTTCGTTGTGCATTACGATAATGTCATGCAAGACAATGTTGGGCGTCGAACACGTTTCCTTTACCGTCGCTGACACCCGCTCGACACCTCACCTTCGTCCCACGTGGCCTGCGCCCGCGCCGACCTCTCGTTCCCTTCAAGTAACGCTGGTTTAATCATTGTTTAAGCGTCCACTTACTGCAGTTTTTTGGATACTGACAATTCAAGGTAAATTTCCGCTTTGATTGACAGGAGCTGACCCACTTAACTATCGAAATCGAAAGCAACCTATGAATTTGAGAGGATTGTGAAGCTAACAATTTCCATACAAAATGGGATAAGGTTTCTGTCCCCTTAAACCTGGTCCGATTTTTACGATTTTTGTATATGTTCCAAGAAAATATTTCTCAGAATAAAACAAATAAAAAAAAAACAGAAACATACAGATCTAGTTCTTTATAATAACTACAACATATTCAAAAATCGCGGAAATCGAACTTGATTTAGGGGGCATAAAACGTTATCGCCCGGAGCTAAATTTCTATGGATTTTTTTTGACAGCTACGCGATTTTATCGGCTCTTTACAATCCTCTTTATTTAAAAACTATTTCGTAGCTAGATTTTGTGTGGGATGTCGAGAGTCTAGACGGAAAAATATTAGGAAAGTTGTAGGAAAGTAAACTAAATAAATAATATACATGTCCATAAATCTTGTCAATGCCTTACTTTCTCGATAGCCAAAAAGGAGATAAATTGTAGAAAATTAAAATGGAGGTAATTTATACACCATTGTATAAATCTGACGAAACGTGAAAGGTTCTTAAAAACTAAAACAAAACCTGTTCAATTAATAATACAAACAAAAAAATAACCTGAAAATGATTCATGCGTTAAAAGTCAAAGGCACAAGAGGTCATCCAAAAATTGCATACTGATTAAGGTCTTATGATTCATAATGTGACGTCACCGCTGCACGCGGGGCAAATGTCACGCGCCCACGTGCTCTTGCGAACCTAAAATACAACCACCTCAATAACAAAATGGCGGTTATGGTTTAGAAACAGTTGCAAACACGACGTTAGCTATAAGCACGGAGGGTATAATATGCGTTAGCTATTCAATTGGACATGAGGCCGTTTTATAATGGCAGGGCCCAACGTGTAGGTTTTGAAAATGGAATTTAAATTTTTGTTTTTTATTATCTGTTAGTCTTGATGGCTTTATTAGCGCGCCTAATTTGGTAAATGCGTAGTTTTATATGTAGCTCTGATTGGAGTCGTAAATTACAGGTCAGAGTGTAACAGCGTGGAATTGTAAATATTGTTGGACTATTAATGATTGGGCACAGTTCTAATCAAACGTTTGCAAGTCACGTTATTAAGGTGTGTAGACATATTTGTAGCCATTTACAGTGTTGGGTGAATAACTGTTTTTTTGTATGGTTATTTGTATGCAATCAGCCAGCTTGCCTCATGGTCCTGAATCACTTGAAAAATGCTTATGGCTGTTTATAAAATAATAAAAGCAAATAATCAAGATACGTGTGACAGGGACCAGTAAAGCGGGAGTGGGAGGAATTTAAGACTTTGCGATTTAGGCGATTATGCGTTTAACTAAAAAAGTAAGACACATTAGTTTTATAATATTATTTTAGGTAAAAGAGAAAAACAATTGTAGTGCATTTCAGGTTAAATCCCTCGGAAACTTTAAAATTTTCCGGGGTTTTAAGTAGCCTATGTGTTAATCCAGATTCTAATCTATCTCTGTGCCAAATTTCATCTAAATCCGTTGAGCCGTTCTGGCGTGATTGAGTAACAAACATCCAAACCTTCGCATTTACAATACATACTAATATGATAGTAAGATTAGTTTAGTAGGGTAGGATTAAGGTAGTCTTCAGATATAAACAATATGAATGAAACTCACACTTGAAATGGCAAAGTCATAATAACAATATTTTTATTTATGATTCAATTTAATACAGGGCAAGTAACATTACGGAAAATCTCGAGTCACGGTAGGTAAAGATAAAAATGTCGAGACGTTACCCTTTGCTATCTCGATCGCGTTACGCACAGACTAAAAAGACAGCGTACTCGGAAACCAACTCATTACTTTCATAAAAACATAAGTCGCTTTTGTAAAATTCGAATTTAAACTTTATCTGCGCTACTCCAAGATGTATTTTAACAGTGTGGTTTGGGGAGATATGTTTTGTAAACAGTTGAAGTGCTGCACCTTGACATTCGTATGTCAAATGTCAAGCGGTTATTGAACCCTGTGATAGTTCATTACTGATGGCGGGTTTTTGATCCTCGTTTTAAAGCTGACCTTCGGTGCCCAGGGCGTTGTATTTCCTTAACATATTCGCTGCCGGCGAGTAGCAATTATGAGTAATTTTGACACGTCACGTGTGTCAGCGGCGCTGAACGTGTAATTGCACTCTGTGCCCACAGTATCAATATCGAGTTAATTTTATATGGAAACAAGGGTGCCTGGCATTTAATGTATGTACCATTTGCATTCATGAAATGAGTGCTTTGTTATTTCAGTAATAAGGTTCGTATTTATGACATTTTCCGTGAAAAGGTTTGTTGTTCTGCTGATTGTCACGAGCTCGTGATTCATTTTACAATTACACGAGTAATTGCTTTTGAACGAGATGTAATCGACCGGCAAAGTAATACATAGCAGGTGTAAACATTTTTAGTTTCAGGTTTACTTTACGCGGTGTTTGTAGATTGGCACAAGGTTATGGTAAACTTTTTCTATTAATTTATTAGTATTTTAACTTTTTGCAAGAATCCTAAGTACAACTCGATTATCGTTCTTTCCCTCGGTAACTGTCATTTATTCCCAGAAAAGAAGTATATAGCTATACAATACAATAAGTACAATACAAAACAGTTTATTGTACACCAAACAAAAATAACCACCAAACATACATACATATACATACATACATACATATACACATACATACATAGTTCTAGTAATAGTTTTATCCTGAAATCTTGGACCTGCAAGGACAAGAGGCCGTTTTTTTAAATTGTGGTATTATCAGTTATACCACCTGACACAGGCCACTTTGGTCTCTATTCCACTTCTTCTTACAATGTAATAACGTTATGATAACTCTTATTAACTAGATAGTAAAGGCCATATCGTTAGCAATACGATAATAATACTTAAGTAATAGAAGAGTAAAACAAAGTGAGAAAGGGGCCCTCACATTTGCATTCGCACTCATATATATATTTTTTTAGATCTAAGGTGGAGTTTTGTAATTGCAGCTATTTGCTTATTGCAACTGACTTAAACAACTCCCTCTAGGATCACTGTTTTGAACAACGACAGGCGTGATATTGTAGGTATTTCTTAGTATAGAAGAAGTAGTTATTTAAGTCAGTTGCAATAACCAGATAGTTGCAATTACAATACTCCACCTTATATATATATTACGCCAACGCTTTTTATTTTACTAATTCCTAATGTGTCAACTAGTCACTTAAATAAATATATTACGTGATGACAATGTCATCCAGATTTACTAAGCAATAATAAGAAACCTTTGCGGTAATGGAACTTCCGCCATTTTGGCTAAGGTGAGCGAGTTGTTTGCGATTTGAATTTAAAATGGCCGTTAAGAAGACATTTAATAACAGGAAGCCGTTAATTGAATAATTTGTTGACGTTGGCTAAATTAAGACAAATAGTAATGATAGGTGACTGTAAAGTACTGCCTTCTAAAGTATAAAGGCAGTATGTGCCCATGAATCTCATATTTTTATGACATTTTTCTTTTGGACGGTAGAATTATTTTACGTTCAAAATAAAGCTGCAGTGAGTCGTTATTTAGACGACTGTTGAAGTCTTACGGGTAACGTTATTTATTTCGTTTCGTTATTTGTGTTAATAAATATTTAATTTTAACTTTTATCGTGTCCGCTAGAAGCGTTATGTTATTCTCGTAAAAACGGCGCGGCATCTTGTCGATCGGTAAGTACCTAATTATTTGCATACCCTGAAATGTTTTTTGTCCTCTCTGACGGGACAACTTAAACTCGCCCGTTAATAATTCGTCCGTCGGGTGGTATAGTGGGTTAAGCGGATACAAGGTCGCGCAAAGTAGCGGGCAAGAGCTAGTTCCCCATAAATCGAATAAACATTGTGAATATTAATATCCCTCCGGAGTCCATTGTAAATTAGTCTTTCTGCAGAGGTTACGCCCTTACTCTTGAGGCCTGGAGGACGTTACTCTTCCTTGTAAACTCGGTAGGGTTGCTACTAACAAACAATATTTAAGTTTAGTAATGGATTCAGCCGTCGACAATTTGTGAATCTATTTTGTGTGTAAGGCTTAGAGCTAAATTCAACATTGTTAAGTCAAAATTAAGTAAGTATTTAAGTAATGTTCAATCAAAACAACATTTTCTGTTTTAGTTACTTGAGTCTCTAAGTCTTTTTTGTAGATAGGTATGATATATTTATATATTCAAGATACATAGAATAGAGATGTAGAAATACAATATCGACAGCCTTTATTACTTTTGTTAAGAATTGTTACCAACTTGACAAGAAAACTTTGAAGTTATGAATAGTTGACTACAGCGGCAACCACGACCATAACCAGCAGTTTTTGGGTAAAAATTGGTTCATGTTGCCATTTTTACTATGACTATCCCATAATTTTTCCCACTCTTTTTTGCCTATGGATATACTCAAATTTTGGAATTGAACAAAAACACTACCGCTATCAGAAGCAACAAGTGACAGCCCTAGCCGGGGCACCCGTTCACTTCCCATTGTGCTAGAACATTTGTTCAATTGTTTCGTTACATACAATATGTGATTTAACCGATACTTAGCCGTTGCCAACATTTCGTTGCTGGCCTAACCTGGCGATGGAAATGGGCTTCCTATTCTGAACGTAGCGGGGGTACAATAGATTTCTAGAGTTAAGCTATGATCACAACAAACACATAAATAAGCTGTGAAACCATAATGACGCGGTCAACCTAGTTGGTTGTGATCCTACTTTGCTTTTTAACCGACGAAAAAAAACGGAGGAGGTTCTCAAGTCGACGCGTATTTTTTTTTTTTTTTATGTATGATCACGCATAACTTTTCACAGCGCGGTCCGATTTTAAAAATTCTTTTTGGGTTTGATAGAGTATACTTCCGAGGTGGTCCCATTGTCACCAAAACTGAATCTGATGAAGGGATCCGTGAGGAATTGAGGGAACTCTTCGAATATTAAATGCATACATATAGCGATTTTAGTATTTTTAGTAACAAATCCAGCATTTTCATTCAGAAAGTATCATTTGGTGAAGTGGAACTGATGATGAAGACCACAAATGGCTACTATGGCTACCATGGTTGATCACGCATAACTTTTTACTGAGTTGTCTGATTTCAATAATTCTTTTTTTATTGGATAGAGTATACTTTGAAATTGCTCCCATTTAATTTGGAACTCCCCCCCCTCCGTCATTGGTAGAAATATAGAGATTCATAGTTGAACCCATGAATTTCCTTCTGTGAACCGATTATGTTCAAACTTAGCACACATATGTAATTCTAATGACACTACAACATGACGGAGACTTGATGTTGATCTGATAACTGAGACGGAAGATAGATGAGGGAACTCTTCAACGGATTACAGCAGCTACCTCTTGATTTCTCTTATTCATGCATCTCAATGTGAACTTTTTACCTAACTTATGTATGATGCACGGATTATGACTACCATCGAGGGTCTGATGATGGGGTTTGATGATGGAGTTGGAAGGCTGTCGAGGGAAGCCCTTATTTGTTCGGAAACTAAGGTATAAGGGTATACGTTGAAGTTGCTCCCATTTAATTTGGAACTCCCCCCCCCCCTCCGTCAATGGTAGAAATATAGGGATTGTTAGTTGACCCCATGAATTTTTATCTGTGAACCGATTATGTTCAAACTTAGCACACATATGTAATTCTATTGACACTACAACATGACGGAGACTTGATGTTGATCTGATAACTGAGACGGAAGATAGATGAGGGAACTCTTCAACGGATTACAGCAGCTACCTCGTGATTTCTCTTATTCATGCATCTTAATGAGAACTCTATACCTAACTTAAGTATGATGCACGGATTATGACTACCATCGAGGGTCTGATGATGGGGTTTGATGATGGAGTTGGAAGGCTCTCGAGGGAAGCCCTTATTTGTTCGGAAACTAAGGTATAAGGGTATACTTTGAAGTTGCTCCCATTTAATTTGGAACTCCCCCCCCCCCCTTCTGTGAACCGATTATGTTCAAACTTAGCACACATATGTAATTCTATTGACACTACAACATGACGGAGACTTGATGTTGATCTGATAACTGAGACGGAAGACAGATGAGGGAACTCTTCAACGGATTACAGCAGCTACCTCGTGATTTCTCTTATTCATGCATCTTAATGAGAACTTTATACCTAACTTAAGTATGATGCATGGATTATGACTACCATCGAGGGTCTGATGATGGGGTTTGATGGAGTTGGAAGGCTGTCGAGGGAAGCCCTTATTTGTTTGGAAACTAAGGTTTTTAAATTATTAATCAGAGTGTAACAAACCTATTGCGACGTAATTGTGTGTAGTGTGTAAACCTCTCAGTTTCTGCATTTCTGCTAAAGCTCGTTCATCGTGTGGCTTTTGTAATACCTAACTTATTTCGCTCTAACTCAGATACCTTCAAGTAGGTAGTTTAACTATACTAAGTGCAACATAAACCTGCCCCTTGGCAAAAAGTTAGTTTCTTTCCGAGGTCGATTACAGCTTTATCAAGTGTTGTTCCCATGTTGTTGTTGTAGCTAACCCCATGTGTTTCTGTTTAGTCCACCAGAGTAAATCTCTTTAACCGAACAATTTGTCCTCGCGTGTGATATCCATGGACTTGTTTCTCTAATAAGTCCATGGCGATTGTCTAAAACTCGATACTGGCGAAATACACCTTGTTAAAACAAGGAGTGAAAGCCACTAATTAAGAAAAAAAAACACCATTGACGAGGCCCACAGGTATATGTTATAGGTGATATGTTACCTCTAAGCATGACACGGGATTCGGTAGCAAATTTTAGCTCAGACAAAAGACCGCCACAGTTGTTCACATCTTTTGGAACAACATTATCGGGAGGTTTCTTCCCATAGGTAGCAACTTCACGAGACTCGTCTATGGAACGAATTGTATAAACACGGTTGTGTTTTGTAGCGAAACAATGAATAGTTAAAGTAAGTAATCAAAGAATAAGTATCTATTAACAGAGAATAAAAACTGAAAAGTGAAAAATAAAACTTTTTAACAAAAAAATTAAACCGCCGAAAAAAGAAAACTGAAAAGCAAAAAATAAAACAGAGCCTTTTAAGTCTAACTAAGCTCCTACACTAATGTTAATACCTTAATAAATAATTTTGAGTCGGCGCCAAACAAACAAACAAGCATGGCAGGCACCGACTTCAAACCACTCAGGAGGTAGTACATACCATCACACACGTATACATCATTTTACTTTACGAAATAGTTAATTTGTTTGTTTGTTTGGCGCCGACTCAAAATTATTTATTAAGGTATTAACATTAGTGTAGGAGCTTAGTTAGACTTAAAAGGCTCTGTTTTATTTTTTGCTTTTCAGTTTTCTTTTTTCGGCGGTTTAATTTTTTTGTTAAAAAGTTTTATTATTTAGATAAACATTAAATGGAATATTTTTGTTCAGGATCATGGCCACCCTACATTGAGTATTTCTTTCTCGTCTGATCGGTTGACTCTTAAATAGGTTTTAACATAAAAATGTAAGGTGACCATAATTTCAGTATTAATTAAGGAAACATAATATTACTTTAGTAAAATGCAAAACTTTAATAGTTTCAAAAACCACTAAACTACAAGAATCTCAATCATTTACTGAGTCGGAAAAATTAAATAAGGATCGCACGACCCGCAGTCACCCTGTATAACTATGTATGTTTCTCGTTGTCTAGTATCCATACGGGTTTAATTTGTGTAAGAGTGTTCTCTGATTTATAATTAGTCTATAAATAACTTGACAAAGGCTAAAAACCACTTTAAACGTGGGTCAACACTATAGGGCTCCATTGGATCGGACTGAGTGGTAAATCTACAGTTGTTACGCTAAATGTGACAGTGTAAATCATGCGTTATATTTAACACTAGATTTAAAATAGCAGTACTCTAATGAATTACCTATAAACCTGTCTTAAACCTGCAACTGTCTTTAACCGGCTTCAACTAGATTTATGACCCCAGCTTCGGCAAATCGCCAATTAACCGCAATTTGGCATTTATCGGAAATCTATTGACATAACTGCGTGTGTTTGGACTCAACTGTAAGCATTCGGTCATTGTTATGCCATCGGTTGCCTCACCGCTACAATGTTTATTTGTTTTGCCGAATTCGGCATGTTGTGGCATTTGTGACCGTAACACACAAACACTCTCGGTCCACTGTTTACAAAATTAAATGTTCATGCAGATTGTAGATCATTTTGTATTGCTTTCACTTTTGCATCTTACTTTGTATGCAAGGCTTCAAGAATCAAATTTTTTAATTAAATAATATTAACTATGCGCGTTTAGATTAGTTATTCAAAGTTACCTGCGATGAGCGCGAATATTTGTTTCCGAGTCTTGGATGTTTTCTATGTACTTAAGTATATATTTCCAACATTGTATTGTTTCTTTTTTGGTTCCAACGGAAGACCAGCGCTGACTTTAATGCCAGCATTACGCTGAGTTGGAACCATTTCGTAGATACTTTTATTGTTGTGCGTATTAATCTGTTATTTGTTATGTATGTCAGGTTTCTTTATTTCTTTCTATTTGTCTAATAAGTATGGTAATCACTGTCTAGTACCCATAGCCTCCCTGGGACGAGGTTAATTCAATTACAAAGCACCATAGGATTTTCGACAGTCGTGAAATAATGGTATAAGTCCCAATTTCTCTTTTACAAGCTGATTCGTCCGTCATCGCGTCATTATTATTTAATAGCTAATCATTTTATTGTTATCCGCGTAATACGTGAATTATACACTATTATATTGCATAAACGATGATAAGAATCTTTTTTTATTTGAATTGACACATCTAAATCTTTCGTTTTTTTTGTGTTAGGTTAGAAAAAACAATTCGCGTTAAGATTCTTCCTGCCCTTGTCCTACAGGTGGAGATTGGCACATCATATTTTCGATATCCACTCCTCTCTATCCACTTTTAACTCTCCACTCATACCTCTCATACACATGTCATACCATGTCTACCCTTATATCCATCCACATTTCAAGTTTAAAATGTTTTTAAAGCGTGTGTGTATAAATCTTAGTTAACAACTGTGAACAATTAGTAAGTAGTGGACCATTTGACTTTATCATGGTTTTCAATGACATTATAACACAGATATATATGTTCAAAAACAACTAAAAGCGCTCTAAAAAGCTTATTATATGTAATAAAATCTATAAAGTTTGCAATTTGATAACATTAGCTTTAACACAGCCAACCAACTCAAGTCACATAAAACCATGATTTGATAACTCCTAACGCTCAATAGCGTTTTTATAGTTCAATCATTGAGCGCCCAACATAGCCACTTGTATATATACACGACGTCCTGTGGAGCCATGGGCGGTCATTGAAACATCAGCTTGAATGCCCATCGTTGTGCCTTCGATACACAATTGACACAATATCAAGTTCTTTGTACTGAATGCGTAGAGTCTAACGTATGTATGCGCAGACGCAGATACCAACGTCTTTATTATTCTGCCCACGCTTTAACCCATAACATCGTATGAGCACTTGTTAGAGTCACAACGCACAAGAGAACCGTGAACCCAGGGGGTCGCCACAGACCAGGCGGTAACTCTTCCTGGTTCTTATACAGGTAATGTATTGGGTAAATTGGCGATATTTAAGTCATCTAAGGGTGGGTTTAGACCAAACGAGCGAATGCTCTAGAACATGTTTCGTCTTTATTTTCACAAAGTAAACGAAAGAGATAATGCTATAAATTTCTTATTAATTCGCTTGGTCTAAACCCACTAATACAAACTTGGTGGCCGATTGGTAGTGTGTTAGAGTTTTTAGTATGAATGACGTGGTCCTCTACCGCAATTTATCTACGAGTATAGGGTTAATGTTTTTTTGTATGGCATTGAGAAGGCCACCTGATGGTAAGTAGGATCTGAGATCTATATAGACATTTAAATCCTCAAGACTACAATCTCAAGACTGCAATCTTAAGACTCCGAATGCCCTGCCAACCCAAAGGACTAAGATTAAATGCCTCTACGCTAGTAATTTCACTGGTTGTCTAATCCCTACACCGGAACACAGCAATGCGAATACTGTTGCTTGACGGTAGGTACAATCAAGGACTTTAATTGTTATGCCACGACGGAACCCTGTCATAATAACAGCGTCAAACCACATGAAAGAAATTACGCCAAAATTAATGATTAACGTTTATGCGGCAGGGTTTCATAGTGGCATAACAATTAAAGTCTTTGATTGTAATAGGATAAGATTTGATAGCGATCCAGACGGACCCGCATGTGTGCATTAAATTCGTAATTAGGTATTTATGTTATGTTGTCTTTTACCTAAAAAGCTGCAGAGGAAACCCTGGATAGGAACAATGGAGTATTTAAGAAGATTCATGTTCAATTGGTATAACTTACGGCCGTGGGGCGTTGCAATAATGCTTTTTAAAACTTACAAAATAATGCCAACAGCAAATGAAGATAAATTACCTGCGAACAAGATAAACACATCGTTAGATCATTGATGTAAACTTAATAACATTTTATTCTCCTGTAAAACATTTGGTTTAATTGTATGTTTATTTCACTGACGGAATTTCATAGTGTTTTTTTTAATACGAAATTCAAACAGTAAAGATTTTTTATGTCATAGAGAAGGCACACGAGTAAACAGGCCAGATGATGAGACCCATAGACATTTGAATTCTCAAATCTACAATCTTCAGACTACAATCCTGAGGACTAAGATGAAATGCCTCTATGCTAGTAATTTCCCCGGTTGTCTCATCTCCACACCGGAACACAACAATGCTAATACTGCTTCTTGACGGTGGATTAAGGGCTAAGGTAGTGCTACTGATCCAGACGGACCCTGCCACCACTAAACTAGATAGAAACGCTCCGAACACTGAAATTAGTGTTTTATTGACAGGCCCTTCGAACAGTCATCCCAACGATTTACAACCAGCCAGTCACACGTGAATGGATTTTTCCATTGACGAGGATCCCACAATAAAGCAACTATAAAACTTTCCAGCACACCGCTATAGCCCAGCGAAGTGCTCAGTCACATATGAGGAAACGGATTGAATCAACTATGCTTAGCTACAAAATAATACCCGGATTTTTGAGCTTTCTGACTGTGAAGATAATAGGCATATATACTAATTTGTATAACATGTAAGAAGAAATTAACTAATACAATAGCGTACGCCCGAACCGCTACATTAAAAAAACAATAAAGAGATAAAGAAAATTCATTTATTCAGAACCAAAGATACGGAAAAAAAACGTATGAAATTAATCGGTCCCAATTCAGCGTAAAAGAATAGAACAAAAAAAAAAATCTCAGACAACGTGGCCGTAAATATGACGAATTCCTTACAGACTAACATACATAACGATATATAACTGAACATTATCATAACTACTAAAACACTTTCATAAAAAGAATACCTATAATACCAAGCAAATTAGCTTTTTTGGGTGACGTAAAGATAATCTCAAACCCAAGAATAGGTTATAAATTGTACTGCGATGAGGTGTCAGAATTGACTTTTTATGGGCCTTTTATTATAGTGTACCTACCATAACACATTCACTAAATACTGGGCTCTCTAATATTACAAAATGAATCCGAAACCGCGGTGTTGGCATCGAACGTATCAATAATAAAGACCAATACTGAACTGGACCACAAAAGGTGCACTACAAAAAAGATAAAGGTCTAAACGTCAACCAATCACTTTCCCGCTCCGGATTAGCCCCAAATGTCAGAGCGGTGACATTTTTATGCCGGGACGACATTTGGACGTTACGCAACGAGATAGGATCTCATCAATTAGAGATTAATTTATATTTGGGATTGACCGTGGGACTGCGCAAGATAATGTAGCCTGTGATTTGATTTCTGGGTTTCTTTAAAGGAACGGAGCACTGTAAGATTTCCTACTCCTAAACATTTTCTTGTTTGCCCCAACAACAGCTAGAGAGGAAACAACGCAAGTTACTTTCTATGCTTGCAGTCAACCATTTCGTCAAGATCAAGCCGTAAAAAAATATACATTTTACTACTGGCCACTAACAAGCCTCAGTTTGTAACCCTTAGTCTCTATTTTGACCTCTTTAAGCAATCAAATCACACTAGCCATAGATAAGAATTAAACTTTTGCTAACCAGACGCATTTATCCCACTACCTACTGTTACCTTTTTAAGTCCTATTTACACCATACTTAGGCCAATAAATTCACAGGATCGGGTTCGCCTACGGTCCATTGTTGGGCAATCGTGTATTGTCGCCTTTACATTCTACCACAGATACGAAACTAGTTCTTCTGATCTGTTAAGGAGTATTTACGCGTGTTTTGAACTTTACTTGACACGGTTTAAAAGGTTTTAATGACGTAAGCAATACAAAACATAAAAAGTGTAATGTTATATTATAAATGAAGTTTAATGTTTTAATGTTGCACTTGCACTCCATGAATTAAATATGCACATTTTATTAATTGTGTATATTGGGGCAGATTCGGACTATGGTTCTCTAATTTTAAACAGCAGTAAACTATATTTATAAATGTAAAACTCGTTTCTAATGTAACAAGAATAGAGTTTATAAATTTTGGTTTCATGAAATAAAAAAAATTAGAGAAGACTGGTCCGAATTGGCCTCATTATTGCCGTAAATAAAATGTTATTTTGATCTTCAATTAGACTTATAGCACCGTTCTATGTAAAATAAATGTTTTAAAAAACAAAAAACCGCCTTCAATAACGCAAAAAATAACTTCTACTACTAGGTACTTAGTAGTAGGTACCTATCCTATTAGGTTAATCCAACTGAAATCGGCTTTTTGTTGAAAATATTGTGGTCGCCGACTTCAGTTAGACTAACCTAATAGGATAGGTACCTACTACTAAGTACCTAGTAGTAGAAGTTATTTTTTGCGTTTTTGAAGGCGGTTTTTTGTTTTTTAAAACATTTATTTTATTTTACACTTTTTAGTGATCATAATAATCTTATGTAGACCCACTTCTTAGTTGATATATGAAACTTTAAGACATTTCAAGCTCGCCGCAAGCAACGCCGCGGGAAAGTCATAGTCATTTTAAAACAATTAAATGTGCTTCGTTGTAGTCGCTCAACTATCTTAATCGAGATATCTTATCGCCACCCTTGAAATCGGTACCGTTGAGGAGTTCCGGTGGCCATCTGTGGTCTTCATCATCAGTTCCGCTTCACCAAGTGACACTTTCTGAATGCAAATGCTACCCTTGTTACTAAAAATACTAAAATCGCTATAAAATGCAAACATGCATACAATATTTGAGGAGTTCCCTGAATTCCTCACTGATCCCTTCATCGGATTCAGATTTGCTGACAATGGGACCATTTCGGAAGTATACTCTATCAAACCAAAAAAGAATTTTTAAAATCGGTCCACAATTGACGGAGTAATCGGTGAACATACATAAAAAAAAAAAAATACATATACCTAGTGGAACGTATAACCTCCTCCTTTTTTGAAGTCGGTTAAAAATAAAGGTTCGGTTTTGAAGATACCACTATTTGGCCTTACTACTTTTACTTCAAAACAAGATCAGATAAAATTAGAGATAGGTACGCAGTGTAAACATTCAAAAGAAAATAAAGTACATATACATATAGTTATACATTATAAAGTATCCTACATAGCTCTCTTTAGATTATAAAGACTGAGCCAGAGGAGAAATCGGTTCGACTGGGAGTGTTTATTTTTGTAATCAAACTTTATAGGAGGCTATATTTAAATAAATAGGCTGTCATAGGCTAATGAAGCTCAATAAACACAATGGCGGTATAAACAGAGGAGAAGCGGTAGGATGAGGCAAGGGATACATACGGCTGCTGAAGCGACAGCGGTTTTTTGTGAAAGTATAGTCTCAAAACTGCTGGTATTATGAAAAAACTTAGAAGAAACTTAAATACATACTCTAAACGAATTTAAACAATGCCAGAAGCTCTGGACAAGTTTCTTAACGCTATCGTCAACGATTTTCGAAAACTGTCAAAGTGTATGAAATTGACGTAAGCACTTGACGCGACCATCCGGCAGCTTACGTCCACAATGCATTTTGTCTAGGACCATAGGAGTGTCAGGACCTTAATAATGTGCGTAGGTACTCGTATATTGTTCTTTAAACTTTTCTTTTACGCATTATGAGCAAATAAAATTAATAAACCAACCATGTTTGTACAAAGTTTTTTTAGACCTTATTGATACTAAAATGTCAGTATTATCTCTTTTCCCTTATTATAATTTGGGGTCGGAGCTGCATTAGGTACTCCGTTTTTTCTTAAATCACTCTTCACATAGTCCATTCATTTCATATTAGTTCTCCTCCTTGCTTTATCATTACCAACTGTCGTTTCATAACATCCTAGAAAGCCCGTGTAAGCAACAAACAAAAGCTTTTTTTACGGCGTTTACATTAAGGACCCGCTACCGCCTCCGCTCCCACCGTGTCCTTTCCCCGCGTGATACTATCAAACACCTTTCACCGGCCGCCGGTCACTTTGCTCCAGATAAGTGAAACTTTACTTTTGTCTTTTTAACGCTACTTGGAAATGCGGCGGCCATTTTGGTAATGAGTTGATAATTTCACTGAATGTAATTAACGTGTCTCGGCGTAAGAATAGCGTGATTTGTTCTGTGTCAGAGAGTTCAAAAGTGGAACAAAAATGGAGCGGTTGGAGTTAATTGTGTTGTCATAAAAAAATAACTAAATACGTGTGTGTTTTAAAGTTTGTTACAGTGCATCTGGGTGAAGTCAGTATGAGTAGCATCCAAACCGATCAGCCAAATGTATTTATTTAATTAACTATTACGGTTACAAACCACTTAGACTAATTAAAACATTAAACGTTCTAATTAAATATATATAAATAAAAAAAGATAAGTTCATAAATGTACAAAGTAACTTTATCATAAGTGATTAAATATTTAGTAAACAAATAAAAAGTACCTAACAATACACGTGAAATTATATAAAGACCTGTCGACCTTTATAATGAAGGAATACTAGCCGCAGGGTGACTCCCTCCCTCCCTATTTCGGCAATTCCGTGGCCACCGGCTAAATAACACCGTGGAAGTGTAATCATTTTTGGTACCTATTAATTTTAATTGTATTGTTGCACGGGAGCCTATTAAGAGCTAGAGATAGAGGAAGGAGTACAAATCCGAAGGTCATTTATGTATGCCCTCGCAATGTACAACCATGCATTTAAATGTCGGAAAAAATATATTTAAAGTGAGCCGTGGCGCCCGCAAGCGAGCGCCCCCTCAACACCAAGTGCGAAGATGTGACGGTGTGTAGCCGCACCAAAATCATGTAGTAAATCAAAAAAAAAAAGAGCTGGCCAGTGATTTAGACTAAGTATTTAGATATTGATATTGCTATATCGCTTACCATCACGAACCACGATTGCGGACCACAGCGGCAGCAGAGTTAAGTAGACTAACAACGGATATTACAGCATTTGCAAACTAACGTCGTCAACAAAGTAAAAAGAAAGTCGACTGCAACACTGTCACCGCTATCTACAAAACACATTACATTGTCAGTACGAGTACAAGTGAGGAGTATGCAATGCAATGCACATTGCAGTGTATGCACTTCCTACGCAGTTCAAAGGTGCGCTTTCGTATTATTTAATATGGGTATAAGGCATTTGAAAAGGTAAAATTCAATTTGTTTTATAGCGAGCGAGAGGTATACTTACACTTTTAAAAATTATAAAGTAAAAAAAAAATGATAATTTAGAAACACGTGGCGAAACCGGGAGCGCATTTTTTCGTACTTATATAACTTTCTTGTTCATAATCATTTGGATTTCATAAAATTGTTATTCATACTTATTATAGCTGGAACCGTAAGCTTTTCAGAAGTTCTTAAATATTCAACGTGTAGATAAGGCTAGGTAAAGTTAGGTTTAATTTATAAAAATCCTGAAAAAGTAACAGTTACTGAAAAAAACTCATTATGAATTCCGATGATTATGACTTAAAACACTTTATGAGTAAAAAATATTATGAGAGTCAATATGGACCCGGCGAAACTACAACAGAGTTGTTTAGGCTGTGAGTACATGAAAAAAAAACAAACGTGCTTCATCATACCTGCTGGTGACTTTGTCAAAAAGGTTTTACTATGACAAGAATCTTCCCCCACTTCATGTAACACCGCAAAAATCATTATTTCGACACCCCTTTAATTGTCCTCCAGTGTAAATCACCATCTGCGATAACAGAACGTGTGCTGTAGTGCAATAAATCGGTCCGTCGCCGCCCACCGTCCACGGTAGCAGATTTTTATCTCCACTACTACAAATAGAGTAGCTGACTGATATATTCACCGAGATGAAAGATGTTTGGTTACATTGCGAATAACTTGAGTTGTTACTTTGTCTATGTTTCTCTGATCGACGATGATCGACGACGTGGTCGTATTTGGTTCATATTTCTTCGATGTAAGAATAAAAACAGATGTGTAGTTGAATAGTAACTAACGCATTGTTTTAAGTTTCGAGAGATATAACAATAAACTTTGAAGACCCCCTAATTAATCTGAAACATATCGCCTTGTCATAAAAATCGTAACTTGTAGTTGTCTTTTTTATTTGTTTAGCTGAATTAAGAAATTGACCACCACCGCACGCATTTAATGACGATTCAGTCGTTCTTTAGTTAAGATTTTTCATACACTTTCAAATATCTCTAAAATGTTTCCGAGTACAACGACAGGAAGAAAATTAATAGACCCTAATAATGCACTTAACGGTAGCAATTTGTTAAAAATAAATCCAAAATTAGCGGTAATTCCAGACATCATCTCTGTTTTCTATAGACAGAAAAAGAAGCAAGATCACAAAAATAAGTGTTCTTTTATTTTTTACACGGCTGCTTATCAAATGAAAATGTCCTTTCAAATTCGACAGTTCAAAATAAACGATGCATGTTATTGACCTAATTTGTTTTCAAAAGTGCATACGAAACTCACCTAATGGCATACTACTTATTTGGACGACTGTACAAACATCTTAAAATCAAAATAAAGAAAAATAAATCAATATTTTGGTGTCATCTAAATCGGCGCAAATTTGACACTTTGACTTCGGCTCACATGTCAAACGTAACCGATAGCCGTTGACACATTCGCTCGTTATGAAATGACCAAATGACGCAAAGAAAAAAACTTACGTTACTAAATGTTACTGGCAATTTTTTACTTTAAGTTATGAGTGAAAGTCCTTAACTCTGCAAATTCTGGGTAGGTACTAGTACATTTTCTTCAATTTTACATTGAAGTGTGGTGGGGCATTGGTAAGTTAACTACAGATTAAATAAGCGATAATACGATTGTAATAATCTCTAAATCGCTTGCAATCTCAGCAAATTACCATTATTCAGCCCAAGTTACCAGCGAACACAGACAGTATTTACAACACTGTTACCAGTGCAGCCAACATAATAACTTCAAGGTCTGAAATCTATGTTGTCACTTAGAATTTCAAATCGCCGCGTTTATCCTTAGCTCGATTGTTATCTACGCATGCAGGGAAAGCAGAATTACAACGCAAAATGATCTCTCCCATGAAATCTAACATGATTCGATAATAATTTAGCACTTGATCCTACAATAGCTGGTCCTGTCTATTAGATAAAGGTAGCGCAGAGTAGGGGACAGTGCAGAGAACGCTGTTCTTATTTATTGCGATTGCACGGTTGTCACAGCGACGCTTTTCTGAGCCATAACTTATCCATGGATTTTAGCCTACAATAGGTGTTAGCAGCAAGTGGTATAGGTGTGGAGTTATGTAGCGGTAACGTTGCTTCGAGTTATTAATTTAAACGACAGTAAATCTAATACAGCGTTGCAACACTGTTTATATCAGATCTCAAATTTGTACATCGGAACTTTCTTAAGTGATTCTTGTAGGTAAGAAAATGTTGGTTTAATTTTTCACAGCTATTAAACTCCTTTTCCATGATAAGTATCATTCTTATTGTAACAGTTGATTAAAACATGCATACATTTCATTATGTCTAAAATTATTCTAATTTCATGCAATTCCTATATTAAACTATTACTCAATTGTAATGAAAGTTTTCATTGCCTTTAATCAGAATCTTTCACTAGACTTGAGATTCTGCTCAGCTGTTTATCACAAAAAATACAGTATTAAAATGTAATCAAATTTGGTAGATTTTTCCCAATACCAATAACATAAAAATATGTATACAATTTAGGTCAACGCACAGCCCAATCTGTTTATAAGCTAGAAAAGTTTCAGAAGCAGCTCTAAGTTCTAACCATTGTTCTCGCTAGATACTTATGTTTTTTTATATAAGAGTTCTACGCTGACATAGCCGCTGGCAAAAGCAATTCCACTTAAAAATGGTAACCCATTTAGTACCTTCGGCTCCATGCAAAAGGGACCATTACCTGGCATTTGTGTCAGGTCCCGCACTACTCTGCGCTTGCGCCGCCCACGCGCCGTCGCCGCGCGTAAATATGGCGCTCGGAATTAGAACTACCCGCGGTTATTTATCGCTAGGAGAAATCGCGCCACTTCCTCAACGCCTAGCACAACTTGAATTCTCTAGCTGGCTCCCTCGTTCACAGAGAGTTAGAGAGAGATGCAATGTATAGTTGTGCTGGCCACCATGCTCGCAGTACGCGTCTAAATGCGCCTTTATTTGACCCCGTGAAGCTTTGTCATCGTGTTTCGTGTGGCAAGTCCTGCAGGCCTATTATGGTCGTGTTTATCGATTACAAACGTTACCGTTACAGCATCGCTACCACTTTTAGTGCGTAACTTTCAACAATATTTAAATTATGTCAAACCGTTTTTTATTTATTGTTATGCTCAGTCCCGTAATTATTTTTTTACATCTTTGGTATCAACTTTATTTATCAGTCTTTAAAAGGCTTCAGTTAACATTACAAGCCATTAAGTTACTTTCGAACAATTAAATATTTTGATGCCCGTTGATATTATTTTTAGATTAATTGCGTACTTACTTTAATGCTTAACCTTACGTATCTACATTGATTTTTATATCGATCCGATTAAATTTTACATTCTTTTAATGACCCTCAGATCGCGATCTGGCCGAGTTGCGTTGGCGCAGTTGTTTGGAAATTGGACATAAAGGTTTTATGGTGTTTATCTTGCGCAAAGGAGTAACGACAAACATACCTACAAAAGTGAAATACTTTTGGCAACTTGTCCTATTTAACTGTGGTTATTTACCCGTAGACAATAATAAGCTAACATTTGTTAAATTGTAGATGTTTTATTATTTTCCTTTTTTATCACCAGAGATCCTTCGATAGGTATAGTAGGTACGATACCAATCATTGTCCCGTCCAATAGAAATGAGCAATATGTCACTTAAAAGGAAATACTTATACTTAGATAATAACTAGCGACCCGCCCTCGCTTCGCTTCGGTTTGTGTGAGTTTTCTGTAATACCCGTACATAATCCAAAATGTTCTATACATAAAAACGTTCCTCTTGAATCACTCTATCTATTAAAAGAACCGGACAGACAGACAGCGAGAAGCGACTTTGTTTTATACTGTGTAGTGATATGCTTGTTTAGGTCACTAAGCTGTGTGTACCTATGTTAACTCATTTAGGTCACTCGTTCGGTATACCTACTTGAATAAAAAGTAGTATGTATGTACATATAAAACAGTGTGTGGCCTAGAATAGGGGATAATATTGAAAACGGAGTCTCCATAGGTCCCTAGTAATTGATTCATTATGGTCCCAACTAATTAAAATCAAAACTTTACTTTTTGTTTTTTTCTAACAAACTTAATCGTAAATTTAATGTAATGCAAACAATGTAATAGTTCCGCTCAACTCAATGCATCGTACTTATTCGGAGCTTCTCGGAACGTCTCTTTGACAATTCCCCTGTACCACGACATTGTCAACGTTAGCGATAATATCGTTTTGCAATAATACACTGATTATGAATCGTAACTTTAAGTTCTTATTGTGTGTAATGTATGGGTTTTGTTTAACTGGGATCATTTCAGAAATAATACTGATACGCTAGAGAGTCTCTGTTTTCAATATTATCCCCTATTCTAGGCCACACACTGTATACAGTACAACTCAATTGAGAGCTGTGACAGGCATGAGGTGAGGTATGACAAAACTCATATAGTCACCGTAGTTCTCCCCGCACCTCGTGCATATCCAGATTACCCAGGCTGTCAATTTGTGGTAGGTACGCCTATAAAATCGCTCTGCTAGATTAAAACAGTAGTAACTCAAAATACAACTGTATTTAAAAAACAACTTTTATGAACTTCAAACAGAACTAACAAGGGTTTTGAGTTGATACTGTTTTGATCTAGCAGTGCGAAATGAATTTGGATAAGACGTATGTTTTTCAGTCAGTTATTCATCGACCTATTAAGTTCATTATTTCGAGTATCTATATAAATACAGTATTTGGCTATCCGGGTGGAATATTTTTAGATTATCTAAAAAAAAGAACAAAGCAAAAAATCAAAAGTTCAATAATGTTCATTTATAATGTCTCATTTTCACTCTGCTTCGTTGTCCTTTGACAACAATAACAGCAACATCCATTACATCAACAAGAAAAAAGACTAACACCCGTATTCACAAACGTCACTATGAGGTCTCACAGTGATCACGAACGCAAAAACGCCCTGTGGTTCAAATAATCACATAAACAAAAAGTCGGTCAAAAAGGACCAATCACAAAGCTGTATTGAATGCAGTGCGTTTACTCAGTGAAGGATCCCTTAAGTATTGTTTGTGAATACGGGTGTTAGTTTTTGGTTGGCATTGACAACTGTCGCGACAGTTCTCTTGTAAAAAAACCAGAACGTTTTTGCACGTGTAATAAGAACAAATAATCACTTCCTCATTTACAACGTACTTAATACTGAACAATCCTTTTTTAATCATCAACAATGACATTTACCTGACATTTGACATTACCCGCCGTGATCCGTCTAACCGTGGGCGTGGGCTGACACCGCGCATGCCTAAACTGGGCTGCCCATTGATCGATACCCTGTCGCGGGACCGGTTCCGATCAATGTATTACTCTGTTAATGTCATGCGCATGAGCATTTAATTAAAGTGTTGAATCTATTGTTAAGGTCAAAGTACTGATATGTGTTATGTAACTATCTATTGATAAATAGTAAATATTAAAAAAAAACACACAAATGTAAGTAGCCACAAACTAAGTTCCAGGTTTTTAGAAAATGACATACATACAATACTAACCCTCTTATTCATAAACGCACAATAGCTAAAGTGTGCTTGAAAATATGCATTGTCCGAATCTGTCATTGTGACATTTCCATTTGACAGAAAGGGACAACGCATACTTTAGCTAAAATAGGTTTATAGTAGTACTTTTATGAATAAGGGCGTTAGTGAAAAACCACCTACAAATTTTTGTGCTTATAAATATCGCCCTATTAAAGATCATTAATATGTATAGACTTTGACATCACTTAGGTCACGGGTTCTCAAAACTCTTGCGATAACTTTATTAATTTAAAAAGTTGTGAAAACGCCCTTTTCTGAAAAGAATATCCATCCCTGAACAACTTAGCTGCAAACTGACTTTATGCCTCTTCTCTCTGCCTTCTGTATTGCATTGCGAAGTTTTAGAATCAATGGTCTATGGTCAAAGTTAATATGCCTTGAAGCTTCTATGCAAAATATAAAACGTTAAAACGACAACATCCCGCAGCAACTCTCTACTACAGCCTTTTCTAACCGGAGCCTTCTAACATCAATGAAACATGTTCTGTTAAGAAATAACATTGATAAGGTCCCCGTTCAAGATAAATCAATCAAAATAAAATAATAAAATAACATAACTGCGCCAGTAATTATGCGTTAGAGCATAAAAGTCGGCTAACTGCGGAAAATCATTAATCACTTGAACTGGCTCAATTAATTTCCCGCATACAACTTACTGCGAAAACCATTAGTTACCTAATTTTACCAAATGCTTAGGGGATGCAAATAACCGGTTATAACCGCTTTTCGGTTATTTTCATACAAAAACGGTTAATAACTGGTTAAATTGCATTCCCTACAAATATATATTATTATATTTCCGTCTAGAGTAAAACATCAGATTATTGGCATAACTATTTAAAATGTCTTTATATATTTTAAATGATACTTTACAACTATTCCAGATTGAACTAGTTTTCTTTCAATAAAAACGCGTCCAAATCAAACAGATACAGAGAGATACGCACGTTAAACTAGCGGTTAAAGCTGTGCATTATCAGGGTCGAGTTCACCAACCAAATTAACAGATTAAGTCTTAATCAGCCGTTAGTCAATACATTTGACAACCGTCAAACCGCTAACCGTCCATTTATTTAATTGTCGGTGAGCATTGCACTCGGTCAGTCAATCAGTTACAGAATAGTTTTATATGTGAATATAGATAGATTAAGAAGCACACAACACAGTAAATCATCATAACATAATAGATAAATATCAGGGTAAATACAATCCACAGAACAGAAAAAACAGTAGAAGTGTGATGTGGGCGTGCCACGTGTGGCATGGTTATGCGGAGTTCCGCGAAACCTAGCTCAGTTATGCCGCGATCGCTTGTGCGTGAGGGTTGTGCGTATAATAAATATTTCTAAAAATAGGAAATAAATCCAGAAGCATGCCTTATTGTGCCATTTTGGAATGTAAAAACGATAGCCGCACCAAAAACATTTTCCATGGTGGCGTGTTGTTTTTATGATAGTGTGAGTATTGGCGACAACAGGTCTGATACTAAGCGAAGCTCATGGCACTTCCAATGTTTTTTTCTATTCCGTGGTACAATCACACACAAATTGACCTAGTCCCAAACTAAGCTCTAGGCTTCTACTATGCGTACTAGACCACGATAACCTCACTTATATAGAGAAATACGTAGAAAACATCCAAGACTCAGAAAAAAATACTCGCGCTTATCAATCAAATATTTTCCCTTACCGGGAACAAGTTTAAGTGTAACACGGAGGGTACCTTAAAGTAGTTAAGTCAGTTAAAACTCGAACAGACGTTGATTAACTTCCAATACTCTCAAGCAAGCTCAATAACAAAACAGGAAGGCATTCGTTATTATTTTTATTCGATACAGATGAAGTACGCGACATACGACTAACCGGTTCCACCGAGCAGCCCGCAAAGGTCGTATGTGTGTGGAATGCGTGATCACTTACGCCCTATCGGTTTCCGGGTAGCCATGGCATTTGACCACAGTAGCTTTAGTGTAATACGAGTGGGAATTCTTTGGTTTGGAAGTTCGGGTCTAAGGAATTACGTATCTTTTTAATGTTCGGGGTTTTAATCGTTATCTTTATTTAACTCTCTTATTATAACTCTAATCAAGCTAGACCGCATCAGCCTTGCTTTAGGACATGTTTGTGCTAGAGTACAATAATGAAAACAATTATAATCGACATTAAATCTTGCGCAAGTTAGTACAGTCGGCTTCAAAGAGATGCATCCATTTGTTCACCTTATTGCATATGGATACATCTCTTTTTAGTCGACTGTACCATGACACGTGTGCTTTAATTTTGTTTTATCATAAACCCTCAAGTATTATTTTTCTTGCAACTCGCTTCTTCAGCACTTCAATTTTTAACCGGCGAGTTAATGTTGTCTAAATAGTATTTAGACGAGTACATAAACAAGACAAAAATTGTACACAGTTTGTGCATACATGTGTTTTTGTATGTATTCCCGTTACAAAGTTACAAGCGGCGGAAGAAACTATTTTTACAAAAAAATTACAGCTAATTCCTGATTTGCAGCAGCATTATGAATTTTATGCTGTGACGTTAGGTCTATATTTTTACAAGCTTCATAACGTAATTAACATAAGCGTTCGACAGCTTACGTCAATCCCACATTCTCGATAGCAATAACGTTCGTCGGATTCATCTGTTCAAAGGCCACTGTTAGCTATATAATATAGCATTGTTTCGTGTATCAAATGTAATGGACAACAATCATTAGCAAGTGGCGAGTGGTTTTTGTCACCTGCCGGCGCGACCTCGGCGTGTCGCCCAGAGGTGAAATAGAGCGACGGAAAAAATCGCGGATTACTTACTGGCTGGTGACGCCACAAGTACGGCATACTTTAGGACAAATAAACAATTATTTTGCTTTGTACTAACATAAATATGTAATTAATTTCCAAGAATAAAACTAATTTCTTGACTGACGCTTGTAGAACAGAGGTTTCTGATATTGTAAGCTTTAATAACGATGTACCTACCTAGTGTTTATGTTTTAATATATTTTATTCTGATAACATCAAAATATTTGCTACGATAATGCTTTTCGTCCTAATGACTCTAATATCTCTTTCTGTGGTCATAGAATCAATACCGATGCACTGTGTTAATGTTTAACTTTCCTGTATTTAGTATCTGCATTCTACATTTTTTCATTTTCTGGGGTAATATTTCATATAAACTTACAATTCGTAAAAGTACTCGTAACTACCCCTTGATCGATTATGAGACAGTCTTTTATCTGTACTCATACGTGGACACCCGAATGTTAGTCACAAATGTCAGTCACGAAATCGACACACATCGACACCAGTTTTTTTGCCAACGCTCCGCATTTATCAGTGCCTACGCGCACTTTTTCTGACCGTACCTCATGTTTTGATCTATGACATTCCACTCGCATTTGAGCAGAGACCGACAGTGATTAAAGTCAAACTGAATGAGACCTGTTTCTTACAAATGTAGCTAATTAAAATATGATATTTTAGAGCAAGTGCTAATATGCAAGTACATAGATAATTATATAAGTAATTTGTATTTTTATAATAGAAAAGCTTCTCGTTTTTTAGTATGGTTCCGAACGTGTTAGAGTACTATATTATATGCTTCTGTTCCACAAGTAAAATTACCATATAGGTAGGTACTCGAATTATAATTAACCAGAGTCTATTTTAATTGGTAAAAAAATGCCTTTGACATTATCGTATGGTTTTTAACTCCGTCATTACTGTCAAGTACATAAGAGCTATCGTAACGTTGACTGACAATACGATAACATGTCAAAAGCAACATGGTTTTATCCAGTGGAATAGAGGCCCAGGTTATGTACGAGATATTACTGACACATGGCTATAGGCTTCTTTTTGAAACACGGTTTAAGACGCCAAAAACATATTAATAAAAAGGAATGCCAAACCCAAATAAAAAAAAAACTTTATTAGTAGTTAAATCAATATAAAATCTTGATAGAAAAATTAAATTACATGCACACAACTTAACCTAAAAACTTTTAAACAGAGTGTTAAGCGACGATAAAACTTTTTATATGTTTCTTTATGTGTACAAAAGTCATATCCACCCTATACAGAGTAAGTCATATCAATATCCATTAAATGGCGACAAATTCCTTTTAAATTATCCACCGTATCTGATCTTAACATCGCACGCGATTGGCCCCACTTACAAAAAGTATAAAACTTTTATCATGTCATATTTTGTGACGCTTTATACCAAATGTCATTAGCGAGAATCGAAGAGGTTCTCAAGTCATCAATGACAGTACGACGTAGTTTATTGACGAAATGACGGCGTCATGCGGCTTCGGATATAGTCATTTTGTCGTACGATAAAAATGTTATTAACGCAACAGAAGTACCGTATCGAGTTTCAGAGGAAGATTATTGTAAGAAAATGTTCTTTTTATGCCATTGTTTTTTGCTGATTGTGCCTTAGACTGTTATAAAACTTATGTCATTGCGTTGTGTTCAGTGTGAATGCAAGTAAGATCTATGAAGCAGGCTACATAACTGATTTGTGTTTACCTGTAGGTAAATATAAATAAATAAGGCTTATTTATTTATTATTAGTAAATATAAGTAAATAATAAATAAGACTTAAATACAGTGTATAATGATAGTAAATAATACGCATAAAAACCGGTCAAGTGAGATTCAAAGCGTAGTCCCTAATTGGCATTTGCGTTGATCAGGGGGCCTAATATGGCTGCGTTTATCGCGTGACAAAATATGGATAAAACATCCATTACTTTCTGACACGTAAATAAGTACAAGAGAGACGGATGCTTTATCCACATTTTATCACGCAATAAACGCAACGTCAATAACGATTTTTGTTGGAAATAATTTGGGGTCATAGAGTTTAAATTTGATGCAAGTAGGTACTTTATTTTTGAATCGACCAAAATATCATACCAGAAATTGCTAGAAAATGGTATTTTTTAGGAATTTCGCTATAACACATTCTGTAAAAAAACAAACGGCTATCTTAATCTGATTGAAAGTCGTCATTTTGTAACCAGATAAGTGGGTAGGGGTCTACTCGCATACATATTTTTACGCATAATAATCGATTGTCATAAAACGGTTTTTACAATAGAAAGGGTTTTATTTTAATTATTATTAAAAACTAACCTTACCTAACCTAACCTAATCTACGCAATAGACGTTTATTAAATTTGGCAATGTCAGCTTAAAAGGGTGTTATGACAATCGATTTTTATGCGTAATGATTACTATGCGTATAAAAACTATGCGAGTAGATAGGCCCCCCAGATAAGTACCTATTCATTTCTTATTAATTTCAAGTTCCCATACCCATATTTCCCAAGTTGTATAATAATTTTGCATTTACTTAAACTTGAGGGTGTTTGTTATAGCTAATGTCCGTGAAAATGCAAGGACATGCCGTCAAACCTTAAGTGGCCGTGACTAAATGGTGAACTTAGTCCCCTGAAGATCCTTTGCATTCCAGTGATACTCTCTCTACTGAAACTTTTAAATAATGAATTAAGAATAGTCACTATGATTTTATGAAGCACTAATTGTTGCCGACGACTCCGTCCGCGTTGATGTCATTTATTCTTATTAGCAAATAAAAAGTACCTACCCTATGTCCTTTCCCGGGACTCATGCTGTTTTCAGGCCAAATTTCATCTAAATCGGTTCAGCGGTTTAGCCGTGAAAGCATAAAGCGTAAATTTAATAAATAAACAAGTCAACCCAAAGCATAGAATCTTGTGGATGCACGTGGACTGCAGATACTTCTTTTATGAATCCAAAAGGATCGAGTCAACAATCAAAAGCGGGCCAAGATTCCAGGCGGTAAAAACCATATCATCTTTGACCTGTTATTGTATTGTCAACGTTTTGATAGCGCTCATTTACTTGACAGTAATGGCGGCTGATTTAAAAATAATACCATAACAAGTCAAAGACGATATGGTTTTTACCAACTAGAACAGAGGTCTTGGGACCTACAGGGACCCCAAATTTCAATCATAATATTAACAATCATCTGAAAATGACATTTATTACAAAAGCAACCAACTCCAGCAAAACTAGAGCATGCTAAAGCCAGGTATCAGATTCATTGATACGGCATTTCTGACCTGTGCACTGAAGTGTAATTACAATGATTACGCCACCCGCTCCAGTTTCATGCGCGCGCGCCGGTGTGCGTGGGGGACAGTGACCCGCGCTATCTGAGATCGCAGCCTCCGACCAGATGCCGAAAGATGTGACAGGCAGGGACTCTGGGAAGCCGGCTAAGGTTCGAGAATGTTCGGCTAAATTGTAAGGCAGTTTCAGTTTTGTACGAGGAACTATAGGGTTTCCGGTAACCTTCAAGGAGGGATGATGGCCGATTGAAAGAAGGCTTTTACTTATGATTTATTCTGTTTACTGATTTACTCTACTCACTTGCGGAATACCGCGGTGGACCGCCATTAATTAAAAAAGAAAAAGAGGAACCTTTAGATGTTAGGGACAGTACCCCGGTAAAAAAGTTGATCATATTTAGAACCTTGTTTTTGTGAATGTCATTATATCATTGTTATGTTTGATGTTGAGTTTAAAGTTGCATAAGAATGCACTAAAGTGCTTAATATTTTTGTTGGGGTATGTACTGTGCATGTTAGGTATGTTACTGATTTACGGATAATGCAATTAAAAATATTTCCTGTCCTTAATTTCAGTTCGTGATACAAACACTTATTATTACACTGATAATTAAATCTATGATTTGTAAACTTATAGTGGCCGACGTGGAATTTGTTTCAAAAATGCCGACAACGCCTGTTTGGGTAAATGTCGAGTCTCCAAAAGGTATGACCATTATGATCAGGTCGACTACACTGCTTACTGCAACAGTTCGAACGCTAAAATGTAAATACTACATTTCAAAATTTCCAGATAAATAAAACAAAATCCAAAGCAGTCAAATTATGGTCACAATGTCAAGTAGGTTTAGAATTATATTTCACATTTGTAAACTATAAATAGAGTAATGGATGAGAAACAGCACGAGGAGAAAGTATGTTTAACAATTTTTTCACACTATACTCTTCCGAATACTGATGTCCAAGAGAAAAAGGCGATATAAGAGTATAGAGTCCTTACGCACATACTGCCTTTATGCTTTGAACGGAATTATGCTCCTTCAACCCGTCCCTGAGTCCGTCCCTGCCATAACCTTTAGCTCCGGGCTATCGCATTTAAAAATAAAAGTAGCAGTGTTAATAACGTATTTTTAGTGTGTTCGTTTGCCGCTACCGCAGGTGCGTTGCCCTGCCGGCGCGGGCGCAGCCCAGGATTAAGGACCATAAAATATTGGTTTATCATTGATAGCCAATAAAACTCCATGGCGTGCGTAATTATAGTTCTAGAATTAACAGCCAGTAGTGGAGAATATTAAAAATTCTATGGTTTTTGTCATTATTATTACATTGTCACATATTCACGTTTGGTCTATAAACTAGTAATGTGCAACATAAAAAACTATGTTAAGGATAGTACTGGAAACATTTCCCAATATATTTCAGAGCATGGAGAATGGGGAATTCATTCTTAAACATCAAAATTAAAAATTATATTGTCATAAAGAAAGTTCCATAATTTAAGTAGTTTATCGTCGTTACATGCTGTCCAGGAGAGGTAAAAATTCGAGAGATCTCTTTTGTATCGGTGCCCACAAACACAATACACAATACATCAATACATCAATACTTCGTCATATTTCTATCCTTAATATTTTGGGCTAAGTGGTAATCAGGTCCTGTATTCCAAATAGTTAAACAATATTGGCTTTGACACGTTATCGAATTGTCACCGTTGCGATAGCTCTTATTTACTTGACAGCAATGATGGCGGCCGAGTTAAAAACAATCGCATAACATTTCAAAAGCAATATGGTTTTACTGAGCACCGATTAATCGCG
The DNA here is from genome assembly GCA_948252455.1 of Acleris cristana. Lineage (NCBI taxonomy): Eukaryota > Metazoa > Arthropoda > Insecta > Lepidoptera > Tortricidae > Acleris > Acleris cristana. The sequence goes on along the minus strand of OX411782.1, from coordinate 12,860,476 downwards.
ACACTAACTTTTATTTATATATCTAGATATAAACAGTCAGGATGTAGAAGTCGTCAGCTACATCCGCGTAAAATAACCAAGTTCTAAGTTCCACGAGTTTATTCATGCAGTCCTGCAGCGCTAATAAGACCGTCAGGTGCACTGTCCGGTGTCCGTCCGGCTGATGGATATCTCCTGAGGCTTGCCTCCGGTCGGGTGTCGCGTACCGGCTAATTATTGTTTGTGACTTGTGACGCTATTCCTTTCTAACGAAACACCAATTAAGCAAGTAAGTAAGTAAGTCTTTATTGCACAAAAAGAAAAAGTTTTACAAAAAAAAAACACTTATATCGATATGAACTATGTACAAAGGCGAACTTATCCCTTTAAGGGATATCTTCCAGCTAACCTTGTAATGACTGGGTAAGGCCAACGCACGAGAGAAGAGAAAAGAATTAAAGCGTTTTTTTTTCTTATCTTATTCTAATGTTTATGGCTTCACTTCGTTTAAGTGTATTTCGCTAATGTCGAGTTATTTATAGACACTCATTCCCATTAAATCTTCGATTATCATTCGGTAAAAGAGGATTTTCTCTTGTGAACCAACCAAACAGAACCAAACCAAGCATCCAAACAGAAGCACCATGGGGTTAGCTTCAAGCGCTTCTGTCAAGTCTTTTTAGTTTTTATTACTTTATTGTTACCATATTTCGCTCAAAATACATTTCAATGCTTAGTGAATACTTACATAATTGCGAGTTTAAATAATTACGAGTATATAATTAATCAAAACGTAGGCGCAATGCAATTTGCCGCTAAGCAGGAAACGTCATGCAGTGTATAGAATCATAATCGGAAGCCTAGAAAGTTTATAATGATTTTGACCGACTGTGTTGTAAATTAAGAAGGAAATGTGGTAAACAATCCGATTACTTGAATTGGAATTGAGACATTAATTAATGTGCGCCTACGTGTAAGTATTCTTCATAAGTTTAGAATTTTAGTTTAGTTTAGTTTAGAATTAACCGGTTAAAACCGGTTATAACCGGTTATTTTCATTCCCTAGTCAAAATCCCTTATAAGATGTCCCAGTGACCAACCTCAATCCCTGGAACACTGCAGTATTAATCCAATGCAGTAACAAATGTAAATAATTTTCCTCCGGCATCGCCTCTCCGTCCGAGCCCCTGTTATTGTTCGAGGAGTTATGCGGATAATTCTGCGCCGTTGTCCCCTTACTTACCCACTTAATTGTCCACATTTACTACGTGCAAATTGTTATTGCTGTCGCTAGCGATAAAGTAGGACTTTCCGGGTATTTAACAATCAGTTTATACTCAGGATAAGGTTTAGGCCCGTTACAATCTGAGTATTTGCAAGTGAGATGCCATATTAAGTTGGTTTTCTTTATTTTATGTTTAAAAGTGTTATTCACCTTGTTACAGGGGCTCTATTCTAAACGTAAAAACCTTATTGCTTTTGACGACGCGCTGGCCTAGTTGGTAGTGACCCTGCCTTCGAAGCTAGCGGTCCTGGATTCAATTCCCGGTAGGGCAGATATTTGTGTGATGAGCACGAGTATTGGTTTCTGAGTCATGGATGTTTTCTATGTATTTAAGTATATATTTAATAAATAAATATCAGGGGGACAATGTTACACCAATTAACCTAGTCCCAAACTAAGCTCTAGGCATGTACTTACTATGGGTACTACTTAGGCAATCATTCAACACGGCTAAAATTACTGTAAAGTAAACAAGACCTATATATCATTGACCACACGATAACATGTCTCAAGCAATAAGGTTTTACAGTGTAGAATAGAGCGCGTTTAGAGACTGTAAGACTTTTTGAAACGTTGTCGCAAAGAATGATTGACTGGGAACAGACTAAACGCAAGCAAAGAAACATAAAAAAAAAAGGAGTTTATGCTGAACATACTCTATATTTTTCTTTTATGCTTTTTGCTTGCATTTTGAATGGATTGTAATTGAGCTCAAGAAAAGATTAAATAGTATTCAAAAAGAAAACTCTATTACCTGTACGGTAAACGGTGAACTACCTTCGAACTGTGTGACAGTGACGTTTCGAATCAAATCGTAATAGAGTCAAACTAAGGTCACTGTGGCACAGTTCTATGGTGAGTCGGGGTTTATTCTACCGATCATGTATTACATGGTAAATATTACATTACATGGTATATTCTCACTCACACAATTACACAGATCTCAACATCTAATTCAAATTCATCTGCATGCGATATACACGCTGTACGCAGCAGGTGCCGCCGGCGCAGTGACGCGCCGCTTCCGCCGACAAGGTCACGTGATCACGTCGTGCAGATCCAAGATTGCCCCTGCGCATCTATTTGTAAAGCCTGCTTTTTGCAGGCAGCTTTAGTAGGAGTAATAAGTTATAGAAACTTTCTTAACAAAGTATTATATGCAACCTCCAACCAGTGTCAATTTTGCGGTGTTTCAAACGTCTCAATTGCGTTTGACAATTCCATACAAATTGACAACTAAACGCAAATGGGATAGAGACGCAAAAACTTACGGTCAGTAACAAAATGCAAAAGTCAACGCTCACGCTATTGACAACGCGAATTTTAACGTAATACATTTTGCACAATGAAAAGTGACGGATTAATCCGTCGTTGGCGCACAACCTGTGGTGCGGAATTATCTGTCAATGGCATTGAAAAAATTTGGTACATTTATATCAACATCAGTAGCGTGAACTCCCAGTTATGAGTCATAATTCTAATCCTGCGGAGAGTATATATTTAAATAATAACATGTGGATAAAACCAGTGTCACTTTCTGAGTAGTATGTAAGCGCGAGAGTGACGGATGCTTTATCAACTGCAACAAGGCGACGATAACACGTACCCATCAGGCAAGCCGCATGCTTTATTGCCATTGAAGTTAACTATAAGAGCACTAGTAATTGTAGCTGCACCATGAATATTAAAAATTTATCTATTTATAACTATTTTTGACCGATTTTCCAACTCTTAAACAAAAGTATCTGACAATTCAAGTTATCACTTTCCTTTTCGTCATATGAAATAAAATAATAGAGCTTAAGATTGCAAGACTTGTAGTAGCTTACTCACTATCGACTAATCAAACAATCGTTAGCAAATGTCAAAATTAAATTGACGTCGATAGCAATATTAAATTAAAATACTGAATTCATATAAATCAGTACAACCTTTTATTGCTATGCTATAATAACAATCAACGCCGAGCTTACAACCATTATTAATCGCCCCCTACGCCGGTAGACAGTTTTGAAAATTAGAGATCAGGACCCATTGGTAATTTTACTATCGGTGCACCAGGTTATTTGACCTCAACTTTCAAACGTAAACTACTAGTCTACGGATCAAAATATAGTGTATTCGTTTAGAAATTAAAGCAATTATGCAGAATACAGCTGACCAATTACTAGTCAGTTATTGTAGAACTAATTGGTAGCGGATAATATGCAGATTACGGTACTTCGTGGTTGTCTGGGTTCCTTGTTAATGGTGTTATAAATATTAAAACCCCTAGGTATGTGTGAATTGAGAGAAAAGTGTTAAAATACTAATGACTTTATGTTTTACCACGTTGGTGATAAAGGTGATTATATTTTGTATGTGATTTAACAATGCTCTTGAGAAGGAAGCATTCCGCATTGGAACTGAAATATATGGCACTAGAAAATATTTTTATGATTATAACAGCTTTTATGTACTAAGAATTAAAACTGGTTTCTGACTTACCTCTTGCTAAGTGAAAATACCCATAAATTTAAGATACTCTACACGCTTCTACTTGTTAACCTTTTCAACACCATTGACGGATATATCCGCACTGCAGGTTCATCGCCAACGACGGATTAATCCGTCTCAGTTGACAGAGTAAACGTAATTTGGATGCTTAGTAGTATTAGGGACGGTAACCAAACTTTTGTAATTACGGATATTATAAAAAATGGTTTATTACTATCTCAAAGGCCGCAGAAGAATGCTTTCGTACCGATTTATTTTTGATAAACGTTGAAAGAAATGTTGTTATTTTTTGTTTGTGAATTATGAAGCACTTTAGTTTGGATATATCCTAAAGACGTAAATAACCAGACTGTTTTTTTAAACTATAATAATTCTAGAAATCGTTTTTGAGTACACATGTAAATTCCAATTCTAAGCAACCCAAATTCAAGAATACACGGTTAATTAAAGCATATCTCTTCAGGAATGAAATATCCTGCTAGTAGTAACTTTATTAACCTATTTTTTTATATTTAAATACGTCCCATTCTTTTTCAAAACAACATTATTGTTACAAAAATTTCATTGCTAACGAAACAGACAAAATGAAGTGTCACGTGCCACAACTCGCTCGTGTCGACACCAATCTGCCGTCGCGTCGTTATATTTGTGCTGAGTGTACACTATACGTACAGTTCGCGATCTATAAAAAGCCCTTCAGGTTTGTATCTTTCTCATTCAATCCTACTACGTATTGTAATGCGAATCTAACCGATTTGGCCCGAAAGCAAAAGACGCTTTAAGACCTCTTGCAGTGTACGCTCTTGTTTGTATGTATATAAGATATGTTTTCGACTTCTGTAGTAGAAATGGCGAATACTTATCTCCCGCTGGATTAATGTTTGATTTACTTGGAAACAACTAGGAAACGATTTACCACCTAATTTAGTTTAAATAGTCAGAGATAGAATAAATATTTACATAATTTTGGATAGTTATTTACTCATCTCTACTCTTACGTTCTTGTTGTTGTTGTAGCTTAGCTAGTTTCTAGTTTTTTTTTAACAAACCTTATTTATATCGGGTTCATTGTAGGTACAGTAGGGTGATGGAACCAGTGGGCACATCCGTATTCACAAACGTCACTATGAGGTCTCACAGTGCTCACGGACGCACAGGGTGGTTCAAATCGTCTCATAAACAAAAGGTCAGTCAAAAGGACCAATCACAAAGCTGTATTGAACGCAGTGCGTTTACTCAGTGAAGGATCCCTTAAGTATTGTTTGTGAATACGGGTGTTAGTATCCTACGCTTTATCTAGTGTCATATTTTATGTCATTCATATGAAAATAAGAAAATATGACATTAAAGTCACACTTTAAGATGCTTAGTAATAAAAGGACTCAAGTCACACAAAATACACTTTTATTTAAAACCTTAAACGTTTACCCTTACGTTAGAATATGGAATAGACATATTTGACATTAACTAGCGTTTGACGTATTCGTATGACGTTCTTGCATGCTAAGCCCACAGTAATGAACAAGGACCAATGATGGACACTTGATTCTTATGTTACAGATGATAAAGGGTATCATTTGTTTTGAAATTATCACTATAAAACCCTATGATCTTTTAATTAAGAGTGAACGTAGAGTGACCAGAACGATGTACGCAATGACTTTTATAATGACAGAGGGCTTATTGTCTAATGCAATCGCAATCGCAACCGGCTTCAAAGTGGAGAAATTGTTTTCATTTTGTATGCAGACAAGCCTTAGATTTTCAAAATAAAAACGATCGTGATTGCGAATGCGTTAACCAATAAGCCCTCAGGTTTGAAAGCAGATAGTTACTATACCTAATAATTGTTACGAAAACACAAGCACGTATGTCCCAAGCCTTAGTTCTTAACACGGCACTGTAACGAGTTGGGGCAATCCGAACAAAGCTCCCAAATAACCGTCTAATGATAGTAATTTGAGAGAGTTGCCGAAACAAATCCATTTGCTACCGACTTCATAAGAGTTGATTCGATGCCGCGGGCTTAGATATGTACTATTTAATGTGCATCTTACATATTATAGCAGGCGAACGCATTCTGCAAACGTTAACGACTGTCCAATTAAATATGAATAGGGTTGACGTAAGCTGTCGTCTTGTCGCTTATGCCAATTCAATGCATTTTGACAGGGCTTTTCAAACTCAAAGTCACACTCTTTATTTGTTAACATAAAACGTAATAAATACTCGCGTAAATTATTACATTTTTGTACCCTGCAAGGCTATAGGTACTGTAAAAGGATATCAAAAGGCTTATTTTAATGAAATTATTTTAGCTACGTAGGTAATACTGAAGACATTTTAACATATTCGTATCATCTATATAACAAACAATTGCCACTTGTATTGAGAACGACTTGACCGATTTGTCTGTATGTCTCTTGTTGTGTTCGTAATTGTCAGGACAAGCCTAGGTCCTAATAGCTAATTTATAAAAAAAAACAACGATGATAATCGCTAATAGCAGAGTTGTTGCAAAATGTATTGTTTTGTGGTTGATTTTGGTAACATGAATCAAAACTCGTGAGAAAAATAGCATATATTTTGGTCTAAAATGGTCATTCTTACAAGCTAAATAATAAATTGTAGAAAATAAACTGTCACTTTTTTTATTATTTGACTGTTTCCGTGGAGTGATCATTGTCACAAATGATGCAATTGTTCCTGAGCCTGAAGTCACCCGAGGCCAGCTGACAGCTTTCCTCCCGATCCACTGGGTGTTTGGCAGTTTACTTGACCTTTACCTTTTTAAGACTTACGGATATGGATTTTGTATCGTTACTGAATATTATTAAATGTTGCATTATCTGACAATCAATGAGAAAGATTAAACGGTATTTAATTGGAGTTAAATAGCACCATGTTCGCTTAATAGGCTTTAGCCATTCGAATTTGAACGACGATACGGCGACGGTGAAAATACCATGTAAAGAAACATAAGGTAAAATCTTAAGTCAACTTCTTGTTGCTATGTGATATGGAAAACTGCACGATAGTAAGATATCCCTTCCCACACGTTTTTGACTAGATTTCTTTACATCGCTTTTATCCCTTGGCTCTAATACTACTAATTCGCTTTACCATTTCAGATAAACCACAAGCTATGTAGGTAATATTCTTGAAAAAAAATACGACTTTAACTTTTTGCCATATTTCAAGGAGGTTAAAATCCTAAATTATAAAAAAAAACAAGTCTTGTGACTTTTGTATGTGTGTGAAGGCACTATGTTAATTTCGTTTCATTTTCCTGGGTTCTAAACAATTGCTCTTTTTTTTTTTACTTCAAGTAAATAAAGGCGTGTACACAACGCATCAGTAGGCAAGCGAGACGAATTGCGCGTGCGACGCCGCGAGGTCGCGTGGAGAAATGCGGAGCCAATGGCGTCACAGTAATCTGCTGCTGATTGGAGAAGGAAACCTTTGCATTTTGCTTGTTACTAACGCACTACGCATGGTGTAAATGTTTATATTCAAAATTTCGATGTATAAAAGGCAATGTATAAATGACAACTTACAACCTACCGCCGAACCATGGGACTTTAAATTTAGAGGGTACCCTAGATTGCTAGATTACACACAATATATAGTGCAACCATGTCATACAAAGTACAAATATTTGCATCGGCTTTCAGTGGTTATGCAGTTTCGTCGCATATTAAAGTTGTAACCTTGTCTCCCAGTGAAATAATTTATTTGACAGAAATACATTTAGCTAATTGAGCTAGACAATAGATAATACATGACACAATGTAATAGCTCAAGATTGCCCGAATGTCTTTATATTAGTAAACATATTGCGATGCGCAATTGTTACAAGACATTATGTAAGCAACGAGACGTTAGCATCGATTGGTCTCAGATCATTTAGAAATATCATTCCATGTATTTTCCTATAAATTATACCAGTAACGATCGATATGCATTGATTAAAATTAGTGCTTGATCTAAGGTTAGAAAATTTCCAGCATTCCTTCTGTGTGTAGTGTCTCATTTTGTAGCTTGGAAATCGATAGTCTAATGTCTGGTTCCTATATTCAAACCGCGGATAGATAAAGTTTACTTCAGATTAATATTTGACACATTTTGTATTGCTAAATGTCAAATTTTAACCCGAAATACTCGAACCCAACATAAGTCAACTCCAAGTTTTTTTCCTATTCAATTGTTTCTGATGTATTTGTGACCATAACATCTTTGTTTATTGGTACACAAAGTCCATACTCAAAGGAAAACTAACAAATAAACATTCTCGGCAAATTTAAATTTAATTTGGTTCATTTCATCAAATGTTGTTTTGTTTCATTCCTTTATTCCTCACATCGGCTTATGCCTATCGTCACGTCAACTTATTTGGTCGTCACACGTATTCTTATGGACTTAAGTTACATCGCAGCGCGTGTCCGGCGCGACCCTAATCACGCGTGGCTAAACCGGCGCGAATGTGGACGAGCCTTAACGTGATTGTCATATTTTGCTCGGACATCAATCTCGGATTGCGGATGACTGGTCGTTTACGTTGATGACAAAATCTGCTTTCGTGCTTTAATATCAATAATGATAATAAACTGCTTGTGGCAAATTGGGGTTTTTATTACGCCTTGCTGCTGCTGTTAGTACGAATGCATATTAAGAAACCGAGAAACGATCTTATATCGGCCTGTGAATCGAGGCAGCAGCGGTAAATTCTAGATTAAATTATGTAGGTTAGGAGTTCACTTGACAAGTATAATGTTTTAACAAAGCAACATTCAAAGAGCAATTTATAAGCTGGTTTTTAATATGGTACTTAATTAAAGATAAATTCTAGTAAAAGGACATAAGTTACCAAAATTCAGTACCTTGAGAACGGACTTTCGTATTGTCATTGAGTAGCAATTTACTAATTAATGACGAGACGACAGTTTTGTACTACGGATAGATTCCGCAAAATTGTGTATATATATATATATATATATATATATATATATATATATATATATATGTATGGCCGTGGTAGATCGTTAATCGATCATGTTATTAACAAGAAGAAAAAAAACTTCACTGTTCAATAATCATAAGCAAATTAAGCTTGCGTTGTTCTTTGCCAAAGATGCTTTTACTCGTACGTGATGTTCTGTCCGAGTCGTGTGTGCCACTTTACCCAAATGAAACTACGTGTAATTTGGGCAAAGTGTGACAAAACACACTCACGATACTCATATATTTTCGTCCGCTCTCGTGTCTCCTCGGAACACGTGATTATGCTAAATTATACATCACTATGTTTGTTTCGCAAATGCCCGACAGTTGGGCAACTATTTATTACACGGTTTCGTTCTAATTTTGACACATTTAATCATTGTTTTGGTATATGAAGCATGTTTAGATTAAGGTATGTGTACGTAATAGGTACGTATTACTTTTAATAATGAATGTGTTATAGTCCTTACCTACTTTTATTTAGATCACACACTTTATCTATCTACCGGTACTAAATGCACAAAGATGTGATCGCTTTATACATAATTATTCTCTTTTAATTGTACAGTACAAATTATACGCTCTTATAATGGTTTAAAAGAATGAACTGCTGCTGTGTGTATTTATTTGCACGACCATCAAAAAAAGGAAAAATACATGTACAAAATAACATTGCTAGTTCAATTTATGGTGGACGAAGATTACATTTGAAGATAAAAAGGATGATAAGCAGGATAATAACTTTCTAAAAGGTTTCTTGTACTTTACTTATAACAGTATCCACTTATTGGCTTGAAAGTTCAAAGGCCTACGTCAGTTCACTTTGCATTTAAATGTAAAACAGTTTTTGTTTTTCTCGATTCTTAAAAAATACCGCAAAAGAAAACACGTAGAGCCGCGTTGGGATAAACATCTACATCGATATCGATATTTCATTAATTTATAATTTACATTTGCTGGGCTAACTAATCATTTATCAAAGTAATTATTGCTTCAACTGAGCTCTGCAGTGATATTTGAACAGTTGGAATCCAGACAATAATAACGAATTACAATTCAGTACGTTACCATAAAATATACTACTTACTACTGTTTCTTGATTGCCTCAATCGCAAAATGTGTTTATTTAAGTCATAACCTACTTTATACTGTAATTGACATGTTTGTAAACACAAACACAAATAAACTGTTAAAGATAAAGTTGTAAACCTATTCATTACCATTTGAACAAGCGTTACATAGTCAAGTACAACATAGCCAGAGTATTACCGATGTGTTTATAACTTTACACAGTGACAACGCATCGATGTTAAGAACAAAGCACCTCACTACCGCTAATAAAGCCATATGGAACGGCGGGACCATAAAGGCACAAATTTACACAGACCATTGGCTCGCTACATAAACGTCGATATAAACTCATTTTTATCGATACCCGCAACCCGCGCCTCGTTACCGACTCGATAATTTCTTCATTTTCATATATAACAATTGTGTCCTTGCCAATTCTGAACAAGTTTTTTATGCAGCTCAAAGCGTATACGTAATGAAGAAGGCTTCCTTATAGCTCGTGATAAATAGCTATTGTGGGTTAACGGTGTCGAAATATTGAACGGTTGCTTGTCTTACATCGGACTACCGGGTTTGGTTGGTAGAAAAAAAACTTTGATGCTAACGCAATTAAGATATCTCGATCGAGAGTAATGGCTGTAATTACAAGTGTTCGCCTGGTAGCACTTATCTACGCAGTGAAAGCTGCGAATCCCCTAATTGAATGCATCCGACGTAACCAGGCCATCTATCGGTAGGAAGACAAAACTTTAATCTGTATTTAAGGCTGGCTTTCGTTCGTAATTATTGTAAGTACTTTAAAGTAATTGTATAGTATGTGGCTATATTAGTTAAAATGTAAGAACAAACATACAGAAATAGCGGATCAAAATGTTTGGTGTTTTAATATGCGAAATAAACTTGCAGATTATTAAATATCAGCTAGATTTAGATATTGTTATAATTTTGCTACATAAATTCCATTCTATCAGTAGCATTATGTTAATGGCCAATTAAAATAATTCACTCCTAGTTTATTACTTTTCACAAATATAACTCGTAACGGATACCGTTATCGATTAATCTAGTTATACGATTCGATGATCGGTATGCGACTAAAAACAAAACGCCTGCAGCGCGCCCTAATAATCGTTACAGTTATGTAGTCGATGCAATTGCAATCGATAAAGTCGGTTCTCACTTTAAAATTTACGACAACTGACTGTTTGTTTATCGATAAAAATACATCCCTAGTTAAAATACTACGAGTACATTATGCTTTGCAAGAAAGTAGAAAATATATAATCTAATGTTTGTTACACTCCAGTACAATTTGTCTTCAATGATATAATACTGCGATCAAATAACTAGCTAGTAGTAATTTGTAAACGCAATTTGTCAATAATTACGAGTAAAAAACGCGATCGATGCTCTCAAAGGCTTAACGATGTTCACGAAAGCGTAGCGGTGAAGGAATCGCGTGGCCGTCGCCGAGTTGGGGTTCACTCGAGGTTGTGAGGGTTAGTTCTAAATATGATAAATAATTAAATAATTATGATAATGATGACCTACTTAACTGAGTTCTAGGGATCGATTGTAAGTAATTGTACGAAAGTAAAACAGATCTTAAGCCGCGTATCCACCAAGCGCACGCGCTCGCGCGGCAGCCTCGCGAGCCAAATGCTCGGTCCGTGTGGACGTGCCTCAGGACTGTTCGGGCGCACGTTCCCTCCCCGAACAGTCCTGAGGCACGTCCACAAAGACCGAGCATTTGGCTCGCGAGGCTGCCGCGCGAGCGCGTGCGCTTGGTGGATACGCGGCTTTAGAAACGATCGTTCTGCCTTTTCTCAATGCAAATAGAACACACTGAAATTAGAAAGAGCACTTCTACATTATCAAGATTCCGTTTTGAGGAAAAAAATTCCACTAAGTATATGTAAAGTCTATATGTATAATTTTTGCCTATTGTCCAAATATTATGTCACATGTTGTCACTTTCAACCTTGGTGAAGAAGTAAGTAACATAAGGTGCCCTAATGAGACATTAGTGATATTTAACGTTTGTGCAACTAAGTACATCAATCGTAATGGTTTAAACTTAAACCAAATTTTATTTAGATAGCTTAAATAGTATTACCTTAATAAATCCTAATACGACCAGGGCTTGTAACTTTTTTCTTCGTGGCTGCATGTAACTTTTCCTAAGAAGGAAATTGAGCTCCAATTGGAAATAGTTTTTGTAACAAATGACAGTTTTTTATCCCGTCGCTATTTAGACCAAAGAAGGGCATTCACTTTTTGCCGCAACTCGGTGCATCAAAGCTCCACGGAACCTTCACTGGATTTTATGCAATATACGGCCTCTATATTTTATCCGACAAATGGAGACATTTATATTTGTCGCGAAGATAACGAAATAATTATCAAAGTTTAATGTTTCCTGGAATTACCTGAGGGTTCCACTCCGGTTAGGAAACGGTAATATAAAAGGGATCACTAAACTTGTTTTTAGCCCTTTTTTGTTTCATAAGCTGGTCAAGTGAGACGTGAGAAAAATACGTTACCTTTCAATATCGATTTATTTTGGTCAGTGCTGGTGAATTTTGCTAACGCAGTAACTTAGCTTTCGTTTATTAGCAATTTTAGGCATGTTACATATCTATTGTCAAAATAATATTAAAATCACTTATATGTGTTTCCTCGGGCCCTCAAAAAAGAATACGTACGCTTGAAAATATCTATCTAAGTACCAATTTCACCAAATGATGTTAACTACTTAACAGACGATTAGAACGTTAACAGCTGTCAAAATGTATGAACTAACAGTCGATTAACATTGATTAAATTTAATATCGTTTGGTGAAAATGGTACTTAATATCAAAGTGACGTAGCCACAGGAGCAAATCATAACAATACTTCTTACTATTTGATTTCTTAAGTTACTTTAATAATGGTGTTTCATGGTGGACCACTACCTTCTTACACTTTTACTTTTACAACCTACGAGTAGGTAGGTATAGTCTACACTTAGTTTAAACTTATGATGTATTTAAAAATATGCTTCTACTCTAGCTTTTTAAGTATTTCTGAGTAAAGTTAAAGTTAAAGTTTCATAGGGGTCTATAAAACAATAAAACAAATTTGTTAAAAAATTACAAACACGTACCTATCTAAGTTTTTTTAACATTAATGAGAATTTCACATGTGTGATGTAAATTTGGCAGCCCATCTTCACTGTCCGTCCTTGTTTCTGCTTGCCTATTCATTCTTGAACATTGTCAATGTAAGGTCAAAGTACATCTCCATTTCAAATGTCATAGTATTCTCGTTTTTGCCTCGTTACATCAGATACTTGACATTACTGACTCTGTCATACGATAAATAAAGGGAGGCGTGGTCCGCCACCCACGTGTTGTATGGTAATGAGGCTGAGACAAATTGATTAACCATTTGTTTTAAAAACACATACAAGTATTTCAGTGGGTAAATAATGTATGATACAGAGGGGTAACGGAAACGCATCATGCTATTCCGGAAATGTAAAGAGAACATTTTCGAAAATATTTGAGGCTGTTCTTTTTCCTTACAAAAAATAAAAATATCGTTGGAAATAGCAGAGTAGGTACAGTCAGCTGCAGAGAAAAGTAACCCCCCTGCATACCTACAAGTTTCCTATCAAAGGGGGTTACAATTCTGGGCAGCTGTTCTTGCCACAGAAAAGTTTAACAATTTGAGAAGTGTCTTGTCGACAACCGAGCACAGCAACCGAGTTCTTTGCCTAAATTTTGCGGCCAAAAGGCGATCCTACTGTAGCAGTGAAATAATTTAATGTTAGTATTTACATACTTACAGCCACGTAAGCAACAATTATGACCGTATTATCTTTGTGTCTTCGTCTCATAATATTCAAAAAACATAATGAATCTTCGATATAGTCAAGAGAACTGCGAGGTGAAATTTGTATTTCAATTGTACCAGGCTTGGTATTAATAATGGATCCCAGGTCGCATAGCAATGAGCTCCGTCCGAGTTCGTTAGAGCTAGTAATAGACGGCATTATTATGCACTAACTGTTGCTATCACTTATATTATATAACCGACTAGACCTAGATCAGCTTTCTATAAGAAAACAACAACAGTAACAAATTAAAATTGAATAACAAGGGAGCATCGAATTTGTCTCTCGTGATCTCTAATTTCCGTAGACAATACTTGATTTAATACCAATTTTTACCCCACAACGACTATTCCAAAAGGAAGATTATTTATCATAGTTATATTCGTAGATACCGTAATTATAAGCGTTGGAAAATGGCTAAATACGCTAGAGGAGGCAAGCAAGCTATATAAAATCCATAGTTAATTCTAGTTAAGGTTGTTAGAGAATTGATCAGGGTACCCTTGACACTGACTTAAATACAAGTAGGTAAATATACTATGAAGATTTAAAACTATTGAATTTAATAACTACTTATTTACTTCATTTTTTCACTCAATTTATTCTCGACTTGACATTTATTAATGTATTTTAACTCATTTTAGTGAACTTATACATATACGTTCTAGGCCATACAAGACATAAGAAATTACAAAAGTATCGTAAGCTACTAAACTTATCAAACGTGCAAAAAATTACCAATCACTTAGTTAACTGAACTTTTCAACAAATATAATTCTTGAAAAAGAAAACCAGCAAGAAACTACGTAGGTATGTCTTAAAGAACTGCCACAAGAAACACAAGAGCCTAGCAACTAACCTTTTTCTCTGTGAATTCTATTCAGCAAGTGGTTCGGTAATGAATAAGTTTTCTCCTAGTCAATGGTCGCAAAAAGGTGCTCAGAGTTGAAATAAGGAGCATCAATTATACATGATCTAACAAGCGGCTAATGTGTATAAATGACGACCAAGGGGTTCCGTCGAATGTGTGGGAGAAAACTAATGTTTCAGTTAGCACCGGCAAGGATGTGCATGGACCACTGATTAATTTTAGTATTTTTATTAAACTGGTTCCATTTGTAGCCCTGTCTGAAGACTTAGAAACTCTTTCCGATATCGTAATGTGCTGTTTTTTTGGAATACTGTAAAGTAAAGCTGAGGTCAATGAAATATGATGGTATCTATGAGCTGATCTGATGGCGTCGGAAGGTGGCAAAAGAATCTCCGCACCTAATTGGGATGAATTCCTTAGTTTGATATGACCGGATGATGACTGTATAAAAAATTACAATTAGTAACCAAAGCTTGTAACGACATTGTTGGTTTTTGTCAGAACCTCATTTCATTCTAAAATTAAACATATCAATAGAACGAGGAGGAAGGAAACTTTAAAAGCCGTAACAGACGATCGAATTCGGTCCGGGCCGGACAGCGGATTTGGTTCGCTGCAAACCATATCTGTCCATCTGTAGAGTAGTCTTGTGACCATAGACGGACAGATATGGTTCGGAGCGAACCAAATCCGCTGTCCGGCCCGGACCAAATTCGATCGTCTGTTACGGCTTTAATGTTATGCTCGCGATTATCGCTGTAGATAAAAATAGATAAAACATCCGTCTCTTTCCAACATGTGTGTAAGCGCGACTGAGACAGATGCTTTATCCACAACGATAAACGCGACCCCGTTGATTAAGTTACATTGGTTTGCTCGAAGCTTAAGAGCAGAATTCATTTAACTAGTTTAATGAAACAAAGCCATAATTTGGATTCCCATGAGACAAAATTGAATAGCTCGTCGCTATTACTATTCTAGCGAACTTTATCCTCAACCTCATCATTTATCACTAGTAGGTAGGCCAAGACAAATTACATTCTATCATTCCTAACGAATGTGGAATGCGCAACTCCTTGGTTTACGACTATTTCATACAAAATTCTTTTCCCATACACTAAATTCTGTTGGATTGGAGGAATGTCGCTTGTTTAGGCCTACAAGTAAGTCTTTTTGTAAATAAGAGACTGTCAATATTTATAGAATTTCCAACGACACGCCCCGCCATTTAAATTGACCTTGTAAGTCATAGAAGAGGCAAACGAGCACACAGGCCACGTGATGGTAAGTCGGATCTGGGATCATGATTATAATCTCGAGACTGCAATCCTAAGACTACAAACGCGTTGCCAACCTTGCGAGGCAAAATTCCACAGATGTCTGATCCCCAAACTGGAATGCAACTGCTGCTTGACGGTTTATACAAAAAACGCCTCCGTCACGCTTTGAAAATGCTTTATAGTATGGGAACGCGCCGCACCGCACCGCCTCAGAGGCCCTTGCCAAGATGCATTACGCTAACTAACGTTTCTATTCATTTCATTTTTAAACCAATCGCATTACTGGTAGATGACGTGATACGAAAAGTCACGTGATCTATCAGTGACGCGATTGGTTTAAAAACGAATCGAATAGAAACACTAGTTAGCGTAATGCATCTTGGCAAGGGTCTCAGGTCTCAATGCGTTTGCAGCTAGGGCACGATGTTGGTAGCGATCCGGACGGACACTGCACAAGGTTCTACCACCACATTGTGGGGCGGGACTTGTGGATGAAAACACTACAATCCCTAACCTAAATGTAAATAGTGCACACAGCCCTACAGCGCGCCAGCTTCATAAATATAGAAGAGCTGTCCGCTGTGTGTCCGTAAATCAGCCGCCGTGCCGGCCTGACGCTAGGCGGCTTAGGTTGGTACTTACAAATGGCTAAATTGTAAACTTGTTTTAAAAAAACACTAATTCCCCTTAATCAAATGTTAAATTTAGATGTTCCGAACCCTGGAACTATATTTAATAATATTTTTAAGTCGGCCGCTATATATCAAGTAAATAAGAGCTATATATCGTCGACAATACGATAACATGTCAAATGCAATATGATTTTATCAAGCAAAATAGAGCAGGGGCTTACATTTCATTGTTGACATGGTTATTTATTTAGAAAACAATGCTTTTTGAAGCCGCACCATTAAATAACTATATGGTAGATTATTGTAGTGATCACAAATAAAACAAAGCAGGAATTAGTAGAGCTTGCATAGGTCAGGTTTCATGTTTAATTACACGATTAGGTACGATATTATTTAAGTAGATCTAATCTTCATCACATCTTGCTCGCTTCATTCAAATGTTATTTGAAATTTAACATTTCCAGAAAATTCTACACCTTTATCTTTCCAGTAAAATAAGTTCAGGAAATATGAATTGGCCGTCTGTAATCTTCACTAAAATCTTTTTATTAATATCAAACAAAAGGTAATCGTAAAACTGCCCTCGTTCTTCAAACAGTACAGTGGGTTGAAAGGTTAAGGTTAAGGTTAAGGTTAGTTCTGGAAAGTGTTAACGCAGAAAAAAAGATCGCAAAGTAGATAATAGACGGCCAAGACATATTTCTTGAGCTATACCACGTTCAAAGCGATATGGAAAAGATTACTTATTAATACATTCGACATTGTGTGGCAGCCGATAGAAACCCAGTCGCCTTTGTCAATGTATCACCCGCAGCTTGACGGGCGAGTGAAGCCTGACAGGATATTCATATTCGGATGACGGCCAGACGCTCGTGGCGCGATCAATGTACAACACAAACTACCTACTGTATGTTTTTGCTGTTACTTAGGTCAGGGTAACACTGTACCGACAAGAAACTGCAAAAGTTGTGTAAGTTTGCTATGTAATATTTTGGTAACGTCAAAAGAGTATTATTTGTGTGCTTTTGTTTTCCAAATGATTTTGGTATTTCTTTAAAGATGATTTCTAAATATCGAGGAGTTTTAAGAGACCTTAACAAGTGCAAAGCTAAATACTAGAAATTTGTCAATATTTCATGTCATTTCTTAGAATATTAATGACAGGTTAATTAATTTCATTTCTTTTTTTTCAGTTTCTGCAGTGTTTGCTATTAAAACTGTTTAAACATGCAAAAACGCAAAAGATTTATCAAAGATGATAATGATCATCCGGTCATCATCATTTCAGCCTGTAGTCGTCCACTGCTGGTCATCAATTCCTCCCTCCCTCTTTTATTTACAGAGAGAACGACCCAATGCGGCCTGCAGCCACCGACTTCCTACCACCTTTTTTAGGCCATCTTTCCATGGCGCAAATATGAGACTATATTTAAATCTCTGCATAGTATAAAACAAAGTCGATTCGCCCCGTTATCCCTCTGTATATACGCTTAGATCTTTCAAAGTACATAACGGATTTTAATGCTGTTTTCATCAATAGATAAAGTGATTTAAGAGGAAGACTTTTATGTATAATAAATTTTGTTTTATGAACGGGAGTTACAGAAAACTGATATAATCCAAAGCGAAACGAGGGCAGGTCACTAGTTGATTATAATCCTCATTATAAACGAAGGACCGCTCGTTCTTCGCACCACTTCTGTCTCAGCTCGTGTCCAAACTCAAGTGAAACCCAACGCATTATCGTGAGACTTTCGAGCTAAGTGCGTTTAGCCCGTAACGGGTTCAATTCGGTCAGTTAACCGCCACACACGCTCGTACACTAATTGCCGAATTACGGACTGTTTCAAATCTGAAGAGATTTTTTGTTGTACTGTCTTAAAGTATTAAATGCGGAAAAATAGAAAGGACTTTCATCGATCGAGGTCAGATTCAGTCAGTGTTCGTTAGAAACTTCACTAATGTTCTGTTTTTTTTTTTGGATATTTAACAATTATCAATCTAGTTCTATTTCAGCAGTTACTTTACTATGATGTTTAACGTATCTATTGATTAATTTAATTAAATACGACCATCAATCAGAATCAGTAAATAAGGTTGGAAAGTAGTAAAAATCTCTAAGTATTTTATTGTACTTATAATGTATGAACAATTATAGCTGAATATCATTTTAATTCAGAAAGGGTAACTCATCAACGAAAAATCGCGAACGCTTCCGAATATTTCCGAAGTCGTGCGCCGTGTCCAGGCGCATGGAAGTCGTATGGAAATGCGCGCACCTGCCACTCAAGCCACCCACTGCGCAAGATAAACGAGTGCTTAGTTAGACCTGGCTAACTACCTGTTAGCGTTGATTGCCCACCACTTTTTCACTTGGTTCGTATGCTACCGGCTAATGCTGATGATGACCCGCCGTCACGACGTGTGAAGTATGGCTTTTTGCATTTATGGGACTTAAATGATCCGTTGTTTATACATTTATTGATCATGTCTGACATTAAACTGTTTAGTGTATTACATATTTTTATAACAAACACGAGAGACAGGGTCAGCTGATATGAAAGGTTACATTAAAGCCCTGTCATAGACGGTTCGAATAAATATAAACTTCTAAGAATAATGTCTAATTAATGATAAATAACACTGTTTTTATTTATATTAACAGTTAAATTGGAAATAGAAAACAAAGTTCGCAAAATTAAAACAATTCCAGTGCAATATGATATACCATAGCATACGTTGATCAATAATAATACGCGTTGATGTTTATCAAAATTTCAAAAACAGAAATGTACTAATCTTGTTGAAAACATAAATCTTACAAATAAATATGATTTAAAAACTACCATCCATCCATACATTTTAACGGTGTAAACTTCTGTATCCGATCATGGCTGTGATCCCATAGAATCATACGTATTGCTGTTTTCTCTTAGAAACTTCGTCACTTTTATAGTCTCCAATCTCACCTGATAATTACATCTTGACCTACGTTATTAGGTATTTTATGGAGCACCTAGGACCTTGTCTGCGTCACTATTAATCAAGATCGAGGCATTCTCAACGAGGCTAGATGCGTAATGCTAACGTTAGCGATTTTCGAAAAGTTATCAAATGTATGGAATCGTTAAATAAGCGCTTGACTTGACCGTCCGGCAGGCTTACGTCAATCCTATAAATTTTCGATAGCAACATCGTTTGTCCAACTTGTCCAAGTCCACTGGTCTGCCGGGAGACATGAGCGATGAAGTTTTCTAGGATTCCAACTATTCCTACTGTTGTTACCTGAATAGCACCATGCGGGCCAGACGACCGGGGCCTCGGCGTCCAGGTCTCGGCGAGAGGTCAGCGGAGCCAGCATCAGGACGCGGCCGCGGGTCCCAACATCGCTACCCTATGGATACAGGAGCTGGTCAAAATAGGCCCACCCAGGATTGAGCCCCTTATAGACGAGATGCCAAAAAGTTAGGGTGTTTTAATAGGGTTTGAGATAATGAACGGGGATGTGCGAAAAGTGCTCCGTAACCAATGCATCACCATGCAAGTTATACTTAGAGGAATAAAGAAGTCTCTATTGGATACCAGTATAGGGTTCTGTTAAGAAAGTTACCTAAATCAGGCATATTTTTAATGCACTACAGGCCGCATCGTTTATTTATATGCATTGGGTTAAGCCAGATTGACACGTATTTGGCGCCGTATAAAATCGCACATCAACAAAATGTTCACGCTCTTATTTCAATTTAAAATCGAATCATAAAATTAAAACTAGAATGCTGCACATGGTAACACACGAACACAAATCTTAAAACTCTCATACGTAATTTGCATTTAATATTCTGGACTGTAAAAACTTACACGCCAGATACACATTAAAAACTACTTACAATGAATTCGGTCCAAGTTCAATCAAATAGCAAAGCGGAAAAAACCTTCATAGAAAAATAATAAGAACTGGTTTATCTTTGGTTTCAGTTGCATTTTTTTCATTCATTTACTAGCATTAAATCTGCATAAGTAGATTTTGATACGCCAAGCATATCACTAGCGTAGAAAGTGTCAACAGCACGTTAAAAAGGTACTTATTTTTTTTTATTTTTATAAGCGAAACCTTAGTCTATTACGTTTACAAAATAAGGAAAAAATTATAGTAAATGGCTTTTTAAGTCCGTTTTTCTCTCAACAAGTGGGTGCAGAAAATTCGGAGCGGTCTCCGTGCAAATTGATCTTTCACGGTTCAGGGGATCGGAGGCTGCCGGGGTTAACACTCGATTATGCTTGGATCGATAACTACGAAAAAACTTGGCTAGTTGGCTGGTAGGTATCATCTTAGCCTTTTAGGTTTCAGTATTAAATTGTTCAGATACGGTCTTCGACCCCTTTTAAAAGTAGTGAATTATTTTAAGCATAATCGGAAAATGTTTTGGTAAATGTTGCTGTAGTTATTAAACTTTGTAATGCTTGTGGTCGGAGTCTATTTTGGTTCATTATCTTGACTAAACTTACATAATGGTTTACCAACACATGAAACAAAAGCAATGAAACCGTCATTACGCTAATTCTCTAGCCGTTTACTCCACCTGTCTTCTACTCGACCAATTACTTAACTACTTAACTGGCACTACCGTTTGCACCTTGCCAAAGACAATGTCCTATTGAAATTCCCGCTTCTTACTAGTTACCGATTCGTGACAATGGTCAAATTTAAATGGCGAGCAGGCGTTCCAATTTCAAACTGGCCGCTAGGCGTGTTTGGTGCACGCGCTGCGCTTGCGCCGCAGTAATGTTAATAAAACAGTAACACATCTTATTGTAACAACAACAGTAAGATAATTGTTATCACATTATTAACACTTAAAGTAAGTACATTCAAGACAAAAATCTTGGCTTAGGTTAAGCAAAAATAATTAAGTTATCTTGCCATAGCAAGACAATAGTTTTCTTATTTTTGGAGACAAACTTAAAATAGTAAATTTTTGACATGCCCATTTTTTATTAAATACATAATGCAATTTGTATAAATCAAATTTTCTATCATAACTACACATAGTACATAGTGTGCATAAAATTCAAATTAAAACTTGTTTACAATTGTAATAAAATGTGGTTCACACGTAAAATATTGCGCTACTGTTTCCGCAGTAGTCATGGCACCGGCATCGTGTCTATGCCCGCCGGCTCACCGCACCAGGTGCCGCGGTCGTGCGTCCGAGATCGTTCGGCTGCACTCGTCAATTGCAGCAATTGAGCCTTTTTTCAGCCACTAGACAGCCATTAGAGAACACGCGAGTGACACTACAGGCTGCGGTTGGACCCGACTTAGTTTTTAAATCGGTAAAAAGCAAGCGGCAATTGTTTTTGCTAGTTCGAATGGTGAAACGGATTTGGCGTAATGGGAATGGCGTTTATCTTTGGAGAAATAGTTTTGACCATAAATAATCAGTTTTATGTAGCTTAGTCACTTTTGCATTTAAATAAGTCTTGGTTGGTGGCTTGATAAGCCAAGTTATTTTATTCTACCGCGCAATTTTGTGTACGAAAATTGGAAGCTAAACTTCTAAAGACAAATACTGACTACATTTTTTTATTACGTAGGGGCAGCCCTAAGCGTACTTTGTCGAATCAAATCGGAGAAATACTGGAAAAGGGCCGAATCTTACGTACCCGAAACCGGCGTGCATGCATGACTCGACGTATGAATGTGGAAGATCTGTCAGGATTGTAGTAGGTGAAAAGAAGTGGCCTCTGCCTACCCCTCTGGGAAACAGGCGTGATTTAATGTATATAGATATGTATGTTTTTTATTATGTGTAAGCTAAATCCCAAAAATAAGTCTAACTTATTTTTATTCACGTAAATTGAAATATAGATTTAGCGATCAGTTTCTGCATCGCGCTGTATACGCTGTGTAGAAAGCGGTGCCAATTACCTGCGCGCGCGCAATTGCCTCGCGGACCACCGCCTGGACGATACACATCTGTGTCGCATCCTGTGTCTTTATTCGTAGCCTTTCTTTAGGTTTCGTCGCTATGGTAACGCACCGCACCAGTGTTTTTATTCCCGCCCCACTACCCATTTTTCTGTTCATTGACGCAACTGTATAACGTCAATTTAAGTGGCAGTTTGTGCCTTCGTGAATTAATAATAAGGCCATGGAATAACAGCATTGGTTTGTATTAAATACTAGTATCAATATCGGAAATAATTATACCGGTCCAATTAAAAAACAGTATTCCATCTAATATATTATGGCATCTATTGAATACCACAGAACAGAAAAAACAGTAGAAGTGTCAAGTGCGCGTGTAACGTGTGGCATAGTTATGCGGAGTTCCGCATAACCTACCATACTTTTGCCGCCATCGCTTATTTCGATATTTCGATATTTCGACATTTCTAAAATAGGAAATAAATCCAAAAGCATGCCTTATTGTGCTATTTTGGAATGTAAAAACGATAGCCGCACCAATAACATTTTCCATGGTGGCGTGTTGTTTTTATGATAGTTTGAGTATTGGCGACAACAGAGGGCTTATTGTCTAACGCACTCGCAATCACGATCGTTTTTATTTTGAAAATCGAAGGCTTGTCTGCATACAAAATGAAAACAATTGCTCCACTTTGAGGCTGGTTGCGATTGCGAGTGCTTTAGACAATAGCCCCTCTGGTCTGATACTAAGCGAAGCTCATGCCACTTCCACTGTTTTTTCTATTCCGTGATTGAATACTATAACATAGGTCCTCTGTCCCGTCACATGACGCCATACCATTACAATATCGACATACGGTCACAGAATTTAGCTACACTGTCAAATTTTGACGATATTTATGTATCGTACTTAACGCTACCGTGCCAAGTCCATTATTATTACATACACATATCTATAGGCGTGTGCTATCTAACTGTCCATACTTATTATGAATAGAATGACATAACGACTGAAAAATTGAAAAACCTAAATAAAACCGCGCAGTTTATTTTGAGCGTCATTTTAACGGCCATTGGCTACGCTGAGGAGCATACTTGAGTTCGCTGATTCGTCAGGCCTTGTAAGTCTTATATCGTCAATCTTTTTCAGTCTTTAGACTTTTTACAAGATTTTCGCTTTGTTACAGAAACAGCTAAGAAATCAATTTGCAACATTTTATCTTACAGTTACATTTTTTATTAACGGTTTTGTTGCTACTTAAAAGCTCTGTTGCTGCTCCAGTGAAATTGTAGAACATATCCCACGAGGGTTTTGTCTGGTTGCTATTTAATTGCAGAAATTTACTTAATAGGGCAAATAAGGTAGGTACAACAGGCAAAATGGAACCCTGACCCATCATAGAACTGTGTCACATTGACGTTACAAATCAAATCGTAATAATTGTTAAACAAAATGTCACTTTGACAAAGTTTAATAGGCCAGGTTTCCATTTTGCCGAGAAAATATTGATCTGTTACCTACTAGACGACTTAACTGTTGGTCAAATCGCATTTCCTAAAATACGAGCATACTGCAAGTCCCTTTGACAAAGCAGATCGTAAAACTGCCATAACCCTCGAGCGACTCTACTCATGTAAACCAGGCCTTAAATCACACCGTCGATACTCGATAGTCCGAGTAACGCTTTAATGCCGACCCAGCTGAGATAGGGTTCAATAACGGTCGTGTACCGGATTGACATATAAAGTTATGAATGAGAGCGGTACTACGCCGGGGGAATAGGGAGGGGACAGTTGGAATTCTGTCGATGTTTTTATTATTAATTATTTGAGTTAAAAATATTAAGTATCATTTATCAGTTTAGGTTGTGTTTTTTTACAATTTATTTGTTTAAAATAAGTAAAAGAGACGATAACAATTGCAATATTGTTAATTTACTACTTGTTATACCTATTAGTAATCACGGAAGTTTGTTCGTTAGTATCGTTCGTTAAAAGTAAGGTTTTACTTCACCCTAATTAGCGTGTATTTTAAGAGTTGTACTTTGTTAATCTTTATATCCTTACGACACGTGGCGGTGCTTCTTCACGTTTATTAGGTATACTAAATTGGCTAAGGATCTTCAATACTTAAGATTTAAGTATTTTATTTCCTCGTGTCGTTTATTAACTATTCCTAACTTTTAAAACAAGAAAAAGCTTTTGCGAAAAATAAATTTACAGTCATTTTAGATAAGCATCTTTTTATTCTTATCCTAATAAAATTGAATAGGTCACCTTTAACTCATCTCTTCACGTCATCATTAGTATCATCATAAAATATGAATACGATCTTAATGTTAACATCACTAATAAGCCCTCACAAGATGTAGCCACTACTATAACTGCACCGAGACCTCTCGCTTCCTAAAACCTTCCCCTCTGACACCACAGCAGAAAGAAACCAAGGGGGGCAGGGTATACCGTTCTAAGGCGGTCGCAGCGAGTCTCTAAGCTAATCATACATCAAGTTTGCGTTACATGCACTCGCTTTAGTGTAATTCATTAATGTTGAAACTTAAACGTTGTAGGTTTCAAATTAATGATCGGGTCGAAGGTAAGGCGGTGAGATCAAAGCGAAACGATATGATTTATGTAGATCGGTGCCGGGACATGTCCTGTTATATTTTATTATTTACTTGGACCACACAGGTTAGGATTAGCTTAGTGAGCGGAGCTTGTTATAGTTTTTATCGCATTGATGGATTTTGAACTAAGTTCTCTTAAAAAACACAATCGATGTTAATCGACTTATTTCATCTCTACAAACTTTCGTCGTTAGCGCATATGTATGTGGTTATTCCTAGTGGCATTTTTGTAAGGACGTACTGATGATTAGCAAGGAGCCATTACAACTGCAGACTGTTGGATCGGAAACTGAAGTGCAGCATGATTAGCCAGCATTTACAGCAGTGAGTAGGTAAATTATGTTGATAATTTAGAAAATGTTCCTCTAAAACTCTTTCTTGTTTAGAATACAATAATGACGAGAGGGCTAGTTAAAATACATATTTTTTCTCACTATAATTTAACTCTAGTTAGCTACGGACTAACTTAAATATCACTCATTAACTTGATTGATACCGGTTCCGAACGGAACAATGACAGCAAACTAAACCTTAATGATATTTTTAACCCAATTAATGATGATATCAAGCGTTGCATCATTAATTTGCCTCAACTCTTCATCGTTCAAATCACAAAGCAACATGAAATTCTTAATAAATTAAGTAACGAAAATTATAACCATGATCGATTTGTTTCTTACGTATTTGGGTTGTGATATGTATCATTTATTTAGACTTGTTAATTAACATTAACATCTCAATCTAAGACGTGATAATTTGATATGATTGGAGAATAGAAAATAGAAAGTTATTATCGTGTAGTTTTAGTAGTTTAAAACTGGATGGAAATGATTACGATCATCCGTCGGCCAAAATAGAGTTCCAATTTTCTTAACTTTTACCTTGGATTACTTCCGTGAATATATTATAGTCTGGACCCATAAGTCATCTGCATAATGGTAATGAAACTGGTCCCTGGAACCGGATAATGTCGCCGGGCTATCGTTGCGGGCTAAACATAGTCGGTATTCATAGACATGTATTCGCTCGGTTGTGAAAAGCACAGGAAGGCCTAATGACCGTTTTCACCAATTTCAACCCGTTATAGGCTGAATTGATTGATTATTTAAATTTATTTTGCATTTTAATGTATGGACAATAAAGCCCAATTCTAACCACGACGTAGGGTTCTAAACGGCACCGCTAGGCTATAAAGGCTAGAGACCGAGGTTTTTTTTATAGCTTGGAAGGCAAACGAGCACACAGGCAACCTGATGGTGGACTCTAAAGGCTATAAGGTTTTTTCAGTCTCAAGATTGTAATCTGACGATGACAATCTCAAGGCTTCAAATGCGTTACCTTAACCCTGAGGACTTAGAAGGAATGCCTCTATGCTAGTCATTTTACCGGTTGTCTTACCACTGTACCGGAACACAACGATGCTAACACTGCTGTTTGGCAGGTTAAAGGTTAAGAAGGTGGTAGCGATCCAGAAGAACCCTGCACTGGGTCCTTTCACCAGTAAATAATATGTATGACGCATTCACAAACGCACATTAGTTTTATTTTTCGAATTTTGTATGTCTTTGCTGATAAAGATGGAACCTGGCTAGCTAAAAAAAAGAGCCCAATGTGTCTACTGTCTTAATTTTTTTCGTGCACGTCATAACTTTTATTTTTGTTGTTCTAAAAATATAAAAAATAAGTCCGTATTTTTATGATAAAGTCTAAATGTTAACATCACTTCTGAGATGCCCAAGATTTAAGCTCAGCCTAGATTGAGATCCGCTGCAAATTAGCCTTAAGGAACATGTAATCTTTGTGATAATAAATAATTCTTCTTGTTATTCTTAATAAAAACCATTTTTTTTAAAATGTATTTTATTCAAAACACCACCTATTAGACCGACTGTACACTCACTAGTATTATAGTCACTTATGTAAAAACGCGTTCATCTTACCTATTATACCTTCATCTCAGTAATTCCTCACGCGTGTAAATTATGGACAGTTATATTAGCGACAGAAGATGCGTGAACCGGAACGAACAAAGCATGTAGGGCGAGGATGCGCGGAGGCCGGGCCAAGGTTCGGTGCCGGCTGAAGCCTTTTGTTCTTGCGCTAGATATCGATTACAGTATTTATCGGTGATGTTAAGTATGGTATTAGTATAGATACGTAATACTTAAGTTTTCTGTTCGCGTTCATCTATATATATAAAAGGCAAAACTGACTGACTGACATATCAACGCACAGCCGAAACTACTGTACCTAGAAACTTGAAATTTGGTACAGGGGTTCCTTTCATGATGTAAGTGAGCACTAAGAAAGGATTTTCCGGAAATCGACCCCCAACGGGAAAAAATGGGGGGAGTAGCGGGAAACTAATTCTACGCGTACGAAGTCGCGGGCGTCCTCTAGTGTTATTATAAGTTTCATAGGTGTATGTTGTTGGATTCTGTCTACGAAGGAAGCGGGCCCAGGTTCGGTCGCAGTAAAGGCAAATTTTTGTGTGATGAGAACGAATAAGTATTTGGGCTAGGGGTTTGGAAGTGTTCTATAATTTTATTGATTTATATGTGAAAGTATATCTTTGTCAAGTACGGTCAACAAATTTAGTTGTTGAGCACCTATAGGACCTTGTCGCGGGAACACAATCGTTAATTTTGACGTTATTTATTTCTTTAGACTTGACGTTATCATTATGACAGGGTTCTATAGCTGCTCAACAATTAAAGTAGTTGACTATACTCATTGCTGCCGTAGTACCGTATAAGAATTTTAAATTTTATATTGTTACTAATAGAGTATAAATTGCTTCGACAACTTCATTGCAGTTAGCTCTGCCTTTGGTATTATGGTAGATTGTACAAGCCTAGCTTAGTTTGGGATTAGGGTATTTTTGGTAAAATTATCCTTACATTATTTACTATATATTTATTTAAAATGGACACGATACGACACCAGTTGTAAAGATGTAGTGCAGTGCTGAAGGATGTGGTATAATAGGCATCTGAAGATGTTGTCAAGGAACCTAAAAACCTGGAAGCTGGGAAGACCTTATAATACCGTTTATTTTTCGAATATCCAGTTGTCCGAATTTTCATTTTTCCGAAAGCTATGTTACGCTGGAGCTATTTTAGATTAAATGTATAATTTAATTGTTATACGTAGTTTAGGTTAGGTTTGCTTTACTTAGGATGATGTCGAGGTTAGGTTTGATTTATCGAAGTTAAGTATTCTATCAAATAATCCCATTTGGAATTATTATTTTTTGGAAATTTGATCAATTCGGAATTATGACTTTTTGGAATTATGTAGTCCCCAGGGATAGAGCAAAATAGAGAAGTATAAAGTTAGCTAAGCTGACTCCACCACCATGTACCTAATAATAGTTAGGTGGAGATAGATAAAGAGGGAGAGGGTACCTACACGATATAGCGTTACTAACAGAGTGTATCAGAGTGAAATGGGCGCTTGCCCCGCTCCCGCGCATGGCTATTGTTTGTCCGCTAAATTGTATGGCCAAGGTTTTTTTCTTAATGTTGTCAGTATCGCGAGCCGAAAGCGTTAGCATCACAAAGGCTACCGATTCACAATGGGGGCTTTAAGATAACGCTCAAGTTAATTGCATAATGGTGTAGAAAATCTAGCAGGACAATTGCATAATATTATGTTAAGTCTCCGTTTTTGCTAAAGAGTGTTGCAAAGTTCAGTTTTTTTTTTGAGAAGAAGGCATATATAAATGAGCACTCAGGCCACCTCATGGTAAGTGGAATCTGAGAAATATAGACATTTGAATTCGCAAGACCACAATCTAAAGACTACAATTTTAAGACCTCTATTGCGTTGCCAACCCTTAGGACTAAGATGGAATGCCTCTATGCTAATTTAATATCACCGGTTGTCTAACCCTAAACCGGAACACAACAGTGCGGACACTGCTGCTTGACATTTTTAACAGATCGAGGTGTTTTGTGGTTAGGGATGATTGTGGTTGCGAGAAATTGTAATAGCCTCTCTATCGGATTGTAAGCTATCTCGAAAAATTAAACTAGTAAGTAATATGTTTTTACTATTTTTTTTTGCTTTTCACTTTGTTTAAGGTTATGTCGCCGAATGCACTGACTAATAGTGTTTTCTGTGTTGGAATAGTTTTAAGTTTAAAAATACCTTTAATTTTAGAATTACCAAAATTAATTAAAGAACCAATCCACAACACTACGGTTCGACGACGCATCGTAAAAAATGTATAAATAATAATTGCGTTTTTCGATGCACCCGCGCACTGCAGTGTTGTAGCCTGGCCCAATGTATGGTTGAAAATTTCTCCTGTAACGTGTACCCGCCCGGTCAGCTTCGTCGCAGTTAAAATATATTACAAACACGGGTGTCCCTCGAAATCCCTTATTACATTTGACCAAACGCATCGTTCGTCCGAATTATTGTTCGTCATAAACTGTTTTTTAGCTGAGATAAGTTTTCAGTTTACCCAAAATACCTGCAGTTAGGTTAGGTCAGTGTTGTAACAACGCTAAAGTTGTAAACGCGTCTTTAGGATAAATGAAAATTCGGACAAACGGTGCATTTTGGGAAGTGAGTATTAGGGATTCCCAATCTATATTGGAATATACCCTTCAAAAAGTACAAACACAAGTTATAACCGAGATTTTTTTTAATACAAGTTCAGCATTATTTCCTGAAAGACGTTATCAGCGGCATTTTACCTGTCACAGCGCTGCTGTCGTGCGTCAAGTGCTCTTTATTCATATCGGTCTTTGTCTCAATGCAAATGGCGCGGTCACCGGTGCGACCTCTCGCCCGCAAGGTCGCTTGTAGGACGCGCACTCCGCGAGCAACCAGGCGAATTTACATGAGAACGCGAGAACCAGTGCAGCCGATTCTGAACTCTCGAGAGTTGGTTATATAAGTACGGGACATGTGACGTGATTTAGCGCTCTGAAGATGGACTGAAGTTGACATGGAGTTATATCATGTTTATGGAAATGTGACGTACATAGTATATTTAGTATTGTGCTGTAGGGTTTCGTAACTGAAGAACTTTTGCGTAAATATAATATACCTAATATACCTAGTAAATGAACAATAACTAAAAAAATATTGTTGAAAGGCGTTTTGATGAAATTTGGATATGCTTCGAGCCTCTAAGATCTTTCGAGTGCAAAAAACCCCTTACACGCTCAGCTGGTCCAATGTGCAAGTTGCCTGACGATTTTTGTCCTCACCGTAGGAGTATCGGGTAATGTACTTAAGTTAGAAAAACGACGGATCCCATCCTCGTTCCCAGTTTAAGTAAAACGACTCGACTTAGGTAAATACCCTTTTATTGCTGAACCTACGCCCTGTTCGCATGTCTATGTGCGTAAACACATACATCACAAGAACTCATTGGTACATGGCAACCGCTGGGGCTCGAACCAAGAACCTTACGACCACGAGACGACATCCTGAAGCCTAGACGAGGCTCTTACGCCATATCATAATTTTTTACTCAATTGTTGCAACTGACGATTGTGATTTCCACTTGAAAATATTGAAGTTTAAAATTGGTCAAACATTGTATTCATATTCACCATTACATTATACGGTTGTTAATTTACAAACGTCTTTTAACAATAATGTATTTAGATATGATTAGCACCTTACATGTTACAATATCTTTGATGGTGACCTTGTCTTAAAATCAGGTTCAACCTTACCCTTTCCAGTATACTATTCTCACACAAATTGTAATAAATATAAGTACGTTGTTAATATGTCATACGGGCCAAGTTCAACCAGGCGCTAACAAATAAACCAAACTTTATATGTCATCCTCGCGGCGACGTAGTTAGCACCTCGGCGCCCTGCCGAGACCATCGCTCGACACATTGACACCACTGTAACCCCAACCCAGCCCACACCTCATCTACATACAAATCACAGGTCAAGACAACCTGGATGGTGCGCATACGACCCTAAATGAAAGGTCAATCGAGTATAACTAAGCGTCGAGGAAAATTTATTTTACCATAAAAAGTGCATTAAGTCGTGTTGTTACTATTTAAACATTTACAATATTCACGTAAATACGGAGGTTATTCATAATTTATTATACAGATAAGTAATTTTAAAGTAAGATTACACAAGTGACCTATGGCCAGATTAAAAAAAGCGACTATGTTTGACATGCAAGGTAAAACTTTTTTTGATACGTGTTTAGCTTTATTGTTTAAAAACTACCAATAACGTGAGCATGTTTGAATAGTAATCAAATAAGAAAAAAATATATGTTGCGTAAAATCAAGCATCAGTAAAAAAGTATACCGTAACGTAATTTACGTTCTCTTAAATATATACACGGGTTTTTATTTGTTATGTACAAATACGCAAAGGCTTTATTCAATAAAATAACATGTTGAAGAAGATACATCCTGTTGCGAGGTTACAGGCTTCCGAATACTATTAACACGGACAAGGCAAAAATAAATTATTTATTTAAATACTTGCACAAAATTAAAATAATATATAATGTACAAATGCTACAAGCATTCTCTACCAGTCAACCTATAATGTTTAGTATAAGTAATAAGGTAGCATCTCAATCGTCAGGACCAGTATATGATATGATTTGCTTCGATATGGACAAAAATAAACCGTAAATTAGGTACTAAAACAACGTGAAATTGAGAGTCAGATAAGAATAATTGACATTGCCCATTAGTTTTTTGTTACAAGAGAGAAAAGTAGAAGGACAAAACTCAGCATTTAAAGCATTAAGTTAATGAAAACTAGGTATATTCTTAAGTAAATCATGCCTCCAAAATGTGCTTTTCATTTTGTAATTTTTAAGACTCGCCTATGCACTGCCGCAGCTAAATTATGACGAGTTTGCTCCTTGCACCCATAAAAAGCCACTGTTTGCTATTGTACTAATTGTTAGTAAATACTGCAAGCACTTAGGCCTGTAAACACAGCTAATACCTACCGAAGCAACTTACAACGGAGAGTGGGTATAGTCAAGGAAAAAACCAGATAGCGACCAGTTTAAAAATAGATTACTTGCACATTATAAGTACTTGTCTATATATGTTTCTGAAAACCTATTGAGCTTATTTTTGCCCTCTTAAAATGCTGACATGTACTGGAACCTTAGAGCTGAACCTCACCAGTGCCTATATGAATACTAATTGCTCATCCCCACATCTTGGATAACCACTTCACCACGCATTGGTTGCTTATTTCCACCGCAGACCATACGGATGCAAAATATGGTCCCTCTGAAAATCAGCGTCGCAGCCTACACTTTGGTTCCTAGTTGTTTTTTGTTTCTACCTCGTTCTGATTTTTATGTTTTTGTTGTATTTGCGTTAAATAAATATTTCTTTCTTTCTTTTAAATGTCCTTCTCCGTGTTTCTTCTCCCTTTATAAGCTTGACATTGCATCTGTTATTAATAATACTCATGAGCATCTTCGTATATAACTATTCGTTCGGAAGAGTTTTAGCATTGGTTCCGCTGCGACGGTGACTTGCGTGTTTGGTTTAGCTAACTAATTATCAGTCAACCGTACAAGCCAGCACTTCCATGAAAGTATTGAAATAAGCAATTTATTCTTGGCATCACATGTCACGACCCATGATGCTGTTATCACTTCCATCAGCTCAGCCAAGTGCCAATCAGCATCCTTGGCAATCAGCCATTGAGGATTGTACCTGTCATCTGTGAAATACGGTGTATATGAGCAAACGGCTATGGAATCACAATCAACTACAGGGACTTCGTTGAGATTCTAGAGGCTGGTAAAAAGCTACGTAGATATGCATGGTTTCAATGAACCATCCAAGAATAATCCAAGTATTTGATACGGCAAATCTTGAAGTCAAAGGTAAATTTATATATATTCGTAGGCCTTGGTAAGGCAAGGCGATAGATTTTTGTTAGGTTGAACTTCAACTGGATGATCAGGAAGCTTATTTTGCGTAAAGTTGATCATAATCTTAGATAAATAATATGCGTTAAAATGTCATTACACTGGCAAGCTTAAAAAATGACATTTTTTAAACTATTACATCATGATCCTTTTACTTTTGCTCATTGGTATAGTTAGTGAGGAACATTAAAATAAATCCTTGTGTGATTGTTGCTAGGGCAGCATCATAACCACGACAACGTTATCCTCGGCATCTAGGTAAATAGCACTGGCACTGGCCGTGAACTGATCGCCGACTGGTTTGCACAGGCGCACAGAAGGAAAATGAGCAGCGCGTGACCCGCCCGACCCGCGGGCGAAGGTCGCGCGACTCGCGCGCAGCGGCCCAGGATGCGAGCGCCAGCGGGAGCCGGCTGCACGGCATTTTAACGCGAAAAACCCAGATAATTTTCTGGTCAAGAGTAAGATTTCGTAGGTTTGAGCCAGTTTTAATGGTTGTAAGTGACTTTGAAGATCAAAGCTTTCTGTAAGCATTTTCATTTTAATGGTATAGAGATGGCAAAGGAGCGCACAAGCCACAAGCCAAGCAAGCAAGAACGCAAGCCAGAGATAGTGGAATCTAAGACATTTGCAGTATCAAGACTAAAAAAATATATATCAGGGGACAATCTCATACAAATTGTATGAAGTTACATATATACTTGACAACGATACAAAGAAAACATCCATGATTCAGAAACAAATAGGTACTGGCATTCATGGCACAAATATTTGCGCATACCGTGGATTGAATCCAGGACCGCTATTTTTGTAGGCAGAGTCACTACCACTAAACTCGTCGTCAAGACTGCAATTCAAAGACTGCAAATGCGTGATTTATGATCATATCTTTATACTTCACTTATCTCTATGCCTTTGGCAGGATATCTACCTATTATTCTTCTACCTATGTGCGACATTATTTATCGACCTATACTTACGATAAATAAATCCGAACACAATTCTAGTAAGAGGTGCGCCTGCATCATCTTTGTATTAGTAATCGGGTAATTTACAGGATTGTAGTCTTTAAATGTATTATACATTATACAACGTATCAGAACATATCTGTTAAATGGATGAAATCCTCGACATTATGACGACTGACGACCCCTACTTCTAAAGTTAATATTTCTCCCAACCGACTTTAATTAGAGTTTAGACCTAGCTAAGAATCATCCTGATTATTTTTATTAAAGTAGCTTTATTTAAATAAAATACTTCTGAATCGTTCAATCCGTGTAAGCGTTGCAACCCATCATTTTGTCGATTCTATCATTTCATCTAACGCTATTTTCTGCTGAATCCATGATGTTTTTGGGATATCTTATACATTCATTACGTAGGTTAGCTTAGATTAGTGACTACCAAAAAAAATATCTCGTGCGGCTAGAAATGCCTTTCGACGAAATGAAAATGTGCACAATGATACTTTTGTTGAAATATGTTTTGATAAAATAATAGGTTAGGTTAGGTTAGTACCAGTTACAATGGTCAAAAATTTGTATTTGCTAGCATACACAAAAGGAAAGCGTAAGCCAAAAGCGAAAGAATTAGACAGGCTTTATGCATCAGTGGACATAGATCCGCATATATTTACTAACATAGACGTACACAAGACGGGTCCGATGCACGTCCGTTATGTAACCGACTGCAAACATGTCAATAGTTGCTTGATTGGTCCACAGGCCTTAACCCGGGGTCAAGTATGCAGTAATTAGCGTTACGGAGCCAAAGAAAGTGATTGTTTAGGCTGGCCAATGTTTGCAATTCAGCATGTAGATAAAAATGAAGTTATACGTTTGATTATTGGCCAAAAAAATTAAGTAAAGTAAGATGTACGAACAATTCATTAGGTTCGGGATAATGTTCACATAACTACACACTGTACTTAAACCATTTAACACAATTACTTCCCGTTTAATTATAATTATGATGATGATGATATATCAGTAATCGGTTTACAAACATCAAATTTAATTTTCTACGAGAATAAAATTTGACGATTCTACATCTAATATTTAACACATCGAAATAATGTAAATTATTTACAAGTTTCATTTTTAAATTGGACCCACTCTCGCACATTCCCATTTTATTTTATCGGCGTCAACAAAATAGAAACCAAGTTTTATCCAAATTTACGGCTTGTTGAATAGCGCCTGATTGTGTTTGCTCATATCAAGGGAATGTCTTCATCCATAGCAATAACACTTGGAGTTGAGTTTGGACACACTCTGCCACCTACAGAGCCGACGACAAGCAAAGCACCTGTCTTATCGAGACCCCACAACGGACCACTACCTCGTGAGCAGCTAGCCTTAGAACTGAATACATCTATTAGTAGGGTTCCGTAGTAAACGTAAAGTTAGGTCATAGCTTGAGATTTTAAAGCTGTGTAATTCGCGTACCTACAGCGGGTGTTACTCGCAATTAATAATAACGTCTGTTCTAACGCATTATTAGTCTGAATTATCATACAGGTTTCCAGCTTAATCAGACATCTTTTTAAATTTTCCAAAAATTCCAGCATGTAGGTTTGGTTGGTATTTTAATTCAGGCAATGGCTTTAAGATAAACGAAAAGTTGGACTAACGATGAATTAGGGCAAATGACAATTAGGGATCCCTATACATATAGACCCATACAAAGGCCTCGCTAGCTATAACATTGTTGACTTAAGGATATAAAATGGGGAAAAAACAACTGAGCGTCAACAGAACTGTAAGTCCTTACGTCACTGCTTTGACTATCTCGGTAGCAAGTTCTTTAAGATACATACAAAGGTTGACCCGTCAGCGTACGAGTACCTCGTTGTTTTTGCAGTACTACTATAGTCGAGACACGCACTTACTTGCAATTTATAGGCCCTATCCTTTATTCTGCTTTTGTAATTACATTATGATAGCTCTTACTGATATGTGAATAGAAGCTGTATCTGGTCACGATATCGGAGCAAAACGAGCTAATACGATGTGGAATCAAGGCTCTGGCAGACCCTACTATGTTCCATGCAGTGAAAAAGAGCGATATATGGCTATCTTATAGCTCTGTTCCTTTCGCTGCGTAGCTTGGCAGGTTTAAACAGTTTTTAATACGGGTGCTAACTAGTCCCCCCAGTCTCCAGTACCCTAAACATATGACAATGAAGACATTGAACTTGCCCACGTTTCCTCGAACGGCGCGAGATCAATTTACGAGCTTCGTTACATACGGACTTGCTTATTCGGTCGCCCACGCACCCCACGCGTGGCTCGTGCCCACGCGTGGGATAAATCAGGAGCGGTCGCGTGTCGAGGACACATATTCAGCATAGCCTAGTCATTATATTATTTGCCTATCCTTTTGCATTATCCTTGCTTATTCTACTCCAAGGTTAACTGGAAGAGATCCCATATGGGATAAGTTAGCCTATATACATTATATACAGTAATGCAAAAATATTTGGTAATTGTTTATATGCAATAAAGAGTTTACATACATACATACATATAGCTAAAGAATTAGAAAACTAAATAACATTAAAAAATATATTGCTTCGACCTTTTTGATTAGATTTGGAATTGTTGAAAATTATATTAAAGTAACTAAAAGAAGTTTGTTTGAAAAAAATCTTTACAAAAAAATGGATTTATTGTTATTTACAATGTGCTTGTTAAAAATAAGCGTCTTCATTCCATACAAGCCCAACAAGACGTTAGATAGTTTCAGTTACTTAGATGTATTTGCTGTAGCTTCTAAGAGAGGCTGATTACCATAACTATTATTATCGCTATTTTATTTTAATAAAAGGATATTGTAGGTACCTACTTTACTTGATTTAACTAAAATTCAGACCACACAAAAACTTTTAAACATAACCCCAACCTACACATAAGCAACTTGTCACCGCTCCAACCAAAAAACTGCACCAACGCTATAAAATCTACCAAAAGATACCAAAATTTTGACTTAAAAAAGAGTATACCTTTTCGTATTTACTTGGACTTTTATCTTTATACTGCAGCTCATAGAGCCCTAAGTTAAAGACGGAAATATTGGAAATACGTCCTTATGAAACGCTTTTTCTCCTAATAGAGCTGTTGCCTTGGACCACCAGGCCACTTAACACCTCCAACCTCGTAGAAAAACATAAACAATGCTAATATTGTAATCTAAATTCATTCAAGATGAACATTGACACTTGCTTTTATTCTCTTTCGAGAGATATCTAGAAATTGCCGGGGGAATATCTTAATTTGACTTTATTGTTGGCCGCGCGTCGAACAGGTTTCACCAAATGAAGTTACATTTAACTTTTGAATATAACTAAACGCATAAGGTATTAATGATATTAAACTGTGAATAAAGCATTTGTTTAACAAGTCGTGAAGTTATATAAATGTTTAAACGTAACTTGACAAAATGGCTAATGGAGAGATGTTTTTACAGTGTCAAGGAATATTTAGACGTTTGAATTTGTATTATTATTGACTAGAATTTATAAAATTGGAAAGTATTTTTGAAAATAGAATATTTACAATATTTGTACGCTTGCGTGCATGCTGTATACAAGTGCTTAAATTTTATAACTAAGACCGTGTATTACTGTATACAAATAAATGAAAATGAAATGAAAATGAATGAATGATTATACTAAATTAACTGAACAGGAACTGTCCGAATTTCTGGGATAAATACCAAATAAATAAACACACTTTAGCATGTCTAATATTAGTTAGAATTCCAAATCATTGCACAGTCTCGCTAAGCAGTAAATGACAAGGAAAAATTATTGACCTAAATAGTAAGTTATTTTATTAACATACTAATCGCCTTTAAAACAACGATGCGTTTAATTCTTGCATTGTAGAAGTGACAATATTTTAATTCAAAAAAGAAACCGAATAAAAACATATAAGGTAAGCACGTGACAATTTTTTTTAATGAAAATCATATTTCTGGAAAATGTTGGTAAGAAAGTTTAACCTATGCGATACGCGTAATGTCATCCAGAAACTTTATGTAAACTGAAGTTAAAGTAGGTTAGGAAGTGCTGCCGACAACATCATGTTTATTTTATTTGAATATAAATAGAGTCAACAAACGCAATAACACGACGAATAATATTCAAAACACACAATAATACTTAAAATTACAACGCCACTACATACTTACAAACGAACGAATCGAAATGCCTAAAACATGAACACAGCGCGATAACACAGGAAAAAAAAACTAACCGGTCACGTTCCGAATCCAACCTACGGCTTTTGAACTGAGAGTTGGTTTTAAGTTACAGTATTTGTGGACTTAAGCTTGTATTGTTTGCAGCGTAAAGTCGTTAAAGAGGTCAGGTGATAAGACCGATTGTTTCAACCGGAGGTCACGTGGAAATCGGAAAACTCAACAGTTTATTTTTAAAACAACGACTGGCGATTGCCGTTTCATGCCAGTATTTTTCTTTATCACTTTTAAATGCATTGGTGTAGATGAACGGTTCGAATTTTGAATTGAGAACAGATTGGGTTTTTTAAGTATGATTGATTCGAATTCTAAGTAGGTACTTAGACGTTTAAACTGCGGAAAAACGTAGGTAATATATTATAAATAACATCAAAACAACATTATGACGCAAAACAATACATGTTAATTATAGTTAAAATGGAAAGAATAAAACAGTAGCATAGCTATAAATATTGACTCTGACATAGCCTTGGCAAGCGCAAGGTCATAGCTTCGGTCGTGCAGTGACACAATAGAGGCTTTGTGGCAAGTGCAATGTAGCACTTATTAGCACTAGACCAAAGAGTGAACAGGCAGAGACTGACAAAAATGGAGTTGAAGTAAGTTTTGAGGTTAGGTTAGATTTATTTTTGTCAGGATACGACTGATTTTAAATTATCCTTTTTTTTCGAAGTCCAAAATTAAAATGTACGGTATTTGAATTTATCGTAACATAAACGATTTTATTTGTAACCTCAGTTTTTATGCCATGGACTTGATTTCTTGCATCACGAAAGAACGCAAATACCCTTACCATGAGTTACTATTACCGTACTCGCTAGCGAGTCGAATACTCTGTCCCTTGCACTCTATAAAAATACTGCGAGGTCTGCGAGGGACAGAGCATTCGACTCGCTAGCGAGTACTTTAATTGTAACCCATGGTAAGGGTTCAGGTGAGCAATCCCTGCGATATAAGCCGCCGTCCTACTAAAGATATAAAATGCAATGTAGTAGTTGAACCATTTTTACACTCTATTGGTAACCACATTCAATTTAAAATGGTTATACTATTACTATGCAGCCGTGTTCTTTGGAAGAACGGCTGTAAAGTCCAATTTACATTGGTTAAGGACAGTGGACAGTGGACAAGTGACAGTGTACAATACAGTAGTGTAAACCGATCGGACAGTGGCGAATCAAGTTGCCTTGCCAGTGGATCCGAATAGAATCGCTTTCTATTTTTCCACTCCCCCGTTCCTTGGCACTGAAGGTACTTGCCACTGTCCTTGACCAATATAAATCTGGCTTTAGGATGGCATGACATGCGGAAGGAACTTGGTATCCGAGACTGACGAACCGCTGTTAATTTGGGTGCACCTTGAAGTTCTCGGCGCCTTACGTCAGTTCCGTAAAACTCGACTGAAACCTCCTAACGATATACTTCTAACTGAAATCGAAAGGTTCACTGTGCCTCTTTCTGCCAGACTTTAGAAAACCAAAATTGGATTTACAAGTCACGCTAACGTCTCTTAAATAACCAAGATCTAATTGATTTGACAAAGCGTCTTCGTCTACGGATAATTCTGGATAGACATCGGCATCAGTTCTAGCATCATGATAAACGAAGGTTACTCTAATTCATTCGTCTAATTTATTCGAGTAAACTCAGCATTAACAAGCGCTTTCGTGATAATTTAACTATACGAGTATTTAATCTGCCTTAGGGTACTTTTTAGGTTCCGTTTCGGAATGTCTAAGCTAGTAAAACACCAGTAATGGCAACTTCATTTTGTCTCTAAGTGACACAAAATACATCAAATACATCATCATCAAGTGAAATACATCATCGAAATCCAGAATAAACCAGTCAATAAAAATCTTCAGATTCGCAAGCAACACATAAATTCTTCTCATATCGTATTATAATACTAACTGTTACCCGCAAATAGTTAAACTTACAATTACTAGGTACCTAATAATGTAGCATCGATTCAATGGAGTTTATTCATTCCAAACAAAAATACAAATCTTTACTGTGTAAAGTATTAGTGTAGGTAAGCACAATTTTCAACCACGTCCATTTTCTACTATAATTCAATGAAAAGACGAGAAGACCAAACTTACTACAGGGTCACATCGAAGACGTGATCAGAAACCAGTTCTTCAGACTCGGTAATTGATGGCCATTTATAGCCAGCCAGCTTGGCTCTGTTTTGTTAATTTTCCCCTTAATTAAATCAACGATTAAGTAAATCATAGTTACCCTATTTTTAGAATCATACCCTCTATGGATCGTATTCTGAGTATTTTATTTTAATAAGAATTCAGTTACAGGGACAATTCAAGACAGTCATTGTCAATTATTTTGTTGTTGTTTCGTGGAAATTAGAAAATCTTTTTCTGTCAAGTTGAGTGACCATACTGTTTACAATAAATTATTTAATTTTGGTCATTGCGTGAGTACCTATTATATCAGGATCCCACTTTAATGCTTAATTAAGTTATATCACTTTTGATCACGTCTTCGATTTCACCCTGTATTTGTTCTAATGGTTTACAACCTCAATATGTTTGCCTCCATTCTTATTTGCTGGCTTATATAATCAAATGACATGCAAAGGTCGCTGGTGACATCCAGGTCACCTAAGCACAAAAGCTGTGATAATACAAGTAGAATATGTATATTGTGTGGCAGCGAGAAATTACCGTAACGAAACTTAACAACCTAGAGAGAATTTGACTTTGGTAACCAATATGAACATTTAATAGTAAGGAGTAGACTAAAGAGTCTCTTCTAGTCAATATTCATTTTATTAAGCATAGAAAAATTCAAACAGCGTGCGTGTTTTCTTTGTTTCTAGGCTAAAACTTACTTAAGTCTTCAACATCAGAGAATTTGAAAATGCGGGAGTTGTATCTAAAGTTATGAAGGCTTATTTAATTTAAATAGCCGAAAGATTTGACGTTCAATTATGATGTTCTTTACCTTAGTTCGCGAGATATTAAAAAATTTAGAGGTCAACTTGAGTGCCCTTCATTATACAAAAATTTAATTTTATATTTTAATGAACTGTCCGCCCTAACACGTCTTCCGACCTAACTTACACTTACCATGAGTATATTATAATAAACTTTAAGTACCTAAAGAAACAGTTCACGTGGATGTCTTAAATAAATACTAGGGGACAGTTTCACATAAATTGATTTATGTAAGAACGTAAACAGTTTTTTTGTACGCACACGTTTTGGAAAATAGATCGCTACTGAACAATGTCGGCCAGGAGGCCCGGGTTCTGAGAAAACGGTCCTCAGCAAAGTTTTCTTATTAGACGACGAAGATTGGTATATGATGGTTAATTAATTTAATGATGGATGTGTTATACTTATAAATAAGACAAATACCATTTTGCTACGGAACCTTAAATAGTAATTGGTACGATTATGGTTAAAGTTTGACCAATACTAAATAGATTATAGGGTTTCCCCTTAACGTATAAATTTATCTATGTAAGTATGTTTGTTATTGTTGTCTACTACCCATAGTACAAGCCTAGAGTTTAGTTTGGGACAAAGTCAATTTACGTAAGATTACATAAATCACTCCTGTTTCCCACAGGGGTAGGCAGACACAACTTCTTTCCACCTGCTACGATCCTGATAAATCTCTTTATGTAAGATTGTCCCCAGATATTATAATATGTTATTTCATTTCAGATAATGACGTTTAAATGACGTCCTTATTGAAATGACCGAAGTGAACTGGAACCCCACATTCACACTCCTAAAAACTTAACCTT
The DNA here is from genome assembly GCA_948252455.1 of Acleris cristana. Classification (NCBI taxonomy): domain Eukaryota; kingdom Metazoa; phylum Arthropoda; class Insecta; order Lepidoptera; family Tortricidae; genus Acleris; species Acleris cristana. The sequence continues at coordinate 12,818,472 of OX411782.1, read as the reverse complement.
TAACTTCACACTTCACGCGTCAATATTGTAACGCGGTGACACGAACCAGGTCTGTCACTTTTCGACCTCACTTCTCGTTGACAAGGTCACAGCACAAAGCGTTGCACTTGTCATTCGACATGGTATTAATTACCTGTCACTAAAATGTATGGAAATAATATGATATTAAATAAAGACTTGAACAAATGTCTTATTGAGAAATCTCTTGGCTATTGTTTGAACACGTGGATATATGATCCAGGTTGAAAAGACATAACAGTCACGTTTTCTAAACCGAGTCTGGTCTTTGTTACATGTTGTTGCTATGACTATACAGAAAAAACCGGACAAGATTGCCCAATAGTTCTAAACTATTAGGAAATACCCAAATCCTAGGCAGGATATGTTCAAAGGGCTTGAAAGTTTTGGTTAAATATCGAAGTTAGAAAATATCGTCCAATGTTCTTTATTCCTTAATAACTTCCAAACTTCTGAATTGCCGAAAAAGGGTTTACACTTGGTATAGAATGTCGCATATCGTAGCCTTGAAGCCATACGTTTCAGAAATTCACTGTGCGGAAGGTGTAAAGGATTCCGGAATGTTGTAACTTGGATATAACCAGGGCAATAACTAAAAGGCAGTTACTGAACCAGAAAAAATCACCCTCATCTTGGCCGTTACTTACATCCTTTTAAATTATATCGTTATTATATTGCTGACGTTCAGCCGTATCGTATAAAAACCATTCTAGCTTCAAAAGCTCTAGTCAGTCTTTTCTAATGACTAATATTTAAAATACCCTGACTTAATAACATGGTATCAGACCACTGTTTTAAGTAACTTTGTACAAAATTTGAAGCCGACTTGACAACGAAAAGTGCTCCGAACTTTTGCTCTAGCTAATGCCAGAGTTCATGTCTTTTGAACGGTCCAACACTTTTCCATCAAACTTGACTAATACCACTTCGGCATTTGCAGTCTTTAGAATTACAAGTGTCTATGATTCTCAAGGTCTCACCATCAAGTGAACTGTCTTCTTTATGCCATTAAAAAGAACAGATGCAAAGAAAAGCAATGGAATTAAACTTACGACACTTAAGTCAGGGGTTAAAATACTAAGTTCGCTTCGTAGTAACAAATCTACTAATAATCAATTCAAACGGTGCGTGTAGCATTGACGTTGACGTCGGTAGGGTCACAGCGGTATTCGCGCTGTTTGGTAAACAGAGCACGCTGCCCGCGGAATGCGAAGATTTCACTCAATACGCACAATAGGACGAATGGACGGTAAGGTTGAATCGTTTGGACGTGTCCAGAGACAAATAGGTGAGTGGCCATAATGTTATAATGTACGCGGAACTTAGCTTAGGGCTTTAGTTTGTAGTGGTATGGTTTAGTCCTAAATTGGCAATGGCTGTTATAAACATGACAGTTTGTTGGAGAGGAGTTTTTAAAAATAGTTTTATAATTACATTTTTTTTGGGTGGCAGTAAATAAGCAGAGAAAGGGTCGAACAAAACATGTCAAGTAAAAGATATTTCCGAAAGTTTTTTCAACGTGAATCAGATAAAATATATGCAATTAGAGAGTTGCATAACAGTTGCTTTTGGACATAATTTCTAAAATAACAAATGCTAGGTAACTACTGTTTAGCAATTCATACATTTATCAGTGCTAATAGTTATGTCCCATAAACATAAAGGACTCCACAACACTTCAAATAATTGCCAGCGCTAAAAATCTCGCTACATAACTTCCGTGGAACCGTAAACGTCCGGACTGCGGCCATATCTCAGAAACTAGTTACCTTCTTATACTGTCCCACTGTCAAATAAAACCTATTTTATGTGTCCTGTCTTCAATGGCTTCCGTTTAGCAAATTATGCTCAAACAAATTTGATGTTAGTTTAGCAGTGAACTAATTTGAGGGACACAAAAAATGTACATTATGCAACTATTTTGAACTATTGTTAATTGTCCAGTACCAAAACGACATCTTAAAAGTGCGAAGGTAGAAAGAACCGTAGAATAAAGAAAGATTTTCAGATGTAAACATGTTCAAATTATGAGCCTTATTGAAACCAGTTGGATTCTATTGATGAATGCACCTTTGCATTATAAAGAAAGTTGACTTAAAAACATGGATCGAATGAAAACTTTTCAAACGTCACTTTTTATGGATACCTTCTTGAACTTAAAACAAGCTCCAATTTACCCAACACATTCTTCAAACATTGCTAAGCAAATTTTTCGAGGTCTCTACTGACGCATGTTTCACTGGAGTAGGTACCGAATTCACGCAACATTTAACATCTGTTAAACTCTTTACCGTCAATCGACCTTCCTAGGGCTACGAAAGCGGCCTTATAACTTAGTTATTGCTCCACAAGTCTCGGGTCATTTACCCTCGGGTCACATTGAGGTCGCCGACGTGTCAGTCGCACTGCCACCGGAATGCCTAAGTGGTCGCATTTCCCTGCGTTGCACAAAACGTTTTTAGGTCACGCTGCTTTGTTGATACGGAATTGATTTCCTTGTGCGCGAGAGTTGAAATGTCATGCATGTCGTCTTGTGATAGAAGCTTTTATAAATAAAGCGGGAATTAAAGTCAGTGGGGCGTTTTATAAAATGGCTAGAAGTAACTTGCTGAGGAAAGAAAGAAAGAAAGAATTGAACGCTTATTTGAAAGTAGGAAGAGGTAGCCTCAACGAGTGCTCAACGTGGTGCGAAAGTGGACTCAATCATCATCATCATCACCATCATCATCATCATCATCATCATCATCATCATCATCATCATTTCAGCCGAAAGACGTCCACTGCTGGACATAAGCGTTCACCAAGGTTTGCCACAAGGATCGGTCTTGTGCCGCTTGCATCCATCGGATTGCCGCAAAATTAGCTACGTCGTCTCGTCAGTCCATCTTGGTGCGTCGTAATATAAAAACATGAACAAACTTACACGTTCGTACATTTCCAGCACTCAGGATCCATTTAATAGAAAAAAAATGAGAATCTTTTGAGTTTTAGCCACGGACGTCGTGTCAAAGTAGTGACTCTCCAATAAAACTAGATCGCCTTCCGAAATCGTTTCGAAACCTGTAGACAACGTATGTCGTGGCTGTAATTGTCCCCCATTACGTCCCACAATAGAATTGGGCGGGTATGCAGGTCCCGTGAAATTGCGCGTTTTAAATACTTTCTACTGCGCATGCGACGGTTTGATGTTAGTGACGCTTGCGGAGACAATGAGGTATTGACTCTGAGTAGTCGTTCTTGCAGATTGTAAGCTTGTGGCAAGTCATCATGGTGTGATACTGATTAACCTGTGGCGCGTCCTTTGAACAGACGGTGGTCCATAACGATATTTGAATTCGGAGCTCAGAGTAGTTTGAACTAAGAAATTATGTATATGAGCACGACGTACCACAGGTTAACTGGTGGGTGAAGTGATGCTAGTGGTAGTGCACTACGCAAAATAGGCTTAACTAATTTCGTCGATTTGTGGAAAAGAGGATAGTTTAAATCTGAAAAATTGAGAAAAAAAGAGTCAATCTTAGAATTTTTTAAATTAAGTATAAGCATTGTCGCCAAGTGCTCTTAATACAGAATAAGTGTGTTCACTGACTGAGATATAATGTGTTGTATAACATAACTTCTTACTTAGTTCATTTTTAGTTTTGCCCGCAATCATACCTGATGGTAATTACTTACGATGAGGTTGAAGATGAAATACTCTTTTTCAGACAGTAAAATATTCTCTGTTACCAATGAAAATGCAAGATACACAGAAAAGTGAACAAATACCAGCTTTGTATATAATACATATAGTATTTTTTAAGATTTAACCGCCAGGGTCGTCGTGCTATAAAATTAAGTGTATAACAGGATGGTCAATGACATTTCCTGGGATTTGTCCTTACATGCTAAAATTAAGTGCAACAAAGAATCAAAGTAGGTACATAAATAACATCATATCTTTAAGTTTGTGGTAACCAATTACAATGTAGTGCACAATCAACACTCTTAATTACGGCTATACTCTGCATTAATGGAATCAGGCTCACACATAACAATAAAATTCGCATGTAATTACTTTACCCACCCTGGCATGACGCAACTGCTCCAGAAAAGTTAATTGGAGTATGTTTATCATCCATTTTTGGATTCTTTTTTGGCCTTCGATTCCGATCCAGTTCCGCCAATCACCGATTTGATTGCTTTTTACTTTCGCTCCGGTTTTTCTCGAGTTGACCATAAATAAGACTCTTATGTTGTGCACGTGAAGTCATAAACAATGTTGGTCAGGAACAACGGTCAAGGTAGTGCTGGTTGCGAATGGATCTAGTTGAAATTTCACCATTATTATCTCCGGATATTTATTTATTTACAAATATATTTACACATACAGTCGAACCCGATACACCAATAATTTCAAAGATACACTAAACCTGTTAATGACATTCATATGTCATTACAAGGGGACACCCGCGATTTAGTACTATTTCTTCCCGTTCTTGGAAGTAGCTATTACCTACTTAAAAAAGCATGTCATTTAATTTTAATATTTCTAACATTGACGCCGCACAGTTCCAACCTGTCCAGTTTGTTGTCTGTCTCAAGTTTATCATCAAACACCATACACATAGTAGTGTTTACATACATGCACATTATACGCACCGTGAATATTGCTAGGGGCTGAAGTCAGAACTTTACTTTTATGTTTTAACAACCTGTGATTTTAGTGTAACAAAACCGATGTAACCACTTCTGTTTGGTATAGAATTTCGTTAAGTTCTTGGAAAAATAAGAGAAGTAACATTTTAGAATGTTAACAATAAAGCATCGCCGCCGAAGACGCCGCTCCAATACACTTGACCGCACCATTTTTTACAAGATTTCGATTAAAACCAGTTCACAGAGCACAGTGAGGCGAAAGAGAAATCCGAAATAAAAGACGACTCGTCTCGTGACTTCTCCGACCTCCACCTGTAGCCGCGGCGAATCCCTCACTTTTCACCCGACAAAAAGTGACAAAAGCGACACTTGTCGCCGAATGACGCGACAGTTCGTGACGGACCGACACAACGTGACCTGCACCTGGTCTGGGAAATGTCGCGATGGTCACAGGTGAGACCAATCGGCCGGCACGATCGGGATTTAGTGTGCTTCTGATGAAAATGTTCGCCGGAACCAACGCAGCATGAACCGTCTAATGCCGCTCTTAGTCATGGTTTTTTACGACTGAGAAGTATACATACACGTACTTTTAATTAGGTGTTAAAAAGGTACCTACTTTATTAATCCGGGCACACCGAGAACTTCATTAAAGACTCTGATGTCAACCAGCCTTGGTTACATGAACAGGTCAACAGGTAAGAGAAATCCACTGATAGAAATTAGGCGTGATATTTGTACTGGAAATGCCCAAGCAAACAAAACATACTGCAAAAACTATATCAGACAACATATCCTTTATTTCTAATATTAATATAGCCTTTAATTAAAAAATCTGACATTCAAAATTGAAAGGTTGAAACGGTTATTTCTCCTACGTCAAAATCATCACCACTGTTTTTTATAAAGCGATAGAAACTGTTTCAATTATAATCCTTTACCCAGACAGAATACGTTATCCACATTAGGTACATATATATGTAAAGCATTCCACAGGTCGGGCGGGACAGCGCGACCTCGGGAACTATTCTGCAGTCCGCGCACGCGCCGGCGCGGGCATCCGCATAACCTTAGACGAGCGCCTGCGCACCGACCTAGCTGCGTGCGAGTACAGCGATCACTTCAGTATTGCGTTTACATTAGTATACCATCGGTGGCCAAATTTTAAGGACCGTAGCGAAGTAGGTAGCCAATCTAAAATAATTTCATCTACAAACGTAAAATGTCCACTGATAAAAAAAACCTTACATTATTTTGATACTTTACAATATATTACAAAAATATTCACATATCCATCAATCACACAAAAAATATCCATTACCCTCAAACATTTGCGTTTATTACACATAGCTGACTCCAGGCGAGATTCGAACCCCACGACCCTATGTTGCCAGTGACCAGTCAGTGACCAGTCATTACTGCACCGTCGAACCGGTCAATTGTAGTTCACAGCCACCTTGCCTAAGTGTTAAAGAATCTTTTGTCTCGGAGCAAAAAGGGCTATCTCGTTTCCGAAAAGGAATAAAACTCGGTAATTCGATATGACGGTTCAGTTTTTTTGCCGGTCGTTCCGCGCGGTCGGACGCGGCGCGGCGCGGTCGGACACAGGGCTGGCGCGTGCTAAGCTTACCTTAAAGTTATACATTTTAAACCCACAAAAAAATATTATATAGATATTTAAACACGAGCATGACTGGTGCAATTTCAATGAAACACCATAATTATGTTCATTTTAGTGTATGTTAAATAAATAAATTTAACAAAGGCTAAGAAAAGATTGAACGCATTACACCCTCCGTCAATTCTTTACACATATACTTTCTTCTGCACTATCGTTAGTTGAACTGTATAGGATTGAGTAATGTCCGGTTCCTATATTTAAGCCCGACATTAGACTGTCATGCGTTCACCTTTGTCAACTCCATACATTTTAAACAACTTGACTACGCAGTTAGCCTAGTCGGTAGCGACGTGACCATGGCCTGCGAAACTTACGGTCCCGGGTTCGATTCCCGGTTGGGTCAAATATTTGTGTGATAAACGAGTTTGATTTTTTCAATATTTATTTCTCTATATGTTTATCGTTGCCTAGAGCTTACTTTGGGACTGAGCTTCGTGCAAAATTGTCCCTTGATTTTTTTTAGCTCTCTACAGTCGTTAACTTCGTGGACTGTCGAACTGGCAACCCTGGTCGCAGGTGGAGGTCGCGACCGCGCGACCGCGACACCGCACGGCGCGACGTGATCCGTCGGTGAGAACGCACAGTTTCCTGGTGCGCATGCGGCTCCACCAACGGTCATATCATAACTATGTTCTACAATAAGGTTAGGTTCATTTGTGAAATAATTCTACTAACTAACGAGGTAACTCAGTGAAACTGTCAAGTATTTGCGATAGGCCAGTTTTTAATTCAATGTTTGCATGACAATGCTGACAATGTTTAAACAAATAATTCGGTTTATTTTGCGTTTTAGGGATTTTTTCTTTTCCATATTTCACAAGGTTCAAACATTAATTGATATGGAAAATATAAAAGACTCGTTGTATTTTTTTTTAATATGTATTATGGGCCCGAAAACAAAGAAAACTTGTTGCTCGGAATGGCTTTTAAGACATAACAGGCTAGTGGAAGCAGTCAATGCTCTTGCTGACTGATTTTGCCATTTCGAACAATAATTTTCGGTTACTTTTGAACCTACACCAAAACGCGATTGCCAAGCGAACAATCTTAAAGTATGGCTTCCAAGATACGAAGCTGAAACCATTCCTTGCCGCCATTTTGTATCGGTCACATGGGAAGGCATAGGGCTGATACTTAATAATCATGAGGGCCCGCAGTATGATTGCCTTTATCGCGTTGGATAAAGCGGCCGTCACTCTCGCACTTACATACTGATCAGAAAGTGACGGATATTTTATCAACGTTTATCCACATTGATAAACATGACCATAGTAGGCTGGAGACAATTTACAGAAGACAAATAGAATAAAATACTCCTAAAACAACATTGAAAATGAAAAGCTGTAATTGGCTATAAATACTTGTTGATATTTCTACTATTGTTCAAAACACCATAGTATCGCTGTTGATTTTTAAATAAACCATTAATAAAATAAATAAAATAAAATAATCACAATACTAGTTCAATAAAACAAAACAAAACAAAAGCTCGTAGTAACAACAGCATGTTCATATATGAACTTACTCTAAGTACACTAATACGTCTTGGTTTAAAATGAGATGCAACTTTGTGATTGTTGGAAAAAGGCATCTTGATTCCATACGAGCCTACCTATAAAGGCTTCAGAAAGGGACGCAGCTATTTGTTACATCGAGAAAGTTATATACATCTCTCAGTCCTACTGTCTACGGTCTGTAGGAACCTTAACCTCGTATGGAATCAACGCATATTCAAAGTAACTAAAAATGGTGTATTAATTTGTACAACAATAAACCCTATGTTCGATTTCAGGACACTACTTTAGTTAATTAGAAAACACAATGACATAACAGCGCCACTGGATGGCCGGCGTCTTAATAATGCTTTGATGGGACAACTTAGGCTCGTCAATTAACTCGTTGACGAATCGAAAAGTGACTTGTTTAAAACAATCACCTAATAGCTAATTATTCACAGTGCTACAGGACAAAGGTTCGTAACATTATCGTATTTCTCGTTGTGGATAAATTTAATATGGATAAAGCATCTGTCACTTTCTTACCAATAGGTACCTACCTACATTTGAGAGTGTCGAATGCTTTATCCACCGCGGCACAGGCGACCATATTACGGGGGCAGTGCGGGCTGCGGTCGAAACTCTACCCCCGCGGTTTGAACCCAAGTATTACATTGACTTGTTTGTATTGACATGTTATATTGTTGTTGCTCGAGGAATTATAATATTATGTTTACGTTCGCTGTTTCCGGAATTCGGTACACGAGGAGATTTGTTTTTCGTTCTGCATGTTTTGGTGATTGGGTCATGCTCATACACAAATATTTTTATTTAAATATAAATTAGGGGACAATCTCACGCAAATTGACCTAATCCTAAACTAAGCTCTAGGCTTGTATTCGTACTATGGGTACCTACTAGACGACGATATAAATACTTATATGTGGCGTTATGTATGAAAAGGGACCTTATTGTCGATGGCGCTTCCGCCATTATTAACGATGCTCCGATATAAATACAACGTCGCGTGACGCAGTCCCTTGGGTCCCTTTTCATAGATAACGCCACATATAGAGAAATAAATCACTCAAGACTCAGAAATAAATAATCACGCTCATCACACAATTATTTTCCCTTAACGGTAATCGAACCTGAGGGCTTATTGTCTAACGCACTCGAAATCACTAACCGGCTTCAAAGTGGAGCAATTGTTTTCATTTTGAATGCAGAGAAGCCTTCGATTTTCAAAATTAAAACGATCGTGATTGCGAGTGCGTTAGACAATAAGCCCTCTGGTGTAGGCAGTGTCACTACTAGCTAGGCCAACGCGTCGTTGGCTTATATAAGCTTCACTTGTCTGTGTCAATCTAACAAACTAACAACAATGTCATCAAATCTCGTTAGACCATATTTTCCTATTTACTCCTAAGTGTCGGATTGACTTGACATTTGGCATACTTATGCATTCCGATGACAATACAATAATATGGTACTATTGACATGATGATGGAGACGGGAGATGGCCATAGGAACTCCTCAATGGCTCATAGTCGATTCGTCGAGTTTGGACTCATTTGACCCGTCTTTTGATAGCGAGTTTATTATCACTGTTAGAAGTACAGTCGGCCATAAAGTGTGTTATTAGAAAGTGTTTTTTTTTTTACTTTTATGGCAAGTATAAGGCATACGAGCACACACGCCACCTTATCCCCGCCGTCATAATAATATAAAGGTACATTCAAAGTGCTCAAATAGTAATATTAATTGTATTGGTGTACCGAACTATTTGAGCACTTTGAATGTTACCTTATATATGACGCTGACTGTACACACACAGTGAATGTGTTTTTATTTTTATATTATTTATCGATTTTTACAGTAATTTCAAGGCAAAACGATGCGCCTTTACTTTTACAACGTTTGTACGACGTGAAGTCAGTGTTGGGGCGTATGTTCGTTGATAGAAGCATTATAAACGACTGAATTAATATTTCCAATTGGCCTATTACTGATTGCAATGCCGTTTATGGGAAAACCGTATGAATAGTTTTTCTATGCGACATGCTATAGGTAAAACACATGAGTGATGCATCTTTTAGATGTGGTGGTAAAAGGCAAAATAACAAGGTTTCGGAATTAAATTGACGCACACATCACTGTGTCTATGTGAGATTGAATGTCGATAAGGGTTGCCACCCGTACTACAATAATAGTATTGTACTTTGGGTATGTAAACTATTTTGGCACAATAAGGGTGCGGCTCCACTGAGGCGGAGACGAGCGGAGCAGAGCGGAGCTGTGCTAATATTAATCAATAGAAGGCGCGTGCGGTCACGTCGAGATTCTATTGGTTAATATTGGCACAACTACGCTCCACTCCGCTCATCTCCGCCTCAGTGGAGCCGCACCCTAACAGTTACATTAGTTATTATATTAGTTTCTGTGGTATGTCATTAAATTATAGATAAGGAAGTTGGAACTACATAAAGTATGATGTGATCGGACAAAAATTATGTTTCGAAAAATAAATAAAAAAAATGTTTCATTATTGCGTGTTTGTTAAGTTGAAAAATATCCATACAAAATGCGGTAATGTTTTTCTCCCATTAAACTTAGTCCGATTTTTACGATTCTTGAATATGTCGTAAAATGTACATAATATGAAAAACTAGGTCTGTACATTTTCCTTTCCAAGAAAATATTAAAAAAAACATTGGTTCCCAAGCCAATAAAACCAAACAATGCTACTTTTATTTAAAGGTACGTTCTTTCAGACAAACGCGCAGACTTACGGCCAAGACATTTTAACTAGGTATGTTTTTATCACAGATATTAAATTATAAATACACATAGATAACGCAAATGCATCTACTTCGCGTGTCCGAATCCGGAGTTAAACCCCGACCAAGCGTCGGGGTTGGCCGTCGCTACTGACGTTCCGCGCCTGTTGTTATAGCCAGTCTATGCCTGGCAGTTATGCGTCGTTGCGTGACAATAAACTGCAATAGCCGAAAAACGGAAAATTCTCTTCTCTTGGTGTGTCCCAGTTGGTAGCAAAAAGTGACACGGTTGGTTTTCATACAGATTGACGTGTTTACGTTATTTATGTGTATTTATATCTGTGGTTTTTATATTATGATTTCATAGGAGGTATTTTGGTTGCCAGTATCCTTTAGTTTTTGGTAAGGTCGGCCGTATCAGCTGCACACTTTAGTGCTTTGTCACTTTAACGTCATGTTTCAACTGCTGCACTAATCTGTCAAACGCGTTAAAGCGACGAGGTACAGTATGCAGCTACTTATAAAGCCAACTGTATCACATCCTTATTGTAAGGTCCCGAATTTAAATACACGGGGTGGCGCACTAACATGTCAGAAATCGTGACACATTTGAAAATGACACTCTTTTGACAGCTAACATATATATTCCAATACAGTCTGTGAGCACGAAGATGCTTCGGGTTTGTACTTCTCTCTCACTCGCTCTTAATAAGAGCGTATGAGAGCGAGCGAGAAACAAGTACAAACCCGAAGCATCTTCTAAGTGCTATCGCACTGTACCACCGTGTAATTTAGTCGTTTAGAGATTTGCCTGGTTTTTTAACTTTATGAATATTGATGGGTATAATACTCTACGTGAGCTATTTTTTGTCATGTACAATCGAGGAATTTCATTATTCAGCAGTTTGACATAATAGTCAACTTGCCGGGTTATTCATTTCACGTGTTATTTCTAGTCATGTCTGGTCGGGAAATGTATAACACAGCAAATTTACGTATTATGTCAAACTGATGAACAATCAATTTCCTTGACAATACAAAGTAGGCAAGTTTGTATATATACAATTCATAGCACTTAAATGAAATGGTAACTTTAAAAATGTATGTACCCCCATTAAAAATACTTTATTCACTACCGTCACTACTGTCAGGTGGGATGAAAGTAAATTTTACATCACAAAATATAGTCTTATTGTATTTCTTTTTTCAGGCATCAAACAACAGAATCTTCCAAAGCTACATAAACAGTTATATATGTGTGTGTGCAACATAGTGGTGGTTTTTTTCATGAATTCGATAATTTCTGAGGAGGTTTATTAGAAAATCCCCTCGGACGTCAAAAGTCAATTTATGCTTTAACCACAGTGCTTTTAGTGGTGGTACAGGGTTTGTCTGAATCGTCACCACCATTTTATCCTTTAACTACGGTCAAGCAGCACTATTAGAAAAAGACAACCTGTCAAATCACTAGCAATAGGATCATTCCGTTTTAGACCTTAAGGTTGACAACTTATTTGCAGTCTCAGGATTGTAATCTTGAGATAGTAGTTTCGAAATTGCAAGTGTCTATTGGTCTCAGATCCCAATAGGCATCAGCCCCTTATTTAACTATCTTAATAATTCGATATACATTGCGAAATTAAGACGCTGATACATCACTGGAATTTATACAAGCTGCGCTATGTACACTGAAAAGTCACCTGTCACCTTTCACTGTCAGTATGGTACCTAAAACAGGGGGCAAGTGACCTGTGTGTTGCCTTCGTCTTGCCATGAAAAAGAAAATACAAAGGACCCTAACTACCTATTGGAACCGGTAACCCATAATTCTATCGAATTTCACTTGATCGATTGTATAATTTTCATCGATTGCAATTTTCTACTGAAACCATGATGTTTTCATGATCTTAAACATTAATTAAGTAGGTTAGATAAGGTTAGGTTAGACTTTTGACTACCAAACATACTCTATCAGCCCAATAGAACCCTGACCCACCATAGAACTGTGTCACAGTGACGTTATGATTCAAGTCATATAAAGTGTCAAACCAATTATTTTACAATGTCACTGTGACACAGAGTTCCATTAAGCTGATAGTACATACACTTACGCCTTTATTCCAAGAGGGGTAGGCAGAGCTACAGGATTACCATCAACTCTAAAAACTTGTTGATTGTGACTATTTAACTCATGCGGCGAGTAATGCTTTTCGATAAATTGAAAATTCTGCGTATAAAAGGTGTTTCGATAAAATAATGGTACTCATTGGAACCAGAGGGCTTATTGTCTAACGCACTCGGAATCGCAACCGGCTTCAAAGTGGAGCAATTGTTTTCATTTTGAAAATCGAAGGATTGTCTGCACACAAAATGAAAACAATTGCTCCACTTTGAAGCCGGTTGCGATTCCGAGTGCGTTAGACAATAAGCCCTCATATTAGTTTAGGCGTGGATGGAATATTTGCACGTTCATTCGTACGTCAAACGTGTACAGACAGGGTTTTAAATTGTCGTGCGTCATACAGACGGGGACACACTCACCCTGTCCCGCCTACGGCCGGCCCACATCCGATAGAATATAATTCGGTGACCCGTCATGTGCCTGAATATTTATCAGCTCATGGCCTGCCTCCCAATGAGCCACTTCCTTGATTAGTTTCTAAGGCTATTGTTTTTATTTTTAAGGGTTCCGTTGTCCATAATTAATGTGGATATGACGCTTTGTTCACGGGTCAAGCGATAACACTAGGTAACTGGCCGTGATTATTTTTTAAATCAAAGTTTATGATTAAGGTCAGGCTTTCCACTGGCGGGTAATTCTACATTTTCATACTAGTTTTAAAATAAGAATACCTACGTGTTTGTATGAATAGTTACGAGGTATTACCCCTCAGATGAAATAAATCCACTTGACCATACCCGTTAATTGACTCATTTGAAAATTTTACTTTTGTGCTTGGTTTTTCTTTTACTTCTGAGTACCTACTCGTATAGACACCTACGAAAATGGGCATTTTTGATTCTGACAAGTAGGTAATTTAAATATACACCTACTTATGAAATGAGATTTTATGCTACTAAATAAAAAAAATATTATTTACGCAGAATAATTATAATTTTATATGAGGTGAGGCTATTGCATCTGCGAGGCTATTTTATCTTTTCATACTAATTTTAAAAGTAGAACACGTTTTAGTATGAGAAGTTACAATAGCCCCGCAGATGCAATAGCCCCGCCTCACCTTACCTAAGTAATATTAATTTGACAAAGTAGCATATAATCTAATTTTCTTACACTGTATGACTGTAAACTAGGTACTTGAAATAATCGTAAGTGCCCGTTTTTTTGTCAAAGGGTTTATAATGCATAACCGTGTAGTAAAATGATTGAATAAATTTGGATGAATTCTTAAATTTTCTGCTTTGATCGACCAAAGATTGAAACCGTTGTTCACAAAGTTTGGTCAGTGTTATTTACAAATGAACAAAAGTGGCCAATTACTGTACAAATTAGCATAATAGGCAATTAAGTTACCGTGTAATTAAATTTTATTTTTCGTTTCGTTAAGAATTGAAAATAGCAAATGGAAATTAGGCTTTCTTTCGTCTGCAAACGTCAATTTGAAAATCTTATGGGTCTCGCTGCTAATTGATTAGGTATCCTACTCGTATTGTAGGTATGGGAACAAATTGACATGGTTATCGGAAAGTAGGTAATAAGCTTTATCAAATGGTACTGTAATTTAGGTGGGTATTTGGTACAACCGTAGTCGGTTACTTAAATCGTGGATGATAACTTGTAGGTAAGTACAGTCAGACTTAAATTTGTGACCCACCTTAGGTCCAAAGTCAATCTGTCATTCTACAACAATAAGGTCGAGTTTCCTTGAAGTTACAAATGACTTGGCATCTCCAATGACATTGACGACTTCAAGTTTTTTTTTTGAAATGGGTCACAAATTAACGTTTTTGACCGTAGCTTCTATGTTGTTGAGCACCAACAACATATAACAGATATCCATATCTTTTAACTTTGTTTTTGGAGCAAAGTATTGTATGTATGTATGTACTTAAATACTTTATTGTGCAATCGGGAAAATAACAAACAACAAAATAGACAGAAACAGAAGATTTAAGGGATCTCTTGCAGTGTATAAAGAAGGAAACTGTACTCCAAGCGTTTTCGGATTTAACATTACGTCTGCAGCCAAAATATTAAAAAAAATACAGTCGCTGCAACCGATTGCACTATAAAAGTTAGTGTTCATTAAAAAAAACCCGATGTATTGAGAACCGATTACTTAAAGACCAATGGGCCGATTTGAAAAAATATTTTTCTGTCTGAAAGGGCATACTTTCTAGTTCGTCCAATCGACAACACGTCAGGATCTGATGATGGAATCTTGGAGAAATCAAGGGAACTCCTCAAATTATTATAGGCACAGCTATAGCGATTTCGGTATTTTTAATTGTATGTAACTCGTGCTCGCTTGGAGAGCACTCTTTGGTGAAGTGGAACTGATGATGAAGACCACAGATGGCCACTGGAACTCCTTAACGGTACCTATTTCAACGGTGGCGATAAGATATCTCGATTAGGATAGTTGAGCGACTATGACAAACCACATTTAAGTTTAAATATATCAATATGACTTTCCCGCGGCGTTGCTAGAGAAATGTTCTATAACTAGTCGGGTCTAGTTCTG
The DNA here is from genome assembly GCA_948252455.1 of Acleris cristana. Classification (NCBI taxonomy): domain Eukaryota; kingdom Metazoa; phylum Arthropoda; class Insecta; order Lepidoptera; family Tortricidae; genus Acleris; species Acleris cristana. The sequence continues at coordinate 12,803,153 of OX411782.1, read as the reverse complement.
TTACTGAGATTTATTACAATTAAAATAATAATTACAGAAGTTTTTATAAACCTGTATTTTAATCAAAACTTTGATTTATATAAAATATTAATAAAAATAATCTGTTCTAAACTATTGCAAGTATTTGATGTAGAAAATCATTGTTCAAATTACGCACGACGATGACACTGATAACGGCCATAACTTTTATAAGAGTTCTTGTTGAGAGTTCAAATTTGCGTGACATATTGATCAGACTTTAAGCTTTAAATTCAAATACAAATATATTTCAAGCAACTAAAGATCCGCTTGTACACCGGTCAATATTGATGTCTCATTAAATCGACTTTACGATTTCACATGAATTTGCAGCAATCACACACCAAATCTCTTGCTTCATAAGTTGGAATTGAGTATTGTTGATAAATATAATTTTGGTCTCTAAACATACACAGAGATAGGAAGTTTTATCATATTAAACAAAAAAGTTCATAGATAAACAAATACTAACTTTTAAGAGTTTTCAAAAAATGAAATTTACAGGAAAGTCATTCCTCATTTCATTGATGCCGACTGTGAATGTTAAAAGATCGTCTCGGTAATTGCGGCTACTATAATAGAATGATTACTTGTTCTTCAAAATGTACATTAATTGAGCTTTTAATTTTTATACGTATTGAAATAAACATAATAACATTAGTTAGTTTTATTTGACTCAAACTAGATAGTTTCTCATTAATTGAAAAGTGGGACTATAACTACGAAACAAAAACAAAAGTCGGCGTCCCACAGTATTTGTAACCAAAACCCGAATTCAGTTGGTCTGACCTACCTAGGTACCATTTTAAAAGAAGTTATTTTTTTGCGTTTTTGAAGGCGGGTTTTTTTTTACATTTTACGGTACTATAGATAAGTTGGCATAGGAAGGTTCTATCCTCATTTCCATCATAAATCGAAGAGGATGACTAGTATGTACATATAGTATATATCTATTTATCTATATATCTATTTTAAACTGTATTGAAAATTGGAATCGGCCGTCAATATAATAACTCGTGTCTAATTACGTCTTTTCTCACGTACAGACGTCACGAGTACGTCAAGTTTGTATAATACGCCCAATTACAAGTATTAGAACCAATTACAAAGGTAAACGTATCGGTGATGTAAAGGGAGGTACCGCGAAAATTGTCTCGATTTAATTGTGTTACAGCACCTAACACTACTTACAATTAATTTATAAGTGGAACAATAGTTTTTTTTTAACGAGTATGATCTACGTACTTGTAAATTAATTCTTTATGTAGCTGTATAGGTGTTCATGTTAGTTTTTTATCTGGGTAGGTAAGTCATGTTTTAGTGATAAGGTAGGTACATACCTACTAAGTTTAATATTGAAAATAATGTTCTTCTCCATCGCCAAATGGAAATTAAATTTGAAGTTAAAGATACGAATACCTGTGTAGAAAATGTAACAACAGATATTTATTAGAGCAGTAGGTAGGTATATAGGTTCGCACATCTTAGAAAAATAAGACTAAGTAGGTACCTACTTAGGGAGAGAAGAATTTTCTAAGAAAACTTTATGCAAACTATTTATATGTAGGGACAGCATAATTATTTTTATTAAATTTTATTAAATTTTACTGAATCGAATGCTTCATGTGTTGCGAGATACGGCCAAATGCAACAATGACTTAAAAAAAAATCTGCAGCATATAAATACATTACACGGAGACTTGGACCGAATTCTTGCGGAGACAGCTGTCATTGAAACTTACCTTTGAGGTATTTCCAGAGCGATTCCTCCGCCGCGGTAATATTCCTCAGTTTGCCGGCAAAACAACAACGTCCCGCCACTGATACACTTTCCACTGTCCACATACACAGTCCTGATCGAGCAGAGTCGCGCGGATATTGAAAAAGAAAAGTCCAGTAGTTTTCCTTTTGCGGAGAACGTTATCAGCAGTCAAAAGTCAGGCAGTTATCGCTGAGCGAGCACGTGGGCTCTGATACAACCTCAGCGCGCCAAACAGCCGGCCCGACTGAGCCGAGCAACACTGAGTCACATCCACACGCACACCAGACGTACTCAACAGGTGAAAACGCCGCTGTGTTGGTGTCAAGTGAACTCGTATACGACCCGCGTGTGGAGGTTACCCAGGTGAACCGGCGCCGGTGTGTGCGTGAACCATTTTATTCGTGTTGGACAGATTTATTATTACTGCGATCCTTGTGTGTGTCGAGGTGTGTAGGTGTGTGCGTACACGCGGTCACATGTCACGCGAGTGTGCTGCCTACCTGTTGTGCCCCCGCAACTTATTAGTTTTGTTCTTTTAGGGCTGCACTGAAGATGTATTATCCAAGACGGCCGTTCCTTTTGTTAAATGTTTAAGTTCGCGATCGGAAGCCGGGGCAATTAAGCGCAAAGGATACGTCTGACCTCGAAATTTTCAATGAAGAAAGAAAACGCATTAATGTTTTTTTCAATAGAAATGAGATAGAAGGTCATGCTCAGCTGCATTAGGACTAAAAACAAAAAGAGGCAAAAATGTCACTGGTAAAAGAACAATGTTATCAATAATTACCTGCCTAATTCATTAGGAATCGTGGAGGCAACGACCTCCTACCTACCTGTTTAATGTGTGTAACCTAGAAACTTTCTTTATGTACAAAATAAAATAAAAAATGGTGTTCAGTAAATCTGTAAAGATGACTGAAATATAATATTTCTATAACTCAAACTTATCTAAACAATGTCGAACGAAGCTACCATTTGTATGCGAATGCCTAATTTACTTTTTTACCCTTATTAATCACGTTATATAATTGTTTATTCGCCACAAGTCCGAAGATCGTGCCATCTGCACTTAGCCATTGTGAACTTTGTGCGACGTAAGGTCACGGGTGTTTAGCATTATTACAATACATATTAACGTTCCGTGTCACCTTGACGTAAGCGCAAATACGTCCTTCTACGCCACTCGAGTAAGACATAACAGCCACAGGCGAAAAAAGCTAATTAAACCTTAATGTGTAAACGCTAAAAAACACAATCATTCAAGCGTTAACCGGCATCTACAACCTTTTATGGAAAATTGAAATTAAGTATTAAAAAGTCTTAAGTGCTCTTACATCGTTACTAGACTTAACTTTTTCTCAAGTGTAGTGAGTTGAAATTTGCGTGTCGTGTTTAAGATTGTTAAGTCAGAAGTCGCAACGAAAGTTTAGGTCGTGACTCGTCTATTTGTATTGTAATTTGCACCTAATCGGACGTAAAACTAGATTGATTATCAGCTCTTCGGCGAGTTCGTGAGTTGATTGAGACTCTTTTGTTCTTTTAACGCTTTTGAGACAAGACCGATCGTTGAGTTTCACGAGGTTTCTAGAACGATTGGATACTTGAAACTACTTAGTAGAAAATATGATTTAACTGATTGCGAGGAGATTTCAAGATTAAAATAAAATAGGAACACAAGCATCGCTAATGCACTAAAAATATTTGTTGACTTTTGACATAAATAGGGACTAAACAATTTAAAAATTAGTAGTTATTATTATCATTGTGTAGCAAACAACAGATTACGGCCGAAACTAATGAAATATGAACAAAAAATAACGAAAATAATTAAGATAACTAACTATTAATTAACATACATATGAAGAATAATGGTCTTTATCATTAAAATGTAAATGAATTATCCGAACCACGCAGATTTCTCGAACGAATGTATTTAGTGAGTCAGAGACTGTATGATAAAATAAGTAGGTAAATAAAATATCAGGGGATACTCTTACACAAATTGACATAGTCTCAAAATAAACTAAGCTATAGGCTTGAACAATCGGCATAATGAAACCTGGACCCATCATAGAACTGTGTCACAGTGACATTTTGTTTGACAATTCTTACGATTTCATTTATAACGCCACTGTGGCAGGTCTCTGCTGGGTCAGAGTTCCATTTTGCGGATCACAGCCGGCTACAAAGAGATGTATCCACTTTTGGACATTATTACAATGCAATAATCTCAAAATATTGGTATTTGACTGTACAATGGGCATTAGACAAAGATGTACATTCCTCTACTTGTGTTTATGACCAATTACATTTAACATGTTTAGGTTTTTGTCATGCTTGTAAATTTAAATTCAGATTTGACAGGTTTCGTCAATTTTCATTAGCCGCTTTGCCAGAGAACGACCTTACCCCATGAAGTTATCTAAATATTGGCTAAATTTCAAAAGCGAACAAAGTGGCCAACCAAGATATTGTAATGAATAGATTGCAACATGAGCTTTGCATTATCTTACAGTGTGCATTAATAGGTTTGCGGTTAACATCGGATAATAGGATATTTCATAACCTGCGCCTCGGATATTTACACGCATTTCAATTAACAAACAACCCGGCAACAAGCGGGTACTGTGCGCAAGAGTGGACACAGAGCTACGAATAGTTCAGTTACATATTTGCTGCATAACCCAAAGTTTAGAATATATTTGGCAACTGAACAAACGTCTATATTTTCATTGTTTTAGGCTGCGTTTCCACCAGAGCTGTACGAGGCAGCTAAGCACAGCTTTAGTGGAGATGCAGCCTTATGGGTATGACAGAGCCCATACGGTTGAATCTTTAATTTAGAACATATCCAAAATCTCAAATACCCGACCTTTTACAAGGTACCTAGTACAATAGTACAAGGTACCATAATACATATATTAATACAGGTTGTATTATTACAGGTTTATTTAACTAGAATTCAGATAAACACGTTTAACTTCTAACATCTTTATGTTGGTGTCACGAGTTAAAAAAGGCAGTAAATAATAATGAAGTGCATATGCAAATTTATTTTTCTTTCTTTCACATTATCTTTATACCTACTTGGGGTTAAAACGGCTTGAATACATTATAAACTCTTGGGTGTAAAAAAAAGGCACAAACACCAACCATATCAGTAGTTCTTTATAAGTCAATGAACAAGGATAGTTCAAAGACTTTTAAAAGTATATCGATTCAAATTTAATAAAATTCAAGATCATTTACTACCTACTTATTTACGAGTACACCATCATCATAACTACGTAGATACATACTTCAATAAATTAATGTTTTAATAAAATACTCATACATAAGTCAAATAAAAAAGTTCTCTTTCATTATTATATCGGTTTTTGGTATACTTTTTGGGTCAGGCTGTCCTAAGGTAAAAAAAAGTTTCAATCAAAAATTTCATTTTTGGGACAAGCTTTTGTTGCCGATTGTACTTTTTTTTTAAATCTTCTTCCGCTTATCAAGACCAATCTATTGCGTCCCAACACGGTGGGTCTGAGTTAGGTATAGCGGAGATCCCCACCTTCCGACTCCATCATCAGATCAGCTCTTAGATGCCATAATATTGCATTGTCATCGGGTTTACATATGTGGTCCAAATTTCAGCCCATTCCGCTGACGGAAAGTGGGTGAAATTTAACTTGCAAGTTAAATAAAAGCTTGTAATAACCCTTCTCCTGGCTAGAAACTGCGAGACAGCTCAAAGTAAACCGGAACCTTGACGTAAATTCTGCGGAAAAATTTCATTAAATTGTTTGAAAACAAAACTACTTCCTATTTGCACGCTTGTTAAATCCGTTGAACTTGAAAACCAAACACTGTGAGATTAACTTATTAAAAAAACTTAAATATAAAACTAATTAATTAACCGTATAATTTTTATTTAAAGCAGACCAACATTTCGTCATATATTTTTCTATGGATTAAAAATGTACCGGTCACTTTTTTAGATTAGATTTTGAGTGAGTATTTGATGTTCAAGTCGTAATTACTTTTCAACATAAGCCAGCAAATACTTTATACCGGACGAAGGGTTAATAAATTTACTAAACATCGCTTTAGATCACGACTTCATCTTAAAACGGGTGCTATTCCTGGGGGCCTAATATGGCTGCGTTTATGGCGTGACTGAATATGGATAAAGCATCCGTCGCTTTCTGACACTTATAAGTACGGGAGTGACGGATGCTTTATCCACATTTTGTCACGCGATGAACGCAACCATACTAGGCCCGCTGAACAAAAACTTAATGAAACAAATTAAATATTCGTAATTTTCCTAGCTCCCCTCACACACCGTATAGGATAGCATTCTGGTTTTAATTTATTCAGGCTCGCAATTAAGGCCGTGTTCAGGCACAATGGGCGCGCGGGCGCAGCGATGCGACAATTGCGCGCGCAGCGGGCTATCTCCATCTCGATCCGACCCGGGGATTAAAAACAAATTATACAGGGGTTGATATGGTTATGTGGCTTTGTAAGCGTGCAATTTAACTTATCATTTGCCGATTAGTTTGAACATTTTTTTGCGAATTAAATACTATACATTAATCGCGTGTTGCTGTTCCAGGGACCGTTACAGTCACGTCAAGTTAATGTTTTAAGCTATTGTATACTTGTTTTAATCCAGCCATATTAGACTCGTGATCAAAAATAGAGACTTAATTGAAAATAGACGTTAAAAATTGTTTACCAGTACCTTATTAAGATCACAAACGACACAACGCACTATCAGTCAAATAATTTCATAAGTGCATAATGTAGTAAATAAACATACGACATTGTTTATGGTTGGAAAACCTCGTATTAAGCTTGCTTTCTCAGTCATCTTTAGTTCTTTAGTGCCCATCGATAAGCTAATTATGAATACAAGCCGAATACGAAGTTTTACGTCCAAATACGATTATCGTATAAAATAATACACCAATTCTGTACATAGCTTCTTAAAAATTACAAAGCGTCGCTAATAGTACCTACCCCGTAATTATTAGGTAATTTTCATACGGTGCAAAAATAAGTCCTTCTCTATGTAAAGTTACACAGTATTGCACCTTATTTGCGTTGGTTGTTCTGCGGTGTAGCGCACTATCACCAACAAAAAATCTTTGTAATCATTTTTTAATCAACCTGTAAACGGAGGCGCTGGCTTTACACTCAACTTGCGACTAAGACACCACCGAGACTCGGATGAACCTGTAAATTTTATTTATGACCACGAACTACCTTAATGTCCCTCGAAACTCCAGTCACTAAATAACCTCTTATCTTGAGCAGCCACAGATAAGTCACTGGACCTGACGAAAAATTAGCGTCTCCACAACCAACCTTCATCCAACTTCAAAAGGAAGAAGAAGACGCATGCAAGCCGACAATACTACCATCCCTTTCTAGACCTAAACGGTACAGTTTCAGTTTAATATTGGTGCAGATGGCCTCTTATCTCGCGGGTAGTAAATCTTCAAGCAGGAAGCAGCGATGAAAAATGTACCGGCAGGCTCCCGCGGCAGTCGAGTCGTGATGATACGAATTGCCCCCTGGCGATTTATTGGGAGCCAGGAGATAGGAGGTTGGAGGTTATTATAATCTATGTGCATAGATGCGACACTACTAAAGGAAATATAGATGACCTTGAGTGCGTGTGGGATGATAAAAGGACAGGCGTTATAGGGTTGGCACGTTGTCAAAACAATAATTTATCTAATGTTTTTTATAACGTATCCAAAAAAAATTGTAGTAGTAAGTTCTTCGTCTACAATCTACAGTTTAAATCTCTTATCAATATTCTTAACAAAACGGCTTTGTACTACTTACATATTGAAATAATTGTCGTCGTTTGAAATGATTTCTGACTATAATGACAAAGTAGAACAATAAACCAAGCGACGAAGGATTTATAGTTCAAGTACTTGAATTTAGAATATCTATAGTCTTTAAACACGGGGCAGGTTGCCAAAAACTATGCTAAAAGTCTTAAGTACCACGGTAGAATACAAGCGAGGTTGCTAAGTAGGTTAAGTGACTAGTTTAGTTGTAGGGTTGATTATTGCGTGTACGCGTTGTCCGTTTCGGGTCGGTTGGAACGGTCGGAGAGCGAAGGTCGTTGAAGGTTGGCGCGCTTTTCCGCGATCAACGGCACTAGATTAAACAAGATGGCGGGAGCGGCGCGTGCGCCGGCCCGGGTACTTCTCGGGGCAGCTAAAATGACACTTTACTGCCTGATTTATTAACAAGTTAATGTTGTTTATGCACTTAGGATTAAGCAATAAATGTTAATCAAAGTCGTTCAAGCCAGTAGCTGCAGGCTTTCATTATAAAAACTCATAAGAAATGTATACCATCAAGATTTAAATTTATGCTACGTCTGGTTTAATATTTCGCATAAATGTTTATACTAATAAATATACAGCACTTTCAGCCTCTTAATAGCGTTCGGATAGCTATCTCTATCCTGACAGTATACCTGTCACTCGTGTTTCATATAAAAACGAAGATTGCCGATAGCTATTAAAGGACCTGGTACTACTGTATTGTACATTTAACAAGCTTCTGCCCGCGATATCGTCTGCGTAGATTTCTCGATATTCCCTCGGGATCTTTTAAATTAGCCTATGTAAGGTATAAGCCAAATCCGTCCAGCCGTTGCAGCGTGAAGGAGTAACAAACTAAGACACATCGCATTTATAATATTAGTAGGATTTCATTCATATAACAGAACGTAAGTACTATCGAATTTTAAAGTTTAGCAGTTTGACATAATAATATTGAAGTGTTATGTCAAACTGCTTAAGCATTCAAATTCCTTGATGGTACATCCCATGGTATCAAATACAAAGCTGCAAAGGTAGCGTGCAAAGTTTACCACGATTTGTTTTTCTTATCCTAATTTTTGTTAATGGCTTTCACTCCTTTTAAGGTGTATTTCGCCAACGCCGAGTTAATATTTTGCTTTTGTACCGCCTGATTCTTAATTAACATTGACAGCTTAAACAAAACTCATATCACGTGACATTTTGTGACTGAGATTGCCAGGGTTAAATACTTCCTAACACCCCTACTAGCCTTAGTATCCTTCCCGTTTCCTAACATTCCAGTGCCCATGGTTAAAGGGTTAAAGGCTGGCAACGAACCTGTTATGACTACATTGATGAGGGTTCGTCCGCCCCGCTGCTTGTCATCTTAAATCTATATGCCTACATACAAATAAGTAGGTAATCTATGTTTGTGCTTTAATCACTTTTGAAACTATTGGGCTACAAACAGCTAGTTTTTTGTCAGTGGGACTTTGAATCTACCATCTAGGCAATAAAGTTCAATAAAGTTTGTTCGAAAATGCCATTTTCAATTTATGAAGAAAGGAAAGTAAACTTTATTCTCATTGTAATACAGTTCAAATTGAATTGCTTTAATTATGTACATCCTATTGCACATTGGGCCTTATGAAATTAAACCCGGTGCTATTTTTTTAGGCATGGAGAAGGCAACCGAGCACACAGGCCACCTGATTGTAAGTGGGCTCTGCAAGCTCAAGAAATTTGCAATCTCAAGACTGCTATCTTGTGATGAAAATGACAATACTACAAATGCGTTAAATATTACCTTTAGGAGAGTAAAAAAAGGATTAAATCTAAAATGGGTTTGAGAAAGACGATCAGCGAAGCTATAAAAAAAAAATACGTAATTACGTAAGCGCCATTTTAGGCCCCATGATTTAGCTCTAAGCTCTGGTAATAAATGTGCTTTTAATGCTGCGATACTACGGCACGAGCGGGTTGCAATACTATTATGAATTTTGTAGACATACAACAGCAGTGAACTAGCTGTTCCCCGTGGTTTTTCTCACACAATTTAGCTTTTACCGAATGTCATTTTTTCTAGGCATCAAGAGAGTTTGATAAAATTAAATGTAACTCCAAAGTGAATACGTTTTTATGTTTCTGGAATAAGCGTTATTTTTCCTTAAAGAGCTCACAGTCAACCTGATGATTAAGTTGGCAATCACAAAATTGCAAATGCGTTGCCAACCGAAGAGCTAAGATTTAATGCCTTTACGCCGGGTAATTATAGCGGGTAAACCTACAACTAATGAACAGTTCAAAGTTCAAACACTGCTGCTTGGCGGCAAGCTTAGCGGATAAGATAATCGTAACGCTCCAGAGACGTACCCTGCACATGGGTCAGGGTGCAAAATCTTCCGCTTTGGGTCCTTTGCTACTTAGATGTTTTGAAAACTAATACGTTTTGACCTAATATGTTTGTGAAGTTAATCTATATAGGTATATAAAAGGCAAAACTGACTGACTTGTATATCAACGCACAGCCGAAACTACTGTACCTAGAAACTTGAAATTTGGTACAGGGGTTCGTTTCATGATGTAAGTGAGCACTAAGAAAGGATTTTCTGAAAATCGACCCCCAACGGGAAGAAATGGGGGGAGTAGCGGGAAACTAATTCTACGCGTACGAAGTCGCGGGCGTCCTCTAGTTATGTATAAGTAAGTAAGTGTTATTTAATGCTAGATTGTTTATTTTAATTTATTTTATTTACTAGTTGTTACACACCTTATTTTAAATGCTTGGGTTAACATATACATCAAGCATTTAAAATTAAAGTTATACAAAAGACACTTGAATGGTTTTGACACTTAAAACATTTACATTATCATCATAATAACTTAAACTTGTTGTTGGCCACTTAATCAAAACTACCAACACTAATAACTTACTTTCTTCTGTAGAAAGAAAACATTTAAGCATACTTTTGTTACTTGCAACAGACATACAAACGAAACCCTTAATATTGTAGTGATTATTCTGCAGAGTGCACAGTTAATATTGAATAACGGCGCGAAACGTGATATTTTTAATTTAAACTAAATGGTAGGTCGAAGTTCGTCACGGCTGCGATGAATAGGTTCGAGAATGAATGAAATTGTCTAAGGATTTTATAAATCGATTGAATCGTCCATACTTTGTATTACAGTTTGCTCCAGGTTTGATTTATGTTCGCTTGATAAAATACTTTGATTTTTCCTCCTTTTTTGCACGAAAACAAAGCTCTTTCAATTGCTCTTTAGGTAACCTTGCCCTCGTATGAGGCCCACATCTCTGTACCATATCCTCGTAAGGCCCAACGTACTAAATTTAGGACATTTCACAGCTTAAATACAAAAGCGCGACACATCAAAAATAAATATAGTTTGATTTGAAACTTAAAGTACCTAATTAGCATTCCGAATTTAAATGCACCACAAACACATTTTGATTTGTGTCGCTTTTGTATTTAAGCAACGATTTGTCAAAATGACTTTTGGCTTTAGTTGACCGACACAAGATTCTTTTTCGAACTAACGAAATTTGACGTGGGTGTTACGAGAATTTGACACGAAAGACAACGCACAGGGTCGACAACTTAGTTTTTCAGGCCCAAAGTTACTCACAAATTTTTATTGTTAGGGTTCCGTGCCAAAAGGGAACCCAGCGGGACCCTATTGATATACCTATGCTGTCCGTCCGGCCGCCCTAACTTTAAAGAGCTGTGACTTTTGAACCGTAAAAGAAATAAAGAGGTTGTTTTTTCTCAGCATCTGTGTTCTTATTACGGTGGATTTACTGCCATTTTTTAAAATAAGGTTAAATAATAACATGGGTCTCCATACAAGGAATGTTTTTTTCACGTTTTTTTTGTAGTATCATATAAATAGTAAAACAAACATACATACATACATTCAATCACGCCTGTTTCCCAGAGGGGTAGGCAGAGACCACTTCTTTCCACCTGCTACGATCTTGACAAATCTCTTTCGCTTCTTCCACATTCATACATCGAGTCATGCACGCACGTCGGTTTCGGGTACTTAAAATTCGGCCCTTTTCCAGTATTTCTCCGATTTGATTCGAAAAAGTACGCCTAAAACATAAAAGCGTCAAATTTAATATAATATAAGTACAAACCCTAAATAAATACAACAAAACTATAAAAGGTCAAGTGTGAGTTTTGCTTGCGCTGATTCGATTCGAAATGGAATTCAAATCGGAATATAATAATACCTACTTGTGGCGGAACGGAATGCTCGGTGCGCGAGTCCGACTCGCACTTGACCGGATTTTTAAGAATTTTTTTGCACACGTGCAAAATAAAATTAAGCGGTGTGTCTTAGATTGAAAATACTTTATTGCTAACTGAATCACAATTACATAACTAACAATGCCATTTATGGCCATGTAGTCTACAACAAATGCATTGTGTTCTCTCAAACGTCACAAGCGACGTCACAGCACATCGGACAATGACTGTTATGTCATATGACACGAAAAACATTGTTATGGTCGATGCAAGATTCAGTCATACCCTTGTGATGCAATCTTAGCAATCATCTAAACAATGTCTTAATAATAATACCTACTTTGTAAGCAATTGAACACTAAAAAGTTAGATAAACACAGCGAATATAGTTTTATGACGCTTGTAGCCTAGCAGCAGCTCTCTTCAACATTGCAGACCAGCCAGTTTCTCTGTAATAAAACGGACGATTCCAAACCATATTTTGAGGTCATATCGGTTTTTTTTGTCAGATTGATGGTCCCCACTTTTTTTTTCAAGTAATCAGTAATATATAAGCCAACTAAGGGAAACTGCCCTATCGTTGGCAACCTACCATTAATTGGCACCATATTTTTTTTTCGATGGCGATAATCGATGGTCCACTAGGAGCCAATACTCGTAATTACGTAGTATACCGAATGCCAATAATTTGAGTGTTAAAGAAACTAAAATGGGTACCTAATTATAACTACGAAGATGCTTCCTAACACATTCCAGCCTACCTATTCACATGACAAGCCTATCCGGGCCAGGTCGTACCACCAGGTTCCTAAGCACCCACTTCACAGAATCAGTACCATAAACCCATCCCCACTCGTCCATCGGAACGTGTTTCTACACACCAAACATGGTTTAGGTTTCCGCGATAAGAGGATCGCAGTTGTTTTATGGAGGTGATATGGAACTCGAAAACTAATGAAGCGAACTGGCACAAATAATTATGTTGTATGCTCGTTTCAGATGAAGTGGAAAAGTCATAACATATTTTCTCCGGGAAGCGTTGAAATGAGAGAGCAGATTTAATATGTTATAACGATCCTATTTAAGGCAGATTGAAGACCGAACACCATACGTAGTGTTAGTTGCACTTTGCGTTCAGTAAATATCTGTATTATTTAATAATCCATGGTATAAGCTATCTCCATGGCAAATTTTATCCAAATCCGTCCACCTGTTGCAGCGAGAAGGAGTAACAAACTAAGATACGTACATTTTTTTTTTCATTTCTTATATTAATTCGGATTGAATTTGCCCATCTCACTTCTATTTCTAATCATGTTATGGACGTTCATGTTTTAGCTCATACTCATAACGTCACAACATAGCAACGACGATATAGAAGCAATATAGGCTGATACAAAGTGACTTGTCAGACTTGAATCATCTAATGTCTTGAATAAAATTTTAAGTTTTGGAGCAAATGGATTGAAATCTAGCAGCCTTAGCACCAATTTCAACAAACAATGTTAAATTTAATCAATGTTAATCGACTGTTAGTTCATTCATTTTGACAGCTGTTAACGCTCTAATCGTATATTAAGGGGTTAGCATCGTTTGGTGAAATTGGTACTAAGATTGTTAGATTTTCATCTCTCAATCACGCATGAACACCTGAAAAGAAGATAACATTTTGCATACATTCAGTCCATATCCTGGATCAGACAGTCCTGTCCGGAAAAAAATGATAGAAGTTACTGCGGGAAAAATAATTAAACACAAACGGAGTAGCTAAAGAAAATATCTGAGTTCTTATTTATTATGTATGTCTCCGACAGTCAATAAACAGTTTTATCAATTACAAGGCATCTCACGGAAAACCTTAAAATTTACTACCACCACTCCGCAGCGCACTTAACTTTCCTGCGGTACGTCATTATCGACAATTACATCCAAACCTCGTTACGACACGTAATAGCCCCCCAATTAACACTCGGACAGAGCGATGTTCATCTCTTCATAAACAACTGACGATCGGGCCGATCCGCTACCGATCGCAATTATCGATAGTGCGGCAATTTCGAGAGATAATAAGCCGATGTCGACCCTCGTGCTACGAGAGCTGTTAGTAAAATTGTAAGTTTGGTGTGACCCGGAGAAATACACAGAAGCAAGGATTGATGATGGTCATTCGAGGATTAGGTGCAGTCATTGGTTTTGTAGGTATAAGCAGTCGAGGTTTGAAAGGTTCGTCACTTTTGAACCTTAACTACTTATACCTAAATTTGTCGTATAAATCAAGAGGTTACGTTACGTTTTACGTATGCGTAGACGACGTCTTTAGATTTAAGACATATTTGTATTATGGGTTTTATTTTGTTAACACACTCATACATTAAACAATTTTAAAAAAACTAGCCGAGTTGTACTGTATAAGAAATAGCAACTGTAGAAATCTGTCACAAGGGATTGAATAACGCAGGCGAACGCTCCACATCTTGGCGGAGTGTGCAATAAAAAAAGCCATTTTAAACTGATGTGCCGGATATGTATTTTTATTTATTTATTTGTATATATTTTTATTTAACCATTGCAGGTCTATATTCATTTGTAGCTCTAAAAAGTTTTATATATCACAAAAATTTCCAGAAAAAACAACGCAACAAAAAGTTAAAAATAAAACTTGTAGGTACCTTGTGTTTTAAGTTTTATATAAAATGTGTTAGGTTATGTATTAAAACTACACCACCATAGAAAAGCTCGGTTAAAAAAGCTACCGCCGGTACGACGAGAGCTTTCATTACGAGCTTACGTTTTGTTCTATTTCCAATAATGCTTCTTGTTCCTTTTCTGCTCTCTACGCTACCGGAAATTGCTGCGCACTTTTTTATTTACATTCTGATATTATGATAAGCAATTATTGGCATATATTGTTATTTGGAGAATGTTATTATGAAAGATTATAGGTGCATGGCAAAAGCGGATATGATTTAAGAAATTAGATCATGGTTACGATTTCATTATTATTCTACGAGTATTACTAAGCAAGTTGGACAACGTAACATCCTGTAAACTAACTATACTTGGCACTAAATCTCAATGTTATCAGCACAAAATAAAAAAAGTGGAAAAGAACCTTTACTTACATGCAATTGGCATAGACCTAGAAAAAATGCCTCCTATTTTAAGCGAAAGAAAAATAAGAGAAAAATTTAAGAAACTAATTTCGTTAATTTTGCATTACAATGACTTATTTTCTTCCTTCATAGTAAATAATTTACGATATTATGCCTCTTGATGTATTCGGTTCCAGAGGACTTATTGTCTAACGCACTCGCAATCGCAACCGGCTCAAAGTGGAGCAATTGTTTTCATTTTGTATGCAGACAAGCCTTCGATTTTCAAAATGACAACGATCGTGATTGCGAGTGCGTTAGACAATAAGCCCTCTGGTCAAACAAATGTTAACGACGACGAAATCACAAATAACTTTTCAGAAAATAAGTATTAGAAAACTGAGAATTGAATTTGGGAAAGTAAGCCTATTTCCTCGAAATTATTTTTAATGACCCTACGAGAACGATGTATAACATAGTCTAAACTAATTGAGTACTATATAATAGATTTCATATGAGAAACATGCCCTCCCTAAGTTTTGTTAAGGGTTAAGGTGTACTCGTAATTCTGGTATTATATTAGTGTGGTAAAACGTAATTTTGAAAAAACAATTAGGTATAGTTGACGACATTATAATCTGCACCAATTCGACTTAGAAGTGCTACTTCGAATTGGTGCAGAATATATTTCGTTAACTATAACCACGGGAGGTATCTTTAATTACAATATCGTACAAGAGGTACCTAAGTGGTTGTAAGAGGTTTTAACATTTACGAATGACCCTATAGCATACTTATAAAACCTATGCATTGTTCACATCGAGTATTATAAAATTAAACGCTACTGAGATGCTCCCTTTGGTAATAAGTCGGCCCAGATAGATATCTATGCCGTATTGCTTTTCTAATGTAAATTTTATTAACATCTAGAGAATGGTCGGGCTATAACTGGAGCGGGACTCCAAAGAGCAAGTTTTGCAGACGTGCACGATACCATTTTTTTTTGTAACTGTATGATTGTGTTGAATGTAGCCATTTATTTTAGAAAAACCATATTTTAACTTGAGAGACGATTAAGTATAAGGTTTCGTTAAATCTTTAACAACTTCAAGAAATTAATTAGGTTAGTATAATACACGGAATGAGAGCATTGCCAAAAGAAGCCCTGCTTATTACCCCCGTGCTTATTTTGTAAGATTTAAGCAATATTCTTATCTATTAATCCAAATTTTCCGTCACCCAAAATGTATGGGATGACAGTTGACCACCTGGTTTATCGCTATGCACAAAAAAATCATCCCATACATTTTGAGTATTTAATAGAAAAGAAAAAGGTTAGTAGCGTTTGCATCTTGGCTAGGGCCTCTGGTTAGAAACAGGAATATCGCACTAAAATAAGAAAAGAAAAACGTCTTAATTCTTTTATTTTGGGTTATTTTGCTTTTACGTTTATGAACGTTACACAAAATGGAACATGAAGATTAAGTAGTATGAAATTTTAAAACGATCCAAAATTTGCCAATTCAAAAAAAAAACAACGTAAATCTTCTGACCAGTTCATTAGTTAACATTTACCGTCTGTGTTACTACATACATACATACCTTCATACCTTCACGCCTGTAATCCCAGCATGGGGTACGCAGAGCCATAGATTAGAATTTCCTACAAATATAAAAACTTGTTGATAATTCAGTAAACACATATTGCACAAATAGGTTAAGATGTTTACCAGCGTATTAGTGACAGGTTGCAAGCCCATCGCCTAACAGTACAAGCCTATATTCCCTTAGCCGCCTCTTACGACATCCGCGGGAAGACATGGAACTGAAGATACCACATACCTAACCTACAACAAAAGATACCAAATACACAAATTCTGAACCGATTCATCAATTGACCATAATTTTTATATTATTAATTTCGATGACGTTGAATACCGACATAATTTCCTGTCAAAGCGGAAGCCAAAGCAAACCAGGTTAAATGGAGCATAGTCTTTGCCACCAAGAAAATGGCTGACTTTTTAAGCTGTCCGGTTATCAGTGACCGCAGCGTATCCGCAAGTAACCTGGGTAAGTCTGAGAGTGTCTGTCGCCCGACCGAAGCCACGGGGCTAGGTGTTCTTCTCGTTTGGTAGGGTATGCCGACCTGAGAGCGGTGAACTTGGTTGACCATTAGGAAATCTAATCTCGCCGCTCCTGTGTGGGTCGCGAGGTCCGGCGGGCGAAAGTGCAGTGCTCTATATTTACCTGACGTTGCAACATAATACGGGTTCGCGAGCTTGTCTGTATTTTTTTGTTTTTATAGGCAAGAAGATCTGGGGGGCCTAGACGAAATGCACAACGGTGGTGTTAGCGATTTTCAAGAAGAGTTAAAATAAATGGAATTGATTTAAGTGGGCGACGCGATAGATCGTCAACTTACGTCAATCTTACAGAATAGTGAGATCCTGCAGTGGACCGATTTGATTGGCAAAAGAGGAGACACATTCAGGTAGTATTAATCAAACAATATCCAGCTAATGGTAAACCAAACATGTAACTTTTAAGTAGATGGCTAATTTAATTATAGATAGGTTTTGTCGCTGGAATACAGTACATACAAAAACATAAATGTGTGTAAGTATAATCATATAAACATATTCTTCACGTTAAATTATATTGTATCAAAATTGCATAATGATAATTAGAGTCGACACTTCTGCACACAATGTCCTTATTTTATCAAAACACTACATTTTCTCAAAGTATTGTCATACAAAACTATGATATACATATATGTCGTCGTTACTAGTACTTCCTAGACCCGTACCTGCCGCGGTTGCACCTGGCCCCCGCCCAATCGCGGCGCGCGCGCATGCCAGCCTAATTGAACCTCCCCAACACTAGCGAGGTTAATTGAAAAATTATACGCGTCGTCGATAAAATATCTAGCTGGAGGTCAATCGGTAGCGGTAATTATACATTTGTTACAAGAGGCCATTTTAGTTTTAGTTTTTATTAATTTATGCAAGTTTAAGTATGCATACATTTGTTCATGTTGTAACAGTGTAGGTACTAGATATACATAATATATACCTACGTAGGTGTAATTGTATCAACCTTTTAAACCAAAGTTTTTTGGCCAAATGGATCGAATAAACCGACCAAAATACAGACTTAAAACCGTATTATGAAGCGTCAAAACCTTCTAAGTTTCAGCAGTGAAGGGGACAGCACTATAGCAGTTTCATATCTCTGTCTCGTACACTGCCTGGAACTTGGCAATATATTGTGTTGTTTTGTTCGTAAGTGTAAAAATTATTATCATGTTGTCCGTAGTTGTCATTTTTATCATTAAGGTGAAATGATAATTTCATCTAATAATTTACGTAGAACACCATATCTACCGATGCCTCAGAACTTGGTTTAGGACGTCATTTCGAACAAGACGGTTTATTCAAACATAGACAACTTTTATGTCTTACCGTTAGAACACAGACAAACGCGTTAATACCAGAAACAATTCAAAGTCAAACCGTAATATAAACTGCGATACAACGAAATGCTGCCAATAAATAATTTTAAAGGTCCTTAAATCTCCCCGGGGACAAGCTACCTTATTCCCCGGGGTACTGGTACCAGTCCGCTCGTAATTTCGACTCAGGTTTGTCGAAGGCATCGCCCACGGCTCAGGCTTTGGCGATAGGGTTGGTAACTATTAGACAATTCCCATATACGGTTGGCATTATACGTAACAGCAATTTAGTGCTTTGTCACTTTAACGTCATGCTTAAACTACTGAACTAATCTGTAAAAAGCGTTAAAGCGACATGGTACAAATGTGTGCACTAATAAGGCCCACTGTACTATAAAGCGTATCAAATCTATAATAGATACATATAATACTAGCATTTGCCCGCGACTCCGTGCGCGTAGAAGTCGTATTTTGCTATTCACTCAGAAGCTGAGTACCTACTACAACTACCTAAGTTCTTCGTAAGTACAAAACCTGT
Organism: Acleris cristana; assembly: GCA_948252455.1. Classification (NCBI taxonomy): domain Eukaryota; kingdom Metazoa; phylum Arthropoda; class Insecta; order Lepidoptera; family Tortricidae; genus Acleris; species Acleris cristana. The sequence goes on along the minus strand of OX411782.1, from coordinate 12,784,187 downwards.
CCCCGAGCTATAGCTAGGGTTACCATGACATACTAAAGCAGCAGTTTAGGTTTAAAGAAAGGGATAGAGTTATAGCACTGCTATAGTCTCGTCCCTTTCTTTCAACCTAAACTGAACTGCTACGGGATCCCCTTCTTTTATAGACACTCATTTCATAGACACTATCACTTCACAGAATTTTCGTCGAATCAACACGGGTTCAGCAGAAAATAGTTTTATTAAACAAAAATTCTGTGAAGTGATAGTGCCTATGAAATGAGTGTAAATTAAGGTCTGTCACTGGTAACTATGGTTGCACAAAGCACGCGAGTGGCTATAAAACAAGGGTAAACTGAACTGCTACACTTAATAGTCCACTAGCTGCTATCACTGGCAACATTGCCATCATCAATATTATTTATTATGTGTAACAACACTGCATCTAAGTCCAGTGAAAGCCCTGGTAGAAAGCAAGATTGTTATTATGAATGATTGGATAATTGATATGCACAAGTCCGGGCGGCCGTCGTAGCGTTACATTATAACCATTATAACACTCGTAGCATGTATGTAGCATGAGGTTTACAGGTTTAGGTGAACATGTAGGCTGTTCCTTTTCCTAGCCCATATCAGAACATGGCCTATAAATTAAAAAAAGTCAGACATCTTATTTCATCTTATTTTATTAAGTACATGTTGGATATTTTAATACCTGTAAATACATTAATTACCGTTTATTTGTACAACAAAATTCAAAATTCAAAATATTTATTCAGTAAATTAGCCTCATGAGGGCTCTTTTACATGTCGGTAATATGGAGTGAATCTACTAGCGCTTCGGACAAGCCCATCATTGTGGAGAAGAAGCACCGCAAGAAACTCCAGCAGAAGGTCATTTTTTCCAATCATAAAATACAATACTCAAAAGTAAACTATACTTAAAAGTAACATTAAAACGATACATGTAAATTATCTGGTTTCTCTTGAAAAATGTAGTTACAAGTTTACAATGTTTTATGTTGAAGATTGTTCTTAGGATATCTTTAACAGCTATTGCGTATGCCAGACTTGTGACTGCCCAAAAAAACATACATAGATAAAAACTAAGACTTAGGAACAAATAGGTAGGTACTCGCGCTCACCACATCGAACTCGGGACCACTATAGGCTTCGTCGGCATAGGCACACTAACAACTAAGGCTTTTTTTGCGAGTCACAGAATTTTATAGTATATCGTATTCTTAACCATTTAATTAGCGTTCATATTGTTAGATGATACGGAAAACGAACCCTGGGTGGACGAGACTGACTAGCATTTGACTAGTGTTATACAAGTTTTGATTTAACTTGCTAAGCGGTTCAAATCTTGCAAGCTCAATTTTAAACCACTTCCCGCTATCGCAATAAGCTCAAAATTCTAAAAACACGAAGTAATCCCGAGGGCAATTTGATTTTAAGTATCAAATGGCTGACCTGACAATGGACTCGTAAGGTCGATACAAGATCTTCGTTGTATAATCGAGTTCATAAATATGTGGACACTTTAGTACCTTGTCTATTTAATGTCATGTTTCAACTGCCATATATGAATAGTCACATCGATTAAAGTGACAAGTTACTAAAGTGTAGTGAACTAGACTGTACTTAACCTAGACCCACCGGATTGGGATTCGTTAGTTGGGTCTTAATACGCAAATTATGACTGGAACTTTTTGAGAGAAACTTTTATTTTTGAATAACTAAATGGATACAGTTGACCATTGTGTATAAAATATGAACAAACGTTTTATATACTACAGAAAGAGAGGGTTTTCAATACGTCCGTTGGCCGGCGTACTCGTCAACCGGAACGGCCCAGGCGCAGCTGACCCGCCATTGTTCCAGCAAGATAAATATGACCATCGATCGAACAGAAGCTTTTGCACACAGTGTTTTGCTCGAGATCTCGTTTTAGTTTTATTAAATGGATAAAAATGCCTGATATAATGGCGACCTGACCTGTACCTTCTGAGCTGATATCTCTTGCAATGATTTTCAAGAAACTTAGCTAAGAACTAACTTGTTTATACTAGCTAGCTTTCTTACAAAAAACGAGTCCCAATCGATCCATCCATTTGAGAGCTATGATGCCACAGACAGATACACGGATACACAGATAGAAAGGTTAACTAATATCACCACATTTTTTCGCATCGGGGGTTACAAATGAGGAATATAACTATGACAGTCATATGAATCAAAGGTCTTGTGCCTATTAGCTACGCAAGTAGATATTTGTGGCCACTTTGACGAAACGAATGAATTCACAAACTTTACATTCCTGGGATGACGTTACTTCTACAAAAAAATAAGGTCTAAACTGACTTATCTTTATATTTTCCATTCCTTTAGCAAATGCGAATTGACAATGTCACCTCTTCTTCATTGTCTTGATTATTCAAATTAAATTGGGTGGAATTCTGAAATTAAATCTATTAACTCTGTGCGCCTTGTGTATTTATTAAATTTGTATAATGCATTATTTTGTCTTGATGTGTCTCGTCATCGCATATTTAAACACAATTACTGCCGTACTCAGAGGCGTCAATTATATTTAACGCTTGATTAAAGTTGCTGCTGTCACTTTCTTTGCTACAGCATTAGAATAAGACAACACGTCACTTAACAAGCATTAAATTTAATTGACGTCTCTGAGTGCGGCAGTAAGAAAGTATTCAACATTTTACAAAAAACTCGTCATTTGTTTTTTTTACAAAATTTTACATCTCGTGATGAAGTAAAGAAATATGCGACGATCATGATCGTATTAGCATATTTGATCCAAACAGTTACCAAAAGTACATTTCTCGTTCCCTCAATAAATATTCCATTTAATTAGTGCGAATTCGGCGAAAGGCTCTCACGTTTTTTAAGAAGGAAGGAACTTGTCAATCCTCCGAGGGTTTGTGCGTGAGCCGAACAGCTTGGATTTAATTCAGAAATTAAGTTGTCTCCCACAGCCTTTATTTTTGTTCTTTCATGTAACCTTATGAACTTATTCCGATCAGCGAATTCGAAAGTCCACTTTGGCAACAGTAAATTGGTTTGTAGCTTGCAGATTCCGTATATTTTTGAGTAAGCAAAGTAATGTAGTTTTAGATTATTTACTTCGTTAAAAGGGATGTCTTTTTGGTATTACTCGTAATTTTCTCTTTTGTATTGTTAGTCAAGTCAAGATACATTCAGCGGATACTTACAGCAGTCCTTTACCTACATATTCTTTCGTTTTTCCAATGGTTAAATCACAAATTGCCGCTTACGTACCTACAACATACGTATAACCTAATATTAGATGATATTTTTGTGTAGGGCCTTGAAAAATCAAAGGAGTCTTATACGTACCGGTTTTTAAGTAATAAATAAGTCATCAACTTTTCTTAATCAATCAAAGCTGATTTCCTGCACCAGGTTGATTTGGATAGAATCGTAATCCTGGAAATTACCTGATGTATTTAATTTCCCGAAATTGTACAGTTCTTCGATATTTTAAGGAACCCTAAAATAATCAGCCTGTGCTAAGTAGTTCTGGCCTTTAATTAACGTAATATTTAACGCTATCGAGACATAAAGTTCAAGTAATTAAGACGCCTAAATACAGCACTTTTACGTATTTATTCATCATGTGTCACATAAAGTTAATGGCGCACTGTAAAAACATTAAATACTTACATTTTCGTATTGGTTTCGATCAGTTTTCAGTGTTAAATATTGACCGCTAAACTGAGTGTGAGGAAATTTGGAATGGATATAATAATATGTGCAGCTATTATTTCTATCAATGAATTAATCTGGGTCTCAAAAAAGATCAGCGTACGGTTGCACAAAAAAAATGTTCTTAACAAGCAAAAGCTAGTAATGATATTAAGTTCTTTGCTTCATCATCGCTTACTACCTACTTTACGTCAATAAAGTTTGACAAAATAGAGATGAAAAAAGATCGGTAATTATTTTATGTTATCTGGTTTGTATCCAAAATATCCCTTAGTAAATTACAGCAGGATATTTATATGGTGAGAAAAGATTAAACTCTTTCGACCGATTATTGTCCTTTTAGATGCACCAAACAAATACATTGTTTGATGCACTCGATAAGTTTAATGGTAAGACCGGTACTGGTTTTAGGCACACTTTTTTTTACATTAAAATTATTGCACTGGGATACCTAAATTAAGTACCTACTGAGCATTATAAACCAGTACAGTACAACATAACCCCTATCTTACTCATAATTTATTATGAAAACTGTTCGTGCGAACGTCAATTTCTCCAAAAGCATAACTATACGTATTGATAAAGGTGCATAAAGAATGACACGCGGTATCGGCGGCAGATAAAAGGGGACCTGCACTTACGCGCCCTCCTTACATCTATAGTGTGGGCCTGACTTTTTTATTAAACCTCCGAGAATTTTACAATCGCTGTCATCAGTTTTTCTTTTCGGCTCTTCTTTCTCGACTCGTTTTAAGAAAACAGTCTCATATAGGTATGGAATTGAACACCGTGATCGATCGAGGCAACCCGCATCGATAGCTTACTATATGTCGATCCTGGACTTTTTCGTTGATTTAAGCAGTTGGTAACGGTCGCAGAATCTATGTTGATGATGTTTTAAAGTAAAAGTTTTTCAGGAGGGTTTTCTTTCGTCGTAAACTACACGTATGGATTTATGATACCTACGTGCAGGCAGAGGTAGTTATCAACTGATGAAATAAGTCAAATTCTGGTCAATTTACGGGACAAAATTAGGGACGGCCGGCGGCCGGAAAACTCCATAGAGTTTCTGTTTCAGTTTATAAAAACTCGCAATACCAAGTCTCGTTGCCCAAGTTATTTTGACATTAACGAAATACATATTGTTCTCCTTTAGAGTTAGATTACATAGCTTTTTTTAATTATAGTAACTAACTAATTAAGGTTAGTGCCATTTACAACCTCAGTTTATTACCACAATTCTCAGTTTCTATACAGTGCGACCATTTTCCTAAAAGCTATCGGCAATCTTCGTTTTTCTATGACACACGAATGACAAATATACTGTTAATTGTGGGTGCAAGCGTGATAGCGATAGCCAGCCGAAAGCTATTAAGAAGCTGGGAAAGTATTCCACAGTTTACAGTAGTATGTATGTGCTACTGAGTATTGGTTTATTCACAGCTTCAGTTACACCTGCAAAAAATATTTCAGTTTTTATACATAGATGAAAACTCATTAAGCTTAACCTTACCGTATCAAGGTAGGCCCTGGGGGTTGGTTACCATGACATACTAAAGCATTTTAGTTTAGGTTGAGAGAAAGGGACAGAGCTGTATAACTGCCATAGCACTGTCCCTTTCTCTCATCCTAAACTGAACTGCTTTAGTAGGTATGTCAAAGTAACCCCCCTGAAAACGAGCCAAAGCACGTTTCAGATTATTCGTAAAGTAAGGTTCACACTACGGATACGGGGTCGCGAATGGAATGTGCTACAGTTTAAACGAGGCTGCGCGGGAGTGGAACCGGTCGGCGCCCGCGCAACTTCGGGGAAAGGCCGCCAATGATTTATAACTAAAATTAACCGCACAGGACCAGGGCGGGTACTGCTAACTATCTTTATGGTATTCATAAATAACGGTGAATATTATTTTGCAGGACGCAGTTAGGATAAGATCTTATTTGCTCTTAATTTTGAAGTTTCACATACTTGGTGAAAATGGCGATTACGATACGCAGTTTAATGCGTTGGAATAAGATGTGTACTCTATGTGTGTCTTATAACTAAAAGTGTCTTAAAAATATCTATTCATAGTCGAATATGTGAAGGCCTGATCTGTGGTTCTTAGACATTTTAATGTAAGGTCCCTAACTACACGCTTTGGACCCTTTCCAGAGCCCATGGAGGCTGTGTGAGGTCTTATATATTACCTGTCTTAGGTTGATAGTTACGTCTGAGTTGAGGGTACCTGATAGATATGAAAGTGCCAAGCCTCCTCATTCTCATACAAAATAATGCCATTATAAGGTTCTTGGCGTTTAACGTGTTAAAAAGATTACAACGCTGCACTCATAGATAATCAGCTCAACCACCTTTCATTAAATACTGAATAGCGTTTGTTCCGCGATCCTGCAAGAACTTGCCGATAAGCATCGCGCAAACACTGCGCCTCATACAATTCAAACAGGCCATAATTCCCCAATTCTCATTGTTCCTATTGGTCCATCAATCGGCGCATGCGCTGTAGCTGGCTGCCGAGGGTATATATTTGTGCGTCAGATAAAATCGGCCAGTCGCGCCGCGGCAACCGTGGCGTTATCTCGATCTAGGAGCTGGTAACTGCTGCCCGCCGGTCGTTCCATACAAATTGTATGGCATATCTACTACTACTTTTGGGCATAGTTAACCTTATAGTTTACTTGTACAATGTTCTTGTCCGGTAATGGGGGCGATTCATCGTGTCAATGGTGTGAGAACCGCTTAAATGGGTTCCGTGGATGATACGAAACTGAGATAACGTAGGAGACCATGTATTAGGGTAATGTGGGAATTGGAGCTAGTTTAAGACTAACTAAAGGACCTTACGACATTGCCTTCCTACAATGAAAGGCGACGATGTTGCTGTTACGAGACTATTTAAAGATTGGACAGTAAATCGATGTTAAAATTAAAACAAAATGAGGAGTAGGTAATCTTCTCCTTGCTCCAGCTCTCGAGTTTGTGATAGATAAGGAAAATACCATTACTCCCATCCTACAGCTGTGCTCCATCCACTACAAATTAGGTTAAATTTAACTATAACATCACGCTATGCGTACCATGCTTCATATAAGTAACGCAGGATAGCAAAGAATCTACGCAGAACACCCTTACTCAAACCATACCTACAAATATTAAAATCTGGCAAAATTGAAAACTCAATGAAAAATTTTGCAATTTCATCAAATTATAGCGCCGGTAATGTTAATAAAATAATCGACAAGACACCAGACACATAGCAGCCGCGCCACCATCTAAGGAAAACTGTCACCGTTGTAAAGGAAATTAGTTCCATTTTGAACTACCGCGTGTCTTTCATTCACTCGAGTATACATGCGCGCAGTACCCAAATAAAAACGTCCTCTTTTATTGCCTTGTCATGTATTTTTTACCCTGAATATAGAATAACAAGCGCGATTAAGCCAATGACATTTCAAATGAAAGGGTTAAAGGCATGCTCAACATTTCAATTTTCTGATACTGTAGATCACTGAATATTTGTTATTCTCAGGGCATGGCATTAGGTGACAATTTTATGTAATGCGACATTTGCCTCATAGCATTCCACACAAGGTTCGATTGGGCGTTCATCGTATAGCATTATATTTTCAACGTTTTTATAAATAAAACAGGCAGTGGCCATCATTCAAGTGTATCAGATGAGCCGAGAATGACCTGCATGACCGGTAGGCCTGGGGTTTGATTCCGCGAAGCCCCGGTAGCTGAGACAAAACGTCTTGGTGTTATTCACATGCAGGTAGAGACGAGCGAGCTCAATGAACGGGCACGGTTATAATCCGTAAGCTAAAATAATTAAGTTAATAAATATCAGAGGACAATCTCAGACCAATTGACCTATTCCCAAACTAAGCTCCAGTCTATTGCTACTAGACAACTATATAATCTAACTTACATAGAAAAATAAAAACTAAATAAATACTCAGAAAAAAATACTCGCGCGCATCACAAAAATATTTGCCCATACCATAGCTGTTGAGTTTTATGGTGTTCCAAAAATTAAAAACTGTGATGATCCTTACTACGAGTACTTTATAGCTACATCTACAACATATAGCTATAGATACCTATACTGTTTTCAATCCACGATGACGCGCTTAGTCACTTAACTGTACATTGCACTGTTGCGTCAATGTACGTAAAATGAAGTAGTGGGGCGGGACTTCGTGGATAGTGTATTTACTGTAAGCCTTCTCTCGAGTAGGTGACAACTGCAACTGACATTCAATGTTACAGAAGCAACGTGATATGTGCGTCAGTCGAAATTTTGCTGTAAGGTCGATGTCAAAGATATGTTTAATATTTTTTGCCTTATTCCATTGAAATAAGGTTTATAAAATGAAAACCTGTGGTCATATTAGGCTAGCCATTTAAATTCGGTAGCCCTAGCTACATAACAAAGCCAAGCCACTACTTAAATCCTACACGGGCGGAAAAAACAGATGTATTGCGGCATATGAAGCATGCCATAAAACGCCGCGCTGGGCTATGTAGCGATTTCGCATCGCACCGCTGTAAGTCAAGCCGTGGCCAGGCCGTAAAGAATACCACCCCCGGCCCCGTCGCTTTGTATGAGCCCACTCGACCATTACCGTATGAAATATATCCGCGATCCGGTTCGACATCGGGACTGGAGTTCAAAAATCAGAGCACTTTTTGTGAAATTAAATTTCGCCCGCGTTCTTGTTTACAGTTTATTTTTGGTTGCTTGGAAATCGTGGTGGTTTAAATACCTGTTGTAAATTAAGGACTGCCATTTTGACCAATCTTTTTAAAATGCTGGGTATCGTTGGAGGTTTCTGTGACAAGACCAGCCCCTGTATCGTGGTCGCCTTTATCACGGTGGATAAAATGTGTTTAAATCATTCGTCATTCTCCCGCTTACATACTGATCAGACAGTGACATTTGTTTCATCCACATAAACAAACACAGCCCTAATAGGCCCGCAGTGTCTCACCGAGACTTATTAACTATTGTTTTATTTTCTGCAAGTTTAAAATTTAGTTTCTCTAAATTAACATTTGTATGTGCGCTTGTATTTTGTACTAGAACACGCCCGAGACTTTATATGCATAAAATAAGTTTCTCGTTCAATCTCCTACTTCTTCACGTTCGGGTCGATTTTCGAAAAATCGTTCCTTAGTGCCCTTAGGGTACCCACGGAATATATTCTCCAAACTTCAATTCCCTACGTTCAATGGTAGCTGTGTATTTTCCGTCAGTCAGTCAGTCACTCACGGAAGAGTTTTGTAATGTACGTAAGGAAGGTTGTTTTACTTCTTCACTTGGCATTTATTCGCCAAAAAATCTTCTGCATCTATTTCATTTAGTATGTCAAAATTACTCGTTAATTATTGATCTAACATCCTTACATTTGACTCAAATAAATAACCGTGTATAAATTATATCCAAATACGAACGACGCAAAGCAACTTATCTTAGTACACTAGTACTTATTTTGGCTTATAGAAAGTCAACATTTAGTTTTTTCTTTCCCAATTCTTTTTAGCGCTAAAATCTTAAACTTAAAGTCCACATTACCAACCTTGCACAAGCACAAGCGTGTCCAAAGTTTCGTGCAACAAGAAAAAATCTTTTGAAGTCTATAAACAATGCTATCACCCGATCTTTTGAACGAAGTATTGTTAATGATACACTTTCCAAAATATAGAGCACACGGAGGTCGCCACCGGACGGTAATCAGCATCTTTTCAATGTGTTCCGGCGAGAAAGGGCCCGCGGCCACCGAGCTTTCTTTACCGCAGTTAAATTGCAGAAGTAAATCAAAAGCATTTAATACAGTCTACTCTCCATTTAAACACAAACGTTTATGTCTTTTCTCCTAACAACAAATAATAATACTGATAAATCTTAATCAACTGGAGGTTTTATTTTGACCTCTGTTGAAATTAAACCGTCGTCGCAGACTTTAGAGTTTATTTTTTGGTTTAGGATATTAAAAATTCTGTTTTGCGGATGCTGATGTTACAACTTCAACTTGCATCAGTTTTAAATACTATTGAGTAGCAGCATTTAGTTAAAATACAATAAGGTGCTCATTTTACTCCGAGCAGGGCTCAGATTTTGTCCAAACTCTTATGCCAAGCAAGCTAACTGGCTTTTACCTTAAGGGATTATCTCGTTTCACCGGCGAAACCTATCTGTCTTTACTTTGTCTATGGTTGTTACGTTGATTTTCCCCGTGATGGTACCTCCAGTAATCAAACCCGTCGCTTCTTTACATTTATATTTCATATTCTTTGCTATCAATAATGTATTCGTAACAGTATTTATTAATGCGTTGTCATCTTTCTCTCTTTGCTTAATTTATATAACTATGTAGCTAATCTTTATAACGGTTAGTACAAGTAAATAAGTCACAGACGGTACTGAAGACGGAAGGTACTGAAGGGCAGTTGGTGTTTGACTCTACACCGAAAAAAGTTATGATTGCTTCTAACATATTATGATTGTTGTTAATAAGAGTCTTGATTCCAAACGAGCCTAACAAGATGTTAGATACCTCAAATAAGATTAAAGTTGAATCAAAAGAACTTGTTATGGTCACTACCAGCTTTGGTTGATGTAACTCATATCATAGCTATTTTATTCGATTAGAGGACAAAATCAGGAGGTGAAAAAGCTGGCAGAGAATAGAGAAAAGTGACAATACCGTCAAGAGCCTAGCTCTTCAGTTAAATGATGATGACGAGGACAACATCTATAGTAGTTGGCATACATAATGCTGATCCAGTGTCTTTTACTTATTCAGTGATTTTTTGATTATGTTGGATACTTTTACCTTTATAACATTACTTATGTGTCTTCCGTGTAGTAAATAATATGTCTGCTTCAATCATGTGTCGCTTCTGCAACTTTGATCTCGTTTCAATAACGAAGGGTCGTTATTCTAGAATCTTCGTACATTATATATAAATATTCATCGTCTGGAAACAGGTAGTCGGTAAGTGGGTGAAAGGTTTCATTGTGGTGTCCGCGTGAGGAGCCATTGTGCGGGTATCGAGGGTTCTGTAGCTTGTGTACGTTATACATACGGTATGGGATACCGCTATATGTAATATTTATAATAATATGTATGTAATGGTCACCATGCACACGACAATACTCTACCATATTAAAAATTAAAATTACGCACACTCTATTCCTTTGTAAATTCTATGGGTTAGGGATGAGTTGCCAATTCTGAGATAGAATGACAATGACGCGGTATGACGTGGTTAGCCTATAAGCGACCCTTCCTATGAAGCTAGTGGTCCCGGGATTCGAATACTAGGTACAGAAAATGTGTTATCTGTAAACATGTACCGTGCATGCTATTTAGACGTAAGTACTTGTACATTTTAGGCCTGTGGTTTTCTGGATAAATGAATAAATAAAACCATTAGGAATATACTCGTGCTCATCACAGAAATATTTGCCATTTCAAAGCATTGAACCTGAGGCCGCTAGTTTCATAGGTAGGTTTGGCCAACTGCGTCATCTAGGTACATATATTGATATAAACATTTTTAAATGACTAAAATAATAAAATCATATATTTCGTTCGTTGTTCACCTTCTAGATACCATCTTGAAAGTCGTACAAACAGTATGTACCACCATTATCATCGCTAATATCGCCATAGTATGTACGTACAGTATATTCGCTCCATAGCAGGTGTCCGGCCACAGGCACACATTGTATCTAAACTCACCGTTACTGGGAACAGAGAGATCTCGTTGGCCGCTTCCTGCAAAAAAATGATTACATTAATTTAGGAGTACCTCTATTAATTGACCTAGTCCCAAAGTAAGCTATAGGCGTATACTACATATGTACCTATGAATATAAATACATTTATATGAAAACACGGTTTACCCTTGTTTTAAAGACACTAATTTCTTAGAAAGTATCATTTCGCAGAATTTTCATTTCATAGAAAATTATTTTCTGCTGAACCCGTGTTGATTTCAGTTTATATTGTGATGGTTACAAGTCTAACCTACGTGAATTATATTTATGATAGCCTTATAAAACAAGGGGCACCGGTGACAACACTCAAGATTCAGCAACAAATACTTGTACTCATCACACGAATATTGGTCCGTACAGGGATCAAAAACGGGACCGCCAGCTTCGTAGGCAGGGTCTCTACCAACTAGGCTAACCTCGTAGTCATGAGGCAATTAGGTTGCTAGGTGTTGAGGTGGAGGTTTAGGATACTAGACCGATTTTTCTAATTTTTGTGGCCCTAATATTAATTTGCGATGTGCCGAACTTTACATTTTTCAAGACAACATCGTCTATGTCAAAAACAACAATCAGGTTCGGTTTTACCTTCCCTAAAAGGAGCATTCCATGAAAACGGTAACTTAATTTTATTTTTAATTCACCTTTGTCTCGTGTTTCGCTAACATTTTCGAAAATATCACCTGTTTCAGACTAGGTCGATTTGCTGTCGCTTACGTGACGTTTGGTTTACACCTAGTTTCTTTAAGAACTTAGACATAATGTCAAAAGTAGTTCATGGGTTTTTTTAAGTACACATTTAGCTTTGATATTTTATTATTAACAAATGACGGAACCTCAAATGAAAGGAGTACGAGAGCTGTAAAGTCTTAAAATCGAGTACGAATGTCGATTACATAACCATGGAATGCTCCAAAATAAAAGGGGCAAAAAATCTTAAAACTAAAAACAATGCTTTACACATTTAGTAGCAAAAACAGGCCATGGACAACCGAATAGCATTCAATAATTCTTTATTAGCTACTTACCAAAAAAAATCTTCAATTATTAATGGTATTTTGTACTAGAGAAGAATAGAACCGACGTTTATAGACAACTACGTTGTTTCTCGCGATGTGGCTAATTCTGCATTATATTCGTATAATAAATACATTTAACTGAAATATATTTTTCATACTTACTTTCTGTTGTAAATCTAAAATGTTATTTTCTTCATTGATATCAAACGTAACATAAAAAACCTATCTGTTAAAAAGTGTTCATTTAATTGTATTTGGCTGAGATTCAATTATTTTTAACGGGAGATGTGTCATTATGTCAAAGCTAAATTAAACCAAGTTTACCCTTTAGCAAATTGCCCAGTATTTATCAACACGGCCGGACGGCGAAGATGAAATAAGCCATTCGTGTTGTCGCTCATTACCTTATCAAGGAAGAAGGTGAGGATTCTTGAACGCGATGAAATCTTCACAGTAATTGCGGTGAACTTTTCGGAAAGGTCGGTCGGTCTTCATGTCAGTGACATAATTGTTATCCAAGTAGACGTCAGCGAGGGTTTTATTATTTTTACAAGATTTTATTTAACTTGCAATGTTTGTATGTTTGTAAGTTGTCCGTCAAAATTTTGCAAGTCAATTTTGAATTATTTCCCGTTAGTGAAATGGACCACGTATGTAAACTCGATGACAATGTAATATTATGGTATTCTAAGAGCTGATCTGATGATGGAGTCGGAAGGTGGCGACGGAACTCCGCTATATTTAACGTTGATCCACCGTGTTGGTACTGATTAGTTAGTGATTGCAAAAACAAATTATGGACAACAATAGCTTGTCCCAAAAAATATTTTTTTGACAGAAACTTATTAATTTGTCAATATGTTTTTTTGAAATCTTGCAAGTTATTTTTGAAAACGTTTTCAAAACGGACCGTGGGCAGCCTTGTATGAAGCCTGTGGCCCTAGACAAGACGATTCTCGAGAACGTTATCGCTTTCGAAAATGTATAGGACTGACGTAAGCTGCCGGTCGGTCGCCGGTCGCGTCGAGCGCTTATCTCAATTCCATAACACTGACAGTTTTCGAAAATGGTTTTCGTTAGGGTTATGCATCTTGTTTAAGGGAGCTAAATGACATTATATTGGCATTTGTGTGTATTTCATTTTGTATTATAGAAACCAATCTAAAATTCCAATGCGGTATACCTATATATTTTTAATATTTTTGCGCCGGTTAATAACGTTTATTTATTTCCCCAGGTTCAACTTCCCTTACAAGAAGTGAAGTGAAGTAATTTAGATGGTGGTAGGACCTTGTGCAGGGTCCGTCCGGATCGCTACCACTATCTTATCAATTAACCCACCGCCAAGCAGCAGTGTTCGCATTCTTGTGTTTCGGTAAAATTACTAGCACAGAGACATTCCATCTTACTGCCGCACTCAGTGACGTTAATTAAATTTAATGCTTGTTTAGTGACGCGTTGTCTTATTCTATTGCTATAGCAAAGCATAATTATGACAGCAACAGCTTTAATCAAGCATTAAATTTAATTGACGTTCTTAAGTGCGGCAGTTAGTCCTCAGGGTAGGCAACGCATTTGAAGTCTTAGGATTTCAGTCTTGACATTGTAGTTTTGAGAATTCAAATGTCTCATATCCCACTTAGGTACCATCATATGGCCTGAGTGCTCGCGTGCCTTCTCTGTGCCACATACAAATACCTACTAAATGGCATATCGTTCAGCTCTTTTGGTTTTGGCCTAACCTCCTATTACACTACTCAATATTACAGCAGAATCACTCTACAAATAGAGTACACTGATGAACTCGTAAACTGTATCAATTTGTTTGAAACTTGTTCGTAAATCGATGCAGTTTACTTATCCATAACTTAGGTATGTATATACTTGAATTATGGACAAAGAATTGCCAACTGGCAATCGCCACTGACGTACACTGCCACGAGCACGTCGTTGTTATAAATCCGAGTGGTGCTGAAGTAAGTTGTCATGTTAAAAGCACAACTATTAAATTATGCTACACTAAATAAAGTACAGTTCTATATTTCAGTCCTCATTATTATAATTTATTGTTATCGTTTAGATTAATTAAATATCATATTATTCTTCTTCTCTTCTTCTTCTTCTTCAATTTTCGTCTTTTTTCATGAATGAATCAAAACTATCGATTTTACTAAAATAACAAAAATATATTCGAGATCCTCATAACGAGCCCTTTCATTTGATATTAGACACAGTAAGGTTTGCTAAACTTTTTTTTTTAATTTCTTTATTTTTCCCTCGAAAATTATCCTTTTTTTATAAAAATATTGATTTACTTTGCACATCTGTGTTTGGGTTATCAGTTTACATATGTGTACCAAATTTCAACTCAATCGGTCCAGTAGTTTCGGAGCAAATTGGCTGTGACAGACAGACGGACAGACAGACGCACGAGTGATCCCGTATCTTCATTTTTTGTACGGAACCCTAAAAATTAAAATGAAACGAAGATGTTTGTATGGGAACGCGAGGATATTATGGCGACGTCTTAAAATCTTTACTTTTAGTAAGTAGTTCCCCCGTTCATTCAAGTTTAATTTAAACTTAAACATTGTATTAAATAGCCTCAACTACTTACTCTTCTACCAAATTTCATAAGATCGGTTCAACAATACTCAAACTCTCGCCGAATAAACATACAAACATACGAATGCCATCTCAGTTGACTCTAAGACCTCACTTCTCTCGGTTGAATATATAAGTATTTTATCGTTTAACTGATTATTTCTATCATATTTTACCCACCTTTAGTTAGTAACTCCAAAAGTTTGCCAGAAAAGTGATATTCCGGACGAAACATGTTCCGACACATAAATATGTGCAAACCACAAACAATTGATAATCACTAGCAACACTGGCACAAAACAGTCAACACAACTTTTTCAAACCACAGCGCGCGTTCCAAATTCAAAATTAACTCTTTAATTGTTGTTCGAGCCGCGTGTGACGCGTTTTCGTAGCGCAATGCCCGCGTTCAGAAACATGGGACGAGCATTTGTCGCGAACTGTTTAATTGTGCCGCTTGTCCCGATTCATTAGTGCAGTGTGGCATCAGGGACGGCCGTGGCAGTTTTTTAAATTATTATTTTATTCTTGATTTAATTTTGTTGGAGATCAAAAGACGAGGTTGTGGCTACTGTTTATTTTCTGGCTTGATGAGCTATACGAGTTTCTGTTATAGTTTAAGTCGATACTTAATCAAAATAAATTAGAAAAAAAACAATGCCGAGTATCTTTAACGACTTTACTCGTATTTAGATTTTGAAACTTTTTTTTTAGATAAATCATAAATTTATATTAGGAGAAAAACATGTATCTGTTCTGTAGATACCATAGACATTATGTCAAAAGAGTACATGCGCTTGACCAATTTTTGATACTACCGGAATAGAGATTGACGTTATTTGGAAACCATGAAGCTTTTTATATAATATCTTGTTATTCATAAACATCCAAAGATTTCAAGAATACAATTTTCTGTGAACATTACCTTTACCACCTCCAACAAAGTTAAAGTGAATTGTTTGTTTAAAGCAAGTACCTGTAGTGAGTGAATATTGAGACAAAGGCTTTCAATATTTCTGTATATTCAATGTAAAACCATTTCAGGCTTGCGGTCTAACGCTGGAATAACTCAGAGCTAGGAAATGAAACAATACACTATGTATTTAACGGCGTGAGCTAACGCTCCGACAGAGTTGTTCCATTGAAAACCGCGAACAATCCCCTCTATATTACACACGCGCATTTTAAATATTTTATTTCTATTTAAATCCTGAGTGCGGCCCACGGCGGACCCGAGAGGTCAGGGTTGCCGACGCTCGTCTTTTGACCCCCATGCGTCCGTCCTTTATTAGCTCACGCCGTACTCCTACACCCGTCCCACTCGCACAGGCCACGACACTTTGCTTGACATTTAACCCTTCACGTCACTATCGACTCCCTCCCTTTCGAACCCACCGCGTTAAATCTATTGTCGTTTCGCTCGAACAGGTTATGACATATCGCTCGACTTATAACCTCAACATCGGCAGGCGCTCCGTCCTTTTTTATCTCAGGTTTTTATTAACGCGTTGTCCTTGTCGCTCATGTCACGACCCCTACAACTAGCCACTTGAATAGATTAGGTGTTTTCGTATGAGTACGGGTTCAATATTCATTGATAGTCGTTTCGCTAGCGTTTTAAATGCAAGACTGGAACAATTGTTCCATTTAGCGGTGAATAAATGCTTCGAACATGGTTATGTATGATCGTTATGAATGTTGTGATACGATAGTGCTGACCTAACTCACTTTTGGAAAACGATCGTTTCAAGTTCAGGGATAAAAAGACGGTATTATATTTTGTCAATATAAGAAAAAAAACACAAAAATGACAAGGTAATTTTAAATTTGTGGAATAGTTTTTCTTCTGTCTAGTACAATATTTCATAACTTAATGCATAAGAGCGCGTCAGATATTGCATAGTATCTACATTATTGCTGGTGAAGTGACAGGGGCACTGTTCAATAATAAGTACCTACTGGCAGCATATTTACAGTCCAAGTGTAAATTTTAAGACCTTTATTGCCAATTTCGGGCAAGTTCAATAAGTAATAAACTAGTCGCAGCATAGCTTAGTACACAAGCAGAATAGCTCCAAGTTTTTATAGATTTTTCTAATCTAGTGACGTAACGACTTGACATAATGACCATCACAAGATTCGCAACCAACACGTCAATTTGGATGAACCATTTATCTAACAAAACCTCTTCTAGTCTTCTTAAACCTTGACATTGGTGAAACAATCTTTAGTTTGTAGGCACTACTGGTATAAATATTGATTGAAGGCCCATTTTTTTGCTAATTGAACAACTCATTTTTATCATTACATTTTAAGCTTCTGGGGACCCTATTAATATGCCTACTCTGTCCGTATGTCCGTCTGTCCGTCCTAACTTTAAAGAGCTGTATCTTTTGAACGGTAATAGAACGGCGGTTGTTCTTTTTTTTTTCAAAATATGTATAACTTGTGCGGATTTATTAACAAATAAAAATAATTAAAAAAGTTTAATAAAAAAGTTGGTACAAACATACAAGCGTCAAATTTGGTATGATAATAGTGGTTCCCCTGTGGAATCCCTAATCGTCATTTGTTCTTATGCATTTTAAAACTTTTTAGTTTTGTTATAATTCAACCCTAACCTAACCGAACCCAGGGTTGCCAACTTAGGGGTTTTACCCATAAATTTAGGGGGGGAATAAGAAGCATGGATTTTTTTAGGGGCATAATATTTTTAGGGGTACATTTAGGGATTTTTCCAAAACATGTTTGTGTGATATAGAAAAACGTGTTTGTGATATCCCACTCTTTTTTGGTCGAACTCATAAGTGCGACAGAGAAAGAAATACTCGACTGAACGTTCCGATTTACGCTACTGTGATGTTTTTTTTTGATTAGTTCTATTTTATTTTAATTTAGGGGTTTTTCCTAAAAAAATGTTCAGTTTTAGGGGGTTTTAACGTAAGCTCTAGAGGTAAAAAAAATATGGAGTTGGTAACCCTGACCGAACCGCAGATTTAATTGGAAAACTTAAAAAGTGGCCTGATTCATCTGAGAACCAGTTTAGAGCAAATGAAAATCGGACAAACGATGTGTTAGGACAAATGTTGTTAGGGATTCTGAGCGACACCCGATTATAGTACAAACTTGAAGAAAAACGACTACTTAATAGGTACTATAAAGTGGTCATGTGTGTGAATTTGCCTCGCGCTGATTCTATTCTAAATTCGAATATAATAATATCTATTGCGCGGCGGTACGGAACTGACACGTACATGACCGTTTTTTTTATAAATATAAAGAGCGGTATTTTTTGAGACATCCTGATTCTACGCTTAAATAGGGTATTATTAAAAAGAAATCGTATTGCCGTCCAACCTAGCTTGCCCTAGTAAGCCCCGATACAGTTCGCGTGAAACTCCGGCTACAGAGCGCACGCGCATCGCGCTCGTAAGTTTTTCTCTCGCTGACCTGCGCCGGCGCAGAGCATTCCGCGCGCAGAAGCTACGAACACCTGGACCTGGTGTTACAGTTAAAGTAACCAACCAGCAGCGATCATAGCGCCAATTGGGATTGTTCATAATTTTACAATTACTCTAATTCGAAAACCATTTCGAGGAATAGGGTTTTAAAGCGGTTCTGCATTATTAAGTTTTTGAAATATTTATCTATTTCGGATATTTCGACAAAAGAACCTTCCTTTGTTTGACTTTCGTTTTTGGCTTGAAGCCCTCCTAGGTGTATCTTACGGGTTAGGCGAAAACCGCTTGAAATAGTATGTTTTGATACATTATTACAATCACTTTGTATCATTAGATATCATAAAATTGTTGTAATTTATTACAAAATGCCAGCCCTAAAATAATCATGTCATCCATAAAATGTCTGCTAAATAAATAAAGATATTCAAACAAAACTATTGAGTCAAATACAAAATTAATGAACTTGGTCTCTTAAAATTACCCATTCTTTCGAATTAGAATGTAAAAACAGTGAGTTATATTTTTTGGTCTATCCCAATTTTGGCCAAAGAGAACCGCTATGATCTGCCACCTCGGTGTTAGTTTTAACGCATTCAATGCCGGCATTGTTTTACGAACTTTCGTCAGGTGCCGGATCTTTTTTTTTATACGAACCTGGCATACTGTATCGACGCACATACGCGTTCAAGGTACTGCGGGAAAGTCAGGAGAACGCTTATAAGGCTTGTTCACGAAAAAAAGTAGCCATCGAAAACTAAGTCTCCACTGTCTCCCAGTAGGTCTAGGTAGTTCAAACCGCAATTAAATTGCCAACTGAGTATTCTTTTTTATGTGTAAGAATCTACAATTCATACATTTTTCCTTGCAAGTTGTGAAACCCTACATAATGCCAGTTAATGCTTAGAGCTAAAATGATTCCATAAAAATGTGTGTACTTCCGGCATGATTTAAAACAATTTATGAACTGCATACGGTAATTATGAGTCTGGGAAGGTATTCGCGGAACATTATAGCGTCGATAATCTATTTGAGTAAAGAAAAAAAAGAACCTCTGTGACCCAAACGTGAAAAATACAAAATCCAAGACTAAAATCCAAAGATTTCGAAAGTAAGCCCAAAAATGGATAGCATCTGATATAAATATCCATAACGGCACTCAAAACGAAAGGTGAAGAGTCCCTCTTACTAATTAAATTCTTTAAAGATGTCATTTCATATTGAAAACCTCAATTATACAACAGTGGCTACTTTTTTTCGTGAACAAGCCTTATAAGTTGCCGGCAGTGAATGGTATGGAAAATAAGTGATATATTATATTGTTATGTTATGTATGTTAATCTATAAGGTATTTGTAACTATGGGCCTTGTTGCTCGAACCAAAAATGTCTTAGTCTTATTCTTATTCTTAAAGTACTAGCTTCTGCCCGCGACTTCGTCCGTGTATATTTCGATTATCGTTATTCCCTCGGGGAACGTTTTAATTTTCCGGAATAAAAAGTAGCCTATATGTTAATCTTGGGTATAAGCTATCTCCGTTTGAAATTTCATCCAAATCCGTCCAACTGTTGCAGTGTGAAGGAGTAACAAAAAGACATAGAAACTTTCGCATTTATGACTATAAGTAAGTATAGGTTCTTTTGACACCGCGTTAAATATAGAGATACATAGCACATATAGAGGGATTCCATTTTAGATCCTAGGGTTGGCGGCGCATTTGGAATTTTCAGATGCTCCAGAAAAGTGATTGCCGCATATGTTTCTCCGTCTTGGTCGTATCGTACTTTGATGCCTTCTGCCAAGCTTTTACTAGAAATGTTATTCTCTAAAACTAATTACTGTTACAACATGCATGTCAAAGCTGCTTTGTCAACAAAAGGCAACCAAATTAAAAATACACCCACTGAAAAGTCTGCGAAGAAATAAATGATAATAGTACAAAAACCGCCTATCTATCTGATCGTAGCTCCCGTGGAAGAAAGCGCAGCGTTGGGCGTCGGCGCGTGCGCATGTTTTTGCGCCGATGAATATTTATCGCCGGCCGCCATTACAGCGGTGTCTAGATTGATGCCCGGCCATTAGAAAAACAACGCTACTGTGCCTCTGACCACTATTCATTCAAATATTAATATTCATATTCAAATCATTTCATTGTTATGTACATTTGCCCGATAGATGTCGCTTTTATGCTTAGCCACGTTTCTGAATCGCGCTAGTTGGTTATTAAGAAGTTTTGTAAATGCTGCAATGTCAAATTTAATAAATAAATAAATGAATAAATATAATCATATACAAGGCTGTGCCGGATTTAGGACTACAAGGACCCGGCCTAGGGTCCCTTGCAGCGGAACCATCATATAAGCCCCAAAAAGCCTTGCGTGCCAAAATGGTAAGTACCAAGGGGTCTTGGGTCTCTAAGTGTGGG
This sequence comes from Acleris cristana, assembly GCA_948252455.1. Taxonomy (NCBI): domain Eukaryota; kingdom Metazoa; phylum Arthropoda; class Insecta; order Lepidoptera; family Tortricidae; genus Acleris; species Acleris cristana. Next base: position 12,763,165 of record OX411782.1, on the reverse strand, counting down.
CCTGATAGAAAGAAGTAAAGAAAGAAATGATGAAATGAAATGACAAACAACAACAAAGAATAGAGAATTACGCCCAAGAAGAATGTAGTCACAAAATGCTGGCATTTAAGTCAGCACTGGTCTTCCGTTGGAACCATAAGGTAAAACCACGGAAGGTTACACGCGAAGGTGATACGAGATAACGTTTAATGTTTGTTTCACCACGTTAGATCCTAGAAAAAGCTAGTTTTCAAAATTGTATTTTTATATTTCTTTGACAAGCGAAGCATTACATTTCCCTATAAGATTGCGACCATTGATAATTATCTCGGTATAAACAACGGTTATCTGCACAATATAAAACAGCACCGTGGCCCGATCGCGATAGCAAACGCATAACGTATCTATCCATTTACGGTGAACATTAAACAGGCAGATAACGTTCTCGGTAGTTCGCCAATTTGAATTTGAAATTAGAACAGCGATGCGTGCGTGTGAGTCGGTTTTTCTTTCTAAGGAAAATACGGTTTGCGCGAAATGAGTAATAACTAGTTAATTTAAATATGCAAGTTTGAAAGAGTTCTGTATTGTTTTGTTAATTAACCTTTTTTTAGGTTCGGTTGACTTTTTTTTTATAGTCCTCATCAAGAGAATAAAATGATTAGCAAGTATATATGTATAGTAGGCTAATAGAAATGTTAAGCATTTTTAAACTGATGCCATTTGACGACGCAATTAGCCTACAGTGCCTAGCCAACAGGAAGCCAGTCCTGACACCCGTCATTCCAGTAAGAAATCCAGACAGCTGTCAGGATTAACTTCCTATCAGCCGGGCAAGTTGATAGTGAACCTGCCTACAAAGCTGTCGGTCCCCGGTCCCATTCTCGGCCATGGCAAATATTTCTGTGATCAGCGCAAGTATTAATTTCTGATTTTTCTGAGACATGTCTGAAAAAATGTATCTTCATAAGTATGTTTATCGTTATGTAGTACCCATAGTACAGTCACCAGCAATAATATCTGACACGCTCTTATACCTCTAGTAATAAAGACGTGTCAGATATTTTTGCGGCCAAAGTTGGACAATATATTATTGCTGGTGACTGTACAATTCTAGAGACAATTCTAGAGCTTTGTTTAAGGCAAGGTGAATTTGTATAAGACAGTCCGTCGATATATTTTATATTTTATTATAAAGGTCATTGACGACAAATAAACTACATCAAAATTAATGATTGCCTTTCTGCGGCATGGTTCTATAATGGCTCGAAAATTAAAGTGGTCTGTATGCGGCTGTTAGTACGGCACGGATATAGACGTATGGGGCGACATCCGTCACGGGTCGCGTGCGCAGACCGGCGGTAAGTAGCCCGATGCCGACGTTTCTCCTCTATCACCCACTCTGTTTCCATTGCAATGCGGCACGAGTGTCAAAGATACACTAAAAAACGCTGGTTGTTTTTTAAAAGATTGTGATGTTATTATATCAACTGAGAAGTTAAATCGCTTATGAACTTGCTGCTGTTACTAAGTGTGTACCTATAGGTATTTAAATTACCTTATCAATCACAACCAAAAACGTGTTTGCTGTCGCCAATCGCCATATAGCCGTAACTGATATGAATGTTGTTTGTATTGGGTATAATTACATTTCTTGGAGACCGGCAACGCATTGCTGACGCCTCCAACGTTGCAAATGTTTATTGGCGGCGGTGTCCGCCACTTCCCATGAGGTGGGCGGTCTGCCTGTTTGTACGTCCATGGCAAAAAAAACCCGATTTCTTTGTGTACTCTTTTTAGTCGTCGATCATATTTATTAGCTTTCTAGTAATATAAAAAAAAAACAATAATTTTAAACTTAACCCTTTAACTCGTAACATGCATTTTTGGGGTCAATACTTCTACCATTTAGTTAGATATCTTATTTTCATGTTTAAAAAAAGGAAATCAGAATAAAATTATCGTGGGCCAATGCGTACGCGCACCAAGTGGCAGTTAAGTCGCCCAGCGCGCGTAAACGGCGGAAGCGTGAGATACGCGCCGTGGACGTCATTTGCACGCCCAGTGGACGGACGTCAGCGGCGCAGGCACTTGAGCGGAAAATACGGTCGACGTAAAATCTAGCTTTTAAGACCATTTGAAACTTGGGAGGAGTTATTTGAGTTGTTATTTTGTGGTAATTAGGCTTATTTCCACATGTTTTATCCCATCTTACTTCGTTATCATATTATTGTTATTGTGGATTCGTTAGACAGTAAGTTCGGATAACGTTAGTAACGGACCGTTTACTCTAGTTAGTGCGCGTAGAAGAGTTAAACCACTAAACAATGGAACATTACTGTAGAGACCGGGAAGCAAGTGATAGCTGGACCAGGCTGAGACATGAGTTGAGTATGAGCCTTATATATTGCTTTTCTCAAATATACATCAGAGGTCGATAAAAAACCGCCAGTAATAGATTTTTATACTAACTTCCAAGCGTAGGACGGGATAAAGTCGTCGACGTAGTGAGGCTACAGGTTCAATTCCGTGTCATATTTTTTGGTAAATAGTACAAATATGTCCAAGCATGTTTAGGAGAAACGATAATCCTAAGAAATCTATTTATACCTACAAAGCTACGAACAGTAGCTAGAAAAGGCATCGAAGTGCATAGTAGATACACATCAAAACGATCCCGTAATTGAAAACAAAACTACCGCGTTTACGTCTAATAAAAACACAAATAAGCCTGTCGGCCGTAATGACATCATAGCCTTATTATTTTCCCGCCCAAAACCAAGATGGCGTCATGGGAGAGTGCGTGCGCGCAGTGGAACCATAAACCACCAATGAAGATGGTAATGAGTAGTTTGGAAATAAAAAAAGGTTTTATGCGAGGAAAATGCGTCTTTAGTGAGATATAGTTTAGTCCAGCGGGACTATTATGGTCGTGTTCATCAATTTGGATAAAACATCTGTCACTTTCTAACCAGTGTGCAAGTGCGAGACTGACGGATGCTTTATCAACCGCGATAAAGGCGACAATAATACGGGCCTAGATGAAATCAGAGTACATAGCCAAAGAGGCGAAGACACAGGGGTTGACGGTGGAAATTTACTTTAAATGAAATAATTCATTATTGGTCCAGAGGCCCTAACCAAGATGCATTAAGCTAACTAGCATTTCTATTCGTTTCGTTTTTAAACCAACCCGTCACTGGTAGATGAGGTGATACGAGGGGAGGTCCAAAAGTTTGCGGAATGAAATGTTTATCTATTCAATAAAACAGAATGAATATTTTTCCTTTTTAATATATTTATCTTTAAGTTCGATACAATTTTTAGATTTAGAAATTTATTTATTTAAACAAAAAAAAATCTTCTTTACCCTCAAAATGAATCGAAATTACCTCCTTCATTTCTTCATCGTTACGATTATGTTTTTCCCCTTAGTTCTTTTTTAAAATTGGGATCAAATAATAATCGCTGGAAGTCAGGTCCAGGATGTAGGGCGGGTGGACCAGCGATTTGAAGCCACACCTGTGAATAGCAGCGGTCGCGACATTGCTCTTGTGTACCGGTGCATCTGCAGCGATTCATGCATTCTCGGGACCCACCTTGCACTGACTTTCGTCATGTCAAGATGATCGTGTAGGATCCTCAAAATAGTGGTATCTGATACGCCAACTAATGCAGATAACTGTTTCTTTTTAAGACGAGCATCTTCTTCTACAAGTTTTTCGACTTTTTCTACCATCTCTGACGTTGAGATTGCAAATCCGGATTTATTTTGTAAGGAAATCCGGATTTAATCCGGATTTCCCCATACAAAACGAATCCGGATTGCACTCCCTACTCTGACGTGGTCGCCTCAATCGGCCTTCCTGGGCGAGGGTCATCGCTAATTGACTCTCTGCAATTTTCAAATAGATTATACCACTTATAAACCATGGTTTTACCAGGGCACTGATGCCCGTAAACAGCTTCCATTTCAGAAATAGTAAATTGCGGAGGTTTTCCTTGCTTAAAAAGACACTTTATAACAGCACGAAATTCAATTTGATCCATAGTCGCACGTTTATTCCGAAATAATTTGTTTGAAGGGCGATATCTTTAAAACAAATGACGGTTTTGGATTGACATTTAACTTTTTTTTTCTAAAGAGTTCTCATACCAGATAAGCAAAAATGTTTTGTATAATTATATCTCCATCTGCTTCATTCCGCGGACTTCTGGACCTTCCCTCGTACGTGACGGTGACTCACGTGATCTACCAGTGAAGCGATTGGTTGAAAAACGAATTGAATGGAAACGCTAGTTAGCGTAATACATCTTGGCTAGGTCCTCTGTATTTCAGAGGCACATCAAGTATTTTTTTCCTATAATTAATATTTTAATAAATAAATATAAGGGAACGATCTCACACATATTAACCTAGTTCCAAAAATACTTTCTGTTCACCCGTTGTAGATTAATCACCGCCGCCCATGGATACCTGCAACACCAATACCCTTACCATAAGTTACAATTCGCAGACCTCGCAGTATTCTTACAGATTGCGAGGGACAGAGCATTCGACTCGCTAGCGAGTACGGTAATTGTAACTCATGGTAAGGGTACATGAGAGGAATCGCAGATGCGTTGCCGGAATTTGAGATAAGAGCATGTATAAAAGTCAAACTAAACAAAACCAAAAAGCCACCCCCAGCCTATGAGGAGTTCCTATAGCTACCTTCCAGCTCAATCTTGATACCAGCTCGATGGTACTATTGATTAGTATAGTAGTAGTAGTAGTAGTATTGATTCAGTTGACTGAATCGTATAATTTCTTTAAAGTCAATCCGACGATCAGAAGTAGGGTTAAACCGAGTTGATAGAATTCAGTCAATAAACAGTAGGTACGAACGAGCCAGTTCAGTTCAACTCAACAAGGTTAACCGAAATACAGAATGTTTGCGTAGAAATAGGTCTGAAAGCCCGTATAAGTAAGTACTAGTCATACTCGTATTGACATAGGGGGTTAGTTTTTGAAACATTTATGAGTAAGTGTATCTTTGCCATTATCATACATACATACATAAACGCATGCCTTCGTTCCCAGAGTGGGGTAGGCAGAGCTACAGAATTACCTACAACTCTAAAAAACTTGTTGATAATTCTGTAACCACATTTTGCACAATTAGGCTAAGATGTTTACCAGCGTATTAGTGAAAGATTGCAAGCGCATCGCCTAACAGTAGGTACTACGAGCCTTTATTACCTTACCCCCTTACTAATAAACGTTGAGTAACGGTGGTATAGCTATACAATATTTTGTAATTATCTGTCATTGTGAAATTTGGATTTGACATATAAGGACAAAACATTGTATAGCTATACCACCGTTACTCAACGTTTATTAGTAAGTCATTATCATTTATTATAAATTTTATACAAGTAATCGGTTACCCTTTGGAATCGCTAATCGTCATTGGTCCTATTGCATCGTTTGTCTGAATTTTCGTTTATCCTAAAGCCATTTCCGCCTGATATCTAAAAAGTGTTTTTATAATGCAAACCTAACCGCTGGTATTTTTGGAAAAGTTTAAAAGTGGGCTGATTTGTGTTGAAAACTGCTTCAGGACAGATGATATTTCGTTCAAACGATGCATTAGGTAAGAAGAAATAGTATTAGGATTTCCGAAGGACACACTGAACTCACAAATTTACTCGAGTGTACATAGATCATGTGAAAGAAAACACATCCGTCACCCAAGAGTCAAAGTGTAACATTGCGTGGACAAACACTTTACGTTGACAAGCCTTGTTGACCAAACGAACGCATATTCGCAACAAACAGTAATCAGTTGTCTTGAGAAAACCAGACAGGCCTGTTCTCACGGCGCTGTCCACTGCCGCCGACACACTCGTAAATTTGTGTCGGACATTGTTAGCGATAGTGAGGATATCGCCTGTGTCGAACTCCAACGGATAGAGTCTGAACGGGTAATAAATACGATGAAGTTCCACGTGAACTCTATATTGTACGAAGATAACGATCGATTTATCTGTTTCAATGGGAAATTGATTCTTAAGTGATTTAAATTACCATTTAAATAAGCAAGTCTAATGTATTGCTTTTTTGAATATGAATAAGTTTCAAAGGTTGCATAATAAAAACTATGAATCGTCAATGTAATTAATGCGAGGTAGATTATTCATGCACAGTAGGAGATATTACGCACTTTCTGAAGAAGAAAAAAGCAATTAGAACCTTTAACAAAGCAAAATAAAATGGTACACGTTTTCACTACAAGTTCTACAACCTCTTTTTTTCTTTTACCCGTTTTAATTTAACACGCGTTTATGTAAGATGCTTGATAACATGAATAATTTATTGCCTATAATCAGTTTGTTGACAAGTTTCCGTAGATGAATTGCCACTAATCAAATTAGTTTTTTAAATAAACATTTCCAGTAACGTAAAGCCCCAGTGGAGAACGCATTTTTTCCCCGTTCCCGTGATATATGCACTTACGCAAATTGCGCGCGTAATTGCCTCAAAGGACTGTGTTTTATGAAAACGCACTCTTCCTGGGGGACAATTCGCAAGCTATGACACATGTATTTATACATACACATTGCCTTGTATACCATATCTCACGTGTGAACTAACTTTTGTTTTCAACTCCAGCGTTAATTTAGCTACCGGAATCTACTGGTGTAACTTTTACTACGCATTTCAAGCCAACCAGGGGGGGTGATTATGACATGGTAATGCAGTTCATTTTACGGTGAGGGAAAAGGACAGAGCAATAGCAGTTATATAGCTCTGTCCCTTTCTAGCATAGCTATGTTATAATAACCCCCCTGTAGGTACATCTGATCTGATATTAAGATAGAGTTGATTTGCTTTTGTTTCACATGCACCAAACAAAGATTCTAAGAGTCGAATTAATAAACTCATCTTGAATCTGTAATTTTTGCCGAATCTTGAGTCGTCTCACGATTACAAATGAGACTATAGGTAGTTTAGTAATAGGGCATATAGAAACTTTGATGTGAAATCAAAACAATTGGACTCTATGTTAATATTAAATTGAATATACAGGTTGTCCTAGTTATTAGTGGTAAAAACTACACCACAAACTACTGTACCGTTACAAAGAGGGTGTAGAATTTAATTTTTTTGATTAGTTTTTTTGTATATAGACTTAAAATTACTACCACGTGGTTACCGTTTATTTCACATACCAACATATAAACATCTTAAAGCTAACAAAAGGTGTTAAAACCGATTTGGAAAGGATTCCAGGACTCTTTTGAGTTTATCCTGTGTGTAATTTTTTTTTTTTACTTTACTCTTCGTTCATTATATGCGTAATATTTTTACTATACTTATATAGATGTTTATACGATAAGTCGCATGGATTTAGAATAGAATAGAATAGAAAAACATTTAATCAAATCACTTAATTTTTGTAGAGAAATGACCATGTAGAGTGGTAATTTTAACCTCTGTAGTAAATTTATCATACTCCTTAGGGATTTAATAAAAAAAAACATTGTCATTCCCCTGCGACATATTTACAATTACCTACTATTAACTTATTAATACTATTTTATTAATAATCAGTTCCCCAAAAACTTTCAACTTTCTTTAATAACAACCATTATGGTTGATATGGTTGGTTGTATGATACAACACTTGTATGAAACAAACTTTAGAAAATTGTCGATAATTAAGTTTATTGTCAGCTGGTAATCAAACATTATAATCTTAAATATTTAATAAAGATTTATTTCCGAACATAATATTACGTGGGCATAATGAGTTGTGTAATAAACGTGTCGACAAAGTAAACAAAAATAATTAGTGTCAGAGTGCTAATAGCATTACGCTTAATCAGTTTGTCTTGAAAGCTGTGAAATTATACGACCTGTAAATAATAGATACAGATACAACAAAGGCCGCGGAAGAGGACAAGAACATAATGAAGGGTATATAAATAGGGAATGCAAACAGGTAATTCTTTGTATCAAAATTACCGGTAATTTACCGTTACCGCGGTAATTCACATACATAAAAATTCCGGTTCGCATTCCCTATACATAAATAATCTAGAGGGCGCCCGCGACTTCGTACGCGTAGAATTAGTTTACCGCTACTCCCCCCATTTCTTCCTGTTAGGGGTCGATTTTCGGAAAACTATCTTTCAAGTTTCTAGGTATAGTAGTTTCGGCTGTGCGTTGATATATAAGTCAGTCAGGTTTGCCTTTTATATATATAGATAAATAAACAATTTCAGAGGACAGTGTATTTTGTTTATGTATGTCTATATGGTGTTTATTTAAGTATCTGTAAGGTTCCTTATAATAATGTCTATTTTTGTAATGATTATGGGTTATAAATCAATTTTTTATATTTTTTAAATATCCTTGTTTGCACCGCCTACTTTGTTTAAAATTTTACATTGCTGCGTATCTTCTACCTAAGGTTATCTGGAAGAGATCGCTTATAGCGATGAGACCGTATGTAGTCTACCTGTTAAGAAGTTCATGTATTTGACGTTCGTTGCTTATTTTTCTTTGTGTGATGTTCAATAAAGCGTGTTTGTATTGTATTGCAATCTCATACAAATTTTACCAAGTCCTAAACTAAGCTCTAGTCTTATACTATGGGTTCTAGACAATGATATAAATACTTAAATAGAGAAATAAAAACTTAAATACATACACACTTGTATACTTAAATACTTACACGTTTGGTTGTTGTCGTTAGATGAAAACACGAAAAACACTTAATTAAAAATAAACTTGATTGAGTCATTACTTAAATGAAATGACATGGCAATGTTTCAAAAGAATCGGTAAACAAAAAAGATTGCAAAATATTTGTTTGATTTGACGCAGACAATACAGAAAACCTTAGCTGGCACGAGATGTGATAAATCCATTTGAGTAAGAATAGTCACAATTTAGATTTATAATCGAGGAGTAGATATAATAAATCTTCATTGTTTTATTGACCTTTATAATGGCTGTTTGTCTCTTAAATTGGCTAATAAAAAGAATGGGCATTTGGCTGTTTAACTATAAACATCATCACACTATATGTGATGTCGCCAAATTACCAACCCCGGAATAAAACGTTTTTTTTATAATTATTTATTTATTCATTTATTCAATCTTTATTGCAAAAAAATAAGTACAAACGGCGGATCTAATCCCTAATGGCATTCTCTACTAACCGATTCGAGGCATTTGAAATTTAGAATCTCACCTAATCGATTCGATATTCAAATAGATAATTTCCTATTACTGACCATGTCTTCGCTACATATTTATTTGGATGAAATTCGGAATGGAGATAGCTTATACCCAGGATTAACATACATACATGCATACCTTCACGGCTTCATTCCCAGAGTGGGGTAGGCAGAGCTACAGAATTACCAACAACTCTAAAAATTTGTTGATAAATCTGTAACCACATGTTGCACGATTAGGCTAAGACGTTTACCAGTGTATATAGGATTAACACATATGATACTTTTCATCCCAGAAATCATAAAAGTTCCTAAGGGAATAGCGGTAAGCTAATTTACGCGGACGAAGTCGCGGGCCGAAGCTAGTTAAATAATAAATAGCGAACAACGTCCCTGATTTAGGTGTATGTTTTATTCAGTCTGTGATTAAAAAAAGACAATGTATATAGGCCCTGATTACAGTCAAGAGGCCTATGGTCAAGTGAGGCACCGGATGTGCCGCCCGCGGGTTCCGCCGGGTCGCTGCCCAGGAAACCACTGTCATTTTTTGTCAACCTCTAATCATAGTCTAGGAGTAATAAGCAAGTGTTGTTTCGATAGAGCACGCGTACTTCCGTTTATGGTATTTGGAGGGTTCTGTATTCCTTTTTGGAATATATTATAATATGTCTTTACTCTTTACCAATCACGGTAGTTTGTGAGTCCCGGACCTTTGGAAATTCTATATGGAGATTTTAATATGAAGAATATTAAAATTCTTCATCTAAGTATATATATAAAAGGCAAACCTGACTGACTAATATATCAACGCACAGCCGAATCTACTGTGCCTAGAAACTTGAAATTTGGTGCAGGGGTAAACTTGAAATTTGGTTCCTTTCATGATGTAAGTGAGCAATAAGAAAGGAGGATGGGGGTGTAGCGGGAAACTAATTCTACGAAGTCGCGGGCGTCCTCTAGTAATTTATATTTCTATATGTATTTAATAAGTCTAGCGGAAAGTAACGAATTGACGAGTAGCTTGTGTTACGGCTCGAACAGTTTGTAGTAAAGATGAGGTTAAAATTTAACTTGATTTTTAATTTCAAATTGTTAAGAAGTCATCAATATAGAAACTGAGTACCGAAACATTTTAAAAAGTTACTTTAGCTCGTGATCATATACCTACTCCTATGCACAACATAACAAAATTCTCGTACACATAGTGTTTTTATTCCACGACGGCGCACCCCGCCACGCCAGTGACGTTGGACAGTTGCGTCAATGTATGCAAATTTACGTAGTGGGGCGGGAAATCGCATGTTGAAACCACTACAATGTTTGTATGTATGCTATGTAATAATTCTAAATGAACGCAAGGAGTCACTACAATAATTTTCCTGGAAATAATTTAAGTTCTCCTTTATTCCTTTGAAATATTTACTTATAAAATGATTAGCTTATTAAAAAACATTTTCTACAACGCTTCATCACTAAGTGAAAACTCAAAGTATTTCGTCATAAATATTGCAATATAAATAAACAACTACACTTAGCACAAATAGCACACAGCGAAAAAGGCCCATGATCACCTCCTACCGCGCAGACCAAATATCCTGGGGTATATTGTCTATGCCTCCTACAGTCAGGATAGCAAAACGTGGTTCAATGTAAAACAGATCGGCTTTCCTTTGTTTCCGAGTCAAAGATCTAATACGAGTTATTTAACTGATGCAGTATTTTTTATGACATGGGGAAGACAAACGTGCTTCCCCATGCGCCTTTGGCCATCTGATGGTCAGTGGGATCTGAGACCAACCAACGATTTTTTTTCGCTTTAATATAGTTAAGGATAAGATAGTGGTAGCAATCCAGATGGAACCTGCACAAGGCCCTACCACCACTAACGGCGACGCGTTGACGACGCGTTGACCTAGTTGGTAGTGACCCTGCCTCCGAAGCTAGCGGTCCTGGGTTCAAATCCCGGTAAGGGCAGATATTTGTATGATGAGCGTGAATATTTGTTCCTGAGTCATGGATGTTTTATATGTATTTCAGTATATATTTATATAAGTATTTATATCGTTGTGTAGTACCCATAGTACAAGCCTAGAGCTTAGTTTGGGACTGGGTCAATTTGTGTGAGATTTTCCCCCGATATTTATTTATTTACTAGCTGCAATAAGTATATCACACAATTATTTTCATGAGGAACCCTAAACCACGTCTCAACAAACCCTCCCCTAACAAGCCTATACTCTGCCCGCTGACCCGGCGATACAGTCCGCTGCGCATTCTATCGCTTTAATGAGCACATGTAATAAAGGTGAGGAACTGTAATTGACTGTACGGCACGCGCCGACCACGCGCCATACGATGAATCGTCTTTTTGCTACTTTTTTTCGAGCCGAGTGTACCGGAAGATGAAGAGGAAACCACTGATGGGTAATGTTTCTTTATAGGGTTAATTTCTAGTGTAAGAAATACAATGCGTTAGTTGATTGGCTCATACAAAAAGTAAACTTGATGAACCATGTTAAATTATAGGTGTATCTTCTAGGTAGGGGTTAGCGGAAAGGTATTCCGTAAGGATTTGTTCTTTTTCAACTGGCAACCTAGAAATATTAGCCATTAATAATTACATATTTGGTTATTTTTAGCATTCTTATCCAATTCTTAATGGCCATTATAGGCCATTATAGGCCTCCTTTTGTAACTAAATCTGTATAAGTTTCTCCTTGACAATCTTAAGTTTCTTAAGTTTATGATGCTACGAGTTTATATAACCTTTCACTGATCTTTTGTGGAAGGATCATGTCCAGCAGTTGACGTGTTTTTTATGCTATGAAAAGGCAAACGAGCTCACAAGCGTCCGAGGTCCGATTGGCTTTTGCTACATTATTTTTTGTTTTACTTCTTTGACGATCATAATATGAATTCTGTATAATTGACATGTGTGCAATATAACTGTAACTTCTATTATGAAATAAATAAAATCTAATCTAATCTAAATCATAGACATTTGCATTCTCAAGATTACAATCTTAAGACTGCTATCCTATTCGCCAACCCTGATAACTAAGATGGAAAACCTCTATGCTAGTTATTTCAGTGGAATACAATAATACGAACACTGCTTGGCGGTACTTTAAAGAAAAATATAGTTGTAGCGATTCATAGGTGCATTTTATATTTATTTATTTTCTTAATTAATGGCTTTCACTCCTTGTTTTAACAAGGTGTATTTCGCCAGTATCGAGTTTTAGACAATCGCCATGGACTTATTAGAGAAACAAGTCCATGGATATCACACGCGAGGACAATTTTTTCGGTTAAAGAGATTTACTCTGGTGGACGAAACAGAAGCACAAGGGGTTAGCTCCACGCGCTTCTGTCAAGTCCGTGCATTATTTATGCCTAAATTGAAGAATAAAGAACTTTGACTTTGATCCGGACGGCCCCTAAACAAGGTCCTACCACCATTCAAACGCGTTTTGTTCGGCTGACACGATGATGATGATGATGATGATGATGATGATGATGATGATGATGATAGAGACATAACCTTACCTTTTAGCGATTACGTATCTCAAGACTTAGGCGGAATTTACACTTGTAAATTATTACTGTAAGTTTTGAAACAAAGTTATATGCAAGACAGAGATGCAAATATTTGCCACTCACTCTTACCCATAGTTGCGTCTCGGAACTTACAGTAATAACTTACAAGTGTAAATCCGGCCTTAAGAATATTCCTACTCGGCAAGCCTACATTGAAGAGTCAATTTAAGCTGGTACCTTGTTAAACTAGTCGTTAAGCTCAGTAGGTAATCAAAAACCATTAAAACCAGACCAAAAATATACCTACCAGGGTCTCTATTCCACTTTGTTTAAACAGATCTTGCTTTTAAAACTGTATTTATTTCTCCTACTTTAATGTAAATGAAGCCCAACAACTCAAAACGGACACGCGGCAGACCTCGTCGGCGATGGCGGGATGAGTTGGATTCCTTTTTGAAAGACTGGCCAGAGACTGCTAAGAACAGGGAAACATGTGGGGAGGTCTTTGCCCAGCAGTGGGACACATCAGGCTCTTAATAATAATAATTAAAAAAAAACGTGTGCGTCTCGGGACGTCCGGCAGAAGTGATAAATAGAGAAAAGGGATCTATATTTGTCCGAAATACGGCTAGCGCTGTGGGTTAGAGTGAGAGAGGAGGAGCCTGCTTACCGCTGCCGTATGCGTGAGAGAAAGGGAAGCCAGACAGACTGGTGCCGTAACGCGTTACGTAACGAAGCGGTTTACCCTCCCATAAGAAGTTATCACTTCAATAATGTAAAGTGAATAAGAGCTACCATAACGTTAACAGTACGATAACGATGTGGTTTAAGATTCCTATTTACTTTTTTCGTGATTTCTACTATTATATTTTTTATATATAAAAGGCAAACCTGACTGACTTATATATCAACGCACAGCCGAAACTACTGTACGTAGAAACTTGAAATTTGGTACAGGGGTTCCTTTCATGATGTAAGTGAGCACTAAGAAAGCGTTTTCCGAAAATCCACCCCCAACGGGAAGAAATGGGGGGAGTAGCGGGAAACTAATTCTACGCGTGCGGAGTCGCGGGCGTCCTCTTCTACAATAAATTTCGATTCGCTACAGTCTCTGCAAATGAATGATTCATAATATGCCATAACTGCTAAGATTAGGTACCTATCATAAAAACCTGATCTATTTAATTTACACCCTAATAAAATTATACACTGGATTTTTTGCGTAGCGCAAGGGTCATAGTATCTCCATACTTAATCAATATACATACATTACATATTCGTTGAAATCCGATGACCCACCTAGCACATTAGAATTCTATACAATTGCCATTTAGTGGCCGTGAACGTGTAAGTCTTTCCCACTCCTGCGCATCGGGCGCGTGCGGCCACGACTCGCTGGTTTTACGGTGTTTACTGATCGTGGTTTTACATTTTATTGCACTTAATTGCAACGGTGGTTGCATTCTGAACGTGTCGGAAATGTAATTGTTATTTATGTATATTATTGCATGCGATTTATATTAAATCTTTTGACAGTTTATGGAATCTCTATCGAGAAGAGAAACATATCGAATTATCGGGATATAATACCACATTTGAATTTGTATTTGTATTTTGCATTTAAGAGCGCCGGTGGACTAGTGGCTCAAGGTGCTGACTCGTGATCGTAAGATACCTACCGAGTTCCAACCACGGTGGTGGTGGACCTGTAAGTTTAAAAAAACATAAGTACTCTTACTACAATACGATAGCTCGAAGTAAAGCATCGCGAGGAAACCTGCACATTCAAACGGCAGTGTGTAGATGGACACAAAAGCTCCAACACGGTCGAATGGTAAAAAAGTGGTTCAAAAGGACCCATTTATACAAAATACATACAAGAAGCGAAAGAGATTTGTCAAGATCGTATAGCAGGTGGAAAGAAGTGGTCTCTGCCTACCCCTCTGGGAAACAGGCGTGATTTAATGTATGTATGTAAGATAGGGTAAGATACTCATGGTTGATCTTATACACAAAATAAACAGAGGCCCCGAACTAGGCGAAGCCTGTACCGTGGAAAATCAACGTAATTTTAAATAGCCTTTTAAATTGTAAAACTTAACTTTCATTGATGAGTGAGTAAGTTTTTTTTAAGGAAAAATAATAGATTGATATATTTCCCATTCTCCTCAAAAATAATGTACATGCACCCCGGTTTGCTGTCAAAGCTCTGTAATGTAAATAAACTGCACTTATTTCGATGCACTATCGATAGGACCGGGAATCGAACCCTGTCCCCGGCATAAAGCACGCTTTCAATTAACACCCTGCTTCACGCGCAGTAATTGGTTGACGCCTCAGCGCTACGCTTAGGGTTTCCATCATTATGTTTATTTTTCTAAAATATTTAAAAATGATCTCCTACAAATTGACTTAGCCCCAAACTAAGCTACTAAACTAACTTTGACAACGCGTTGGCCTAGCTAGTTGGTCTGATCCTGCCGAAGCTAGCGGTCCTGGGGTTAAATCCCGGTAAGGGCAGATATTTTGTCTGATGAGCGCGGATATTTGTTACTGAGTTATAGATGTTTTCTGTGTATTTTATACAATTTCCCTATATAAATATTTATATCGTCGTCTAGTACCCATAGTACAAGCTTAGAGCTTATTTTGGGACTAGGTTAATTGGTGTGACATTTTTCCCTGATATTTATTTATTCATTTATTAAGTTCTAAGCTAGGGAATCGTACCCTGGATCGCAAGCTTTATAAGCAGGGTCACTCACTACTAACTAGGCTAACCGCGTTCTCAATGTAGTCGTGTTTACTAGTACTCGTAGATCTATATCTTGGAGCTTTGTTTTGACCTTTGATGATGATAACTGGAAAAGTATACGATACATAAAATCTATACGATAAAAAAAATTGGGCAGACTTGTCCTTCGAAATAAAAATACATGTGCACCCTACCCGCCACGTTACTATAATGCCCATTGGTCAACAATAGGAGGCTCTAACACCAGCCAGCAAATTGTGCGCAATGAAGTAAATCAATTGCGTAGATTAACTGCCCTGATTTATAGTCACCCTACATACAATCAGCAACAGAAGCGTAATCCATTCACATCCTTATGTTCATAAACCTAAAGGTTAAAATGAAATTAAATGCGTGTGGGGCACTGTACGCCGGGTTACTGCTTATTGGAGGAATTTAATTTCCTACTTCGATTGTTAAAAAGAGATAGACGCTCGGGTTTTTGATGTATGGGCTAGCTAATGCTAACTTTGTTCTAGGAGCATGAACTTAATTGTAATAAAAAATAATAAAATGGCCTATAGTAACTACAAAAGTCTTTAATAACTACAAAATTAAAGGCTACAATTAAAAATATTGAAATGTAGTTCTAGAAATAGAGAACTATAAAATGTACTCCGGAAATCCAGTGAATATCACTGCAATATCTTTGTATCAAAACTAACGATTAACACAAAGTATAATTAATTAGCGTCCTAAGCACATAAATGAAAAAAATATCAGATTTTTTGGTTGTATCATATTTATAAAAATTAAAAAGAGTTGATTAAAGTTAGGACGGATTTAGATGGACACAAAATCTAGTCCGCCACATATTAAAAATGCTGCATGGCTGTGGCACATCTGTCACTTTTTTTCAATATGTGAAGGACTAAGGTTAGAGTCCAATCTGTTCAAATTTAATAAACACTTTTAATTTTTATAATTATATAACGCAACTAAAAAATGTGATATTTTTTTCAATGATTTAGGACGCTAATTACCTACCAACGAAATCATATCCAAGCATTTTGGAGCAGTTCATTCCTACCGAATTAGTTGACAATACGATAAGCCTAGTTGGTATTGAGCCTGTCTAAGAACTAAGAAGCAAAAAGGTAGATAGCAAAGTTGTGTTTTTACTTAAGTAACAAACAAGACGCCAGACTTGAGGAAACCAGAAGGCATATTTTTTTAATTTAACTACCAAGGTAAAATGTATCATTTCATCGGAAATTCGTTTATGTAACCGATACACACATAGTTTTAAAACACGAATGTGGCTAATTGGTACAGTAGCATACATTATTTTATCTACACACATATTATAAGTACCCTAAGATGGGTTAAAATCCGAACGCAAATGATTTGGATGGCTACCAGAGCTACCTGTAACATAACTATAGGCACATACCGAGCTAACGTTTCGTATTGACATTTTTTTAATTTTAATTGATGCTAGTATTGGGGCCTATTTAAAGCCCGCTTTACTTTTTGGCTAAATTCAGTGCGCTAAATTTAGACAGGCGGCGTGGAGGGGATAAGGTCTCGCTGTCTAATTAACTTGACTAACATGCTAACTGCCTTTACACTTGTCTTTTTTTAGAGTCTTTTTCATTCAGCACACTGAATTTAGCCAAATGTAAAGCGGGCTTAAATTGTGTTGGTATTGGAAGATGTTCCAAATTTGAAACTTACAACTTTATCATAAACTAGAGGACGCCCGCGACTTCGTACGCGTAGAATTAGTTTCCCGCTACTCCCCCCATTTTTTCCCGTTGTGCCTTAGTGCTCACTTACATCATGAAAGGAACCCCTGTACCAAATTTCAAGTTTCTAGGTACAGTAGTTTCGGCTGTGCGTTTATATGTCAGTCAGTCAGTTTAACCTTTGATATATATAGAGATAAAGACCTTACGTTACAGCCGGCCAGTACATCATCTAACACAACCACACCACCGCAGATAAAAAAAATATCATACTGTAATTGATTGTTGTAGATGGCCATTGGGCCAAAGGGTTTTGGACGCATCTTAGATCACTTATGATACGTGTGTAAATAAAATATAAAACTACATAAGTATTATTTACTTTCCACACTCGATCGTCAACAAATTTCCCGTCACCGGTGAAGACATAAAGAGCAGCAAGAAACGTCGCAAGCGCAAGAAACGTCGCGTCTCCTTGTAGGGCGCTTAACCCGCACATTTATTAGTTTTTTTAGGAAAGCAGATATATTTGAAGCCTACATCAGCTACCAAATAAGGCGAGTCTGGTGTCGGTGTGGATTACAAATTATTTTTAATTTAATCTGTGTACATGTCTCCGAAGCGATAAAGGTACTGATGTAACAAACGGCTTGTATGTGCCATGTCTGAATGGTTTGTTTGTCTGTCTTAGAATTCGATTATTACTGTGCTCTTGGTTCAATTTTCTAGGAGAGAAATGGGCTAGTCTTACGAATGTCGAACTGTTTCTGTGCAAAATCGACTTCGCTCGATTTTTACGTTAATTACGATCAAACAACAATCTTCAACTCACACTCTTTTCACATTTATAATATTAGTGTAATGTTGGATCTACTTTATTAGCAAAGGACCTAAAAGCTACTACGCCCGATAAAACAGATATGGCGGCCTATTTACATTAAGAATTTCGAAAACTTTCAAAATGTGTAATATTAACGTTAACTGACGATCTTTATTGTCAAACGCTAATGTCAATTCTAAAAAATTTGACAGTTTTCGAAAAAAGAAACATCCTTTACGTTAACGTTATGCATTTTGTCTCGACCAGAAGATCAAGTTTGAGGGTGTACAGATTTCAGACCCGAAAAATCAAATAAAGCGAGGAAATCTACAAAACCACACTTTGACTACGTATTTTAAGTTATATTTATGTTGTGCCATTTCTGTTAGTAACATGATCAACCGTTTACATTTGTAAGTTCCTTCTATATTATCTACTGACAATTTAAACAGACTGTTATCTTCTAAGAAACCCATGGGACGCTAGTACATAGTCCTGGTTGACCTCAAGCCAAGAAGTAATCGTAACAAGCCCGACCGGACGTGGCAGGTGCTACCGAGAGTTCACGCAGGTTCACTTGCCCCCCACTCCAACCCCTCCATCCCCCCTCCCAACCCCCAGCATCCGCGCAAACCTGTTCCTCTAATAATATAACGTAGAAATGAAAGATTAATGAGAGCAACCTGTGCCCGCCTCTTTCACTTGTTTTAGTGATGTGCTATGCGGTTATGAAATTAATCGATAGTCGATTTCGATTTTTATGAATTAATAAATTTACTAACTTCAAATATGAATAGGTACTGCACAGCATATCTAGAAAAATATTACAAAGAACAGCGGTAACTGACAGGACGTACTTTTGACGCCATCTATCCTTGTCAATTTTGAATTAAAATCAATTTTTCAGTTTTCGCGAAATATTAGTATTTTTATTACAGACATTTCTGACAGTAAGTTAATATAAGTATATTATTTTTTGAACTTGGGACTGTCTTGATACTTTAATTATAATTAGACATTATTATTATTTTTGAGCTACTTATATGTCGACCGTAAACAAGACTCACCGAGCGCCTAGTAAAGATTACGAAGTCACAATTTGACGGTAGATAAACAGTAAATTGCACACTATCCCTATTCCTATAAATAGGGTATTTGTTAGGTGCATTACACTGTACGATAACTTTGCTGATAAATTAAATTAAATTAAAATCCCTTTATTTCAGATATACACATCCATATTGTTAGTAACATGCCTATTCTATGTTAGTTAGTGGAGTACACAAATTAAATTTATAAAATAATAATTAAAAATTAAACACAGCTCACTGACGGGACACATGTATCTGTGACCACCTCTGTAATAGTGCCGAGTCCCATCGGTCCACGAACACACTCAGGATACTATTGCTGCTACCTCGGAGCCGGGTCTGCAACGCCGCGCAGCGCTTGCGCATGATGGCGGGGAAGCCGTCCATGCGCGCGTCCGCGAACATACCAGACGCGCTGCAGCGCCAAGGCAACCCCAATAGCATCCTGAATGCGTTATTATATTGGACACGCAAGTCGCTGTATGTCCGCTGTGTAAAATCGGCCCACAAGCCGCACGTGTAGAATGATTGACAGTAAACCCTAAAAAGTGTTAAATAAATATAAATATGAATATGATAAAAATATTAATTATTTGTTAATATCGACTCAACAATAAAAGCTGAATAAGTAACTAAACATCGATAACACCCCGCGCATCGCAGCCGCGATGAAGACCGCGCGGATAAAATATTAGCTGCGCCCGCGCCGGTAGCCGCCGCAATACATCCCGCGACACTCGCCGTGTGACATAGCCTTAATTATATAAAACGCTGCCCTTACATTCTAAAGCTTAGACATAGATCAACAAAGACACGGTTGCCTGCATAAGGTATACTTAATATAAATTCATTGATTCAACTTTTAATTTCGAAAGAGTTAAGATTCTCAAATGAAACGTTATAAAAGCATATCTAATGTGAAATTTTGATACCCTTAAACTATTACCTAAGTTTTATTTTAAGGGTACGTTGACAAAGATACGGACAATTAATTCAAAGCGGCAACGACGACTTGTGTCATGAGCGTTATGGAGACTATGTTTAGTCGACTCGACTGTGCCTCGGTTATAGATACGTTCAGCCATAATAATACCTAGTTACTTACGGGCTTACGGATCATGTTACAATTTCAAATCAGGTTAATGTTGAAATGAGCAAGTTAGAAAAAAACAACCCTGAATATGCTTAAATACTACGGACACTACGGTACATGAGTACATGATTAAGAGTAAATAAAATACCAAATGCAATTCATAAATAATTATTATCAAACCCAATCATAACAAACCAACCCACTCGTACACTTACCAAGTGATAATGACGTCCGAACTCAACACTTCTTATTCCAATTCCAAAGATTGATCGATCACGTGTTACTAGAAGCTGTATACGCATCAATTAAATCGCCTAAGCGGAGCTTGGAGCGAAAAAAGAGCGGTCATCGACTCAACACGCTCCCATTCCTGTGACCTACCCCGCAACAGTACACCGCGTTAGCTGCAGAGATGTAGCGTAACAATTATTAATTGCAAATTAACATATGAGATGGTAAAAAGTAAAGATCGATGCACACGACCGCCGCCCGCGCAGCCGACCGTACAGGAATGTGGATGAAATATAGTGGTCAGCTTTTAATTAATTTTGCTGCGGTGAAAATGCGAATCTGGAGTGAGTTATGGCGTAGGCGCGGGGGCGCTGGGTTGTACAAATTTTTGGTGGTTTTGAAGATTAAATTTGATGAAATTGCAGTAAACATGCCGTAAAGTGTGCGAAAAAAAACAGGTAATTGTTATTTGAATTTTTTTCAATTGGATTATCGATAGGTACCTATAAAAGACCCAACACTCCTAACAGCATGTGATGTCATTGACAGTACCCACACACTTCTGGGCTTGTATTCAAGGCGGTAAAAGCCGTATCCTCTTTAATCTGTTATGGGACTGTTTTTAACTCGGTCGCCACGCCATTACTGTCTAAATAAGAGCTATCAAAACTTTGACAATACGATAACAGGACAAACACAATATGGTTTTTACCGCTTAGAATAGAGGCTCTGTATGATTGTTTAACTTTTAACTTTTTCGATATGCAAAATCGAATACGCGTGATGTACATCATAATGATTCATAATATATTATTGCAGCATTTGTCTTGTGTACATAATGTACTGTATTGTGTCTGTAAATAAAAAAATCATGTATCTTATTATTAAGTAATTATTACAATCCTTGAAGCCCAACGTCCAGCAGCGGACGCTTATCAGGCAAAAAGCATCCTGTATAACATAAATAATACTTATCTTTTTTTTGATTGGCAAATCTTACTTGTCTTAACAAGATACCCGACTTTATCACGGCAAAAATTCTGGTTACGTAGGATTAGCTACTGCATGCGTGGATGCCCACTTATACCGCCATGGTGGGTAACTATTTAAAAAAAAAAACTAGGGACAATATCACACCAATTGAACTAGTTGCAAACTAAGCTCTAGGCTTTTACTATGGGACTAAGCAACGATATAAATGCTTACTTATATAGATAAATAAATACTTGAATACATAGAATACATCCATGACTCAGAAACAAAGGCGCTCATCAAAAATTTTGCCCATACCGGGAATCGAACCCAGGACCGCTAGCTTCGCAGACTTCACTAGCAACTAGGCCAACGCGTCATCTCCCTATTAGTCGCCAAACTTATTTCTAGTAGAAAGTAAAGGTATATGGTACTTGAAATTGAAATAAATATAGTTTGTGCGGTAGCCGGAGGAATGCTATCTCTCTAGCAAGCAGCCTAGCTCATGACAGAAAACAATTACCTTTGCTGATACCCGTTAGCGGTGCGTTTTGAACCCAATTATTTGCACTAATTGGAGATAGATTGCTAAGGGCTGGCTTTTCTGTTGCGATACCACCTATGATCTGTTGATTACAAATTGGAATTACCTTACAAGATACTTTAGATCTAAATTTATGTTATTCAGTTTATCGAACTTGTTACAAATACGTGGAGATATGGCTCGTTACGAACGCAAATAAAATCTGTTTTATTTTGTTGCCATAAAAAATTTTTTTTTGTTAATGTATAGCAATAGTCACAGACCAAGTATTATTTTTTGTTAGGTTAGGGTTCAATATTTAATGCTAAAAAAATAACTAGCTGAACGATTATAGTCTGAATCAGGTGTTTAAGGTAAAATATATAATAAATAAAGCAACTGTTTGGAAAATTTTAAGGTTCAGAAAAATATGTCATAGAAGTGTTTTTTTTTAATTGGCATATGACAAACGTATAAAAGTAAGACTTCAATTAAAAACAAATCACTATTCATGTACTTATCAGTCTTATCACATTTTCCTCGGCAAAAGCCTAATTTGAAAATAAAAACATAGTTAAGTCAAGAATAAAAGAACGACAAGAAACAGAACTAAGCGGACATAGTTCTATTCCAATGTTGCCCCTCGGTTAACAATGCACAGACCATAGATTGTGCTTGTCTATTGTCTGTGATACCACTTCACCTGCCTTATCTAGATTGGCTACGAACTATCGTTAATTGTAAAGACCGCGGTCACGCTTTCTTGAAGTTGCGCTTGCGCGAATTTATACTAACACTGTATGATTTTGGCATTTATTTTATACAACTAGATATTACAAGGCCGCGAGAATTAAAATGTCCAATATTATGTTTCACTTGCTTGCTTCACTCTCAGATTTCTTATGGTGGCATTGCCCTCCACTATTTGTGAAACACGGCATTCTGACCGTGATATCACTTTACTTATATTTTGTATGCATTTTGCAATAAATAAGTCCTATGACGTATAGCTGTGCAATTCATCTTACGCTAAAAGAAAAGGACAGAGTTATGTAACTGCTATATCTCCATCCTTAAGATTCTGTTCCACGTAGATTGTATTGATATAATTTTGACATTAAGTTAGGTACCACATTCTAGAAATTATGGTATAAAAATGTATGTTGTCCCCTGATAAATATGAAATAATTTATTTATTTATTAAAAATATGGACTAAACTAATTTTCATAAGGTGTAATTGTATCCTATACATTTTCTTTGACTTAGGTAGTCTTTAACATTTGCTGATAAAACTTATCTAAACCCACAGATCTTAGATAGTTATATTGCCCAACTATCTGCTCTGATATTCATAAAATGTTTTACAAGACCGAGTACAAGATTGTAAAACCATCTTATGTTCGATTTGCACTGATTCACAACGTTAACTCTAATTGTGGTCATATAATAGTCATATTAATGGCTAGTAATCATGCTAATGAGCAGGCGTCAGACTCTAATTATGTTGGCGAAAGTGTTTATCTTTCGTTAACGTTAACGGGATAAGGTGTCGTGTCGTTGACACTAAACCCCTTATTCATAAACCCATTAGTTAAAGTACTATACGTCACTTTCTGTCACATTCAAATGTCGCAGTGAAAGATAAGGGCAAAGCATATTTTGAGCATACTTTCGCTACTGTCGAAGGACTCTTAGATCACCTACAAGCACAGTCAGGGTTCTAGAAAATTCACAAATCGACAAAAACACACACATTTTTACACACATTTAGTACAGTCGTGTTCATAAATATGTGTACACTTGAGTACCTTGTCTATTTAATGTCATGTTTAGGCTGCCATACATGAATTGTCACAACGGCTAAATTGACAAGGTACTAAAGTATATACATATTTCTGAACTCGACTGTACCGAAATTAAAACAATATGACATACCCTTTTTTACACTAATCAGTGCTTCTATTCTAGGCGTTTAAATCCATACCCGTATTCGTAACTTCTGTTATAGTTTTGCTTACTCGGCAAGTGAATAACAGCTATCAAAACATTGACAATCCGATAACAGGTCAAAAACAATATGGTTTTTTAGCGTGTTGAATAGAGGCCCTGAAAAATCTTTAGAAAAGTATTTTTCGGCCTAGTGTCGTTGAAACTAGAAATCATACAAAACTTTGCAACAGACAAGCTTGCGGTGAGCTTCATCAATGCTTAACGCTCAATTGGACATTGGTCTAGGGAAGCTAACAAACTGGAATTTAGCAAACACCAGGTCAAAAATAAAAAGGTTTATTGACAATGCCACCTCATTTTTTTCTGAGCAAATTTTCACATGAACCCACATTAATAGTGTGACCAAAAAGTCCAAAAACGAAACTAGTATTATATACCAAACAAAAAAACAAAAAAGCGGTGTTTACATAGCTCCCGCCCCCCTTAATTTACACGGGCTCTTTGTTTACAAACCCAAATATCGCCGTGTTAGTTTGGGCCGGCGGAAACCGGAGCAAGGTCCACTCGGAGCGAATATCGATCATTATAAATTTCTAGCGCTAACGGCGTCTGCGCACGCGACCTCGCCAAAGAGTATGCTTTCCTGCAAGTGCAAAAATGCATTTCATCTCATTCTGATTTTCGAGATTCACCTTTCTCTTGATGAATACAAGCTAAGACTAGTTTAGTACAAGCCTAGTAAAAGGATGCAAACTAGCTAGCAGATCAACAAGTGTAATGGTTCTCGCATAAGGTGCATGTAGCTGGAGCCAGTTAAGGTGCGGCCTGTTTGCACGAGCAGTATGCTCAAGCCTGATGCACCATGCCCGAGTCGCTGAACCCGCACACTCCTTCATGCCTTCGTTTACACGATGCATATAACCTGCACAAGTGTCTCGATATGCGTAAGCTACTTGCAACGTGTACAACCACCAAAAGTGATCGCTGCAAGAGGTGCAACCCAAGACCTAAGAAATAGAGGAACGTCGAAACCTCTTAATCTCCATCGCAGTAACTTTGTTTCTAGTCGTATCGTATCCAAACGCAGCTGCTAAAAGCTAAATCCACAGAGCAAAGTGCACGGCCGGATTAATGAATGGACATAATACCAAATACATAGTAAATAAAAAGGTTTGCGAGAATCGCAATGGGACAACCAACCTTTTAGATATTATGTATTGAGTTGCGCGGAATTACATTCAACTTTCCACTGCGTTGTATAGTGACATGTCGTAATGAGAATTCATACTATACAACGCAGTGGAAAGCGAACGCGCACGTGCACGTCACGCAAGCGGTGTGGCTGGGCCATTATCATGGTGAATTTCAGATATTTTAGTGAGTTTTTTTTAATTTTTAGAGAGAGTAGGAGAGTGATAGAGTGAAGTTAGTGACTGAAACTTGTGAGGATTTAGAAGGGTGTTGTTAATCAGTCATCAACTTGCGAGTCAGCCTTTTTTAACACCTGAAAGAGTACTTCATGGATAAACTCTATATCCTCTTAATCCTGAAACTAAGAAATAACAGCTAGTTTATTTTGTTTGTCTGTTTTATTATAAAGTTTATAAGAATCTAAAACGAAAAGAAGACTGCAAAGATCATAATAAGTATTCATAATAAGTAAGTATGTACTAGAACAAACTAAGCATTTTTTCTATATTTAGGAACTATTAGACCAATGGAACCCTGACCTACACTAGAACTGTTACACAGTGACGTTATGCTATGATCCAAGTCGTAAGAAGATTCAAACAAATTGTTTAATAATGTCACTGTGACACCGTTCTATCGTCGGGCAGGGGTCCAGTGGGCTTATAGGTAATACCTACATTGTGTGTATAGACATATGTAATGAAGTCGGTTATCATTTCACGCGAAACCCAGACGAAAACATTCGTTGATAAGACAACCTTCTCATGAATCATTGCGCAAATCTGCAATTTGCCTGATAACGTACCTATTTTATTGAAAGCGGCTTCGGATCAAAGTCTAGGTATTAATTCAGGCATGATATGAGTGGACACCTCTTTAATTAAGTTCTATTATTTACATACATTTGCTTCCTTCTAGAAGTATTTTGTATTGTATTGTATTGTATGTCTAAGAATTCTCTTTTTTTATGTCTCATTACCTACTTGTCTACATTAAACATGACTGTAAGACATGATGACAACTGTTTCCATAACATCAGAGCCTCTATTCTAGGCGAAATAAACCATATCGCTTTTGACCGGTTATGGTATTGTTTTTAACTTGACCGCCATTGCTGTCGTATAGTTTTTGCCGCCAAAAATAGAGGCCCTGTTCAGTTATAAAGTAAATGGTCTAGCAGTTGCTTGACTCTTTGAGATTACCACAAACTACCTAGAAACCTAATCATAATAATCCTGAAGTTTCTAGTTCACGTCTATTCTGTGCCACCATTACACTGCGCGTTCAGATTGCACCGTGCTCCGCGCGCCATCTATAGATCACTGCGCATGCTCGCTTTATCCACTCTACTTACAACACGACCTATTTCACAATACCGTGCAACCTTGCGTGGGTCTTAAAGCGGTTAATATAAGGTGGGTTTTAGATTGGTTGTAAGTAAAGGAATTTATTTTTTTTCATTCAAGGATGCGGTCGTAGTTGACTACCATTTGCCGTATTTCAGCGGCGTCCGCGCATAAATTGCCGCGCACTGATTAACGCTATCTCGTCGGAAGTTCACCGTTTTCGCGTCAATTTATTAATTCATTAGCTAAATGCCCGCTTTATCTTGCGCGGGAGTCGTTAGCTCGCTAATTGGATCAGATGATTGGTTTTTTTTGCGGAAATTTCATTATTAGTTTAAATGCTACAAAAACTATGTCAAATAAAAAATTAAGTATCTTAAACATAGAAAAATTAAAAATATACCTGAAATTATAAATAAACATGTACTTGTGCACTTCATTTCTTTGTTTTTAACACATTTTAATATCATCATGATCACGAGTATCACGACTTTGGCGAACCTTTGAAACGTTGAAAATAACACGAGGGAAATGAATGACTAATGAAATTGCATTCGTTATCTGATCGCGATAATTACCTCGTCTGTATTCAAGTGGACACTTCTACAAAAGGCGTTTCTATAGAAATGTAATGAAAGAAAATCCAAATTAATATTATACTTCAATTTACTACTTCTTATACATAACACAAAGTTTATTCTGTAAGTATTTCCCATTTTCCATTAAAAGATACGATTTCTTTTGTAAAGACACTACAACATAATATGTATCTGTAATAATTAGAGTGGAAATTAAGAGAATATTTATATTCATAAATAATCCAACTAAATTAATGGCTGCAACAGTATAAAAAATGAAAATTAATAAAAAAAAACGAAAATGCTATGACTATTATTGTCTTACTTTACAAATACCTAGGTTTTTTTTCGTATACATATCAAATCAATCAAACGATTAATTTTGCCTTAGAAAAGTAATTCACTTGCAATAAAGCGAATGGAATAAATGCTATCAGGACAGTTTTGGTATGGTAATGTTTTACTCAAGTTCACAGTACTAAATTCCACTAAAATTAAAAAGGAGAATTTAGCTATGAAACATTCAACAAATTTGGTTCACAAAGCAGTTTTTTATAATATTTAGGTTCTTGTATTTGATGTCCTTCAGTATATTTTCTTTCACCATTAAAATAGTTTTAGAATTGTTGTCAAAAAATGCACCCATGTTTTAGAACCAATGTTTTTCTAGCAACTTCAACATAGTTGGCTCAGAAATACACTCAATGACTGATTACAAAAATTTTGTCAATTAGAACAAGGAATTTAAAGTAAAAAAATTGTTCTGGATGTCCCAAAACTTAACGCAAATGAAAAGCGGCATGAAAACATCTCCTTTATGCTGGTTCAGGGGATATTTTTACTTTCCAACATGTTACAATTTAATAATAATGGATAAAGAACAAAACCTTGCGGTACAGTGTTCACCTTTAGCTCCCTTGAATAAAAATAGCTATTAATTTTTATTCCAAATTTCGATATCCAATTCTCAATATTCTTGCAATGCACTGAATTACACCATAATACCAAAATATCAGCACATCTATTTTCATATTCTAAAGAGTGAGAGTACATTTTATAAGTTTGTTTATATGTGGAAAGTAATCTCCAGAACTACAACGCTTATTTCTTTCTCTATTTGAAAAGTAAATTATTTTTAACAGTTTAACCAGTACGAGGTCGGGATACTAAAGCATAATTATTATCTCGTTTTTCATTAACAACTTTACTCTTTGTATTGAAAAAAATATTTACACCAAGGTAGCGTATTGTTTAAAAAGTTGGCGCAGTTAAACTAGATGTCTATATATTGTGCTACTATTCCTACTTTAAAAATAAAGATAGAGCGGCTTTTCTTCCAAGTCGGCTATAATTTATGTCAAATTTAGTAGGGTAGGGTGTTTCACATTTGTATGGAGAAAATAAATGTCTTGTTTTTTCAGACTTCGCTTACGCCCTAACTCTTTCTATTGTAAAAAATGAAAATATCGAGTTAGGTGAATGAACCATATTTGCACAAATTGATCACTTAGGAGGAGCAGATATTCAATGTTTTTTTTTCAAAAACAAACAACCCTGTCATCTTATGTCAAACACTAATGATATTCACCATCATCACCATTCTTCCGCCTGTTGCGGCTTTAGACAACTGCGTAATCTTGAAAATTAATTAAAAAAGTTGTCAAAGTGTGTAACCCCTAAATACCACAAATTTTATTCTATTTTTGAATACTGGTCTTTTTATTTATTTATTTATTGAGGATTTCCAACAGATAATACATCCGACTTATGCTTATATCTAGTTTAACATCTAAATCGATGATTATCCAATTATAGGAAACCACATCTTACGTCTTTAATAGCAACGTGTCAAAAATAACACACCCTACCCCACGTGCTCTAAGTTTGATCGATGTTATTAAATGCCATTTGATGCAATTTGACTAACACAGATAAAACGTTGCAATAAACGGCCCAAGCTACGATTCCTTACTTGCTCCAAATATTTTTTTGTACTTAAACAAAACGAATTAAAATACAAAATTAGTAATTGTTTTGCAAATATACCAACAATTGAATATTTGGACTCTTCATCCTAATCCGAAATGCCTAACAAGATAAAAAACCGGTAACCGGAGTCGGACTCGCGCAGCGATGGTTTCGTACGACCGCACAGTAGGTATTATTATGTTTCGATTTTGATTTGAATTCGATCTTGAATTGAATCAAGACGAGCCTTACTCACACTTAACAATTTTTTAGTATTTGTTGTTTTTCTTCAGATTTGACGCTTGTATGTTTTACCGTTTTAACGATAGGTAAAACAAAAATGAACTTATGTGGAATAAAAACGTTTCTTGTACGGGGCCCCCTTTATAATTTCACTTTCTTGATTTTTTTTATATTTGTTAGTAAATCCACCGTAATAACACATATTCTGAAAAAAAACAACCCGCTATACGCTAAAAGATACAGCTGTTTAAAGTTAGGACGGACGGACAGCGGAGTCATATAAATAGGGTCCCGTTGGGCTCCCTTCGGGCACTAAACCCTAAAAATAGGTACTCTCAGGCCATCGGAACCCTGATCCACAATAGAACTATGTCACAGCGACGTTATGATTCAAGTCGTAAGAAGTGTCAAACAAATTGTTTTATAATGTCACTGTGACACCGTTCTAGGGTGGGTCAGGGTTTCATTGGGCTGATAGTACTTTAGTTACACATTCGCTAATCTTGTTCTACGAATACCTACATTCTGAACTGAACGTTATAGCAGACATTCCATCAAAATATCTATATTTTCTAACAAATACCGCGTATCTTTTTTATTGGCCTCTGATCCTCACTACCGGACCCTAGTAAAATACCTGATCAGTGCAAATTGCACCTTACACGTGAAAAATACGGTGTATTATAACTCTAACTGGTTGTAACCGTAGAATGCGCCTGCGCGGGTGAAACTGCAACCGACACGCGCCGCCCATTAACCCCTGGCGCTAGTTAAAGAGACGTCTATACTCTACTATTCTATGCTCTACACCTATATAGAGCTGTTATTACTTAAACTCTATATAAAATAAACAATATTTGTATAATGATGAAACAGAAAATAAATATATATCAACAGACTAAACTCTCATATGCGTCAAACCAACAATATCTCCTAAAAAAATGGGTTGGCGCACTTGCCCCGTTGACGCACTTGCCCCACCTAAACTTATCTTACACAGTGACTCAGTCCCTAACTCTTCAAAGCTTAGGTACTAATAAAATTTAAATAGGGTACTAGGCAAAAATATCCATAGTAAAGGTATAAATACTTAGGTATATTGAAAACATCTAAGAGCCGTATAGAAATCGTTTATTAAACTCATCTTGACTGAGATGCCCATCACAAGATACGTAAAAGTAAAGGTAGACATAGAAAATTTACATTATTGACGCTGCTTGAGACGGGCATTACATTCGACATCAGTTTAATTACTCAGGTATAAATAATCGAGCAAATATTAAAATTACCAAGTATTGAACGTATAACTAGCTTTGTAGCCTGGGTTCTAACCAATTAGGCTAACCGTGTCGTCTATATATGTGTTTTTATAATTAAGGAGGTTGACTAGCAAGTATGCATGATGTACAGTGAAGGAAACTGATAGAAGTACCTTTTTCGCTCTTGTCACAAACTGAATAAGTTATAAAAAGGTACGTCTTTCAGTTTCCTTTACTGTACATGAAGTCATGAACGGTTTTTTTTTAATTATTATAAATCCACCCAGTTAACGTCTTAAACAGAATTGCTTGCAAGTAAAATACAAATACAAACACTAAATGGTCAAAAAAAACTACTCGGAAAAATCCGTTTCCTCACAATACAAACCGACAAGCTGTCACTTGTGCTTAGACCCCAAACAATTTAGAAACCAACCGTCTTCTAAACAAACTAATTCAGAGCAGAAACGCGATCGCGATATGGTATCTCCCATCTCGCTATTGTTGGTCTGCGCGGAGTGAGAACGGCTAATTGTGCGCGTGCCCTTTGTCTTCCGTAATTACTTTTATGCGTCTACTCAGCGATTTGCATGCGTTTGATAACATCGGAGGTGCGATACGGTTCACGGTGTTACAGATTTATGCTGTCGTTGTCTTGGAACCATAGAGCCGAAAAGTTCAACCACGTAGGTTTGGTAGAGATTCAATTCGAGGAATGTTTTCCGAGTATATTCGACATAATTAACTGACACTAATAATAAAATGAAAATTCAATCTCAACAAATCTACTAGGAGTTCCTACGGTCACCTTCCGTCTCAGTCATCCCCATACCATATTGCATTGTCATCGAAATTGCAGAAGTATGCAAATAAGGCAACCAAATACAAGTAGTTCAAAATCGACTTTCAAGATTTCATTACATTTTTTGCCAGTTAGTGAGGCTAATATAATCTTACTCTGTTAAGCTAATATCTGTTAACAAGGATATTGAAATCCCTCATGTTCTTTCCCTTTCTTAGTAAAACAAGATTTTAAAACTATCAACGTTTGCGTCTCATCCGAAACAAGAACCATAAGGTTAACTTTTGCGACTTTTGAAAATCGACTGAATGGAATTGACGTAAGCGGCCGGTGCGATTGATCGTCAGCTTACGTCAATCCTCATACATTCTGTCAGTTTTAGAAAATCGCTAAAGTGAACATTATGTATTCTGTGGCCCTAGAAGATGTGTGACGAGATCGTTATCTTTATCGATAATATATAGGATGGACGTAAGCTGCCAGATGGTCGTGTCAAGTGCTTATGTCAGTTCCATACACTTTGACAGTTTTCGAATATAATTTTCGATAGCGCTAAACATCTTGTCTGGGGCCTCAGATCCCTATTGTAAGGGCAAGAATTTGTGTGATGAGCCCACAAATATTTGGTCCTGATTCTAGGGCGTTTTAGTAATTATTTATGTTATTATCTAGTACTCATAGTACAAGCCTACAGCTTCGTTTTAGACTTAGTTATTTTTTGCTAGATTTTCCACGAACTTACTCAATTTTTGTATGTTAACATATAGATAGAAAACGATCGGCTTACTTAAACACCATCGAATATAGACTCTGTACCTAAAATTCATGATTCTAGCCTAAAAACAAACTATAATACAGAGTGGTTGCTAACTACTTGACCTGATAACCCTTAGCTACTTAACGCTACGCGGCTATCTGCTAGTCTGAAGCATAGCTAGCCCTTTAGTCTTGACGATATTGAAAGCTTTAGAAAGGTTTTCTATATTATCAAGGTAATAAAGATCAAAGTTGTTTGTTCGGGTAACCGTTATATAAACAGCCGGTAAAGGAAGTAGACAACCATACAAAAAATAAAGATTAAATACTAGAAAAAAAAATCAGAAAGAGACTTTAATGTAATGTAAAAGTCGAAGATGGAACTACTTTAACCAGAAGGTATTATGTCAGAAAACGGGCAAAAGCACCCTGTTAGGCTGCGGCTCCATTGAGGCCGAGATGAGCGGAGTGGAGCGGAGCTGTGCCAGTATTAACCAATAGAATATAAACTAACGTGCACTAAGTGCGCTCGACATGACCGCATGCGCCTTCTATTGGTTAATATTGGCACAGCTTCGCTCCGCTCCGCTCGTCTTCGCCTCAGTGGAGCCGCAGCCTAATACAAACCCCGGTGGGAATTCCACATCTTATAGACCTTGTAGTATTTCCAATTCACAAATTGACATTACATGGTTACGTCGATGTGTGAAAACCGGCCATGTGAGGTACAGCCCGCTGACACTGATAAGTAGATGGGCGGTGTCCCCATGTTTCACCGACACTCATTTCTTAGAAAATATCTCTTCGCAGAATTTTCGTTTCATAGAAAGCTGTTTTCTTCTGAACCCGTGTTGATATCAGATTATCATGTGATGGTTAACCTACGCGAATCATATTTAAGATAACCTGAAATCGACACGGGTTATATGAAACATTTTTTTTCCGAAGTGATAGGTACGTTCTATGAAATGGGTGTCGGTGAAACTAGGACGGACAGACGGACAGACAGACGGAAAGATATGTAGACAGCGGAGGCGTAGGAATAGGGTATCGATTACCCTATGGGTACGGTACCCTGCAGTAGATAAGGACGTCGTGGATTGAAAACACAATAATGACAATTGAAAAAAGAATACCGTAAAACTACACAACTATGGTCCTGGCCTACAACAATAGTCCAATTTTACTTATCACATTATTCTAAAAATATGATAACTTTACCTATAGCTAGAGTTTAGATCAATCCATTTTAGGCCAAACGGTATATATACCCAGCAATAACAGCAGTAAAATGTAATGAGGAAAACTGGACTATTGTTGCAGGCTAGGACCATAGTTGTGTAGTTTTACGGTAGTATTTAGGTATTGTATAGTATATATTTTTCTTACCTTTCAACTCACTCTGGCTCCTCAGCTGCTCGATGATATTCGTCAGCCGGTTCTCTCTCTGGCTGACGGCTTTGACTTCACCATCGTCAGCTTCCACTTTCACTGCACATTTCTCATCACCAACACTTTCATCACGGCACTTGGTACTATTGTTGTAGTAATCGTTCGCATCCATTTTGTTGTCTTGGTTGTTATTGGTTTTTAAGACTCCTTCAGACATTTTTTAGTTTTTGTTGTTAGTGATGAAACTCACGGTCGCGTATGTACTCGGACCTTTATTTAATGTATAACATTTGGTATTAAAAGTAAACTATAAGGCTCCCGCGACTTTTTACACATAGAACCATAGGTGGGACGCCATATTATGAAGTACAGCAAGTATAAGTACAGCAACAGACTTTTTGTATTTTCGTATATTAGAAAAAACGAATAAATCTTACTATGTCTTGTAGGTGTTATTTTGTTAGGTATGTAAGAAAATTTTATTGAGCTTAACGCTTGTCAGGTTTAAAATACACTTGAAATTATTCCAAAGGCCGTAACAAAGTATCCAAAGACATTTGCTTTTGAATCTCTTTGTTTTCTTAACGTCGATATGGAAATCACTATTCTTAGTTTTAAATACGGCAAATAAATACTGTCCGTAATAATTTGGCCACCCATTGCAGGTATTGCTCTACGCACTAGCTCACACAAGCACTGCGCATTGGGTCGGATTTGAAAAAAGCGGGTCCAATTAAACAAGGAAGTTCGAGTCCGAAATATCGCATCTAACTAGTCCGCAACCAGTCATTCAAATTTTCAAATAAGCGGCCTCTTAGGATACGGTACACAATTTTGGATGCGAATTTGGATCAGACGCAGTGAGAAAGAATTCGGAGTACTTTAAAAACCTTACTGCCTCTAGGTACTTACAAAACAGCCTAAAACCTACACGATTTTCTAAGTTCTTACATTTTATAATTTTTTGTTGGTGAATAAAAGTTTCTGCAAATATTTACTTCAACTCATATAATAAAAGTCTTACAGATTAAAGGCGACTGATTGCAGATATACAGAAAAAAAAACTTTACTTATTTACACACTACTCTATGTATTAGTAAATTAGTAAGTCATAAAGTAACGGGACAATTAAATACAAATATTTACTGAATTATTATAGATAAATATAGAGCAATTATTTATGTTACTTAGGCCACACAATAGAAGTTCAATGTTTTTTGTACGTATATCTATTAACCGATTTTATTGATAAGATTAGAAGGGATTGTCACGACCTTAATGCATTAAGCAAACAGCACGCATTTCATGCGAATAATGACGTTTATTCGATTCAAATCTTAAAGCATAAACCATTTGCTGCAGCCACACCTTCTTAATTAAGTTAAGCCTGAAAGACTAAGACTGCATGTCCGCTAAACATGTAGGGACGTATGAAAGACCATTAATTATTTTTTTCCCAACAAGAACATTTTCATAATTTAACTATGTGACACGAGCAACGATACCGCTGCTTTTTCCTATGTAGATTTAAACTCAAAAGGAGATAGCAGAAAGGTCTGGGCCTCGCCGAACGTCGAACAACGTGGTCAACTCTCATCCCGTACATTTTTAACGATAGAAAAGAAAAACGTTTGTAGCGATTGCATCGAGAGGATTACCGCTCTGGACAGGGACTAATTGAGAGAGAGAAGGCCTTTGCCCACAAGCCAGCTGGTAAAAAGGCGATCATTGCAATTTCCAGTAGACAGTAAGCCTTAATTACGTCACGTCAGCGCAACACGTTGTTTAGACACCCCTCATAAATCCTGCGCAAGTGTTGTGCCAACTGATAACGTATTACTCACGAGTGATAGATATTCTGCCTTCCTAAGTAAAAAAGACACATCTTCGACTTCAATCTCTTAGCAAAATCAACCGTCTACGACTATACATAAGGTTGTAACACAGCAGAAGTTTAAGAATAGATACGGTCGTTTTTAAGCAGTAGTTTTTCAGACAATTACGATTCTACTGATCGATGGACGACAAACATACAAAACAATGGTTTGCTTTTATAGGAATGGGTCCAAGGCGCTTCATCATTGTGCTAAGGTCGGTATTAAGATGTATCTCCCATTGAAATTAAAGTAAATCTGCGACGTGACGGGAAATGGATGAACGGTAGGCAAAATTGATGATTGTTTGGAGTGGTACAATAATCGAGCTGAATGCATCGACAAAGTATATCTGAATTGCTTTCATAAAAGACCGTGCGTTAAATGGGCCCAGAAACAACAGAGCTAAATGATATGGCATGAAAAAAATCTTAGTGTGAACTTTATTATGGGCACCGAAGTAAATTTCGTTGCAGAAACAAATTTTAACTGTAAATAAAACAAGGAAGCACCTGACAAAATACACCTTATTACCCGGTGTAAACCCATTTTCCAATACTTACAACTAAAATTTTCTGCAATAGAATTGAGGTTGGTGCCCATCCCATTATATTCAGCTCTGTCGTTTTTGGGCTCAAACTCCATACAAGGTTGCCCAAATGCCCACGTTGCGTAACGAACGAATTAAATAAGGTGCAAAATACACTTTAACAAGTAAGTCAGTAAGGTACATTTCGCTACATGTTGAATTTGTTAGTTATGACATTGACGCCATGGTCCTTTGCGTAAATTTGGGCAAATACGTAGGTACATTACAGACGCAACTGACATTCGATCTTACGCAGTTATCGTGACATGTGTGCGTCAATTTAGTTCTGAATCATTCCTGTGTTGGCCGTGATTTACCGATAATACGTAAGTATACAAATAACATGGGTAAATTGTAATGAAAAACTACCAAATGAATTTCTGATTGACTTACAGACACTGTAGGCTCTACAGTAAACTGTACAGCAACTACTAAATCTACAAACTTGAAATTCAAAATGATTTTCATTAATAGTGCAGAGGTGTATTGATAAATATCTACGTGAATGAAGTCGCGGGATACACTAGTTATACTATTTACAGTTTTTAATGTAAATACTTGTATGACCTTTGCACTTATTACAAATATCAGACGTTAAAAGTATCAAACGATAACACTATTTAAAATAATTAAAATGAAGCGTATACATTTTAATTGTAACGAATGCCACATTCAATAAAATCAAATAAACATAACGTAAACATGACGCAATCACTCAACAACTCAAAACCCTGACCAAACCACAAAGCACTTCAAAAAAAGAACACTAAACCACTTTGAAATTAAAAATGATAGGTAAAAAGGTTAGAAAGAACAGGTACTCCGCGACGACTCAGTTGTTATCACAGCAGGCGACTGATAACTGGTGTCAGGTCAAACGTACAAATGGGGCGGCACCTGGGTACGGGCTGATAACGGCGATAAGGGGCTCTTAACCTTCTGCGGCACTTGAGCGGGAACGATGTCATCGGCTGAACTGTGGGCTCGCGACGATAATGCTAATACTGTCACGGCGATTACTTGTATTCAATTGTTTTTTGCTCTATATAAGGATGTTTTTTCCTAATAAACTAACCTCGTATGAGGTTAATATGTAGTTTTCATATGTGTGTAGTGATGAACTAACTTTGATCCTGTCATAGCTAAGACCTGAGGGCTTATTGTCTAACGCACTCGAAGGCTTGTCTGCATACAAAATGAAAACAATTGCTCCACTTTGAAGCCGGTTGCGATTGCGAGTGCGTTAGACATTAAGCCCTCTGGGCTTGTAATATGGGTACAGTCAACAGCAGAAGTAGGTGGACAGTCAAAGAGGTCAAAATTATCCACAGACGCTTTTATTTTCTTGATAACAGAATAAAGTATAGATAAATTTCAGCTCATCAATTGTCACTAGACTAGACTAGACATTGATTACAAATACTTTCAACAACATGTAAACTTAGGAATAAAATTAACACTCGCGCTTATCAAACTAATATTTGCCTTTACCGGAAATCGAATCCGGGACCGTCACTACCAACTAGGCAAAACGTGTCGTCAACATATACAACGTGTAATAAAAATAACGCAAAACCTGAAAACTACTAACTCTGTAGGTCATACTGAATCGAAAAAATTATGAAATCGCGAAAACGGATATTGATCCCATAATAAAAGTTGATCAGTATGACCTACAGACTTAGGCCCGGTTTTATAAAGGTCCGTTAGTAAATATGTCAGATCAAATTTTAGTAACTTCATACAAGTTTTGACATTCCTGACCGAAATTTGATCTAACGGATCTTTATAAAACCCAGCCTTAGTAGTTTAAGGTTTTGACGAATAAGGACAATATCTTTAACTGGAGTTTTAACATTGGTAATGGCTATAAGTGATCCTAACGTACTAGATTAGCATTATCCCAAGTTAGTGGGCAGTATCTGAAATAATATCAAGTAAGGTACTGTCCCCCTCCGATTTTATGACTATTCTCGTAATGTATTCTTTTCTTATGTAATTAAAACGTTCCTTACCTGATGAATACAATCATTTTAAGATTTTAAAAAACTATTCTTGGTAACCGTATTGCGCATATCGATTTCAAGTTTATCTAGCGAACAAAGCGAGGTCTAAGTGTCTACTTTGACGACATTCGTATGTTTGTATATTGCATTTTGCTTGTAGGTGTTAATGTTGTTGACGTTATGGTAGCTCTTATTTACTTGGCAATAAGATCTTATATAATCACGATAAGCAATCGGTCCAAAATAAAGTGGAATAGAGGCACTTGTCGGTTCTAGTCGTTGGACTATTAAGAAATGGATATAGAAATAACATTATTAACAATTTCAGTTTCATTATATTTACAGTGATAACCACACTTGGCTTGGCCCGTATAATACCTAGATATTATACCAAATGATAGTTAAAAATAACATTAAATTTACTCTACGTCATCTCTACCTCTACGTTACTTGGTGTTTACTTGGCTTAAAAGTCCTTGGATCTCAAAATCTGATTCGTAAATGACCACTTCGTTTACATTACTAGGTAAGTTAGGTTCGTAAGATAACTTGAAATGCTCGAAGCGGAAAATTTCTTAGCATGGGTGCCCCGCCATGCGGGGCTCTGTCAACTTTGCTAAGTCAGACATAAAATGAAAGTCATTGTGCGACTCAGTCATTTTGAGATGACGGCTATGTTTGTTTCCCACTTATAAATACTAAAAAACTCCTCCCAAGTTCAGCACTAAATTGAGCTCAGGTTATGAAAACACGTATTATTGTAACAAACAGTTCGCCGTGTCAGACATGCGACCGGTCACGGCGCGACTCCTGATAACGATAACACGGCGATAGCGAGGACGCCGCGACAAAGGGAAAACGCGTGGAAACACGACGCGGGCACCATTCACTCAAATGTGATAAACTGTATGTTTCATATTAGAGGATTGATGTGGGTGTTCGGTCACCCTATCACCAGGAGTTCAGAACCTGT
This sequence comes from Acleris cristana, assembly GCA_948252455.1. Lineage (NCBI taxonomy): Eukaryota > Metazoa > Arthropoda > Insecta > Lepidoptera > Tortricidae > Acleris > Acleris cristana. The sequence continues at coordinate 12,724,276 of OX411782.1, read as the reverse complement.
AAGGATCTGAGGGGCTAGACAAGATGCATTACGCTAACCAGCGTTTCTATTCGTTACGTTTTTAAACCAATCGTATCACTTGTAGATGACGTGATACGAAAAGTCACGTGATCTACCAGTGACGTGATTGGTTTAAAAACGAAGCGATTAGCCCCTCTGCTCCGAACTGGCTGGCCTTACGGTCAGATGGAAGTTAATTGAAATAAGATAAAAGGAAACTGACGAGCTTGATGGAAAATGATTACCGCCCCATGGACACCAGGATCGGGACCGCAGATGCTTTGCAGGTTTTTGAGAATAAGTATGCTATTTTTTGTAATTCTCTTATTCAGCAAAGCCGATGACGATTAGGTATAGCCCGGCCAGTTGGTGTAAAACGTAGTTGGGAAATTGGCACACAAATTTGTCGGATTACTTATACCTAACATAATTTGCCTCGTGCGGGCTAGGAGATGGAGGCCAGAGTCTACCTATTTGTTAATCAATGATCCTTATCAACTGGTGGCATTTCACGTGGTTGTAATTTGTCAAATATTGTCATAGCATCTATTTCATTCGGTATGTGAAATGATGGAGATTTAAGACCAATAATTGCCACATATTGCTAAACGGAGCGCCGCCGCCATTACAATACAAATAATCTTTATTGAACACCATAAAAACAAAACACGGAACAGTGCAATCAAATAGCGCGTATACAACAGGTGGTATCATATATACTAGCACTATAAGTTCGTTTTCACCCGTGATGTTTATTTACTTTTTTGTAAAATAATGTAATGTAATGTAAAATTTAAGAGCATTTTACTATTGCCAATAATATAGGAGAACGATAGAGATAACATTTCATCTGACTGACAGAATTCAGTGATGTCATTTGACTCCCGTCATAACTGGCATAGCTGAAGCTACTCAAACGACAAAGTCGGCAGTTGGCGGGCACCTGCTGAGCTAATTCCGGCGCGAGGTCGTGACCCAGCGCCCTGCGCCCGCACACCCGCTAGGACGCAAGGGTATTGAGGAGTTACCGCCGCACTCAAACACATTTTAAAGACAACCAACTAGTAAAAACCAAAAAAGTACTGTTGATCTGATCGCTGCCAAACTTCGAAGGATCACACGCCGGGCTAGTCTGAGTCTGCCTGAAAAATCTTAAAATCAATCCTGCCCTTTTGGAGTCCTTAAAAAATATATACACGCATACACACATCGATTTTTATAGATGTCCTATCCTATCCTGTATAGATACAGGGTGTCCCAAAGTCAACCTCGACCCTCCTTGGGCTGATAGCTAGAGCAGCTAAGAACCTATCGATATAACCCTGAATCGTAATTATCCTAATAATGTAAGATACCACTGAAAAATTTCTGGAATAAAACATGAAATTAGGAATTTTTCGCGACAAGGACATAAGGTAAAAATACAAAAATTGAGATTAAAATGATCGATATCTCCAAAACTAGTAAAAATTGCTGAACATACATAGGGGTTAAATCGATAGCTTTTAGCTCCTCTATCAGCCCTAAGCGGGTTGTCGTTAGTTTTTGGGACACCCTGTATAGATAGAATAACTCTTATCTTTTCCCAACCTGTGTGTGAAAAATCGTTACAAAGGACCAACTTAATCGTCTTTCACTGAGTCTGAATCTCGATGTCCCGTAAGATCACCTGGTAGGAGCCCCCACGTAGAAAACTTATAGGTAGGGGATCCTACCAGGTGATCTTACTGGACATCGCGGTCTGAATGCGGCCGTTATGTGACGAACAAGACAAGGCCCTATTCACACACAACACACCAACTAACCAAATGTAAAAACTACTATACAAGTAGATATGTTTTTAACATTTGAGTGTATTACTATTATTTGCCTGTTCGGTTTCCAATGAACAGAAAATAGGTAAATGAACTAAGATAACTTTATCGAATCTTAGTGCATCGGTTGTATCATTTCATTGAATTTGGTTTCATCGAACGCCATTTTCTGCTGAAACCATGTTTTCAGGATATCTTAATCTTATCTTATCACAAGTTGAACTAAGACCCCTTTTATTACATCGGGTGCAAAAAAATTGCGCGACACATGTCACGTGCGTGTGTAAATTGAATGTCAGTTGCAACGTAACCCATTATTTCATCGAATTTCATTTCATCGAACGCTACTTCCTGCTGAAACCATGATGTTTTCTGGATATCTTAAACATTAATTTGGTAGTTTAGGTTATGGTAGACTTGTGACTACCAAAAAAAAAACTCATGCGGCGAGAAATGCCTTTCGATAAAATGAAAATTCTACATTCTTTGAAAGGCGTTTCGATAAAATGATAGGTACCCAACATAGAAACCCCAAAGACACAGTATAAAATGTATGCCGAGCTAAATTATTATCTCATCGCGGCCCTAAAATGAACATCCAAATAAAGTACCACCCACATGTCATTGTTGTAAGTACTTAAAATAACTATTTCATATGACAACCCGCCGCGTATTACGTGCGCTGAAGTGTTTTGGCGTGGTTCCATGTCTAGTGTATTTCAGGAGTCGACTCCTTGAGGTCGTGACCCGGCCACCTTCGGCCCGCCCCGCGTGCGCGGGAGTCGATCGATGGCGCAGTTGCAAAATGAACTCTAGGCGATATGGAACAGTGGCCAGTTTCATTTGTATTTGTTTTAGTGAAACAATGTTCGATTATATATTGGAGGATTGGTTGAGTAAAATAGGACGGTAAAATGTCGGGGATTTGTTTCATTTAATACTAAATTAAAATATGACGAGCATTGACTTCCTCGAGAAAATTAGTCAAAATCACTAATATGCTAGGCTATCGATCCAAATACATGTATCTTATTATCAGTGGCATAGGGGCGTATTCACCGTGCCCGTGACTTACCCGAAGTATTTTAACCATTGATTCTAGACCCTATTTGGAGTATATAATTTCAAATAATTTGGTATAACATGTAGTGCAATATCGCATAATTTCCGAGATTTTTATTATTTAAAAAACAATTCCATAGTTAATTTAATTTGAACTCTGTCACCTTAACTTATTTACTAAGAAATCGATTAAATTAATTTATGTTGTACGTTGATGATATTGATACTTAGGTACAACATGAATCTTTCTTAGTAAATAATGCTTTAGGTTAAGGTGACAGAGTTCAAATTAAATTAACTATGGAATTGTTTTTTAAATAATAAAAATCTCGGAAATTTTGCGTTATTGGACTACATGTTATACTACATTATATACTCCAAATAGGGTCTAGAATCGATGGTTAAAATCCTTCGGGTACGTCCCGGGCACGGTGTATACATTATAGACAACTCGGAAACGTGTAAAATTTATGACTTCGACTGAACATGGATGTTCTACTTAAAGCATATTATTGTCATTATATCTCACAATAATTTCATTCATGCGAAAGTGTGTTTGATTTTTTGTCACATCTTTATCAGTTTCATGCATCAACCAGAGGGCTTATTGTCTAACGCACTCGCAATCACGATCGTTTTCATTTTGAAAATCGAAGGCTTGTCTGCATACAAAATGAAAACAATTGCTCCACTTTGAAGCCAGTTGCGATTGCGAGTGTGTTAGACAATAAGCCCGCAGATCGATATGAAATTAAGAACATAAATATTTTACAGTCCAAACATGGTGGATACTTTTTGTCTGAACCGAAAATTCTCAATGGATTAGTGGTAAGCAACATGTGTGAGGGTGAAGTCGCAGGAGAAAGCTAGTCGTCCATAAATAAAACAAAGGACGATGAAAAAAACTATACACCGAACACAAGTGCAAACTCTGCTGCTTCAAAGCAGGTTATAAGATAGTGGTAGCGAACTGCGTCGCTATTGTCTAACGCACTCGCAATCGCAATCGGTTTCAAAGTGGAAAAATTGGCTTCATTTAGTATTTTCAAAATGAAAACGTTTGCCATTGCGAGTGCGTTAGGCAATAGCCCCTCAGACCAGACCCTACACAAGGCCCTACCATAACAAAGCATAACTTCAGTAATCCAATTGTTAGAGCCAGTGACGGAATAACCACATAACTACGTTGGATAACACCGACGTTACCTCAAAGAAACAATTACTATTGTTGCCTTAAGATTGTAGCGTTACTAATTCGAACTGGTCAAAGCAAATTGACTTTGACAGTTGCAAAATAAACATTATCACAACTCAAAAGCAAAATTTAAGATTACCAGACAACTTGGCCATTACCGGATAGCAGGCGATCGTCGGTGACCGTGCAAAAAGTGCGTATCTAACAAATTTTATAAGAAACAAAATGCACCTTACTGACTTCTTAAGTAAAGTGCATTTTGCTCCTTTTTCAATTTGTTAGTAACGCGATATAGCACTATCACTGACGCTATGTAAATTTGTATGAATACGTTCCACTCCAGCTCCTGAAATATCAGACCGGGTTTCATATGATACTTAAAAAAAGTGCAAGTGATATGCATAGGTACCTAATATTGAAATATAAGGGTGAGCCCTAGTCTTTCTAGTCGACAGACGGATTAACTTTCTAGCATTTAAATTATTATTTTAAACGTAGTAGCGTGTTTCAGTACCTATAGAGGTTTTTCCACTCAGTAAAACCTTATTACTCTTGACATGTTATTGTGTCGTTTTTAACTCGACCGGCTCGGTCAAGTCAATAAGATCTATCATAACGTTGGCAATACCATAACATAACACAATCGATTAGCTTTTACCTAGTAAAATCAGGGCTCAGATTTATTGCAATGCCACGTCACGAGTCCCTGTTTTAAATAAATAAATAAAATATCAGGAGACAACGTCACATCAATTGACCTAGCCCCAAACTAAGCTCTAGGCTTGTACTATGGGTACTAGACAACGATATAAATACTTATCGTCATCATTCATCATTCAATACATAGAAAACATACATGACTCAGGAACAAATATTCGCGCTCATCACACAAATATCTTCCCTTACAGGGATTTGAACCCAGGACCGCCCGCTAGCTTCGTAGGCAGGGCCACTACCAACTAAGCCAGAGTGCGTCGTCAAACCCCAAGTTCAGGTTTAAATTCCTGTTTTCCCGCTCTCTCTTGTTGATTTTTGGCGTATCTTGTTTGGTTTTACTGTGGCTTAGGTAACTTAAGAACAATAGGCCCAGCCGTAATACCCCAGATTACGTCTAAGCTAGACCATAGTGGCCAACTCGTTCCTACGAAACAGTCGTACGCCATTGACTTTTTTACTATTATTTAATTAAATTTAAGTAATTTATTTAACAACAAAACATGCAGACAGTTTTGGTACGTATTAAACATCATAATTTTCTGGGATTTAGTTATAACAGAGGTTTTCTTAATACTACTAGTCTCAACTCGAATACCACTTGAGATTTAGGATGTACCAATTAAAAAATACTTCATTTTTAGATTTTGCACTATTACCATGCCTTTTTTCTATTCCTAGTAAATGTCACGTAAAGTTCGGATATGTTAATGTATTTTGTTCAAAAATACCATATTTAAAAATACGCTTCCTCGATTTTATTTTTATACAATTGTCAAAGACGAATGGTATTACGAAATATTTTATTTAGCATAATTTTTGTGTAGCAAAATGACATACTCAATTATTAAAAATGGTAAATAGCAGCCAGCGTGTGAGCGAAGCGAGTAAGGAATATGGGACGGAACAGAAGCGAAGTGGCTTCCAGGCTTAGGCGGGAGAGAAGCTAAGCTTCCTAAGAATAGTGAAGAGAAAATCTTTACCATACTTACAAGATAAATTGAGTAATGATAATGAAAAGTTATTTTGTTTTTTGATTTAATTTATAGGTAAATTTATTACTTACAGATACTCTTCACTGCAATGCCTTGCCTCAGCAGACAACAATTCTTTAACCAGCCACAAAACGCAGTAAATTTTCCGTCTTATAATTTCCAACCATTTGGTGCACAGTTCCAACCACCGAGCAGTAATCCCCAACCTAACTATTATCCCGAGATGGGACAGTTCCAACCTCCAAATGGTTTTCAGCAGCCCTCAGACAGTTATCAGCAGCCTCAAAATCCTATAGACGGTTATCAGCAGGCTCAAGTTGGTTTTCAGCAAACTCAAAACGTATACCAGCAACCTAACCACTATCAACACGAATATCAAGGACAGTACCAGCCTCCGAGCGACTACCACCAAAATGACGACTACTCCGACGGACAATACGAAATGAGCCAAAGTAGGCGTCGAGGCGAATACATGGAATCCTGCGAATGCGAATGTATGCGATGTGACGATCCGAAACCTTGCTGCGAACAAATATGTTACGAATGCCAACCAACCAAACCGGTTCCCGAAAATCAGTCAAATTTAGTCTTCGTGCCGTATCCCTACCCGATAGTCCTGCCAGCACAACGTCAACCACCAATGGCAACTATACCTACAACCACGAGCACAACTACAACTACAACAACTAGCACGACTACACCTACAACAACGAGCACAACTACACCTACAACGACTACACCTACTACGACTACAACAACCGAAGCTACAAAAGAACGCCTTAAAGCAGCCGAGCGCTTTTCGAACGAAATGATCACAACCACCACCACTCCGACAGCCACCACTACCCCTCCCACCACTACCTCGATACCTTCACCCAGGAAAATTCCAAAAGACACAGAATCTTTGCTAGCTGAAGATGATTTTCCCTGGACAAATTGGCAAGACGAACAATCAGTTGAATTACTTGCATCGACGTGCGAGCCTGAAGATACAAAACCTGAAGTTACTGAGAACTTTTTTGAATTGCTTCGCAAGAATCAAAATAAAAATAAGTTGAGATCGTCCAAACTTAGGAGCATGGGCATGAGGCCGATAAAGTCAGACTGGTCTCCTAGATATGGAATAGTACCGATTTCGGAAGACCTATTGGTGAGTTTGATTGCTGGGTCGAGGGAGGTAAAACATTTCAACTCCGTATAGAATTATTTTTAAATGGAGAATATGGATCTCGACTACGTACAGAATACAACTTGTCTAGTCCTGTATGTAGAAAGTAATAGTTTTTGAGCACATGCGCCACTGCTTTTTGTATCTTTGTAATTTAATAAATTAATAAAAGAAAGTTTTTAAGTTAAAAGTTATTAATTTGTTGGTCATAACTTATGTGAAGACTGAATAAAAAAAAAACTTAACAATAATATCATTTCGTGTATCAAATTCCCATTAAATACTCAAAATAATCTATTAACTCGTATTAAAACTAGCTTCTGCCTGCGATTTGCGAAAAAAACATGCAAAATACAATAAAGAAGAAAAGTAGGTATGTCCCGTTTGGTTGCTGGGTTAGAATAGTGCCACAAACATCTTAGCCTGATTGTGTAAAATGTGGTTACAGAACTATCAACAAGTTTTAGAGGTGTTGGTTATTCTGTAGTTCTGCCTACCCCACTCTGGGAATGAAGGCGTGGGTTTATGTATGTATGTACGTACGTACTATGTTTATGAAATATCGAATCCAATTAAGTCCAGAAATTGTTTTCTGATATACCTATTATTTTATCGAAACACATTTTAACGAACGTAACATACGCAAAATTTTCATTTCATCGATAGGCATTTCTCGCCGCATGAGTATTTTTTTTTCTTTGTAGTTACAAGTGTAACCTAACCTACGTAATTAATGTTTAAGATATCCTGAAAACATCATGGTTTTAGCAGAATATAGCGGTCGATGAAATTTAATTCGATGAACTGATACAATCGATGAAGTGAAATTCGATAAAATGACCCACAGCTTGGCAACGTCAATTTGAATGGCGGGGCGTGCGATTGTGGATTGAGAACATTATATCGCAAATCAAATAATGTCATTGCGCCCCTACATTTTCACACCAAAGAAATAAACTAATTATGAGTAGTATGTATATGTGATAAACTGAAGCAGACTCATAAACGAGTTTACGGTGAACGTTTTTTTGAAGTTGGTAGTCACATTTACGATACTTTATTATTTTCATCGTTTGTTTATTATTCAAACACCAAGGCAGAGCCGAGTCTTCTGTTGTTTTTCGTTAAGCTCAAAAGGTAAATACTGATTACGACCCTCATAATATGTATATTATGTAAACTCAATACAAATTGCAAAGATAAAAAATGAAAAATTTGATTATTGACAGATAAGAAGTGATAAACATATACCTACAATCAATGAGACTTACTTCAAATTTTCCTAAAGCGGTTTATTTACGCATTCTCTACCAAAAACTCCACATCAAGTACAATTTATACGAAAATTAGTAAACATAGCACTGAATTTGTTATTAGAACCGACGATTTACCGTACCGTATAAGACGTTCACTTTATTTCTACGAAATCTCACTGTAAACATCACTAAACACTTAACTAGAAACGCAAAGCCGTAGATCATTTAATTATCGATTTATAGTAAATTATGCGACACGTTCGGCGTGTGTGACCTTTCAGAAGGCGGGCGGACTGCGCGCGAGTCGCGCGGGGTCACAAACGATGTATTTTTAGAGTTGAAAGTTCAAAATACGACGGTTATTCACGCATGCGACTGCGCAGCGTTTCCGCTGATGGAGATCTTTATTGATTCTGATTGTTGGATAAGGATGGTACTAAGTAAAATCAGGAAACTAAGGAAGGTTAATGGGAATAAAAAAACCAATCAAAATTAATTAATGAAATTATTAATTGTCAATATGTGTCTATCACAGCCGTTTATAGTTTGTCGACTAGAGCTTTACCATTACCTACCATTTATATCTAGACGTTTGGGGTCGCATTAATAACGTCTCAAGTCAAGATACGTCAAAGTAAATGTCAGTTTATAAAAAGCTGCCTGACGCGTCTTGAGATAGTTGACTCAAGATTAGTTAATTAATGGGCCGTAATATCTTAAGCAACTGGCGTTAACTGTTATAGCAAGCCGTATCAAGTTGGTCTGTTTCAGGCTCCTATTTCTCAAAGCTGACGGGTGTAGGTCACCGGTACACATCCACTAAATACGCGACGCGACGTAACTACTAAAGAACTTTTTAAACTGGACTTTTTATTAAACACATCTCTTTGCTAATCGGGTCCTTTCATAAAAGTCGTACAGTCACCAGCAATAATATATTATCCAACATCGGCCGCAAAAATATCTAACACGCTCTTATACCTCTAGTAATAAATACGTGTCAGATATTTTTGCGCCCAATGTTGGATAATATATTATTGCTGGTGACTGTACCTACAGCAAATTGTCATCTGACCGTGACCAGCTTGTAAAATAACTGATGTAGACGAAGATGATCTGTAGATCCACAGAGCCACCACAGAAGCCTAGTTCAGTCCTTCTCAAAGAAGTGTGATGGAACTAGTAATGGACAAGGCACCAATAATGGACACTTGATTCTTATTTTACAGAAGATAAGGGTTATTCATTATTTTTGCTACAATGAAATTTTAATTAACAGTGAATTGTCCATTACTGGTGCCTGTCAGCTAATAGTGTCCATCATTGGTGCCGTCACCCTAGGCGATAACCCCCCTTGTGGCCGCTGGAGGTCTACAGGGGGGCGATAAAGGTCACAGAGACAGGATAAGACTGATATAGCGATTGTGATTTTAAGACGTGGTAAAGTTATGCAATTGGAGGCGGCGCTAGAAAATAATTGATTCTCAAAGTGAGCGGTAAACAAAATAAGTTTGAGAACCTGAGGCCCTTGCCAAGATTCACTACACTAATTAGCTTCGTAGGCAGGGACTCTACCGACTAGAGTACTTATTCTAGCGTTTCTATTCGTTTCGTTTTAAAACCAATCGCGTCACTGGTAGATGACGTAACTTTCCGTATCACGTCATCAACCAGTGACGCGATTGGTTTTAAAACGAAACGAATAGAAACGCTAGTTAGAGTAATGCATCTTGGCCAGGGCCTCTGTAGTCTAGTCGGTAGAGTCCCTGCCTACGAAGCTAGCGGTCCTGCACGGGTAGCTCAAGTTGTATTTTCTCGCTTGTCGCTCAGTGCGTCTCTATCGTAACAGACTAGAAAGAAAGGGAGATCCGAACGACAAACAAGTCGCGGACAACATGTGCTAGCCGTGCTGGGGCAAATATAATGTATATGTGTAAAGAACTTGAGTATTTATTTCTGAGTCAGCTTGGATGTTTTCTGTGTATTAAAGTATTTATTTCTCAATATAAGTATTAATATCGTTGTCTATAGTTGTAATAGTAGGTACAAGCCTGGAGATTACTTTCGGACGAGGTCAATTGGTGTGAGTGGTGTGACGTAGTCACCCGGGCAAGTCGGCTTCGCGCACCGAAGGTTCCGTCATTAGGTACAACACATAAGTATTCTGAAAATAAACAATCCATTATCTCTTACGGTTTAAAAGATGCAGCTCTTTAAAGTTAAGTCAGACGGATGGACAGCATATGCTTAGTAATATCAACCTAACCTAACCCTTCGGATACAGAACCCTAAAAATGATGCGTTCCAGACCTCACCTTCGTTCATAGTTCAGCAGAGTAGGTCACTGCACCGGCCGGCTCTGAAAATACTTACTAATCTTAATATTTTCATCGCTATTATTCGTTATGCGCAAGAGTAGGAGTATCGCTCTAATTTGTATATTTTCGTATCATCCTCAGGGCAGCGATGGGTCACCGGTCGCAGTCTATTTCTGTGTTATGTGGAACGACTATATTTTATTCAAATTAGCTTTCGCCTTTCGGCCTCGTAGTATTCTTTAAGTCTCAGTAATGATTCACCAAATCATCATTTGGTAAACTGTACCATTTTGTCAATTTTTAATTCCGCAAGGTACTATCAGCCCATTGGAACCTTGACCCAGCTTTGAACTGTGTCACAGTGACATTATGATTCAAGTAGTATGAAGTGTCAAACAAATTGTTTAATAATGTCACTGTGGCACCGTTCTATGGTGGGTCAGGTTTCCATTGGGCTGATAGAAGATAGGTACATCCTATCCCATCTTGGCTTTTTTGGCAGTCACAAGTAACGAAACCGTTGCAATGGGTCTATGTAACCTATTTAATATTTAACGGTTTAAGAACAAATACGTTTCTACGTACTAAAAGCTTGTAAAACTAATATACGCTTGTGGTCAAATCAACAGACCCCATTCTAGTATATTATTGTAGGACAGCAGCGAGCTGAAGTTATAGGACCTAGTGCAAGGTCCGTCCGTATCGCTACAACCAGCAGCAAAATTTGCATTGTTGTGTTTCAGTATATGGTTAGGAGAACTGATGAAATGACAGGTAATGGTGCGTTCCTATATTCAAAACCATTGATAGAATTGTAAGTTTCGTTAAAATTTGATATTTGGGTGAATCAACTTTTAAGGTGCTCCTTTTCTTTTGCGGTATTAAAATTTTCCTAGTGACTTATGGTTAATAATAATGTATGAATAATACAATCAGACCACCAAATTTACAGACCTTACATGTTAAACACCTCAAATATATTTTAATCCTCGAAAAAACCTGGTAACTCAGGGGAAAATGCACATTTTCCATACAAAACCTAGGGACTATATTGTCCGCTGCGTTACCCACTGTATTTTTATTTAAAACTGTTCTATTTTAAATCAAATCATTTCAAATGTTAGCCTATACGTCTGATTTAATAAGCGTGTAACGTGTGCGTCATTAACAAATATATAGTTTTTCTAATAAAACATAACTTGTGAAACATGTTGAAAAATGGGGAGTACCTTAAAAGTTGATTCACCCATTTACTACGTACAAAATGTGTAACGAGACGTCACAACTCTACCCACGGTTTTGAATATACTAGTAGGAACACACCATAAAACAACCGGTGAAACACATTTGAAGTTTACAGATTGCAAACGGCCATAGTTGTCAAAGCCCCCTTACCATCAGGTGGATGTGTGTTTGTTTGCCCTCTTTATGCTATAAAAAAGTCAGTCTTCGTTACTCGGTAATTAACGGCAATGACATAAAGTAGTGTTTACTTGTAACAAAACTCCTCCGAAACAGCTTGACCGATTCTTAAGAAATTTTGTGTGTTTATTCAGTAGGTCTGAGAATAGGACGTAAAGTATATTCTATAAGGTTAGTATGAAAAACAAAATTACACCCTGGCGATGCCGGGCGCGGACAGCTAGTTTACTATACATTTCACGTTCAGGCTTGCCTCACTCCTTGGTCGACCTGTCTACGTAGTTACGGCTAAGAGTTAGGCGTGCATATTCGTTTTGCGTTTTTCTTCGCTCATCCGGCTCATCCCTAAACCATTGAAGACCAAAGTCCAAAGTCGTATCCAGTCCAAGCCGTTAGGGTTCCAGCTCCTGCACAAAAAAAGAACGCAACGTTCCAAGACTTGCAAATAGCGCAGAATTGTATCGCAGGGGGTTTATTCTGTTACACTTTTGGCACATCTTGTTTGTATATCGTCATGATATTGTTGACATTAACTATTAATTCTTAATGGTGGGCTAAAACGAATTGAGACAGTGGCATAGGTCATCAGTTTGGGATAGGTACAGTTTTACGCAAAAACGCACGATTCAGCGCTTCTATTCTAGACGGTAAATTTCAAATCGTATTTGTCGTTTTATGGTATTGTCAGCGTTTTGATAGCTCTTATTTACTTGACAGTAATGGCGACCGAGTTAAAAACAATACCATAACAGAGGGCTTATTGTCTAACGCACTCGCAATCACATCGTTTTCATTTTGAAAATCAAAGGCTTGTCTGCATACAAAATGAAAACAATTGCTCCACTTTGAAGCCGGTTGCGATTGCGAGTGCGTTAGACAATAAGCCCTCTGGTCAAATACTATTTGGATTTTACCGCCTAGAATAGAGGCGCTGCTGGATGCTTTTTATTTTTATTAAGCGACCCCAGCTGCTTATTAAGGCGGCACTTCATTTGCTAGTATTTGCGATACTGGTCTTACATCTCTTACATTTGACTTATAGAATGAAAAAGACGCAATTAAAATATTACACAAACAAGGCGCCACCATTATACACGTATAAACCTACCGAATATTGAAAAAAACCGCATCAAAATCTATTTATTGCCTAGTAAGAACGAATTAACGCACAGTTTAAGATGATTTAAGTTCGAAGGACGCGTGTGTTACATAACATTTTACCTTGGCATATTTACCTAGCATATAAAACATTTTAGGCACCTTTGGAATTGTGTCATTAGTTTTTTTGGACTTAAGCTGCAAACGCACTGAGAGCGCGCGCTAGTATGTAAAAGTAAATATAATCATTTCCGTTCATTTTGTTGTGAACAAAACCAAAATTATAACTCATAAATTAATATCATATAATACGTTGTTCGTGTAAAGGTTAGAAGATTAAATTTGAGGAGGTATAGCGCGAATTTAGATAAAAGTTATTTGTAAATTCATGACATTGGCCCCACAAGACAGGCACAGTTCTTTTATTTTCTATAAATTAGGTTTTTACAAAAAGTATTCAAATATAAAAGTAAAATAACAATACTAATACAAAAAAATAAACATTACAAAAAACCTAACCTACGGGTGCCACCTGCAGCGGGGCAGGGCCGCAGCTACCGGTGGTTAGGGCTGCAGAGAGAGGAACCCCCTCACAATACGTGCCGTGTCGAGGAGTAGTGCTTTATGATTATTATTATTATTAATAATTTTAATTTACAAATTCATTTAATGGTGTGGCGTTCGCTCACAGTGCGTTTGCGGCTTTAGGTAACTCGTGAACAATAGGCGCCGTCGTAACACCATCAGTATACTTGGGCCCGCCATACCGTATAGTAACCAATGTAACTATATCATTCATGCTGAACAGTCGGTTAAAAAATAAACTGTGTAGGTAACAATAATGATAACAGTTTTGGTAAGTACTTATTATATTAATTATCTTCGGGCCTGTTTCACAATCTCCAGACAAATCTGTCAGTTAAAATGATCACTTATCTTTTATTTGTCATTCGAAAGTTAAGAACAAAGCTACAATCTGTTAGATAGTGTTCGTTTTTTTATGCTGGAGGAAGAAAACGAGTGGTGGGTTTGATACCTTCTTTTTTTGGCACATTAGGTTGCTTGTAAGGTAGTTCGCTTAGATATTTTAAACTGTTTTAACATTTACCAATGTCTTTGAGTGGTGAACAGTCTTTTTCAGTTTGGGCCGTGTATCCAAATTAGATCCTCCATAAAATTTCACAACTTAAAGCATGGTAGTTGTCTAATTTTATTTATCTACGCGGCACAAACGTAAATTTTCTGGCTAAGCGAAGTCTAACTTGCCATAGTCAACACTACTGTGGTTAACTACGACCCCTTTCTCACCAATACAGTCTCCCTAAATAAAAAAAAATTAAGAGTTTAACTGCCGCACTCAAAGACGTCAATTAAATTTAATGCTTCGTTAGTGACAGGTTGTCTTATTCTATTGCTATAGCAAAGAAAGTGACAGCAGCAACTTTAATCAAGCATTAAATTTAATTGACGTCTCTGAGTGCGACAGTAAGACGACCATTAATAACTACTTAAATATGTAAGTGAGTTAGTCTGTTTATTACATCTTTATGGCAAAACCATTGATCCGATTTTGATCAAATTCTGTAGGTATAGAGATAGCTTGAGTCATATTTTTATGTATAATAATTGTTTTATTTTATTTTATGTCTTGTAACCTATGGAGGAATGGCATGAACGAACACTTTAGCCCAAGTGACAATGATATAAGCCGATGCGAAATGATAAAAATAACATACAGAGTAAACTAGACTTTTACCCCTTTTCATTTGTACTTCAGAAGACTTATAAACTTATCCACTAGGATCTTAGAGTAAGCAATAGATTACAATTATCGATTTTATTTCTTTCAGATATTGATTGCAGCAATCCCTTGCGCACACTCACAGCAGTTCTACAACCAACATCTCCAGGTCGATCCAGAATATACAGCAGGATACGTACAAGCGTATGATTATCCAAACAATCCTGCCGTGCAATACCACTATAACCTTGAGTATTCTACTATACAAAACCTTTTCGCAGACATGAGTTCCGAGGAGGACCGCCGTCCTCATGTATCTCGGTATGATCATGACAGTGACTCGAATAGCTGTGAGTGCGACTGTCAAGAATGTGAAAACTTGAAACCGTGCTGTGAAGCATTCTGTTATTCCAGTTGCAACGTTCAACGGGTTCCTGTAAACAATGGTAACCCAAGTAGAGTGGCATTTGTTCCGTATTCCTATTTATTGCCTGTACAAAATACCATCCAACTACAACCTGGTCAAAGTCCATTATCAGACGTAAATCCAGAAACACTAGGAGTACTGAGAAAACATCCTCCTCCCATACCAGCGACATATCAGCAACCACCGCCAATACAAACACGTGAACAAAGTTTGCCATCAACAATAGCACAAAGATCACGTCTACTATCAAAGTTAGGACAGCGAAAATCTATATTCAAAACAAACCAGGCAATAACAACAAACCCATCAAATTCTACCACCATCAAACCTCGTGACGCAGTATGGACGGCTATCGAAAAACTAGGAAAAGCCTACTATTATCCTGACTCATCTCATAATTTCGATAGTAATTTCTATGAATTGCTCGGTACTAATCAAAAATTTAGGCAAAAAGCATCTGCGTTTCACCGCAAGAGCAATCGCAAGAGTTTCAAGGAATCGGTAGAGAAGCATGAAAACGCTTTACAACATTTACAACAAGCAATATCAGAACAATATTCACTACTACTACCTGCAAAAAATCCAATATTAGACGTATCACCAGGAGTAAATCCAGAAACAATAGTACTGAGAGAACGTCCTCCTCCGATACCAACGACCAATCAGCAACCACCGCCAACACCAACACAAGAACAACGTTTGTCATCAACAATACGACGATCACGACCACTATCAAAGTTAAGACAGCGAAAATCCTCATTGAAAATAATAAAAACACGAACAACTAAGGAGCCTGCCACAACAACAACACCAACAACAACTACACAACGGCCAATAACTACAAACCCAGCAAAAACAACCACAAAAACGAAACCATCGCCATCAACAACGAGTGAACCACGTTCGCTATCAACGATACCGCCACGACCACGTCCACTATCTAAGTTAATACAGCATAAATCTACATTAAAAATAAAAAAACCGAAAAAAATAAGAACAACTACGGAGCCTGCCACAACAACAACACCTACAACAACTACACTCCGCCCAATAACTACAAACCCAACGAAAACAACAACCAAACCGAAACCACCGACACCAACAACAACAAGTGAACCACGTTCGCCGTCAACGATACCACCACGACTACGTCCAATATCAAAGCTAAGTCAGCGAAAATCTATATTGAAAATTATAAAGACGAAAAAAATACGAACAACTACGGAGCCTGCCACAACAACAACACCAACAAAAACTACACAACGCCCAATAACTACAAAACCAACGAAAACAACAACCAAACCGAAACCACCGACACCAACAACAACAAGTGAACCACGTTCGCCGTCAACGATACCACCACGACCACGTCCAATATCAAAGCTAAGTCAGCGAAAATCTATATTGAAAACAAAAAAAACACGAACCTACTTCTATGATCAAGAATCAACTAAGAACCCTGTAGCAACAACTAAACGAACAACAATTATACAACGCCCAATACTTGCAAAATTAAAAACAACAACAACAAGACGACCCACATCAACCAAACGGCCCACAACAACAAAACGACACATATCAACAAAACGGCCCACAACAACACAACGCCCTACAACAACAAAACGATCCACATCACCAAACCGACCCATAAAAACAAAGCGGCCAACAACAACAAAACACCCCAAAATATCAACAAATCAGCAAATAGCAACAAAACCATCAAATACAACAACCATTAATCCTCGAGACGTAGGATGGAATGTAACCAAAAAGCACGGAAAAACATACTATTACCCTGTTTCTAGTAATAAATTTGATACCGATTTTTATGAATTGCTCGGTACTAATGGAAAATTTAGGCAAAAAGCATCTTTTTTAAACCGCATCGGCAAGAGTTATAAGAAATGGGAAGACACGCATGGAAATAAAAAATCTGATGAACAATTGCTAAATGTTGTGAGAAAACACCTTACCCCGTGGATTTTAAACATAACGAATGCGAAAACATTGTAGAAAAGTTAAGTTAGTTAAGGTATTAGTAAGTTAGCAGAATGCCTTAAGGCATTAAGTCTGCCATTTGTACTTTTTGTACTTTGCAATAAAACAGGCAACAACCTGCATCTCCGCTTTTTACTCGTAGCTAATAGCTAGGCAGATTAGGTTTTTGTTAGGTACCTTATAATTAGAAAACTTCGTATGGTACAGTCGAGTTCATAAATATGTATACACTTTAGTACCTTGCCACGTTAATCGCTGTGACAATTCGTATACGTACCTATAGCCATTTGAACATGACATTAAATAGACAAGGTACTAAAGTGTACACATATTTATGAACTTGACTGTACTTAATGCGACGACACGTTAGCTTAGTTAGTAGTGACCCTGGCCTGCCTACGAAGCTAGCGGTCCTGGGTTCAAATCCCGGTAAGGGCGGGTATTTGTGGGATTCAAGTAGGTATGTATTTCGCTATATAAGTAAGTTAATCGTTGTCTAGTACCTATAGTACAAGCCTAAAGCTTAGTTTGGGACTAGGTCAATTTGTGTGACTGTACCCTGGTATTTATTTATTTAATGTTTTCTCTACTGCGATTGACTTTATTTTCTGGGGAATTTTACTTACCTACACCTCTTTAAGCTTTCATACTGAAACAAAATATGACTCGGCAAACATAAATTATACTTGCCTTAGCGAACGTGGTCCTTCTGCCGCAGTTATATATTTATTTAAACACATTTGTATAATAAATAACTAATTTGTATAAGTAGTAATAAAAAAACATACAATATTATATAAGAGCTTAATACTACAAGCATTATTATACAGTTAACCAGGTACCAAAAAGTAATTTTCTTTTATACGATTACATTTACTTAAATCTTTGATTTTGCGAATCGTTACTCGAGGGTGTATTGCCATTGCAGGAAGTGCAAGGGCATAAACAAGATGCATAACTATATTAAAGCGAAAAAAGCACACTATAACTATGTTACGTACAGACGATTCTGTTAAAATTAAAAAAATGTTAAAATGCATAACGCTAACTTTAGCGATTTTCGAGAACTGACAAATGTGTAATTAATTATTGACGTAAACTGAGGATTATTGCATCGGCCGCTTAAATCAATCCCATTCCGACCTGAGAGCTTATTGTCTAAGGGCAGATACGCACTGAGCGGCTAGCCGCATGCGGTTGCGGCTAACCGCTCAGTGCGTTTAGGTTTCGGTTTTGCGGTTTCATACGTTTTGATCAGCTGTGCGGCTAGCCGTATGCGGTCAACCGCATAGTGCGTACCTGCCCTAACGCAATCCCAATCACGATCATTTTAATTTTGAAAATCGAAGGCTTTGTCTGCATAAAAAATTAAAACAATTCCTCCACTTTGAAGCCGGTTGCGATTGCGGGTGCGTTAGACAATAATTTGTTTTATTATATTGCTTAGTTCTTGTGTGCACATGACGCCTGTGATGTTTCTCGCCGGACAGTTATTTCACGCTATATTCATTTTATGTTGTTAGGCAGCATTAGCATTCTATGCTCGCTCAAAGGTCTTGGCTTAGGGCGGCGTCGTTGATCGTCGGTCGCCACTTTCCAGATCACATGGTTGAGGGAAGCGATGACGGAGATACGCGTCATACTCGTGAACGGGTGCTGTTTGTGGGGTCCGGTCTGTTCACGTTTTTTTTTCTTTTGACGTAGAGAGAGACCTCGTCACGTCGTGTTGCTCTTCTAGTCATTGTTTTTAGTTTAATTTTATTGACTTTACATTTGTAATGATTTTGTTTGTGCTAGTTTTAATTATCATTCTTTATTACTTTATTATTTTGTAGCGTAACGTAAGTAAGTAAGTTAAGTATTGTGCTTTGTGATTGAAAAAATGTCCTTGCCTGGGTTTTGTACGGCGCTTCTTCTCCGCAATGATGGTCTTGTTCGAAGCTCTAGTAGATTCAGTCTATATTACCGACGTGTAAAAGGGCCCTCATGTAGTCAATTTACTAAATAAATATTTGTAATTTGGAATTTTGACTACCTTGTTTTTTTTCCACATATCTAACAACAACAGTTTAGCTGGTAGAGGGAGGGGGGTACACTGGACTCTAACAAAAATTACTATTTTAGCTTAATATTTCGCAAAATGATCCTTTAATCAAAGAATGTTCTTCACATACCCCACACAATGAAAAAGGCGGGTAAAAAAAACATCCCGTGCCCTGAAAAGAGAGATCAACATTTTATTTTACAACTTTGCAGGCGTGATTGATATGTGTAACAATGCCAAATTACAGCTTTTTAGAACCAAGAGACGAATATGGTGAAACAATAATGACTAAATAAATAAATATCAGGGTTCCAGTAGCAGCCCTTGCTTACCCATCGCAACTCCCTACCCTGTACCTCTACAGTGTTTTTTTAAATCAACGAAGTCAATTTGACTAGCGGTGCGCGCTTTTGTGTACCTACTGATAAAACCAAATTGATTGATTGCAATTGATTGATACCAGATTTGTACAGAAAATTAACTTTTTACTCTGTATGTACCTACATACGGAAGGCTAAGCACAAAATAAATATTTTAACTAAACTTAAAATGATGTGTATTGTATTGTTACACTACAATTTCAAAAAGTATGATTGAAACATTTTATTACATAGTAAGGAAATCATGCACATTTTGTACGTTTTGCAATAAAATAATGTTATATGAAGTGCTAGGTATTCTTTCATTGCCTTGCGTATTCTTACAGTATTAGAAGTGATGCTTATTTTCATGAAAATTTGGTGGTCAATTTAAAGAATGTCGGCTCCTAAATTATAATGAAAGTGGTAAGCAGAAATAAATTGCGGTTGTAAAATTTCCTAACCTATAATAGTTACATAATGTCGAAGTAAGAATGAGAAAAGTATTTTTTTTCAGATTACAAACACAATTATAATGTGCTTGCTGTTGCAAATTGGCTCGCAACACCAGTACCGGAATCTCGGAAAACACCTCAAACAACATCACAAGGAAGTTACCAAGTGGCACAAGAGTAATTTCATATATAAACATTTTGGGAAACAATCTAAGCTTAGAACACATCCCGAGCACCTCTTTAAGCATCATTATCCTAAACCCCGCTTAAAATGCACGTGTTCCTGTCAAAAATGTTTAAAACCCAAGCCATGCTGCGTCTTTATGTGCAAACAGTGTCAACAGCAGCAAACTTTTATTTATCCTTATCCTTACCCGGTAGGCGTGCCAGTGTTTACTTTTACCTTTACGAAAACCGCAAAAAACCCAAATTTCACTAAGCCTTCAATAGTCGAATCTAACTCCACCGAGCCTACACAAACCGAATCTACAGGAACACATAGTACAACAAGAAATGCTACAGACATAACGCCTAATAAAACTGAGCCTTCTGTAACCGAATCTGCCAATACCGAACACAACAAAACCAAGCCTATAGTACAGAACTCTACTGTAACAGATCCTATGGGAGCGAATGCTACAGTAACGATGCCTATATCTAAAGAATCTACAGTAGTCGAGTCAAATGAGACTGCCGGAACTGAGTCTGAAGTAACAGAACCTCAAAAAAAGACTGAGTCTCAAGTAACGAAGCCTACAAAAACTAAGTCTACAACAGATAAATCAACCAAGTCTGATGAAACTGGGTCTGAAGTAACCAACCCTTCAGAAAACGAGTCTAAAGCAACAGAACCTCAAAAAAAGACTGATTCTCAAGTAACGAAGCCTACAAAAACTAAGTCTACAAAAGATAAATCAACCAAGTCTGATGAAACTGGGTCTGAAGTAACCAATCCCACAGAAAACGAGTCTGAAGCAACAGAACCTCAAAAAAAGACTGATTCTCAAGTAACGAAGCCTACAAAAACTAAGTCTACAAAAGATAAATCAACCAAGTCTGATGAAACTGGGTCTGAAGTAACCAATCCCACAGAAAACGAGTCTGAAGCAACAGAACCTCAAAAAAAGACTGATTCTCAAGTAACGAAGCCTACAAAAACTAAGTCTACAAAAGATAAATCAACCAAGTCTGATGAAACTGGGTCTGAAGTAACCAATCCCACAGAAAACGAGTCTGAAGCAACAGAACCTCAAAAAAAGACTGATTCTCAAGTAACGAAGCCTACAAAAACTAAGTCTACAACAGATAAATCAACCAAATCTGATGAATCTGGGTCTGAAATAACCAACCCTTCAGAAAACGAGTCTAAATCATCGGAAACTCCAGAAACGACTGAGTCTCAAGTAACGAAGCCTAAAAAAACTAAGTCTACAAAAGCTAAATCAACCAAGTCTGATGAAACTGGGTCTGAAGTAACCAATCCCACAGAAAACGAGTCTGAAGCAACAGAACCTCAAAAAAAGACTGATTCTCAAGTAACGAAGCCTACAAAAACTAAGTCTACAACAGATAAATCAACCAAATCTGATGAATCTGGGTCTGAAATAACCAACCCTTCAGAAAACGAGTCTAAATCATCGGAAACTCCAGAAACGACTGAGTCTCAAGTAACGAAGCCTAAAAAAACTAAGTCTACAAAAGCTAAATCAACCAAGTCTGATGAAACTGGGTCTGAAGTAACCAATCCCACAGAAAACGAGTCTGAAGCAACAGAACCTCAAAAAAAGACTGATTCTCAAGTAACGAAGCCTACAAAAACTAAGTCTACAACAGATAAATCAACCAAGCCTAATGAACACAGTTCTGAAGTTACCGAGTCCAAAGAAACAAAGTCAAAAGAAACCGAGTCCAAGGAAACCGGTTCTGGAATAACTGAGACTAAACCTACTGAGTCTACCATAACCAAACCTACAGAAAGTGGATCTTCAGAATGTGAGTCAACCGAGTCTAAACCGACTGAGTCTACAATAACCAAGCCTACAGAAAGTGCATCATCAGAATGTGAGTCAACCGAGTCTAAACCGACTACAACATCGAAGCCTACAACACTAGAGACTACAGAATGTGTATCATCAGAATGTGAGTCAACAGAGTCTACAGACAATGATTCTGAAACTATAACAACCTCACTTACAGATACAACTCCAGCATCCGAGTTTCCTGTCACTACTCAATCTACTGCTGCTCCTACGGAATACTCTTTAACAACTTCTACACTCAGAACAACAACAAAGACACCCAAATTCCGCGCGACCCATTCTACCGCTTTTGTTAGAGAAATAGTGCCTTTTTCAAAAGACCACAATCGCATTAGTATTTGCAGTAACTTAGCAAATTGTAGACCTCCCTTAAAAATTGATCAACCTGCACGGATACGGCCGCGGCCGGGATATTTTCCTAAATATGGAGTCCTACCGAGTCCTGACATACTTATTTTGAGACCGACAGAAAACCCACAAATACATAAGCAAATAAGAGAACCTTTAAAAAAAAAGCGACACCGTAGACAGTACCCAAATCAAAAAATACAAATAAAGCCAAAATATAGAAGGTTTCTAAAACAACAGAAGGTAAAAAAGGAAAATGACTTACACTTGGATAGACGAAAAGGTACAGATAGATACGCGATGAAAAGAAAGTTATACAAAAACCAGTTTTTAAACAAACCAATAAGAGCAAGACAGAATGTTTTTAGGAAGCTTCTAAGAATGCCGACGCCAGGAAAGCAGAATGACAGGCGATTCCTAAGAACACCGATAACAGAACTCTTTAGAAGGACTCGGGGTCATAAGATGTATACAACTGATCATTAAACCAAATTGAGCATGAGAGACAGCTTAAGTAGAAACGATTTAATTAATGTAACAAGCAATACGCTTCAGATACCTTAACTTTAAGTAGTAACTTATGATTTTAGCGTTGTGAATATAACTTACGACAGTAAGTCGTGAATATAACCTATGACCGTAGAATGCCCGTCAAGCTAAAGGGTCTCGTGAACGAGAGCATCAAACCTGTTCTCACGGTATTGAAACCTTGGCAATGACATAACTCCACGATCATACGGAGTTGCTTTAGTGGTTGTGCGGAGTAAACAGGCCGGACAAAATATGCAATCTTATCGCAACCGGACGTACCTACACGATATAGCGGACAGGAGACAAGGCTGACGTCGTATGGTCATGTAAAAGTGACATATCTGACCACATACTTAATGCCACTATGAATGAAGACCAAAAAAGAAGCGGTTAGATTCGACTGTAGAAGACTTGAGTGCATCGTTTTTGACACTGATGCGTCCAGCAGAGCAAAGTAAAAATTACTAGAAAGGCAGAACATAACATTTTTTTAATTAATCCTTTCTTATGGTCACCAGAAATAATATATTATACAACATTGCGCTTAAAAATATCTGACACGTTCTTATGCCTCTAGCAATAAAGACGTGTCAGATATTGTTGAGCCCAATGTTGGATAATATATTATTGCTGGTGACTGTACCTCATAACAACTTTTTATGAGGTATCGTAAAATATGATTCATAAATGGCAAGAAGACGCAAAGAGATACGTAGGTTCCGTATACTCGGTTCTCTTCTGGTACTGTTACCGATAAGGAAAATCTATGTGGGTAAAAGAGAGTAATTTTGTATTTTGTAATTGCTATCTGTAGTCAGATTAAAACTTATACGATTTTTGCAAGCTTTTCATATGCAAACTGTTGATTACCTATATTGTCAGATAAATTAATAAACTTGAGTAAGAAAGTTCACGTTATGGGAAACCTACTCCATTAGGTACATGTATAACATTAGAACTCCTCTCTCTCCGATCAGCGCCTTTAAAATTTCGCCATATCCGTATCTGTGGGTCTGCATGTCACACATAATTTATCTCAGAAACTATTAAAGTTACGAAGCTAAAATAAATATTGTACACAAACTTATAGATATTTATTATTTATATCGAAGACTAAGACCATTAATGATTAATAATGATAATACCTAATTTATTACTTACACACAAATACATATATGAACTAATATTAGGGGACAATCTCATACAAATTGACGTTGCTCTAGGCGAGTTTAAGGGAGACTTAGAAACTAACACTCGCTCAATTCATCACAAAAACATCTGCTCACATTATGTGAAGTATGGTTGAATTACCTACTCTTAAAACAATTATTTGTATATTATTCTATTTTTTATATTTCGGGAATATTGAACTCATAAGCGTCATTTTCGCTAGAGTTACGTGTCCGTATGTGTTAAACAAAACAACGAACACTAAAAATCTGGAAAATATCTGAAATTAATGCGCATACCTATTGAATTAAATAGGAAAACTACGACTAAGTATGAATTACTGTAGACTAAAATATTTATACCTACTGAAAACATCTAAAATAGCAACAAATTACTTTAAAAAGAAAATGAGCACTGTTTGTGGTTTTTGGAGATGGTTTTTTGTGTTTGCAGTAACGGAGACAAAATCTTTCACTGAGCATGGGCCGAAATGCTCTCGAAAGGTTTTGAACGAGCTCAAAGCAGCGGATTATCGAGATAGAAACTTTAGAAAAATCAAGTATGAAGAAACCAAGTTTATAAATGCAAAAAGAATTGATTCTAAAGTAGTTGAGTTAAACGAGTCTGCCGAAACTGAGTCTGAAGTACCCGAGAATAACACAACGGAGTCTCAAGTAACCGAGACTGCAAAAACTGAGTCTGAAGTGACCGAGTATATGACAACGGAGTCTCAAGTAGTGGAGACGGCAGAAATTGAGTTTGAACTAACCGAGTATATGACAACGGAGTCTCAAGTAATGGAGACTGCAGAAACTGAGTCTGAAGTGACCGAGTATATGACAACGGAGTCTCAAGTAATGGAGACTGCAGAAACTGAGTCTGACGTGACCGAGTATATGACAACGGAATCTCAAGTAATCGAGACTGCAGAAACTGAGTCTGAAGTCACCGAGTATATGACAACAGAATCTCAAGTAATCGAGACTGCAGAAACTGAGTCTGAAGTAACCGAGTATATAACAGAGGATACAGAATATGAGTCAACAGTGTGTACAGACAGTGACTGTAAAACATTAATAACGGAGTCTACAGTACCGAATCGTACAACATCTAAGTCCACAATACGAGTACCGACAAAAGAGTCTGAAGTAACCGATACTCCTGCATCTGAGTTTCCTTTCACTACTGAATCTACTGCTGGTCCTACGGAAGAACCTTTAACAACATCCACATCCAAGACAAAGGTACCCAAATTCCGGACAACCCGTTCTATCGCTTTTATTAGAGAAATAGAGCAAACGACCCATTCTACCGTAGCTATCGTTGTACCCGATAGACCGACGTGCAGTGACTTATCAAATTGTAGACGTTCCTTAAAAATTGAGCATCATGCACGAATACAGCCGCGACTGGAATTTTTTCCAAAATATGGAGTCCTACCGAGTCCTGGTGTACTTATTTTGAGACCGACAGAGAACCTACAAATACATAAGCAACTAAGAGAACCTGATAAAATTAAGCGATACCATAGACAGTATCCAAAGAAAGAAATACAAGTAAAGACAAAGTATAGAAGGTTTCTAAAAGAACCGAAGTTAAGAAAGGCAAAAAACATACAGTTAGATAGAGTAAGATACACTATAAGAAGAAAGCAATATGAAAGACATATTTTAAGGAATTCAAGACGTATAGCAGCAAAACGTAAAGTTGATAGAAAGCTTCTAGAAATGCCGACGCCAGAAAGGCATAATAACAAGCGGATCCTAAAAGAACCGATACCAAAATTCTTTAGAAGGACTCGGGGTCATAAGTAAAAAAATATATCATTGAACCAAAAACTGAAACTGAGAAACAGCTTAAATAGCAATACTGAGACAATTTAACGCAACAAGCACTACGCTTCGGATACCTAAACTTTAAGTACTTAACCTTTTGAACGCCACAGACGGCTCTGGCCGACAACTGAAAGTCGTGTCAATGAAGCCACGACGGCTGCAGCCGTCACAAGTTCAAGATCAAAAGAGACTTTGTTTCGTATCAATAAGGTGTAAGTAGTTTGCATAGCATAGCAAACATGTTTAACGTGTGAGTGACAAATTTTGTATTCGACGTACTTAAGGCGTTCAACAGGTTAATATCATTAGTCATGACTAACAGGCGCGGACAGCTATTATATATATATATATAAATAACTATGTTAATCGCTGTCTAGCTCCTAGCCTAGAGTTTAATTTGGGACTAGGTCAATTTTTGTGAAATTATATTTATTTATTTACCGTCGTAAGTTTAAAAAATCACCCTTGCTTGTGTATGTATGGGAGGTACCCGGAACATTTGTTTTTACTTATTTCATTATTGGTGTTAGTGTGCGATATGATTTTTTATATTTTCATAAAATTTTAGCTCTGTGCTTGATACTTTCTGAGAAAAATTAAGTGTGAAATACAAAAAGACAGACACTCAGGCAGACGGACATAGCGAAAATAAGGTTTCCTAGTTTGTCTATAGAACCCTAAAACTAAGTTTCTTAAGTTCCTTTTTGTAAAATGGTTTTTTGTATTGTGTTGTTTATTTTTAAGTGCTTATTTGTGTGTGATTCCGTGTCTGACGCTTTGGCAACAAGCCGTAGGTCAGATATGTTCTTTGAATGATAAATAAATAAATAAAATACCATAATTTGCCAATATCTTACGATGCTCAACTTTATTCATTACATCTGCCTCTAATTTTATGCCTGAATAGGACTCAGAAACAAATACTTCCGCTCATCACACAAATATGTGGCGTTATCTATGAAAAGGGACCGTATTGTCGATGGCGCTTACGCCGCACTGCGTCGCGCGACGTTGTATTTATATCGGAGCATCGTTAATAATGGCGGAAGCGCCATCGACAATAAGGTCCCTTTTCATAGATAACGCCACATATTTGCTCACATCGTGTCAGGTATGGTTGGATAGCTTTTAAGTCATTATGAGTAGGTAGGTATTTTACTAAACGTATTTTTTTAATTTGGCGGATAGTTTAGGAAACATTGACTTCATAATGTCATTTTCGCTAGAGTTACGTACCTAGTCAAAACTACAAATAAATACAAAAAAAACTGAAATAACACAATCACCAAATAACTTAGGAGGATTATGGCTAGAATACCTCAGAGTACATCTTGTAAGATTTTTTTCTTGGATTTCGAAATTCTCACTGTCCCTTGCCTATACATCCATATAGTTCTCTCTGACCTTATGAAGCATATCACTGACATAGAAACACCCGAAGAGCGAAAAAAGCGACTGGCGACACGGAGGAAAAATCTACCACAGTCCACCAAAACTAGGCTTAAAGTATAAGGGTTACCAGGCTATTATTCTTTTTAATAAGATGCCTGTTGAAATGAAGTTGCTTTCAAATATAAATATATTTAAAAATAAACTTAAAGCTTTTTTGCTAAGGAAGTGTTTTTACTCAGTTGAGGATTTCAGTGACTCGTGTAACTAATTAATTAATGTATTTTTTTTTGTTTTAAAATATTACGACTTACTGCATATTATGGTTTTGTTTAAATTGTATGTTTTAAATATTGATTATTCTTTATTTTGTATTTTTTGTAATGATATATTAATTTTATTTCAAATGCAATGTATATTGTTACTGAATAAATGACTATGACTATGACTTCAAATATAAAATTGGCTCATGCTTGTGGTCTTGGGAGATAGTTTTTTGTGTTATGGAGTAACGGCAATACAACCCTACAGTGAGCATGGTTCGACATGCTTTTGCCCGTTTTTTTGTAACCTAACTTTGTCAAGCTACGTAAGGTCAGGTTGGTCTTAGTAAATTTTGATTTGACAAATGTATGTACCCCAATCATAAATTGTACATCTGTACTTAATTACTTTCCTTTTTTTATTTAACAATTGAATCGACCGGCAAGAGCCCTAGCTCATCAGTTATGATGATGACATTACATTCCGAAACATATGTGCAAGGGATACATTTTACCGCCTAATTAATATTAGAACTGCTTATAATGTGATTTCATTGGGTCTTTTTATCGTTCATATAATTATGTAAATGCCCAAAGAACAATATACGATCACGAGATTTAATTTGGTACACACCTTAATAATGTTGAGTTTCCTAAAAGTTACAAATGACTTGACATCTCTAATGACATTGACGACTTCAAGCATATATTTCTTGAAATGGGTCCCAAATTAACGCTAGTGGCCGTACAACTGCCGCTCTAAATCAGCGCCTTAAATATTTTACTTACCAATCAAATTTAAAATATAGATACATCTATCGACTTTACAAAAACAATCCCATGAATATAAAAGAACGTCATGCAACACTGAAATCATACCACAAATTTATTAAAAAATATTTTATTTCTTAAAAATAAGAAGTACACAGCCATTTTTGCCATTATCAAAAACTATAACATGATCTGAGCTAAGCCTATGACAGTCCACGTCTGTGGCTGTATTATGAGATGTCAAAACTTGTCAATTCCCAGGTAGTGAAAGAGGAAGAAATATATACTGCTATAGATCTATCTTTTTCATTAACTGAAACTTGGCAGATTAACAGCCAATACGGCCTCTGAGCGAACAAAGGCGCGTCCAAAAATACATCGGTACAACTCTATATCGCATAGAATAGAATGTGTCAAATACGATAATCTGATTAGGGGCCTGTTTCACAATCGACAAGTAAAGCATATCTGACAGATAAATTTAGCCCTTTCCTTTTCTTACACTTGAACATAGACAAGGAGAGGGGTAACTTTAACTGGCACATAAATTTACTTGTCGATTATGAAACAGGCCCTAATTATACTATTTACAATTAAATAAATAAATCACGCTACATTACATCAAATTTTAAATAACAATAATTAATTAACTAAACGTGTCAACAATCGGTAAACATTAAATTAAGACTCTAACTGCAACAATTGTACACTGTTATGGAAGCACCAGTTGTTGATTTCTTACATCTATGTTATTATTTACAAATACAATGATCATTGAAAAATAAATCCTTTACAAATTCCAACTAAACAAACAATATCAATAACTCATGAGACTTAGTCCCAAAAATACTCGTATAAAAATAAAGCATTCAAAAAGTACTCAAAGTACCATCCATCGCATCACATATAATATAACACAGATATTACTTTAACAACAATAAATGCACAATCAAAATTAGCTCTTAGAGGCCGAAGAAGCCGCTATGGCAGTCGGCATAGTCAATACTGGAATTGTAAAATTATACTAGGGTCGAGCACAATGTTTCGTGACTAGTTGACTGTACCGGCCCGGCGCGACCGAGCGGCGGCGGGTGCGGAAACAAAAGCAAAGAAATCGCCCCATCGCTGCCACGGCTCGTGGCATTCTCCATACATCTCTATGTATTTGTTACCGCTTGTCGCTTCCGCTGCCATCCCCGCGCAAAGTTATGTCCAGGCCGTAGTCAATCTAAGGTCCTTTTCCCTGTCAAGTAGCTTTTCTCCACGAGTGTAACTCCCGCAGTCCACTTTTACACTATATAACTTATTGGTCCTTGTGTTGTGCCTAACAGGGAAAAGGCCTTGAGCCAGACCTCACGGAAGAGCTAAGATATGTTCGAGTGCGCAAATGAATTGGTCTATTCGTTGGTATTCACTTGGTCTGCAGTGTTAGGGACGTGACGAGCTCTTGGAAGTCATTGACGTACCACGCCGCTCGCTTTTTAACCTCCTCGCGCAACACGTTGCCGCCAAAACCTGGAAAACAATAAGAAAATTAGAATCTATGCACAAGTCTACTTCATTATAAAGTCTAAAATAAGGTACCTCAATACTTTTATGAACAACTGTAACTAAAATATTTTACACAGCACTGTGACATGTCGTTCTTTAAACTTGGCTGCGCTGCTGGAGCTGTTGATGTCTATGGGCGAGTGCGCGAGTGATACTCAATACTCAATCATTTATTGCATTCCACAATATTAGGTATAGAGCATGGGACCGATCAACGTGGCGATCTTTGGGAGAAGCTATTTGATTTTCCGGAATAAGTACCATGTTCGTTTTTTTTTTCTACTCGTGATAAACTTTACGTTTTTTGACATGTCGTCATATTGTCAACGTGATTTTGGTTTACTTGGCAATACTGGCGACCGAGTTTAAGAAAATACGATAGCAATACGTGTAGAGACAAAGTAGAATAAGGTCCTGCCGGGTTGAGGCGTTGAACCGTGAAGGAAAAAACATGACACACTTAGACATCTACATATAAAAATAATTAATAATGTATGTAAACGCACCGATAAACCCGTCAGCGGGAGGACTGGCCTCGGCGTCGGTGGCGCCGTCGCCGATCATTATGACGCGCTGGTACCCGTGCGCCTCCTTCAGCCGCCGGATCACCAGCCCCTTGCCGCCGGACCGGGAGGTGGGTTCGTTCTCGTCGAAACCGGCGTATTCGCCTGCGGAACAAGGAATAAAAAAATTAGAACATTATTATTGTTAGCTTTATTTACATTTCTACAGGGTATACAACAATACAATACAATATTATAATACTTTATTACACACCACAAAGAGTTACAATTTGATGTATCTCTTCCAGACAACCTTTATAATAGTTAGGACATTGAAAAAATAGTATCATCATCTCAATCATTTTGAGCTTCACTAGTGAAATGTATACCTAGTGTTATAAAAAAGTGCTGTCCATTTCTAACGCCATTAATTTTTTTGTTTGAATGGTTTATCTAATAACGTGCAGGCGCTGTTCGAGTTGAAATTAATTTGGTAGTTCTAACAGTCTAGTCAGACTCACATAGATAGAAGGATTTTATGACCTAAACCCGGTATTTTAACAAATAAAATGCAAATCCACACGAAATATAAATCGATCTATATTGTAGATAACCTTCGACCGAATCGATTATCATATCAATCGTTTGTTTTCAGCAGGTCATTTCAACCGAGAGGTCAGTATAGTCACGCAAACGAGTCACCGTCTGACAACACGCAAGAGGCGTCGGCCGACCGTCAGGCAGCACGCGTTTATCTCGTGAAAATGATAACGATTATACTGCGGTGTTTACACTGGGACGGTTATTTTATGAAATAAGATATCTATTAACGTTTTCCCAGCGGGTTACGGCATGTGGTTCTTGATAAGGGAGCTAAACCGGCTTTTAACATTCTTGCTTATAGCTATTCGTCTCGTATCGTCGATCGATCGATGGTAGAATTGATTAGTCGACGTCGATCGATAGTTCCTACCAGACCAATCGATCGACTTCGATCGACATCAATCGATGCCGTCGATCGGCAATCGATCGATTGGTCTTGGTTCATTTGTGTATGCGTAGTCCCATATTAAGTAGGTAGTTATGTTGTGACCGAGGCTTCGCAGGAATGAGGGGAGCATACCAGTAAATCAATATGATAATAACAAGTGTGAATGCATTTTAACTGTCCGACTTAACGTGTAAACAGCCTGCGATAACGAGTGACTTAATTATCAGCGAAGAAATGTCATCATTGTGGCATCTTTGACCACACCTCGTGGTCGGAAGCTCGAGTGAAAATTATCTTTTACACGGATTAATGATCGCGGGATCTTATTTAATGAATGGCTTTTTGGTTTTATGGCTTTTTAAATCCGGCCAAGTAGCCTTGCATTTGTTAACAATGTTACCAGAACACAACTGACTTTGTTGTTTTTTCTGGGTATTTTTCTAAATCATAAATGTGATTAGATAGATGTTCGGTGGTTTGTTCTGATCTTCTGAACGGTCATATTTGGACGTAATTAGACTAAACATATCCCTGTTTGTTTGAATTAGATCCATATTTACTGATCATAACATCATATTCAGTTTTCATTTTCTTGTTAGAACGATAACAGTCTAAATTAGTTATATATGAGTATAATGATAGCTTGCCAAGTTTCGTTTAGATAACAATCGCATGAGCATGAAGCTATAAACTGCTAAACTGCATTTCGTGTCGACCGCTCTGTCAGTTAGTACTAAACCCAGATAACCCTAGGTCTGTGACCGTCTCAAATATTAATGCCACGTTTATTTGATACTAACATTGCTCGCAACTTCGTTTGAGTAAAACTCGATTAGCCTCAATAAATTACTTTTTTTGGAAAATATGGCCTATGGACCTTGGGAAGCCCCCCATGGCTTAAAAGCCATCTCCTAATATATTTTTACTGTTGACATTTTAAACAGCAACTAAAAACTTCCAAAAAAACAATAACGTATGACGTCAGAGGCCAAGGGTGAAACTACAACATACCCACAACTGACAAACAACATAACAACAGTCTCTAATGAACGTTAACCCAAAGGCATTAAGGCAGGTTATCCCGAGCCTTGCAACACATTGACTTCTGCTTCGCATAAGGGCACGAGTCTTACGTCACGATAACAAAACCATCAACCACCAAATAATAAACTATAATGTTAAGCTTCTATTTGCATCCCCTATTCTATTTCTTTAGCTGTTCCTATATTTGCTTTGTCTATTTTCTTCATCATCTCAAACAGTAAATCGTAAACAATAAAATTAGGTCAAAGTTAATCAAGGTTTCTTGCAAAATGGTTTTGTTTTCGCTGTAGTTAACATAAACATTTAAAAAGTTCAGACTGTGGCGAATTTAAATACTGTTGCGATATTTTCCGGCACTTGTATTAAATGTAGTCAATATTACCTATCATTGACAAAGTATTTAAAATTGAGCTGATCAATCCAACGCACGTTCTTTGTTACAAACAAAACACTTAAAGTTTGATGAAATCTACGCAAAAGACCAATGACTGATTAATCTAAACAAATTGACAGGCCACTAAAGGACAGTACTAAAATAGCTCAAAGATGACGCACTGGTGCAAAGAAAAACAACGCGGCGGAGGCGTGCCTCACACTAACTCAATGTTACATCTGTTCTGCGTTATCACTGCGTACGGTTACTACGAGCCAGGACCTAGTTGACCTGGCACGCTTAAGTATAACTAGATCTCTAGATAGGTGCAATAGGATGCTATAAAACGTTGTTTCTCAAATGGATCGAATGAATGAATAATTTGTATGTACATATCACACGCTGATTATTATGGCTATTCACAAAACATATCCAGCTATAAAGCATTCAGATTATTATTGGTTGAACATCAAATACATGTTTCAATTCTATACTATAAACTTTTTTGAGATCGGCAGTCCTTGGAAATAATAATTGCTTTTCAAGTGGACCGTTTGCAATAGAGAAAAACATAATATCGAAAATACCTTACATAATGATGTAAACCACTTTGTGATTAAATCAATTCAAATCGAGAATTTAGGAATCTTTATCTATATAACTTATCACTATTACTTCACCGGCCTATTATGCTATAATTGAAATAGGAAAATACATTATAGTGTTAAACCGAACAACCTCCTTTTTAGGGCTATCTAGCTACTTAATAGAAAAGAAGGAAAAACCGATCCAGTTTCCTTAAGGAAAACCTTCGTAATAGATTTCTGAACTCCAATCAACCACTTAGGTAAAACCCGTTAACATTCTCCGACAACTACCAATAACAAGTCACAAGCAAAACATCTTGTTTATGCTTTATATTGCGTCAAAGTAAAAATATATTGTTTGTTTACGATTGCAACGCTATCTCATTCATGTGCGGGTTTTTATAATATTCTTTTGTTCTCGAGTTGAACGTATTTTCCGCTTGCTTCGAGATATCTCCGCGACCCAATTTCATTTGATTAGGTTGATTTATTCTTGGATAGCATGCGTTTCGAGTTGTTAACAATTGCATCGCGTTTTATCTGTCAGAAGCCTTCGATCGCGTATCTAGAGCATTTAACAGGATAGCAATCGACCTTAACATAAATGTGTCTGGGAATTTTCAAAAGCTGTGATTTTAGAAGAGATACGTTTTTGTAAACAAAAATTAAATATGAGACAGAAAATTTATTATAACTTAAATAAAGGTATGGCAACATGTCTCTATTTAACTGCGGAAAACAAAAACAAGTTTTCGCGATTATATTTCAACAAGTTTATTTTTTTGCACATAAATAATCTAAATAGCGCTGGCCTTGCGTTTTTGAACTCGTAAGCATATAGAAATAGACAAATATCAAAGCTGATATTCAAACTAACACAATCACCGTCATGTATGTAGAGAAATTTCAGATATTTTTAAGACGTAGAAGGAAGTTCATTCAAAGGAAATGTTGTTTACTCACCATTGAAGTAAAATTTGAGCCTATTCGCGTAGATGTTGGTCGAGGGGATCCCTAGGAGCTCTGCGACCGGCTCGATCAGGCTTCTGAACCCGCCAGACACGAGGTACACCGTGATGCCTTTGTCTTGCAGCGCCTTTACTAGATGTCTGAAAAAAAAAACGACTTAGTATAAAGTTTTAATATTTGCGAGTGGACAATTAACTGTTATAATGTTTTGCTGGTTTTTTTGCGTGGTTGCCGGCTTAGTACCACTCCATGTAGTATTTTTGGCGATGGGCTTGCAACCTGTCACTAATATACACTGGTAAACATCTTAGCCTGTTTGTGCAAAATGTGGTTTCAGAATTAATAACAAGTTTTTAGAGTTGTTGGCAATTCTGTAGCTCTGCCTACTGCCTACCCCACATGTACTTATGTTTTTTTATGTTCGACTAATGGATTTTCATATTTTTATTAACAGCATAACATTTTTAGCACTGAACATTTGCAGGCAATATCTAAATTAGTCGTTAGTGTCATTAGGTACCTACTTAATAGACAACACAGACAATTCCTCGTAGATAACAATACAATAAGCTGCATTTATATGTAGTTATATCCATGATTGTTTATAAGATTAGATTAGTCATCAGTCATCACGGAAAAGCGATACTGATCCGCTTAAATTCAATGACACTAAAAATCAGTAACATTATTATGTTTAATATATTTTAAACGTGCTGGTGTGTTTGGTGGTTCGCGATTTATACACAAGGATAGATAGAGTCGATAGAGTGTAAAAGACCGAAATAGTAAATTTATTGCCTAAAAAAATGGACAGTTCTAGAGGAAATAACGATTAAGTAATTCTACGCGGACGGAGTCGCAGGAGAACGTCAGTGTTCTAAGCTATAGGTAAACCCTTCTAATTATATGACCTTCTATGTAGCTCCGACTTGACAAACCAGGTCAAGTTATACCTACCAAACATGGACATTTCCCTATAACATTTAAATTTCTTACATACTCGTACAATACTGGTTAGGCTTTGGCAATATGAATGCAATAATAGCCGGAGGCTACCATTTGTTGTTTTTATCTTCAACACCTAGGAAGTTTTTTTGTTTGTGTATCTGGCTACGTCAAGGCCTTAGATAACTGACTACAAACAACTAGTTGTTAAAACAAATGAACAAAAGGGGAAGTATAAAAAACAACTTCCACGGAGCTTAAGTCGGTGTAAATTGAAATAGGCAAGGTATTAACAAAATTAATACTGTTTGACACATAACCTCAAATTTTCATCGAGTTTGTTTTTGTTAAAAAAATGTAGGTAAAAGAATTTAATTATCTTGTAATTATCTTTAACGTTATATGAAAGTAATGATCAAGTGTATACATCATTAAAAGACCTCACTGGATCTTCAAAAGTAGGTACCTGATTATGAGGTAATAATGGTAAATTGGTTCATTTGGTTTTGTTTACATCAATGGCCATTTCAATTGACACCTATAGGTCGGCGAGATAAACTAAAGGCGGTTAGATCTGGTTGTTATGACCGACACCGGTTTAAAAGAGCCGATTATATTTACATTGGCCTCTTCTGCTATCATCTAGAGGCGATAAATTCGAGTAAAAACTGGATAAGTTCGGGTAGGTATAACAAGTTTTCGATGTAAAATCTTGTTGTCATGCAATGATTTTACCCATTTTTATCAGACAATGAAATAAAAAAGAGTAGTCTTTGATTAAATAAAATTATAATGAATTCCTACTAATAATAAACATGCAAAAGGAAGTTTGTCTGTCGGTCTTTATAATAAGTTTTTACGGCTAACCCGGTCAAAGGTTTTGTTAAATTTAGGCTTGAGTAAATAAAGGCATGTATATCTAAACGCATATGCAAAATACTGCTATTATGTACGCATTTATTTAGGACTGGGTGAATTTATGTGAGTTTGTCCCCTGATATTTTTTTTTATATGTAGTGCAATAAAGTTTTGATAAATACATAAACTCTTTATTTTCTACAGTTTAACTAGTTTTAAGATAGTATGTTTAAATTCTTTACATAAACAAATGAAATAAATTATTCACGTTTGGTTTTTAAGCTTTTAGGCAATATTTACATAACTTATGTTTTATAATAAACTTCAAACTAAAACTTCCTTAGGATACAATACATCAATGCTAAACTAAATAAATCTTCAATATACTTACGAGACTCCTGGCGTTAGATTAATGGGGAATGTGCGTAAGAACTCCTTGATTTGGCTGACGCTCGGTCTGATGATGTCTAGCCTCTTCTTCAACGCTTCCTGGAAAGTCATGCTGCCACCCATCGCTTCAGCAGTCCTGGAAAGAAAATTCATGATCAAAAAACGGCGCAATTATAGGTACTAAGTTAATACAAAGTTTAAGAATCAACATTTTTATACGAGTTCTAACACTTCAGTGCATGCATGAATGTTCAATGGTCCTTGACAAGATGCACTGCAAAAACGTTATCGTTATCGAAAATTTATAGGGTTAACGTAAGCTGTCAAACGGCCGCGTCGACCGCTTACGTTAATTCCATACATTTTAACAGTTTTCGGTACGTTAACGTTAAGCATCTTGTCTAGGGCTGATCTTTCGTTTCGAAAAAAAGACAAATAGAAAAATCATTAAATTGACAAAAGATTTAATTAAGTATTTCTGCGCAATATCTACATTTTGGCGTTTTTAAAAACGTAGTTTAAGATAAAAATAATGGAAAACAAAAACATTAGAGTTATCAGTTTTTTTGTACACTTCGGCTATAATGTAAACATTTACATGCTCGTAAGTTACGCTCGATAGTTTGCCTACTCCATACCATAAAAAAATTGTGCTTGTGTGTCCCTAGTTTTGAGAAGGCTAAAATGAGGCTTTACCTGACGATTAATGACTATAACCACGCCTAAAATAAACAAGGATATTACCGTGTCGGTCGGTCTCGGTCACAGTAGACTATAAGCAAAACATTTTCTGTACTAAACATCAGTGCTTAAGAAATCCGAATAAAAAGTGCATTCTTTTAGCATGGCAATGAACGAGTTAAGTCATAAGTAGGTCCAAGTATAACCAGTTTGACTCCTTTTGAGGAAATCCGATCAACATAACATGGATCTGTCGGCTTCGGCGCGAAGTTACTCGGCAGCGACTGCGACGGTGGTTTGCGGTATGTAGCGGAAACAAATGCATAGAAATCTGCCCATCGCTGCCACGGGGACTCGTGGCATGTTTCATACATATCTAAGGGTTACCTATCGATGTTTCAAAAGACTTTTGTCCGCTATTTCGTTTGTCCGAAATTTTCATTTGTCCGAAAATCCTTTTTCTCTGAAACCATTCTTTCCTGGATTGTTATAAAACTAACCTATCTAACCTAACCGACAGGTTCTGTTGGTATATCTCTTTAAACATTTTGCAAAGTTAATGGGTTCAGAGAAAAACGATTTTCGAACAAATGAAAATTTCGGACAAACGAAACAGCGGACAAAAGTTTTTCGAAACATCGATAGGTTACCATATCTAAGCATTTGTTTCTTGCCTGTCGCTTGGACCGTAACACTTAGTCGTGTCTTTATAGGCATTCAGTGTCAAGGCGCCCCGATTACCATATGACATAGACCCTATTATTCTTGGCACTATAATATCGCTAGGTACTCAATCATTTATTGCGTTGCATAATGTATTTACAAACGGTATTTAAGTAAACTTGACAGGGAAGAAATCATTATGGATAGGGCGTATTACGTTTCTGTATCTTTTACTATTAAGCGCAGAACACAATTTGATCGAGAATCGAACAATACTATTGAACCTGTTCTTCTGTTAATAAATAAAGGACGAGGAAGCTAGCTACAGAACAGAGCTGTATCTCATCTTGGGAAAACCCCTTTTCAACTCGAGCTATGTTCGAATCTTCAACCGACATAGTAATGAATGAAGATTCTGCGTGCGAGAGAAATGGACCCGGGGTTAATCACCAATTGAACTCTTATCGATTTAAACTTAGGTAAGTACTTGAACTATGATAAGGGTATTCAACCGCCGTACTCGGAGACATTTTAAAGAGAATTAAATCATTCCTTTTTCAAACGGGTTTACGATAATAGTTACTAAGGCACGACTTAATCGTCATTATATAAAGTATTTTCTTCATACCTACTGCGATTTGAGGATTTAGTCAGTGAATAATCTAGATTATTGGCCAATGAATTATTAACGATGAATTAGCTTAACAGTTTCGTTTAATTTCAGACTTAAAAAGCAAGAGTAGCGTAGTTGTTGTTGTTGTTGGTTGTTGTTAAAACATAGGAATAGAAGTAAAACGGCGACAAAACGATGTGATTCTAAATTAGGTTAGTTAAAGAGCTCGGTATTTTGTTATTTTAGAAAACTCAAATCACGTAGATTACTTTCTTTAATGTTTTTTTAATCAGCCAACTAAAAAGAACTATTTAGCCAGAAATCTGCCATTTTGAGCATATGAATTGACTACAAAATGGCCGCCAATCAAACAAAACTCAAAAAGCGAGAGTTCCAAATCATTACAGTTGTAATCTATAAACCTAGGTCTATGACTTTGCTATTTAGTTCCTAAGCTAACCAATACGATTAAGATAATGATATCACTGTTATCATAAGAATACGACCGCGTAGCGCGTGAAGGATGTTGTGATAGGTACCTACCTAAAACGTACACGGCTTAGCTTATCACACCAAATAATGTAATAGGTTTTACTGTCAAGTTCAATAAAATTGACAAAGGATTATTTAATAGCTAATGGTAGATACAGATGTACGAATATGTATGTTTTTTTTAGCATTTATTATAATGGGATAGTGGTGCCTATACGTAATATAAACAAAATTTTCAATACAAATTGGAACTTTCGAAAAACTTACGATAAAAAAACATGTCAGATTTTTTTTAATTATCATATTTTAGCCTTTTTTTAAGTGCAATTGAATTTTAAACTACGATTTATTACTAAAACTGACTAATTGTAAAGTAGTCAAGGTATTCCTTAACGTAATAATAACTGTGGTAAAAATTACAAAATATTATGAAATTATCCATGAATAATAAAAGCATGTACCTAATGAAAATTCGTAAATCGTGGTACGAAAAATAAAATATGAAAAATATCTACTAGTCGAAAAGTTTTGTTCTAACCCATTGTTATGCGAATGTTAAACTGGATCGTATTTATACATAAATATGGATTTATCTTTGTTATTCATAAATTCATAACACATGGTGAGCGAACCTCACAAACCAGTTACTTGTATTAAAAGACGAAGACCCAAAATAAGCCCAAAAACCAGTCCTAATCCGGTTTTAACCGCTACCGCTACCGAACCACTTCAGTATTTAACTTTGTATCACCGAAAATGTACTTACAATCTTTTGACTTCATCTCCTTTGCCGCAGAATCTAGCCAGTTCATCAATGCCCTCTTCCCTGATGACAGTGGAGTCCACGTCGAAGCAAACGCAGTCGGCTGTACGGAACAATTCCTGGACGCTTTGCTGAGAAGACATTACACTTATGGACACCAATGACAAGGTCTTGAGAGTCGCGTACTGCAGATTGTTCTTTATGCTGCGGAAGAACGGCATATTTAAAATATAGGAAGTAATTTTTGAAAAAAACATTCTGTCTGATTTTCACTTAGAAAGATGACTTTCATGACTTTAGTAAAAGGAGGTTTATATAGCATGCCACTAACTGGAGACTGTAATATTGAAATTAATTCTCCCGTGAGCTGTTTTTATATGACGATAAGACCGATGACTGACTAACAACAAACTAAATGAAAATACAGTTTTATGACCAACTGCACACGACTTTTTAATAAAAAATATTATTACCGCACTCGTGTGCAAAGTGCGGTATCCCTTTATTGATATTGGTCCAACGTATCAATTGTGAAGATATCACCAATCAATCACCAGACCACTTGGTTAAATTGGTCGCGGTGGGTACCATAAATAAACGTGCAATACTGATTTTAGATAATATAACATGCAACATGCGTTACCTATAAGAAATAGTCAAACCTGTAAAGGGCCATTTTGGTTGTTTTCTTCAAACGTAACTATTAGAAGCTGTTGCACCGAGTTGGTTCAAGTGAACGGTAATAATCAGAGTAAAGGTCGGGAGAGCAATAAAACAAATACCACTTGGCTGGGGACTACCGAGCACACCACGCCTCCGACGAGTGTGATATCATACAGCGCGCCCGGCCTACCGTTATCGCCTTA
Organism: Acleris cristana; assembly: GCA_948252455.1. Taxonomy (NCBI): domain Eukaryota; kingdom Metazoa; phylum Arthropoda; class Insecta; order Lepidoptera; family Tortricidae; genus Acleris; species Acleris cristana. The sequence continues at coordinate 12,683,575 of OX411782.1, read as the reverse complement.
TATCCACCAGCCTCCCCAGATAAAGCGATGATGCGAGCTACAGCACTACTCTCTGAGAGCTACGTACTATAAGTGACGTCACGTCGCCGTCTTCATTTGAAAGACATATGGCCAGACACGAGCCACATTAGAAGTAAGGGCGCCGAAACGACACCTATCTCGCTCACTCGCGATAGAAGCGTATGGAATATTTTGTGGAACCACTTGTTTTGCGAATTGCGTCGAGCGCAAAAACGATAAGCGCTGGCGGCGATGATAAATTGGAATGTTTTTGTAGAGAAAAAATAAATAAATAACAATTTATGTACCTAATTAAGTAGTATGCTGTCAATGCAATACGCAATCATCGACGATGAATTCGATATTGAAAAAATACTGGCCAAGTGCGAGTCGACTACGCATTCGGAGGGTTCCGTAGCATTATTATATGGGGGCCCGCTTTATCTTTTAACTTAATTTATTTTTATTATCTATTGTTAAAGCGGCAACAGCACTACACACTCCGGAAATTTCAACTGTGTAACTGTTACGGTTAATGAGATACGCCCGCTGACAGACGGACGGACGGACAGCGGAGGCTTAGTAACAGGATCCCGTTGGTACCCTTTGGGTTCGGAACCTTAAAAACTAATAATTAACCCAGACAAAAGAATTGTTATAAGTTTGACGTCTTTGTCTGTCTATGTGTATCTCTCGTCAAGTACATAGTTAAGGACTTAATTGAAAACCGCTAACTTTTTCTATTACTTAAATACCTACACAAAACAAAAAAATAATTAAGTCATATCTACGTACAACATTTTTGAAATCTTGTAAAATATCATCTTTCCTGTTTGTATACCGTAAGGGATTCCCAATATCCCCCTGTAATTGTTAGTGAGCTATCTACAAGGAAAAGAATAAATAAATAACAAAGTAAAGCTCATCAATTCATCATGTCAAATTCTCCAATTGTGAATTGAATCCTTTACCATTCGTAATTAAAGATTTTAAGCACAAATGATAATTATTTTTACGAGTTTGGAGTCTTACGCGCATCGCCATCAATGAAACAGTGTTATAAATTACTAGCGACCCGCCCTCGCTTTGCTTCAGTATAATTGAGTTTTCTGTAACGCCCGTACATAATCCAAAATGTATGTATGTTAAAAACCTTCCTCTTGAATCACTCTATCTATTTAAAAAACTGCATCAAAAACCGTTGCGCAGTTTTAAAGATCTAAGCATACATAGGGACAGACAGACAGCGGGAACCGACTTTGTTTTATACTATATACTATAAAAAAAAAAGGTACTAGACGACGCCCACGACTTCGTACGCGTGGAATTAGTTTCCCGCTACTCCCCCCATTTCTTCCCGTTGGGGGTCGATTTTTGGTAAATCCTTTCAATTAGTGCTCACTTACATCATGAAAGGAACCCTTGTACCAAATTTCAAGTTTCTAGGTACCTAAGTACAGTAGTTTCGGCTGTGCGTTGATATATAAGTCGAGTCAGGTTTGCCTTGTATATATTGTATAGATATATATAGTGATAGTGATGTAGTGATAATACTTATCCCGACTAATATTAGGTATGGACTTGACAAAAGCGCGTGGAATTTAACCCCACGTGGAACCGCGGAAGCGCGTGGAAGCGCGTATCCGCGCGTGGAATGTGTTTCTGTCGCTGTTGTTCACGCGAGAAAATACTGATTAACTGAAAAATTGCCCTCGCGTGTGATATCCAAGGACTTGCTTCTGTAAGGTAACTCGACATTAGCGAAATACACCAAGGGGATAGTGATTGTGAACAGACGCTTAAATCGCATAGCTGTAAAAAAAACTAATTTAGCTCCGGGCCATAACGTTTCTCACGCCATAAATGAAGTCCGATTTTCACGATTCTTTAATACCTATGTAGTAGTTATTCTGAAAAACTACTTAGGTCTGTACAGTAGAACACAATTTATATGGCGTCTCGTGAATCTTCGTTCGCGCACACACGTACAACGATTCCGATGATTTCCGAAAGCACGATTAAAACCCACGATCAGACTTGTACGAAATAGGTACTCATACCTATTTCGTACAAGTCTGATCGTGGGTTTTAATCGTCTTAATTTGCACCTCAGTGCAAATTGAATTGCATCTATTTTTTTCCTTCTCACTCCCGGCTGACTGACGCAGGCGCGCGTCAACATGGCGTCACCAATAATAGCACAACATACAGACGCGTAACGCATGGATCATGCTGATTGGTTTCCGCGCTTCGAAAATACGTCATCTGCGCAGGTACATCGGTAAGCCATATCAGTTGTGTTTTACTGTTCGTTTCAGTTTTTTTCTTTCCAAGAAATAATTATAATTCAACATAAACAAATACAATATATTCAAAAATCGGAAAAATCGGACTAGATTTAAGGGGAGAAAACGTTATCGCATTTTGCATGGAAAATTTCAGGTTCACTACCCTCTTAACAGAAGTGGAAGCCATTAATTCAATTTAGGACTGAAACTAATACTTAATATAAAACCGAATGATGTGAATTTTTTGTACTGAGTTAGTTTATTTATAGCCCGGAGACAGACATAAGGTCTGACTTTCAATTGTGTGCAGTAGAATGACAATCATTACCGTCAAACCGTAAAACAACGATTTCGCTCGTACGCTGACGTAGTGAATGATTTGGTCCAAGAATTAACAAACTACGTACCTTTATGTGGTGGCTGCCATTTGCCATTTAACCTTTTTTCCGCTACAGTAAAATGTATAAAAATCTTTCAATTGAAATAAACTCGAAAATAACTGGAAAAAAGTGGCAAACAGACGAGATTTCGATCATAGCATCTGTTTTCGTCGTGATAGTTTTTTTATTTCAAAAATATTTTTACCGAAATATTTATAGCAAGTAGATAGGCGCGATATGAGTTATATGAAAACAGTGTATTCTTTTAGAAATACAATTTAAAAATTGGCTCGTTTGAACCAATTACTGTGGACACGCGTCTTCACTATTTTACAACTGGAAAGGAATAGCGTACAAATGGCAATAAAGATTTGTTTTTTTCATTACCGAGCATTAAATAATATAATTATATGTTTGCTTTGCTACCTAGCTAAAAATTTAGACACGCGGAGGTTGTACCACACGCTTCTGGAAGAATCTCAGTATTAGCTTTGCTTCTAGTCTGCTATTTATCTCTTATTCCTTATACTCAGACTGGAAATATTGCTATTTATTGAAATGTGCCTACTTTAAAGACCTATAAGAGGTCTGCCAATACTTTAAAATGGGTTTTAGGTAGGTAATTGCATAATCCAGTAGAAGATTAAACGTTCCAGGCGCCTCATAATAACGGGAACTTTAATAGATTTTTGGTAAGTAATAGAAATCGTTTTGATAACTCCTGAGGCCCGTTTCACGAAGCAACAAGTTACAAATTACACGCGGAAGTCTCTTTCTAACTCCTTTTACTAGAAAGTTAGTTCCGCTTGTAATTTGTACCTAACTTGTAGCTTCGTGAAACGGGCCACTGGTCATAGACTTATGTTTTACTTCGTAGGGTGACGGAACCAGTAATGGACAAGGATCAATGATGGACACTTGATTCTTATTTTACCGAAGATAAGGGTTATTTATTTGTTTTGCAACAATCAATTTACGAGAAAATATGAAATTTGAATTAAGAGTTATGTGTCCATTACTGGTGCCTGTCAGCTAAAAGTGTCCAACACTGGTGCCATCATGCTATGACAATAAATCTGGGGGCCTAATAATATGGTTGCGTTTATCGCGTGTCAAAATGTGTATAAAACATCCGTCACTTTTTGACACATAGGTATATACGAGAGTGACGGATGCATTATCCACATTTTGTGTCTATCCACGTGTTAGGAATCTGAAAGGATTTTGTTTGCACGACCCTATCTAGTTGTATACGAGTAGTTACCCTATCTAGCGGTAACCCATCATTTTATCAAATTTCTCTTCATCGAACGCTATTTTCTGTTGAAAACATGTGTTTTCAGGATATCTGAAACATTTATTACGTAGTATATAGGTTAGATTAGACTTGTGACTACCTTTGCCGCGTAAAAATACGTTTGTTGAAAGGTGTTTCGATAAAATAGGTAATAAGTACCCCTATCTAGTACTAATCAATGCTTCTAGGTCTCCATTACAAAAAAAGAACTTAGTCAATATAATTTATTTAACAGGTCGCATCACTATTTATGTTTCTCCGGTAACTACCACAGACATCCTGTGGTAGTTAACGGAGAAACATAAATAGTATACATTTATTATACTGAACACAAAAAGTCCGACTGGTACTTTTTCCCCCGGAAAATCGGACAACTCCCGAGGCAAAGCTATTTATTCTAACACGTTTACTCCTAAACATTTTCCCAATAAAATCTTTCTACTAAAAGTAGAGTTGAAGTATTTTTTTATGTTTATGGCCTGGATAAGCAAATATGAACGTAAAATATTATCGCCCACAGCATCATGTTTGGTAGCGCACACGAACCACGAATAGACAACGCAGCTTTCGTAGGAATATTATACCTACCTACAGGTGTCCCAGAAGCCGACGTCAAGCCGTTAAGGGGTGGTAGGACTTCTAAATACGTACCAGAAAATGAGATTTCAGGTACTAAAATTGTTTTCGAATTGTTGCAACTTTTGTGAAAATCGTTTTTGTACCTTAGCTCAGTTTATCTGTGCAAGAGCTACAAATGACGGAAATTTGTAAATCTGGGTTTTGGTATTTTGCAGAAAAGATAGGCTTTCCAATATTTCATAACACGAGTTCAGTCAGAGTCACGCGGTAATGCTTTTTTACCTTCATAGGTGCATTATATTATGCCTAAATTGAAGAATAAAGAACTTTGACTTTGACTTGTACATATTTTAGAGTTTCATACCGAAACTTTCTTCTCCAAATTTAATAAAAAACTACACAAAAGTGACACTAGACATTAAAAACACGAACAGCATTTTTTTTTAATAACGGTTTAGCACTTACTTTTTTGTTCGTTTTATAATTTTAATGTCATTGCTATTTAAATACAATAGGAGCTCAAAATGTATTCTACCAACTGCGAATTGGAATAAAATGAACTGGTAGAAACTAGACTTAATTATAATTACAGAGTCCCTGAATGTTCCAATCGCCCGGCCTGCCACCTCCCGAATGATAACTTTAAAAAAATGCCGTGGTGATGCATCGTTCCCTGGCGCCCGGATACATTCTTTTGAGCTGCTGCCGTAATGCGTTCTTTGAGAATCATCAAATTGTCAACTGAATTTCCGTACACATTTTCTAAATAGCGCTAGTAATAAAATAAAGCCAAGGATAAATATTCGGAGTTGATGGCCAACCTTCAGTAATTGGAGAGGCAACAGATGACGAAGAAAAATGAGTTATAAAAATCCTAAGGTTCAAGTCCGGAGAGCGTGGAGGCCACAAGACGGGGCTAAGCCGCCCGATGCACCTCTCAGGTTGTAAATAATTACACAGTTTATTGCATAATGTGTCGGGCACCGATCATTTTGAAGCCACATAAACACCCGTGTTGCCTAGGGTACATCTTGCATTACGAAAAGCTTGTGTTAAATGTTATATATGCGAGTGGTGGAACCCTAAAACAGAATCTTGCACACGCGTTTTGCACACGGTACACTACACGTTTGGACCTTGACAGCAAGCTAGGACAGTGTCTCCATAATTTAGTTCAAAAAATATTTGACTTTCACACTAAACCTAATTTTGTATAATACTTTTAACCGATAATAATTTTTTGCGACTTCAATCAAGTGATTTTAAAAACGCCGATCGTGATCTTTTTTTTTCCTAAATTTCGCGCCATGGGACTTGTAGGTAATTGTAGGTACTTGTAGGACTTCCACCCCTTAATGGCTTGACGTTGGTTTCTGTTCTAATACACTCTGTATATAATACAGCTGACATTTAGGTTTAACTATGAGTACTTTACCTCACAGCGGGTCGATGCCGACTAGACGTGCGTGCAGTAATATTAAGAGCACACAACATCCGTATACATACATGCTATAAAAAATAAAACTCTTTTCCTACAGCAACACATGCTCAAACTGTGTTGTAAAAATCCGTATGGACTGCAGGAAAATTGTTCCATGCTAGTAAAACTACTGTACCTACTTATAAAAAACAAAGCAGTTTTACTGCACCATAGTAAAACTGTTTTATTTACTTCATACAAATAGTTATAACAAAAGAAATTATAAATCTTGTAAGCAAGCAACACCTTCTTAAAGGATACCAGTTAAGGGCACCACAAACTAACCCCCTTATTCATAAACGTTTTATAAACCTATTTTAGTTAAAGTATTCACTGTACCCTTTCTGCTCAATTCAAATGTCATGATGATAGATCAGGATAGAGCATAATAATATTTCAAGCACACTTTAGTTTTTGCGCATTTATGACTAAAAGGGTATCAGTTTAAGACTGTCAGGCCGCCTGACAGTCCAAAATCTGAAGAAATTTATGAAAACTTAGGAGAGACTGATAATGTGTGTTGTAATATGATGAATTGACTAGCCAATATCGGCTGAGGGACAGTTAAGTCTGTGGTGCCTTTTTGTTGAACTGGCCTAATTTGACAATAATTCAGATTCCAGGGGTTCAGTCGCCCCATTTCCAGAAGTTCAGAACCATTGGATATGCTGCAATCATGATAGCCAAGCAGATATGTATTTAAAATGATTAAGTGACATATAAAATGTAAAAATGTCATACGCATTTTTTTAAATTGTTTAATATTATAATATTAGATAAACGCAATGCAACATAGTATTATTAAATACTGTGCACACTGCCCCACGCGTCTAATGTGTGATATTACGCTGTTCATGTTGTCAATAAACTGATAAGAAACTCCTGAGGAAATTCTGACAAATATTTGTGTTTATTTTAATTGTTTACAAGTTGAAGGTTTTTCCCGTTTTTTTATACACATTATGATATGATTATTTATTTATAACTTGCACAAAGCTTTAAAAGGAACACCACCAAGTTTTAAAGGGAACCAAAAGGACCCTATTGTTGGGATTGGTCTGTATGCAAAGGTTTGAATGTATTATTACTTATTTTAGAAAATCAGTTTAGCGATTAAACAATTATCAGCTTTAAAAGCAGAGTATGTATGGTTTTTAAGTTTTAAGGTCATAGATATTTGATATTTTTGCATTTAGTTATGCAGAGTTTTTCAAAACTTGTGTATGAATTATATGAATGTGTAAATTATTATTGGGTTGTACTATTTTAAAAATTTATGTGTGAAAACATGTGGGCAGATGTTGGTGTTAATGACTCGCTGTACCTGTGTAATCAAGAAAATACACTATCAATATTCTAATATTCCACAACATACATTGATCAGAGAATAAAACAGAAACCAAATATATGCTTTGTTAATCTCACATTTAGGACTTAGTCATAATCACATAATTATGTTCAATAAAATCATTATTGCATAATAATTTTTGTTTCAGTATTATCCAGTTTAGTACAAAGGATGCCCGCTACATTGCTTTCTTTAGGTGTGTTGGTAAATTATCTCTGTTTTTTAAAACCAGTTTGAAGCAGATTCGTGACTGATAATCATGTAGTTAGCAGATGTGTAAGTTTAATTATGAAACTTTATCATACAAAGACAAAGTTATATCTTATCTATTGATGTATAATTCGCCTGGAAATAACGGCAACATTTGACTAACGAAATAAGGTCCTCTCGCTAGTAAACCCACCCTTTTTATGTCATGCATATTATCAAATCAGAAAAGAACATCAAAATATTTAAATAAATAGTGATGTTATTCCCTGAATTTAAGCCATGCATTGTTAAACATTTGTAAAAACTAAACCGAGAGGAATAATGTGACCGTCTGAGAGTATATTTTGCTAGAAAACAAATAATACCGACCGCTAGAAACCTATTTCTATGCGACCTTGCGACCTAATTACTTCTAATGGCGCTCTCTAGAAATTGCTGAATCATAGTCGCGTAAATACTTTAAATATAGATGCAAATCCTAAATGCTAATACAAAAAGCGAAAAGACAACGTTTTTTATAAGGAAATGGTCACATTATGGACAAATCACTTATGAAACATCGTAAAGTAGATTAAAATGGAGAGTCATTCAAGGTTATGTTATCAGTTCTATTTTACCACTGAATAAGCATGCCATGACCAAGAAACTACACGTACCTTTTTCTTATCGTACTTCGAAACACCTGTAAGGTTTTAGTCTTGACTTTCAACACTTTTCAGTTATAAATTTACGCTAAAGTTTATATTTCATATTTCGTACGAACTAAGTAGCTTGCGGCTGAAGTGACATTGACAACTAATTGCAATGACATACAGGTGACATTTCGAGCTGAGTCCGATACAAGATTCATAGAATTTAGAGTAAAATCGTACTCGAATTATAATATAACCTACTTAAACACAAAGTTTGCGTTTTGTCATTTAAATTCATCACCTTATGACTAAAATTTATGAATGCAGGCTTAAACCACAGATGGTCCGATACTTGTCCGAAACAATTAATTTGGAAATAATTTCGAGTAAACCAATTTATTGCTAAATTTATTTAATGTTTTCATCCGCATACAATTTAATCTTAGAATAATAAAAAAACTACAAGTTAACCACAAAGTTCAATTCGGACCAAAGTCTGAAGGCGCGAAAAAGATTTAAAAAAATTAATTGCCGAGTTTATTTTTAAGTTAGACAAACAATGAAATACTTTATATTAAGCTAAAATGAATGTTGTACAAAATACTAACCTAAATAAAAAACACGCAAAATCAAAAAATGAACTTGTGCGGAAAGACTTTTCTTGGGGTGAGTTTATTTTGTCGAATATTATTAAATGAGTATGCTACAAATCTTGACTTGCTTTCGATCATATTCATATCAAATTTCTTAACACAGGAATTCGACGTGGTACCTCATTACCTTCTATTCAGAACAATGCTCCAAGATATCAGTTTAGCAATAATAATGGGGAAACCACCACAAAATCAAAAAAATCTTCCATGGGACCTCCTTTAGAACCTCCAAGAAGTTTGAAACGCAAGTAAGTTTTAACATAAGGTTACCTAAGTACTTAATATAAAATACTTATGAGAATCCCACAACCAAAAAATATAATTTGATTATTCAAGCCAAGCCAATTAAGTTAAGTGCAAAAAGAAGACTCATTTCTAAGCAGTTGGCGTATAAACTTCTAGAAACTACTTAAGTATGTACGCGCTACTTTTCTTTTCTAAATACTTTGAATAATAAAATGTTACTACTCTGTTGAAGAATTTATGACCGACAATTTAAAATAAATGATAGGTACTTACATATTTAATATAATACAATTAAAAGTTAAAACTAAACTTATTTAAATTAAAATAAAAACTAAGCTACTCAAATATTAAAGACGATATATAATCACCACTATAAAAAGAACACCCCCTCTAGCAGGTCCGCTCGCGGCATGGTCCCTATGACACTGGCTGCGTTACCTCTCTGGATAGCTAGCCCAATCCTTTGGGAGAGGTAAGCACCAGCTCTAGGATCTCCGGAGGTGTCTATGAGCCGGGATGACAGGGCCTTAATAAAGCTTTTCATATCAGCTGACCAAGGTCCCACCCATGGTCTCCACTGCAAGCGCCACAAATTCATAATTATTTAATAATAGAATATTTGGCGAGTTCATGACGATTGATACATCGTCGAAATACTGTCTAATATTCTAACCGCAGTAATAATACGTTTCATTGACTTTAGTATCATGAATAATAACCGCGAATTATATTATGGGCGGCACCTTATCACCTCAACAAAATTTAAGTGTACAATTAGTCGAAATTTCAAATTTTCCCTTACAAAATGTTGACAATTTTACAAGTCCAAGTCGTATGGTACATTTGTAATTTTTTTAAGGAACGGCCCTGAAGGCTTATTGTCCAATGACAAAAACATTTTGAAAATCGAAGGCTTGTCTGCGTACAAAATGAAAAAAATTACTTACTCCACTTTGAAGCCGGTTGCGATTGCGAGTGCGCTAGACAATAAGCCCTCTGGTTTAGTTGAACATTCTGTCACTTCGGAGCGAACTACGAAGTTAACAAATAGCAACTTAGACAGGGGGCTTATCTGGGCTACCTACGTATTTTTTAGTAAAGCTTTATGTTAATTTTGTAAAGGTTATCGACAAATGCTCGCAAATGTTACATCATTCTGATCACTCGCACGCGCAGTGTCAGCCTAGGTGCAGCGGGGTCAGAGAAAATAAACAATACATTAGATTAACGTTCAGTTTCATCATAATATATTTTAGTAACACGAGGATATCCCTAGTATAATTAATAAAAGTAGCATGCGATACCGAGTTTTGCTTTTGACCCTTTTTTCTCTGATTTTTTTGTGATAAAAATAGCCTCTTTAAAGATAAAAGTTTTAAATTGAAATGATGAAAATCTTTGTTTCGAGTTGAGAACTATTTTTAAACCGACTACCCTTTATTGGTCCATTTTAAGACTAATGTTTTATAACTATTGTATGGTTCTTTATTCGCTAGTGCTTTTTCACCAGTTAAAGCCAGGAAAGGCGAGGCGAGACGAGAATATATATATTTTAATTTTTAATTAATCAATTTCAATTCCCTCCTCACGCATCTTCGGTGGAAAAGGTTTTAAAGACATATTTAAATTCTCACGCCACCAGGACAAGCACCTTCATGCCATTTAGATACCTAATATGGTTGGAAAACGCAAATGGAAATAATCATTTTGATATGAACTTTACTTCTTCATTCGGATCTATCTAAAGTCGAAACCATAATTCGTGAGACAACTGTGACAGGTAAAGGGTTACCAGGGCTAACTTCACAGCAATTAAATCACTATAGTAGGAGAAATCAAAAAAATTAAAACACTATTAAACAAGCATTTACATTTTTTTAAGCCAAAGTTAATTTTTATTTTTTTAATCTATATATATAAAAGGCAATGTCCCGGGTGACATATCAACGCCCAGCCCAAACCGATAAAGATAAAAAGTTGAAATTTTGAGAGAAAGTTGGTTTTGTAATGGAGGCGTCGTTTAAGAAGGGATTTTTCGAAATTCAACCCCTAAAGGTATTAAAGGGGGTTGCAAAGTTTGTATGGGAAAAAACATTTTTATGGTCCAATTTACTTGAAACTTGGTAGAAATGCTCTTCAATGCAAATAATGAGACACGTATTTCAGCGATTACTAAAATTCAACCCCTAGAGGGATGAAAGGGGGTTGCAAAGTTTGTATGGGAAAAAATACTTTTATGGTCAAATTTACTTGAAACTTGGTAGAAATGCTCTTCAATGCAAATAATGAGACACGTATTTCAGTGATTACTAAAATTCAACCCCTAGAGGGATGAAAGGGGGTTGCAATGTTTGTATGGGAAAAAATACTTTTATGGTCAAATTTACTTGAAACTCGGGAGAAATGCTTTTCAACGCAAATAATGAGACACGCATTTCAGCGATTTCTAAATTTCAACCCCTAGGGATAAAAGGCGGTTGCAAAGTTTGCTTAGGAAAAAATATTTGGTATGCTCAAATTTACTTTAAACTTGGTAGAAATGCTCTGAAATGAAAATAATGAGTCACGTATATCAGTGATAACTAAAATTCAACCCCTAGAGGGATGAAAGGGAATTGCAAAATTTGAATGGAAAAAATACTTTTGTGGACAAATTTACTTGAAACTTGGTATAAATGCTCTTCAATGCAAATAATCAGACATATATTTGAGCGATTACTAAAATTCAATCCCTAGAGGGATGAAAGGGGGTTGCAGTTTGAATGAAAAAAATACTTTTATGGACAAATATACTTGAAACTTGGTAGAAACGCTCTTCAATGCAAATAATGAGACACGCATTTCAGCGATTTCTAAATTTCAACCCCTAGGGATAAAAGGCGGTTGCAAAGTTTGCTTAGGAAAAAATATTTGGTATGCTCAAATTTACTTTAAACTTGGTAGAAATGCTCTGAAATGAAAATAATGAGTCACGTATATCAGTGATAACTAAAATTCAACCCCTAGAGGGATGAAAGGGAATTGCAAAATTTTAATGGAAAAAATACTTTTGTGGACAAATTTACTTGAAACTTGGTATAAATGCTCTTCAATGCAAATAATCAGACATATATTTGAGCGATTACTAAAATTCAATCCCTAGAGGGATGAAAGGGGGTTGCAGTTTGAATGAAAAAAATACTTTTATGGACAAATATACTTGAAACTTGGTAGAAACGCTCTTCAATGCAAATAATGAGACACGTATTTCAGCGATTACTAAAATTTAACCCCTAGAGGGATGAAAGGGGGTTGCAAAGTTTGTTTAGGAAAAAATATTTGGTATGCTCAAATTTACTTGAAACTTGGTAGAAATGCTCTTCAATGCAAATAATAAGACATATATTTGAGCGATTACTAAAATTCAATCCCTAGAGGGATGAAAGGGGGTTGCAGTTTGAATGGAAAAAAATACTTTTATGGACAAATATACTTGAAACTTGGTAGAAACGCTCTTCAATGCAAATAATGAGACACGTATTTCAGCGATTACTAAAATTTAACCCCTAGAGGGATGAAAGGGCGTTGCAAGTTTGTTTAGGAAAAAATATTTGGTATGCTTTAATTTACTTTAAACTTGGTAGAAATGCTTGCTCTGCAATGAAAACAATGAGTCACGTGATAACTAAAATTCAAACCCTTGGGGGATGAAAGGGGGTTGCAAAGTTTCTACAGGAACGAATACTTTTATGTTCTGATTTATTAACTATCTATTTATTAACTTGGGATCTAAGATTATTGTAAAGTTTGTATCGAAATTATGTAATTTTCAAAGTTACATACCTTCAAGATATGAAAATGGGTATTATTATTACATACAGAAAATATTCAGCTTCGTTGTTTTTCGAAAATCTTCTGATAAGTGGGTTAATTGTTTTTATAGAAATGTGGCAAATTTATCTAGAATCGTATAAAAAAACGTAATGGTGAAAGAGAGGCAGTGAATTTATTTTGTAAGTCAATTTTGTTGTTTTAAAGGTTAGCGCCACAAAATTAAAGTTGTTTATGTGGACTGCTTACTTAAAATTCACGCTCTAGACTTTTTTTTAAAAGACTTAGAAGGTGATGTAAACTATAACTGTACTTTCAACAGAACTTCTGACTCTCCGCAGACGAAGTCGCGGGCGGAAAGCTAGTTTGATATAAAATACTTTTGATCGAATAAGCAGCCCGGTGCAAATCGTCTCCTATTCGGATGTTAGACCACTAGTATTTTACTAATTAAGTGAGGAATTAATTGTCAAAGTTGTCTCACGGATTAAGTTTACGGCGGTCTCATCTTTGGGAAAACACGTTAATCTAACCCCGGCGAGTCGTTCGTTCTCAAAATGAGATATTTTGTGAAATGTTGGCGTAAAATAAATTAATTATTCACCATTGAATATTTCACTTCGAAGACTCCTGCCAAGCTTCAGTTCCACTAAACCCGATTCATCATCAAGCGGCAAAGGAAGACCGAGGGTCCTCGCCAGTGAATCGGCGACGGCTGAGTCTGACTTCTGCACTCCTAGGAACCGACCAACGGCTCTGAGATACATCAGCAGTAGCAGCAGAGGTACGAGACAATGGTGGTGTGGAGGAGGCAGTACAGGTCATTCCTTCACTGTTCTGCCTCCGTGTGAAACCAGCGTAACTGGAGATACCCCTATAATCAATTTTCAGAAATATACCTGTCCCTTTCTGAAGAGTAACAGATAAACCGTTTGAAATGGAATTTCTGTTAGTCGTTCTCTTTTCTATTCCAAAAGCGATTATTTGGAAGCTGTACTTCGATACTAAAATTATAAATGTAAAAGTAACTGTGTCTGTCTGTTTGTTACGCTTTCATGGCTAAATAATTATGATGAAATTTGTTATGGAGATAGCTTCAGTTCCTAGGAAGGATATAGGCTTTTTATACCAGAAAAAAATCTGAGTAAAAGCGATAAACAACTCCTACGCGAACTGTGCAGCAGCTAACTATAGTTTCAAATATTTTGAAGACATCAAAAATTTCTTTAGTTAGTTCTAAGTGTTATTTTGATTCAAAATAACACTTAGAAGTAACTAAAGAAACTTATTCGAAATCGATTACTGCATAGCAAACTTCAATGACTTTGCTCTTATTGAACGTAATTTATAATACCTAGACGACAGTATGCATACCTAGATACTCTGTATAGAGATAGATGTATACAAGCAAATTACTACTACACAAACAAGATTGTCTTGTAAGTGTTACACTAGATAAAAGTCGTTATAAAATCATTGCAATCAGTCATCACAATAATATGTAGATTTTTTCCTTAACGACCAAATTTCGCACGCTTTTCCTTGTGTTCCACAAAACCTTATACTTAAACGTAGACAAAGTCGACAATAGTGTCAACTTTTTAAATGAAATTACGTACAACTTTGTAAACTTTTGCTTGTTATATATTACAGGTGGATACAGCGGAACAAGATCTGCTCGATCATCCAGTACTGCCGTGGAACCTAGCGTTATATTAGGTAACTAAGTAGCTACGCCCTACTGATAGTATACCAATATCCGCGTAACTAACAAATTCGATGAGTTGTAAAATTTACCTTACCGGATTACTTACTAAGGTGCATTTTGCGCCATATTCAATTTGTTCGTTACGCAGCATCACAATATCACCGACGATTGGGTCTAGCATTCTAGGGTTTCTTTGAGTACCTTCCAGTGTTTCATCAGACCTTGCGATCTACTATTAGTTGAAGTTTAATCACAACGACTTGACGTTTAGTACTTAATGGTGGCCGAGTTAAAAACAATGGGTGTCCAGAATCCTTAACAATGTTTGTCCTAACAAATCGTTTGTCCGAATTTTCATGTGCCCTAAACTGGTTTTCAGATGAGTCAGGCAGCTTTTTAAGTTTTTCAGTTAAGTATATCTGCGGTTCGGTTAGGTTAGGGTTGTATTATAACAGCAATAAAAAGTTTTAAAAATTAAGCGGTAATGGCTTTAGGTTAAACGAAAATTCGGACAAACGATGAATTAGGACAAATGACTATTAGGGATTCCATAGGGGAACCAAAAACAATACCAAAACAGGCCAATTAAAGACCATCCAAACCATCCAGCGTAGATGTACCTATTTCAGACGATCCAGTATAGTTATATTTACAGGTCACAAATATTTTACAATATTTTACAGCAATATCTGAGGGCAGAGGAATGGCCCGTGGCGAGATAGGCATTGCAGCTATTGACCTGAAACACCCGAATTTGGTGCTTTGCCAATTCAGCGACTCTCTTCTGTATACCCACACAATGACCAAGATTAACTATTTTAATCCTATCGAAGTAAGTTTACACCCAATATTTAGAAAAAAATATTGTTTTGTACAGTCAAAGTCAGAAATATATGCGTCCTTTGCCACTAACAATAAGGTATTTGACGTGATGGCTGTGTAGATTTTACTGCTTTCGATTGTACCTCGATTGTGTCTTATATTTTGGTCTGGATGTGACCAGCTCCTCGTTGTACCATCAAGGACTTTAAATGTTGATCCACCATAGAACCTTATCATAATGACAGCGTCATGTGACGAGATAGAAATTACATAGGCATAAATCGTTGGTTATATGCGACAAGGTTCTATAGTGGTTCATCAATTTAAGTCCGTGACCGAACCAGCCTTACTTAATCTCTAGTAGTTCAGATACATTCTCCCGAGCGTGAAACGAAACGAGACACCATACTTAATAATATTTTGACCAGGGTATCTGCGAGTTTGAATCGATAAACATTGTTTAATGTCAAGGGCTCATCTTCAATGTAATAATGGAATTAAAAAAAACAGTCAAGAGCATGTTGGACCAAGCTCATTGTAGGGTTCCGCGGAGTTCCACCGTCTCGTTACTATAAAAACTAAAAAAACTATTCCCAAAAGTCACAAGTACCTTTGAGCTAATTTTCACTTTGAAGTTATTTGGTGCTATTTTAATTGATTTTCTGTGGGTATACCTTAACATTTAAGTACCCTGTAACTCAAAAACCAATGATGACATATTAGTTTTCTTTTTAAATTTAAATTGAAGTAGCTCGATATTTCTTACACTTATTAGATAGGTACTGTCGATGGCTTGATTTAGTCGCATTAAACATTAGCACAGAGTTAAAAACCAAGTAGGTATTAAAATCTAGTCTAACCAGTTAACTAAAGATACACAATCTACATTCTATATCAACAGATAATAGTTCCAAATACATTCTGCGAAGGAGTGAAGCCGAACCAGCTGTATCAGCTGATTCGCGATCAGTACCCCCTGTTGAATCTGACCACGGTCCAGCGCAGGCATTTCAATGACGCAGCCGGTCGTCAACATATACAGTCGCTGTGTGCCCCTCAATACAGCGCGGTGTATCTTCAGGTTCTTCATAAGTAAGAATCTATATTATATATTTCCTAAACATTGTTTCCGATCGTTTT
The DNA here is from genome assembly GCA_948252455.1 of Acleris cristana. Taxonomy (NCBI): domain Eukaryota; kingdom Metazoa; phylum Arthropoda; class Insecta; order Lepidoptera; family Tortricidae; genus Acleris; species Acleris cristana. The sequence continues at coordinate 12,666,982 of OX411782.1, read as the reverse complement.
CTATATCGCTCCCGTCCTGCCAAAAAACGATTTGAAGTAGAAAAAGTAAGTAGTTTTTTTTTTACAGTACCTTAGGTATTCTGATTGATAGTTGACGCCAAATGATAAAGGTTTCAATTACAGGTTCTACGCGTTAACAGCAGCGGCAGCGGTTCTTAAATACGTGGAATATATTCAATGCATCGTATTTGCGAGGGAGTCCTTAAAGATTGAGTATCATTCTTCTGAGAACACCATGATCATTGGTACTTTTGTTGCCTCTTTTTATTGCCTTAATACTTCGTCGGCTGCTAAAATCATTATTTTTTATAGATGTAGGAACAGCTACTCAATTAGAACTGGTACAACCATTACTTCCTTCTGCCGGAGCCACTTGCTGCCTATTAGGCGTATTAGGTCCTACATACACAGTTGGAGGAATCAGAGCGTTGAGAGCTGCGATACTTCAGCCTTCATGCAACAAAGAATTGATTGAAAATAGACTTGATTCTGTCCAAGATTTGATTGAAAATGAAGCAGGGTTGATGGTAGAATTACAGGTGAGCTATTAAAAATATTTAAAGCCATCAAAACAAGTGTCATATAGATTGCACAATATTTGTTGTTGCTAGCAGGCTGTTTTTCATATAGTGGTATTATCATTAGAAAAGCTGATAACGCTTAGCTACGACGTTCTTCTCTTATTGATATATTTTTTGGTAGAATGTTTTATGACTATCTTATCTATTGGTCACGTTCACAGTACAAAACAACGTATGTTGTTGTAGGATGTGGTTAAGAAATTATCAGATATCGATAGGATACTATTACTATGTGTCGAGCCTCAAAACCAACACATGGACAAGATGGGAGAAGCCCAGTTGAATCAGACATTATTATTGAAGACAACTATGGAGATGGTTCCAAAACTAGTGGAGGCACTTAACGCAGCAGACAGTGGAAGACTCAAGAAAATTAAAATGGTATTAAGTACTTTAAATAACAATCAAATCCAATATTTTAACGATGTACCTATTCATTCTAATAGTAATTCCACTTTGTTAGGATTTTGAAAACCCCCATTACGGTGAAATATCCGAAAGGATTAAGAATATCATCCAAGACGATGCACATTTAGAGAAAGGAGCGATGGGTAGTCTTCAAAGGTGTTTTGCTGTGAAGCCTGACATTAACGGCCTTTTAGATGTCGCTCGTAGGACTTACTCGGAGCTTATCGACGACATTCAGAAGATAGTGGAACAATTGGGGGAATCGTACGACTTACCGATAAGACTTAATCAGAATATGATGAAAGGATTTCACATTGTAATGACAGTCGCTCCAAAAAACAGAAGACATTTCAATGTGGAAGATTTGCCTCCTATCTTTATTCAAGTATGTGCTAAGTAGAGGTATAATTAATAAATTGGCGAATATAGACGAGCATTTCAAATATGCTTAGGTTGTTCTAGATTTGTTCGATCAGCCTAATCAAATTCTAGATTAGCTTTGACCCATTGATAGTTTTATCAACTTGTTACTCCAATGATCCAATCTAATAATTATAGGTACTAAACAACGGTTCGAGAATTTCAATGACAACTGAAGAATTGGTAGTTTTGGATCAACAAGCTAAGGAGTCTCTTAATGAAATACAAAAAATGAGTAACATGTAAGAAAATATAAACTTTAATATTTTATCATACCTATCCAAACTAAGGGTGGTCTTGCATTTTAAGTAGTAATATATTTCTAAGAATTTATGGAGTAAATCAAATTTACTTTTTACTTACTTTTAGCGTTATTGGAAGTTTACTTAAAGACCTGCGTCCATTCATGTCCAGTCTTTACAAGCTCTGCGAGAATGTTGCTGAATTGGACATTTTGCTGGCTATTGCTCAGGTGCTTATTTAAAATTAATAAATCAGCAGTAAAAAAAACGTTCCCAAAGTAATACTAGAAGCATACATTAAAGATAATAATATATTCCAGGCAAGCACAGTTGGTTCATATATACGACCAGATTTCAGCAACTATCTGGAAATTCGCAACAGTATTCACCCACTTTTGGATTATAATAGCCAGACCCTGCCAATTGCAAATGATATTGTGAGTAGGCATATTATGTTAAAGTAAGAAATTCTTCATTGAGGACCTAAATAAATTTACTTTGATTGCAGTATGCAAGCCCTGAGCAAAACTTTACAATAATCACCGGACCAAATATGGGTGGCAAAAGTATTTACATAAAACAAATTGCCGTGTTGCAAATTATGGCGCAGGTTCGTACAAAAACAGCGAAGTAGGTATCAGTAATCTGTGTTTTAATGTCCATATAAGGTATAAGGAAAATTTTAATTGGTTTATTATTACAATCTTGAATAAATACAATCTTGTTTGATCATTGCTCCAGTTGGGATGTTTTCTGCCGGCAACCAACGCTGTTCTAAGAATATGCGACCGAGTGTTCTCTCGCATCGGTTTCAACGATAGTGTGGAATTGAATGCATCCACTTATGTCGTCGAGGTAATCAGAGAGCAATCATATACTTATAATTCGAGCATTACAAAGTATTATTTACACTTTTAATGTCTTACAGATGAAAGAAACTCAGCACATATTAAAAGGATTGACGTCATCAAGTTTGGTGATAATAGACGAACTTTGTAGGTCAGATATTTTATATTGATGCATATTGAGATAAATAAGCTCGAATTGATTCTTGAAATAATTGAGGTTTCGATTTTCAGAGGAACGTCGACGGACGAAGGGACTAGCATTGCTTGGGCTATATGTGAAGAATTGCTTGCTAGTGATGCTTTTACTTTTTTCACCACACATTTTATGTATTTGACTAGACTGCAGGACCTGTATTACAACGTAGTCAAGTAAGAATTTCCAATAAATTAGTAATAACAATCTATTATAAGCACAATTTAAAACATCTTATTTTATTCTTAGCCTGCATACAGAAGTAAGAGAAGAAGAAGTACCCAACGCACAAACAACGCACAAAAGACTTGTGTATGAACATAAGGTAAATCCAGGCGTGACAAGTATTGAAAATTATGGCTTGTCATTAGCGGCTAAAACAAATTTGCCAGAAGGAACTGTTCAGCTGGCGTGGGAACTGGCTGAACTTATTATTGCGAACAGAAAGGTAGAATAATCTTCAAATAGTAGTTGTCGGTCTGTATTTAACTTTACTTGTTTATTGCATCCAATAAATGTTTTTCAGCCTCAAGATATTAATCCTTTGTCAAAAAGTGATGATCGAGTACTGTACGAACTCAATGCTGAAATTACAAAGGAATCCAGACGACAACTCAACAACGAACATGTGATAAGAGACATGAAAATAAAATTCATAGAGGAAAATCCTCTCCTCATAGAGAGGCTTAAAGTGCAGAGAAGCAGAAGAAATAATAACATTGACACCAGTAACAAGTCATCAGTGTCTAATACGAGACAAGAACCGTCTATTGATATTGTATTCAGTAGGGAATCTTATTCCAGCGAGCAGCCCAATCAGAAATCCAATAATAAACCTCCACAAACATCAGAACCTTTGGTTCTCAGGGCTTCAGATACCGTAATTAATAACGGCGTTGTAAACAATACTAATACAACATTTAGAGGAGTTAGATGTTCGAATGAGCTGCTAAATACAATGATTCATCATAATGATGCAGATCTGAATCAAATGGTATCAGTTGAAGTTCATGCGCACGAGGACACAGAAAATGAAAACGAACGGCCCTTCGATGACATAATTGATGATCCAAATACGATTATATCAAATAATGAAAGCTCTGTGAATGCTTTCAATAATGACGACAGCAGTCAGGTGTTGTATAATGGCAGAAAGGCAACCAATGTTTCCCCCTTTGACTCTGATTCAGAACTTGCTGATGCTTTAACTCAAGTTATTGAATGTTCTGCTCAAAATGCTAGTGAAAGTGAAGGAAGCGTCATATCGACTGACGAAGACCTGATGGCTGAAACACTGCATGAAATTTTAGATGATGTTATTCTTACACCTCCGTTACAATTTAGAGATAAATAAATACTAAGCATTTCTATTTACGTCCTTATCGTATGAAAAACAAGTTTGGAGGAGCTTTGATAATTTACCTCCAACACACATGATTAGGCTATTCAATTTGGAAAGTCGCTAATCTTCGGGTGGACCCTTTCTTTGGGTGCGCCTTAATCAGTCTATAAACATTTTGCATTACTTATTTCATCTACTTATCTACCTAGGAAATAAATAGTAAACGTCCGGCATAAAAACAGAATGTATATTGGAAACGGCTCCAACGATTTTCATGAAATTTAGTATGCAGGGGGCTTCGGGGGCGATAAATCGATCTAGCTAGTTTTCATTTTTAGCAAACTTACCAAAACAAAAACATATTACAGTCGCGCTCATAAATATGTGTACACTTTAGTACCTTGTCTGTTTAATGTCATGTTTAATTAAACTGCCATACATGAATTGTGACAAGGTACTAAAATGTACACATATTTATGAACTCGACTGTACAGGCATGGTACACATAGCGTTTTGGTATTTTCAGTTAAACGTCTAGCATTTGCAATCTGAAAGTATTATTTGGTGAAATTGTGCTGTTTTTGACTGTAAAGAAAAAAGTTAAATTTTTAGTATTAATAGCATAGTTGAGATATTTGTGTTATTTGTTTTCTATCACTCAAACATGACTTAATTAGTTTAAGAATAGATTTGATCTATATTGATACAAAAAGTTTAATAAAATTATATGATGTACAAAGTCGGAAGTTTTAGTTAAATCCATATAACGCAACCCCTCAACCCACTGTTTTTTTAACAACCCAACAATAACTTTCAGAAAATGGATATTATTTTAGGCAGGCCTCAAAATGAAATTTTTTATTTCAACTAACAATTGTAGGTACAATGTCACAGTCCAATAATTAAAATATAAGTACCTGGGGGGTTACAAGTTACAAGCGGAAGTCTCTTTATAACTCCCTTTGCTAGAAAGAGAGTTCCGTTTGTAATTCGTAACTTGTAGCTTCGTTAAACGGCCCACTGGAACACCGAGCATTACTAACAAACTAGACTACTTTGAAATCCGTAATTCGAACTTCGTCTATTGCTATCTCTTTTGATCTCGACGCGTCACTAATTCGCAAGAATGACTGATTTCAAAGTAGAGCCCCAGGACAGTTTTCGCATCGTTATGGGCAGTCAAAAAATCGCGTCGCTACGCATTCGCTTGCAATTAGGTTACGTAGAACATTGGGTTAACGATAATCGACCTTAGATCGACCATAAAAAAATGCTAACGGCCGAACCCTATATTCAAACCGCGCATAGATAAGGCTTATCCCGGGTTAAAATTTGACATTTACCCATACAAAATGTGTCAAATTTTAATCCGAAGTAAGCCTATCTATCCGCAGTTTAAATATTGGGTTCGGCCGTTAAGCTACGTAAATTAGGCTGTGTCAAAATCGCAGAAAGTAACGTGTCGATCGGTGTAAAGGGCCCCATATACGGAACGATCCGTCGGTTCAGACTGAAATCGAGCGATGGATTGTACGTAGGTGGCAATATCGCATCTAAATTTCAATATAAATATGAATCGTCACGATATCGTTTCAAATCGATCGTAACGACGGATCGTTCCGTATATGGCGGCCTTTAAAGACTTAATGCAGTAACGATCTGAGGCTCTACTTCGAAAAACGAAGTTTGGGGTTATGGTAGCTCCGACTCTGTCACTCGTTATTCGAGACTGATTCGAGAGAAAGGAATGGAGCTAACGTAACTTGAAACTCCGGTTTTCGAAGTAGGGCATCTGAGGCTCTACTTTGAAATCCGTAATTCGAACTTCGTATCGCCCCGTCACTTTCTTGCGAATTAGTGACGCGTCGAGAGCAAAAGGGATAGCAATAGACGAAGTTCGAATTACGGATTTCAAAGTAGAGCCTCTGCAGTAGACGCGTCAACGTTAACCTTTGTCGCTGGCAACACTAAAAAGTAAAACTGGAAAAAAAAACAATTTGCAAATGGCCGCTGAGTGGCATACATTTAGCGGCATCGCGTTTTGTTTTATTTCGGTTTTTGTTCACGAAGTAATGCTGCGCAGATTAGTGTCTGGATTGTTGAATACGTGAAATAAAGCCTGTAAGTAGATTAATTATTTGTTTACATAAGTTACTTCAGTAGTAATCCTCGCCACGCTTTTTGATGCGACGCGTACCGTTTTGTTGTGCGCCATGTGATTGTCATGGTGTTTTTGTTGTAGAAGGCGGTCAGCCATGTCGCTGCCGCCTTACCTGCTGGGGCCCAACCCCTGGGCCACCATGATGGCGCAGCAGCAGCTCGCCGCAGCACAGCAAGCCGCCCTGCAGGCGCACGCTGCGGCGGCTGCTGCGACCCCTCCCGTGCCTCCATCTCAACCACCCAAACCTCATCATATTCCAGAGGAAAAAATTAAGGAAAAAGGTAAGCTCAGATATCAACTTTCTCAGTATCTAGGTATGTAATGGACGACCTCTTTTAGTTTGGGTAACTAAATTGATTACAGTACTTTTAACAGTTAAGTAGATAACTAACGAAATAAGGTTATTAAATATATGTATATAAACGCATGTCTTGTCAAACATTGACTAAATGTTCCAAGTAGCCAATAAAATAAGACGGATGTAAGGTATTGCCAATTGTTCAAATAACATTAATTTTCCCCGTCTTGTCAATACATATTATTATTATAGTATTACATATTATTATTGTAGTGTATGGTTTTTTTTTTATAACATCTGGGGCCTGTTTAACAATAGCTTGGAGCTTGTAAGACAGTGGAAGACTCTTTTTCAAACTTCATAAAAAAGGAGGAAATTCTCAATTCATCTGTTTTTTTCTTCTTTTTAGGGTTCCGTACCAAAATGGTACAAAAGGAACCCTTATGGTGAGACTTCGTTGTCTGTCTGTCTGTATGTCACAGCAGGTTTTCTCAGCAACTACAAATGCTATCAACTTGAAATTTGGCATAGTTGTACAACTTGCTTGCCCGCATCTATTTGTAGTAAAAAATATATGAAATTAATTTTATTAATAATTGAAAAGAGGTCTAGAATGGGGGGTTCAAAAATGAAAGTGGTTCGATTATAGCAAATGGGGTATCATATGAAAGGTAATCTGCAAATTTCAAAACAATTTTTTTGAAAATTTTCTGTGATATACTTTTTGATTTATAGCCAAAAATGAACAAAAAATGACCGTTACCCCCCCCTTATCTCCGAAGTTTATTAATCAAAAATTCTGAAAAAAAATCCTGCCGTATAGATAATTACTATTGCCGTATAGAAAAATAAAATAAAGTGTACAGTGTGTGTGTGTGTGTGTGTGTGTGTGTGTGTGTGTGTGTTTTTGAGAAATAACAAAAAAACTAAGAAAATCTGTATTAAAATTTAGGCAAGTCAAAATCGACCTTATTACCTGGAAAATAAAGCCTATAACAAAATAAGTATTTTCTTTTGCGGTTTTGAAGATAATACGGAACCCTCGGTGCGCGAGTCCGACTCGCACTTGACCGTTTTTTTTTGTTTTGTCTTTGTGCTGCTCAATAATAATTTTAATTTTATAAATTTTAATTATATCATTACGTATACAGGGTGTTCGGAAAAAGGTCTGACAAACTTCAGGGACTAACTCTGTAGGTCATTCTCATCAACTTTTATTATGGGACCAACATACAAATCGCGAAAAAAAAAACAGCTGTTCCATACAAACTTTGAGAGCTAAAGAGCACATAGTATATACCATTTGAAAAGAAGTATTTTTTTGCGTTTTTGAAGGTGGATTTTTGTTTTTTTAACTATTTAATTTTTAATACAAGTTAAAAGCTTTTGATAAACAGGCCCCCGGAGTGATATTTTAATTAATAATAATAGTATTAATAAAAAGAAGTTTATACCATTTCTTAATATTAATTAAGTACTTGTATATTTTCTCATTTATTTTAAAATGGACCCCTTTTGGGTGAAATCCATCCGTCTCTTTCCATTTTTGTCTCTCTGCACCAAGACTCCACCATTTTATGCCAGTTGCTTCCACTATATCGTCTGTTTGAAGTGACAAGATATTTTAATTTCAATGATAAAAAACATTTCCCTCCTTCACAGTTAGGTAAAAAATACATCATACCTTTTTGAAAACTCAGAAGTAATATTTACTTGTTGATTTGTCTATCCTCTTGCAGTATTGTCTCTTACCTAGGTTATCCAGAATTCCTACAGGTTGACCCCTCACTTCAAGATTCCACCAAAGCCCTTTTAGGCATAAATGAGTTAAAAATCCCATTACAATAAACATAATAGCTTCTGTGAGTTGTTAGCTGCGTATTTTCGTATGTGTAAATTCTGCTGCATTGAGTTTCATGTAAAAGCCCTATTTGAGTCCCATGGCGATGCAAAATCAGCTGGACTTTGTGCAGCAGAAATTATGTGACTCACAAAATTACGCCTGTTAGGCTTCACCTTTAAAGCAGTTATTGGTGATTTTTACAATAATGAACAAATAAATACCAAGACATCAAGTTTTATAGTTCTCAGGCAGAACAACATTTTATCATCATTAAACCACTTTTACACTTTTACTGTGATAAATAACCACTTGACCCTTTTAAAAGGTTTTGCCATGTAGTAATTGCCAAAACTTTTCTTTTTGGGTGACAAAATTAGCAGCGGATATAATTTTCCATACCAGTATCAGTGGAAAATGCTGTTGTTGCAAACATTAAACTTCAATTAAAGTGCAGCAGCAGTTTGCTAGTTTTACATCTGACTAATTTGTGATTCTTTAATTCCTTTAACAGCACAAAAATGGCTTCAACTCCAGTCAAAGCGTTTCTCAGAAAAACGCAAGTTTGGTTTTGTTGATGCACAAAAAGAAGATATGCCACCTGAACACATCAGGAAAATCATAAGAGATCATGGTGATATGACAAGTCGCAAATACCGTCATGACAAACGTGTGTACCTTGGAGCCCTTAAATACATGCCTCATGCAGTCATGAAGCTCCTGGAAAACATGCCTATGCCTTGGGAACAAATCAGAGATGTCAAAGTACTATACCACATCACTGGAGCTATTACGTTCGTCAATGAAATACCATGGGTCATTGAGCCTGTGTACATTGCTCAATGGGGAACAATGTGGATTATGATGCGTCGAGAAAAGCGAGACCGTAGGCATTTCAAGAGAATGAGGTTCCCGCCCTTTGATGATGAAGAGCCTCCTCTAGATTATGCTGATAACATCCTTGATGTGGAACCTTTAGAGCCAATTCAAATCGAACTTGACGCAGATGAAGACGGAGCTGTGGCATCATGGTTTTATGACCACAAACCTTTATTAGGCACTAGGCATGTCAATGGATCCACATACAGGCGTTGGAACTTGACATTGCCGCAAATGGCTACACTGTACCGGCTAGCTAATCAGCTGCTAACAGATTTGGTAGATGATAATTACTTCTACCTCTTTGATTCCAAAAGTTTCTTCACTGCAAAAGCTCTGAATATGGCCATACCAGGTGGCCCCAAGTTTGAGCCACTGGTCAAAGATAACTCTGCTGGTGATGAAGACTGGAATGAATTCAATGACATCAACAAAATCATCATCAGGCAGCCGATCAGAACAGAGTACCGAATTGCTTTCCCGTATCTCTACAACAATCTGCCACATTTTGTTGAGCTGTCTTGGTAAGTCAATTAGAATTACTACAATTTTCAATTTAAATAAAACTTTTAAACAAACTTTGTTTATTTATTTAAATTATTGAACAATACACAAAGTTGGTACTTGATGGCTTTAATTTGATATAAATATTGCTCTTCTTTTTAGGTACCACACTCCAAATGTGATATATATCAAAACGGAAGATCCTGACCTTCCAGCCTTCTATTTTGATCCATTGATCAACCCAATATCCCACCGGCACTCAGTGAAATCTTTAGACCCAGTGCCTGATGATGAGGAGTATCTTCTTCCGGAAGAAGTCACGCCATTTTTGCAAGAGACTGCTTTGTACACAGACAATACTGCCAACGGAATTGCCTTGCTTTGGGCCCCAAGGCCCTTCAACATGAGATCAGGTAAAGTATATTAATAGTTTATTTTAAAACCTTCTCGTCACCAATTGCAACGTGATATTTTTAAAAGCGTTTTATTAAGTATTAACTAATTTCTTGTACTTATAATTTTTCTACTAGGTCGCACGCGGCGTGCCATCGATGTGCCGCTAGTAAAGACCTGGTACAAGGAACATTGCCCACCCGGTCAGCCTGTTAAAGTTAGGGTTTCATACCAGAAGCTCCTCAAATACTATGTGCTAAATTCATTAAAGCACAGACCTCCAAAGCCTCAGAAAAAGAGGTAATGTACTTTTTATATTGACTGTTATTAAAATTGTATACTTCGAAAGAGTTGATTACATGTTGATGTTGATTTTTTTCAGGTATTTGTTCCGTTCGTTCAAATCGACGAAATTCTTCCAAACCACAACCCTGGACTGGGTGGAGGCGGGCCTGCAGGTGTGTCGCCAGGGCTACAACATGCTGAACCTGCTTATCCACCGCAAGAACCTCAATTACTTGCATCTGGACTACAACTTCAATCTGAAACCTGTGAAGACACTCACCACTAAAGAGAGAAAGAAGTCCCGGTTTGGAAATGGTAAGTTCTATTAAGCTGTTGCTTAGGTGTATGCTCCACGATATGTAAAAAAAAAGAAAAAAAAGCATTAATTTAATCGCAAGCGTCCGTAAATGAGCAAACGCTTTGTGAAATCCATCGAACAAAACATGCTTGTTAGAGGAATAATCATTTGTTTTCGTACAAGTGCATGCGTGCTTGTTTCAGTAAGCTAAGTTTCAATGATAAATGCTCATTGCACGCGAATCTCTCGGTATACATACCCTTAAGACTAAATTTAATATTTATGTCATTGCATAGCGCCCGAGCGCCACGACTCGGCGCTAGCTATGGTTTTACGGCTAACCATTTCGTATTAATCCTCAGCCTTCCATCTGTGCCGCGAGATCCTGCGTCTCACAAAGCTGATAGTGGACTCGCACGTCCAGTACCGGCTGAACAACGTGGACTCGTTCCAGCTGGCCGACGGCCTGCAGTACATCTTCGCGCACGTTGGCCAGCTCACCGGGATGTACCGCTACAAGTACAAGCTCATGAGGCAGATCAGGATGTGCAAGGATCTGAAGCATCTCATCTACTACAGATTTAATACCGTAAGTTTTTTTTTTTCATCTATGGTTCACAAAAACTAATCTTTTAATCAGTTTGTATCTACTCGAACCCATTGTTCGAATTTATGAATTTGAACTTAAGTTACCTTTGTACATAAGTGTTTGTACACAGGGACCAGTGTCGAAAGGCCCCGGCTGCGGTATCTGGGCGCCTGGCTGGCGGGTCTGGTTGTTCTTCATGCGTGGCATCACTCCGCTGCTTGAGCGCTGGCTCGGCAACTTGCTGTCCAGGCAGTTCGAGGGACGGCACTCCAAAGGTAATGACAGGATAGTTTGCTACTAGCCAACTACTACTATGCAGTTCAAGATGATATAAGTCATTCAATATTATTTGCCTTTGTATGTTACGTATGTACAATCGAAAATTAATATAATACACTACAGACACACCTTGTTAAAAGGCAAATTTGCCCGTTAAACCTCACAGGAGTCGCGAAGACCGTAACGAAGCAGCGCGTCGAGTCCCACTTCGACCTAGAGCTGCGCGCGTCGGTGATGCACGACATCGTGGACATGATGCCGGAGGGCATCAAGCAGAACAAGGCGCGCACCATCCTGCAGCACCTCTCGGAGGCCTGGAGGTGCTGGAAAGCTAATATACCATGGAAGGTCAGAACAATGATACTCTAAAATTGTCTTAGAAAGAGAAAAACTGGACAAGTTGCATTTTACTAAATTCTGACAAAATGTTTGAAATGACGGGCGACTGTATGACAGCTTACGGACATTCCTGATTTTCTGCAGTTGGTAACATTTGAAGACTGTTTCGTCTGGGCCTACCTACCAATTATAGCTTTCTTTCCAAATGATCTTCCTGGATGGCGAAAGATAAGCAGATTGTGCAAGCACGTTTTGTGATGTCTTTTTTTCTCGCCTGACTTAAGTATTCTTTTATTTGAAATGTTTTCTCGTTGGCTCTTAGCATTTTCAATATTACATCTGATAGAAATAAAACAGAAGTAACTGATGCTAACAAACATCTTATGCATCTTTATCGAAATACTCCTTAGGTACCCGGGCTGCCCACGCCAATCGAGAACATGATCCTCCGCTACGTAAAGATGAAGGCGGACTGGTGGACGAACACAGCGCATTACAACCGCGAGCGCATCCGGCGCGGCGCCACCGTCGACAAGACCGTGTGCAAGAAGAACCTCGGCCGCCTCACCAGGCTGTACCTGAAGGCTGAGCAGGAACGCCAGCACAACTATTTGAAGGTAAGGGCTAACTTTAATTAACCCTTTCAATGCCAAGCTTGTAATTGTTTTTAGTCTTCGCGTCGAAGTAAGCTTTTGGAATTGTTTTTTTTATTTAAATTGGTCACTATATTTATTTAAAAAATTGTATTTCTGCTATCAATAATTTTCCGTTTTTTTAGGTAGTATATTTAAACTACTACTTACTTCTTTTTTTCATTATCCTAGGACGGCCCCTACATCTCCCCCGAGGAAGCCGTGGCGATCTATACAACCACCGTGCACTGGCTGGAGTCGCGGCGCTTCGCGCCCATTCCCTTCCCTCCTCTGTCGTACAAGCACGATACAAAGCTGCTGATCCTCGCTCTGGAGCGGCTCAAGGAGGCCTACAGCGTCAAGTCGCGCCTCAATCAGAGCCAGAGGGAAGAGCTGGGGCTCATCGAGCAGGCCTACGATAACCCTCACGAAGCGCTCTCTAGGATCAAGCGACATCTCCTCACCCAGAGAACTTTCAGAGAGGTATGTACAACAATTAGGTAATAAGATGTTTTAGAACCTTATCAACATTGTATTCTTCTTTAGTGAACATTGGTCGTAAATGTCCTATTTCTTGAGATCTATTAACAACAACTGATACCTAAAACAGTACCAGTGATAAAGCTCACAATTATCTAAACAGGTCGGAATAGAGTTTATGGATCTATATTCCCACCTGGTTCCCGTGTACGACGTGGAACCCCTCGAGAAGATCACGGACGCGTACTTGGACCAGTATCTGTGGTATGAGGCCGACAAGCGGCGGTTGCTGCCGCCGTGGGTCAAGCCGGCCGACACCGAGCCGTCGCCGCTGCTCGTCTACAAGTGGTGCCAAGGTAACTAGATTACAGGTTCGACGGGAAGAGGAAGGCTACGGGGAAAAAGATACAATAATACTTAACAGCTAGAGCGCGGCAAAGTGTGTACGCGGAGTGTCATGTCGAGCTTACAGCGGGATAATTTTAATAGAATTAAAAATATTGGGTTGAGCTAGCGTAAAGTCCATATTTATAGCTTACAGTGTGTCGAAGGTTTAAACAGAACATGAACACCACTGCACTGCAATAGTAGAATGAAATCCAAGGGGTGAAAGTTATCAATTGCTTCCCAAGAAATTTAGGGCACGGATGCTAGCGAATGCGCCTTTAGCTCGAGGGTGCAATTGGTCACTTACACCTGAGTTTGACAAACACTTTTTATTTCGATTGACAGGAATGTAAATAAAAAATATATAAATGTTCAATGGTATTGTCACGAATTTTCTGTCTTAATTATTGTCATAGATTGTATCATTATGTGCTTTACACTATCTATAAACGAGTATGAAAGATTCTTCCATTATTTATTTAGCAACAAATCAAAAATGGCGGATTGTTTTGCCAATTCTTTTTTCAAAATCACTTTATGGATGGAAATGCCATTTTCTTCCCGCTAATGATATATGAGAATCCTTACTTTTTAGATTACAATGGTGATTTACACACCCTTCCTTTTTCTTGAGTTATAAATTTGCAACATGGTTTTGGATGTTAGAAAAACCCGAAACATTAACATATTGTGTAAAGTTATTGCACAAGTTTTTTTTTACTTTTATTTTGATATTGGACTAGAGTAGGATAATTTGTAAAATCCTGGCTAGTAAAAATAAAGATGTATAATGTATGTAATTCTAAAGTAATAAACCGTCGTAAGGCTCTTAAATAACTTGAAGCGTGTGGCAACGAAATGAAGAAAGAAGACAATGCGTTTGCCCGAAGTGTGCGTTGTGGCAAAGGAGATCTTGGTTGTACCATCCCCTTGTTACAAACCTCACTTTGGTTGATCGCACTATCATCAAGGGAAGACTGAAGATTTCAAGATAACTCGAGCAGCTGGTGTCTTCAATTGATACTATAGTGCACGAGGGAGGCTACTGAGAAGTCATGTATAACTATGACACAAAAGTCACTCGTAGCTAGTTTATTTTTATTGTTCAGTGTAGTCCCCTGATAGGGAAAGACACTTGTTACATGGATAAAAAATTGTCATTAGCCCATAATCATTAAAATAGTAATTTACTACGGCCATTGTTTGTTCATCGGTCGAAAATAGTCAGAGCGGGCGCAAACTAACAATCTTAAATTCCAAACAACGTCCATTTTTGGTGTAGATTTATGCATTTCTATGTATGTTTATATTAGTGTATTTCTTGTAAAATGATTTCCCCTTATTTGTTTGTTTTCCATAAGTTTTTTTTTAATGTATAATGTTTAGTGTCTTATTTAAGTGTTACAGTTATAAAATGTAAATCCTTAATAGGCCTAATTTAAAAAATAATAATTTGTTAACATATTGACTGCTTTTAAATTGTTATTCATTGTATTGTTCTGTGGATTTTGTATCAATATTTCAATGTGCGATATTGTGATAAATGTGCCATTGTTTTTTATTATTTCAATATATCAATCTTATGCATGCATATCCATTTCAAAATATTCAGGATGTATGTATAAGTCGACATAATGAAAAAAACATTCTATGTTATGCGACGAAAAAATATTTGACAGTAATTCCAATCAAATTCTAACTTTAACCATCAGGCATCAACAACCTCCAAGACGTGTGGGAGGTGGGCGAGGGCGAGTGCAACGTGCTGCTAGAGTCCCGCTTCGAGAAGCTGTACGAGAAGATCGACTTGACGCTGCTCAATCGGCTGCTCCGGCTGATCGTCGACCACAACATCGCTGACTACATGACTGCTAAAAACAACGTTGTCATCAATTACAAGGTGATTTACATGTTTTTTGGTGTTTTTTTTATGACTGGTTCCAGATTATCTAATACCACTGAGTTGTGCAATGATGAACCGCGTAGGGGTCCTGAAACCAGAGAGTCTATGTGCTCTGGAGGCGGCCTGTAGCAGCAGACGCGTCGATCGCGCGTACTGCTGCGCAGGCCGTCCGATAATGCGCTATCTGATCACAATTCTCGAAAACAATTAAGACTCAATTTACACCACCTACGGCAATGAAACAGACAAATTTGTTACTCCCCAGGACATGAACCACACAAACTCGTACGGTATAATTCGAGGTCTCCAATTTGCCTCATTCATCGTGCAATACTACGGTCTGGTATTGGACCTCCTAGTCCTTGGCTTGCAACGCTCCAGCGAGATGGCGGGGCCTCCTCAACTGCCGAACGACTTTCTGTCTTACCAGGACAGACAGACGGAAACGGCGCATCCAATTAGGCTGTACTGCCGATATGTGGACCGGATTCATATATACTTTAGGTGAGTGTTGTCATAGCCTTGTTAAACACTTTTTTAAGGACGTTTCTACGAGCTAGCCCAGGACGGCTCACCAATGCGACCAGCATGGTTTATAACCTTTATAAGGGTCATTGGCCGTGGTCCACCTATGTGGATTACGGAGAGTAAACTGGTAAAACAAAATCAATAGGTAGGTTTAGGTTATGTTAGTTCTTCAGAGGGCCCAAAGGGCCAAAATAATGTAGAAGTAGGAACTCCGCGATAGCGGAGCTCCGTCGACCTGCTAAGGTTTGCTAAAATGCCCAGGTTGACCACGACCAACGACTGATTTATAAGTACACTCCCAGTTCAGGTTTTAAAATATTCTGCAATGTGCAAACCCATTTTCTTTTATTCGCAGATTCACGGCAGAAGAGGCACGTGATCTCATCCAGAGGTATTTGACAGAGCACCCGGATCCAAACAATGAAAATATCGTCGGCTACAACAACAAGAAGTGCTGGCCGCGTGACGCGCGCATGCGTTTGATGAAGCATGACGTCAATCTGTAAGAACTTTTTAACACTCTAAGGCTGCGACCACACCGGAGCTTAATGGCGCGTCAAAATTAGCGTCATGTTGTTACCGTTCTATTGTCTTACGGAACGTCATCGTATTTTACGCGTCGGTGTGGTCGCAGCCTAATTTGACTGATCTGTAATGTATTTGCTGATGTTAATATTCCATTAACTTGGATTTATTTTGTTTAATTTTTACCCAACAGTGGCCGCGCAGTGTTCTGGGACATAAAGAACCGCCTGCCTCGATCAGTGACCACCATTCAATGGGAGAACAGCTTTGTCTCTGTTTATTCAAAGGACAATCCAAACTTGCTGTTCAATATGGCTGGGTTTGAGTGCAGAATACTGCCTAAAGTAAGTTTTAGGCTATATTAATATGCTTTAGTTTTAGAAGTACATAAAATATACTAACGTGATGAACCGCGTAGGGGTCCTGAAACCAGAGAACACATGTGCTCTGGGGGCGGCTAGTAGCCGTGGGCACGTCGATCGCGCGCACCGCCGCGCTAGCCGTCTGACAATGCGCTATCTGACTATTCACAATCTAACTACAAACCATACAAACCTCCTACACCTTATTAATAGACCAATATTTCTAGTGCCGCAGCCAAAATGAGGAGTTGTCCCACCGCGATGGTGTTTGGAACCTACAAAATGAGGTGACAAAGGAACGCACGGCGCAGTGCTACCTGCGCGTCGATGACGAGTCGCTCGCCCGGTTCCACAACAGAGTCCGACAGATTCTAATGGCGTCTGGATCTACAACCTTCACGAAGATTGTTAACAAGTGGAATACAGCACTTATAGGTAAGCATCTTTAGCACAGTGATTTAAAAAATACCCACATCAAGCTTTTGATTGGCTGTATTTGTATAAATCTATTTAAAAAAAAGCCATATTTAATGTTACAATCTTTTTTATAATAGGTTTGATGACCTACTTCCGCGAAGCCGTGGTTAACACTCAAGAGCTGCTCGACCTCCTGGTTAAGTGCGAGAACAAGATCCAGACCCGCATCAAGATCGGTCTCAACTCCAAGATGCCCTCGCGTTTCCCTCCCGTCGTCTTCTATACGCCCAAAGAGTTGGGAGGGCTTGGCATGTTGTCCATGGGTCACGTTTTGATTCCGCAGGTAATTACTCTTTACTGTGAAAAAGGTACTCTTTTTCTAAGATGCCATTTAATTTCGCATTTATAATATTAGTACGGATAATAAATGGGCATCTCTCCTATTTGCATTATCTGGAGTGGTTGCTTTAACACAATACTATTCATAAATACCTACTTCCTTGTCTACAGTCAGATCTTCGCTGGTCGAAGCAGACCGACGTGGGCATCACCCACTTCCGCTCGGGTATGTCGCACGACGAGGACCAGCTGATCCCCAACTTGTACCGCTACATCCAGCCCTGGGAGGCCGAGTTCGTGGACTCACAGCGCGTCTGGGCAGAGTACGCGCTCAAGAGGCAAGAGGCTAATGCTCAGAACAGGTACTTACGACTATATCTTTAATGTTTTACACAGTTAACTTCGTGTCTAATGCGTTGTTTGCAACGTTTTTGGAGCGTTTTTTCAATTATTTGTGGATGATTTTTAGACGTCTGACGTTAGAAGACTTGGAAGATTCCTGGGACAGAGGCATTCCTAGGATCAACACACTTTTCCAAAAGGATCGTCACACGCTGGCGTACGATAAGGGCTGGCGTATTCGTACTGAATTCAAGCAATATCAGGTAAGGAATATTAATACCAATGAACACAATCTCCCTTCTTTATAAGTATGTACACAATTTTACAGGACAGAAATGACCACTAGTTTTATTTGGTGTGTAGGTCCTGAAACAGAATCCGTTCTGGTGGACGCACCAGCGGCACGACGGCAAGCTGTGGAACCTGAACAACTACCGCACCGACATGATCCAGGCGCTCGGCGGCGTCGAGGGCATCCTCGAGCACACGCTCTTCAAGGGCACATACTTCCCCACCTGGGAGGGGCTGTTCTGGTGAGTCCATCGACAATCGGCTCGTCCTTTTTTTCCAACAATGACTGAGGCTACGATATCTTCAAGTTAAAAGTATATATACAGGGTGTACAATCCAAATGGGTCAGTATGGAGAAGTCGGAAACTATGAGAGATAGCGAGATCTGTTCTTAGGAACCATGTCGTCGATTTTAGATTTAATAATAATTACATTCAAACTTTTTTATTAACTCTCATACATAACCGGGAATCGAACCTAGTCAAAATCAATAATTCTGCAAGTCGCAAGAAGCACAACACTAATGGAATCTTGTTTAAATAATTAAAAATAAACCCACCAATAAGATTAGGATAGTTTGAATGTAATTATTATTAAATCTAAAATCGACGTCATGGTTCCTAAGAACAGATCTCGCTATCTCTCATAGTTTCCGACTTCTCCATACTGACCCATTTGGATTGTTCACCCGGTATACCGTCACACTTTCTGACCACTTGTCACAATTATTTCGCTTTCAAGTATACAAATATAAATAAAGTTTATGGAGATATGTTACAGAAACCTAAAATTTAATAAATGTTTTGAAAGCATCGATTTATGAATCGATTGTCGGTAATGAAGAATAACTCGGTTATCTTGTAGTACGAAAACCAAACGGAATTAGTTGGCCTTCGCATTTTCATTTTGTTGGAACATCATTGATAATCCGTTCATTTATTGTTTAGGGAGAAAGCATCAGGCTTTGAAGAGTCGATGAAATACAAGAAGCTCACCAATGCGCAGCGATCTGGTTTGAACCAGATCCCGAACCGTCGCTTCACGCTGTGGTGGTCGCCGACCATCAACCGAGCGAACGTGTACGTCGGTTTCCAGGTACAGTCCCATTTTTTAAATTGATCTTTTTTTTACCGGAACTTTTTAGTAAGTATCAATTAACTTGCGTGTTGCTTATAGAATATCAGTGTATTTGACTGGCACACTACATAACTCCGAAGAGTCATAATTCCGAATTCATCAGAATCCAGTATTTTCATAATTCCGAATGCAATGTTTAGAAGCCTTTATGTTTTGATATTGCTTATTAATGAAACCTAACCTAACCTACGTATAGTAATTACATTATAAATTTAAAGGCCCAGCCACACCGGATGCGTGACGTGGACGTGCACGTGCGCGTTCGCTTTCCACTGCGTTGTATAGTGACATGTCAAATGAGAATTCATACTATACAACGCAGTGGAAAGCTAAGGCGCACGTGCGCGTCACGCGTCCGGTGTGGCTCGGCCTTAATGTAAAATTGCTCCAGCCTAACATACCTTTCGGAAAAATAAAAATTCGGACCACTGAATATTCGGAATTTTTGCGTGTTCCCGTATTTGTCAAATAAATGTTGAATTTGAGTCCACCAATGTCCAAACATGATGAACCGCGTAGGGGTCCTGAAACCAGAGAGTCTATGTGCTCTGGGGGCGGCCTGTAGCAGCAGACGCGTCTATCGCGCGTACTGCTGCGCAGGCCGTCTGACAATACGCTATCTGATCATTCTAGAACAATCTACCCATTACAACTAACATACCTACATGTTACAAAAAGTTTTTTTTTAAATGACAGGTACAACTGGACTTGACTGGCATTTTCATGCACGGCAAAATCCCGACGCTCAAGATTTCGCTCATCCAGATCTTCAGGGCTCACTTGTGGCAGAAAGTGCACGAGTCTATTGTCATGGACTTGTGTCAGGTAAGTCCCTTGTGTAGTGCCTTGGCCAGAGACCGTATTTCAAACTAATAAAATCTTCGTAAGGGTGTTACCAGACCAATCGATCGATTGCCGATCGACGGCATCGATTGACGTCGAGCGAAGTCGATAGATTGGTCTGGTAGGAACTATCGATCGACGGATATCGTTCGACTAACCAATAGATCGATTGCCGGTCGACGTTGATCGACTGGTCTGATAGCGTTAATTGATGAAGGAACTATCGATCGACGTTGACTAATCCGTTCTGCCATCGTTCGACGATCGATCGATTGGTCTGGTAGGAACTATCGATCGACGTCGACTAATCAATTCTACCATCGATCGATTGGTCTGGTAACACCCTAAGGTATCAACTAATATATTGTTTTATTAAAGTCGTATTAACAGCTCTCTCAAAGCATTTCAAGTGATTATCCTTTGTCAGGTGTTCGATCAAGAGCTGGACGCGCTGGAGATCGAGACGGTGCAGAAGGAGACCATCCATCCGCGCAAGTCGTACAAGATGAACTCGTCCTGCGCCGACATCCTGCTGTTCTCGGCGTACAAGTGGAACGTGTCGCGGCCCTCGCTGCTCGCTGACACCAAGTGCGTACCAGCTGTTGTATTAGAAGTGTCTCTATAATCATCCCTTTTAGCAAATCAGTTTATGACCATTAATTTATTAGGAGGGGGTTGAAACACTGAGACTATCAGTACACTTCATGACTTAGTAATATATTAGTTGTGGTACGGTACGACCTTGTGCAGAGTCCGTCCGCATCGCTACCACCATTTTGTCCTTTAACCTACCGCCAAACATTAGTGTTCGCATTGTTGTGTTTCAGTGTAGGGAAGTAGACACAACCGGTGAAATTACTAGCATAGAGGCATTCCATCTCAGTCCCCAGAGTTGGCAACGCATTTGCAGTTTTAGGGCCGTATTACTGTAAGGCCCGTCTCGAGCAAGATGCATCAGAAATAACAATTTTCGATAGGTTGAAGTTTTTTTAAAAGGCCCTTAGGATAGCGGTCTTAAGATTGTAGTCTTGAGAATACAAATTTCTATGGGGTCACAAGATCCTACTGAATTTCAGGTAGCCTGTGTACTACTTGGCCTTTGTCATAAAATTAAAAAAAAACTATTCACCAGAGACACAATGGACAACACGACGACGCAGAAGTACTGGCTCGACATCCAGCTGCGCTGGGGCGACTACGACTCGCACGACATCGAGCGCTACGCGCGCGCCAAGTTCCTCGACTACACCACCGACAACATGTCCATCTACCCCTCGCCCACCGGCCTGCTCATCGCCATCGACCTGGCCTACAACCTGCACAGGTGAAACGTCAATCACTTCATACGATACGTGCTCTGTAACTTCATAGGATCCCAGTAGCTCTTCAATTCTTATTACTACGGACTCAAGAGAAAGTTACAGGGTCAACATAACTTCGATATTTGGTTTTTGGAGAAGAGCCTTTTTACATAGTCATGCTCCTCAGCTAAATATTACGTTTGACAGTTTAAAAACTGACAGCCAAGATTTTTATAAATAAATAAATATCTGAGGACAATGTCACACCAATTGATCTAGTCCCAAACTAAGCTCTAGGCTTGTACTATGGGAACTGGACAACGATATAAATACTTACATAGAGAAATATATACTTAAATACATAGAAAACATCCATGACTCAGGAACAAATATTCGCGCTCATCACACAAATATCTGCCCTTACCGGGATTTGAACCCAGGACCGCGAGCTTCGCAGGCAGCGTCACTACCAACTAGGCCAGCGCGTCGTCATAGGAACTTATTCCGATCTACCAAAACTTGACCCTCGCGAAGCCAATCTTGTCTCTAATATATTGACGACATGCTTGTTTCAGTGCATACGGCAACTGGTTCCCCGGCTGCAAGCCCCTGATCCAGCAAGCCATGGCCAAGATAATGAAGGCCAACCCGGCTCTGTACGTGTTGCGCGAGCGTATACGCAAGGCTCTCCAGCTGTACTCTTCGGAGCCCACCGAGCCTTATCTATCCAGCCAGAATTACGGAGAGCTGTTCTCCAACCAGATCATTTGGTAAGAAAAGAAAAGAGTTTCAGTCACCCATCATGTTGATATTTTTTATAAAACACAAATGAAAATTTTCCTGAACACGCTTCAATCAAGAAAACCTAATTTCTGTCGCGTTTTGAAACTAGCTTCTCTTAAGATAGGTTAACAACACGACAACCCTTTCTCTTAAGGCGGGTCCCTACTATAGGGCTCCATCGGATCGGACAGCGTCAAATGCACAGGACTTGTTACGCCAAATGTGGACAGTGTAAATCATGCACTCGGAATGTGTCACATCGCTACAGTACGTCGTAACATGACAAATACCGTCCTCATAACCGGCACTGACACAGTCACGAAACCTTGTTACGATAAAATATAACTAATGTGGACCAATTCCTGGGCAGTTGGGCACGCCTATGTACTTCCTCATTATAATTTAAAAAATAAATTCGGCAGGTTCGTGGACGACACAAACGTATACCGCGTGACGATCCACAAGACATTCGAGGGTAATCTGACGACGAAGCCGATCAACGGCGCCATCTTTATCTTCAACCCGCGAACCGGACAACTGTTCCTCAAGATCATCCACACCAGCGTGTGGGCGGGCCAGAAGCGTCTCGGACAGGTAATGTAACATATACTTGTTTGAAGGGCTGGCCATAGACTTGTATCTCACCGTTGTCCTTGCTGTCGAACAGTGCGCTGACGGTTGACACAATTCAAGGGTCATTTCCACAAACCTGGTAATCCTGAATGTAAATTAAACAGTAATGTTGTTGCAGCTCGCGAAATGGAAGACCGCTGAAGAAGTAGCCGCGTTGATTCGGTCCCTGCCCGTGGAAGAGCAGCCCAAGCAAATCATTGTTACTAGGAAGGGAATGTTGGATCCCCTCGAGGTTTGTACAACAATTATTAATGTCTGAGCTTTAGAAACTTAGTAATTTAGCTTGTTTCTTTTTTTATTGAAGTTGACAGTAAAGTGTATATGAGAGCGATCCTAAAGACTTCTTGCACTTCGCCATAACAACGCTTACGTTTGTCTCCCAGGTGCATCTGCTGGACTTCCCGAACATCGTGATCAAGGGCTCGGAACTGCAGCTCCCGTTCCAAGCGTGCCTGAAGGTGGAGAAGTTCGGCGACCTCATCCTCAAGGCCACCGAGCCGCAGATGGTGCTCTTCAACCTCTACGACGACTGGCTCAAGACTATATCCTCCTACACGGTTCGTATCGCAGTATATGTGCTTCACACTCTAAATCAAAGTTTGAATTGAGGTTAGATTCGTCTGTTTGTCTTAGGCAGCATTTCACCAAACTGGAATAAGACTTAATGCGAGATAAGTCTATACAAATTCGGCGTTTAATCTAAGTATAAGACCTTATTCTCGCTTGGTGAAATCCGCCATTAGTGGAGCAACTTGTTCTCATGCTAAAATGCTTACGATGTCTAACTATGAACATAGTATCACTGAAGTGATCTGAGATCACCAACTGGCTAAAACAAACTGTTGTTGGTCCCCAGGCGTTCAGCCGTTTGATCCTGATCCTGCGCGCCCTGCACGTGAACACGGAGCGCACCAAGGTGCTGCTGAAGCCGGACAAGAGCACGCTCACCGAGCCGCACCACATCTGGCCCTCGCTCGCCGACGACGACTGGGTCAAGGTCGAGGTGCAGCTCAAGGACCTCATCCTCGCCGACTACGGCAAGAAGAACAAGTTAGTACCTTCCTTCTCCTTCAATACGCATCACGCCTATTTCATCTGTCGTCTAAAGGTGCTTTTTCACCGGCGACGCGAGGCGAGACGAGGCGGGACGAGAATTGAAATTGGTATGGAAAAATGTCGCAACATCTACCCGCGCGCGCGCGGTGGAAATGGGTGTTTTAATACAAATAAAAATTCTCGCGCCACCTTGCCTCGTCTCGCGTCGCCGGTGAAAAAGCACCTTTACTCGGTATCTTAGTCGTTAATGCCTTTAGACATAACAATCAAGTAGTTTTTAATGGCCCCAGCGTAAAGTCAAAGTGATTTATTCGTAAACAGCGTAGGGACTGAGTGAGGCGTAAGAGTGAGTTACAAGAACATGTTGCTGGCGCTAAGGTATAAATGCGTCTCTTACGCTGGCCTATGATGGGCCATGTAAGCGTCAAACGTTAATCCATAATTATTTCGCAGCGTAAACGTAGCATCGCTGACCCAATCCGAGATCCGCGACATCATCCTCGGCATGGAGATATCGGCGCCGTCCGCGCAGCGCCAGCAGATCGCCGAGATAGAGAAGCAGAGCAAGGAGCAGAGCCAGCTCACCGCCACCACCACGCGCACCGTCAACAAGCACGGCGACGAGATCATCACCTCCACCACCAGCAACTACGAGTCGCAGACCTTCAGGTGAGCGGCTGAGCGAGCCCTACATCATGATCACCATTCTTAACTAAACATGTCCCTTGGTGGACTTAGATTTCTCCCAACAGTCGGCACCACCAACAGTCCTATTTTGCCCGCATCCAGCGGATTTCGTATAATTGACAGACATCTGTATGACAGCTCTATCGCGAGTTCTTACTCCAAAGCACTAAATAAAAACATTTTAAAACATTTGATGCTGCGTTCATTTTATTCGTTATTCGTCGAGAGAAGGAAACTGAGCTAACGTTACCTCAAACATTATTTATTGAATAGAATAAAACTTATTTCAGAGATTCTAGTCCTGTAAAATATTTCATATGTAATTGTATTTTTTAGCTCCAAAACGGAATGGCGAGTAAGAGCCATCTCGGCCACGAATCTTCATCTCCGCACGAACCACATCTACGTCAGTTCGGACGACATCAAGGAGAGCGGATACACCTACATCCTCCCCAAGAATTTGCTCAAGAAATTTGTTACTATCTCAGATTTAAGAGCTCAGGTAATTTTAAATTCTATTATTTCCGTTCAATATTCAATACGAAACGGTTTAGGTATGGGGAATACATTTGTAAAGGAAATAATATGCACTTAGGCCTTTGTCTCCAGTCTCTTACAATCATGCAAAAAGGTTTATTAAAAACGTTGAAAAGACCGTTACCTAAGATAAGCATAAGAGGGTTTACCCATCTACATATATGACAACGTCCACGTAAACTAAAAATGCTATTCTTTTTATATTAAACTAGCGGCCCGCCAGCGGCTTCGCCTCGCTGCAAATTTCTGACTTTCCCGGTGGATTTTTCAATTATTTTCTGTCATACAAACCTTGTCCTGACAATGACGAACACAACAAAAAAGAAATCAGCCAAATCGGTCCAGTCTTTCGGAAGTTATCCGATCACATACATTTTGGCGATTCATTTTTATTTATATAGATGTTTTAGGGGTAAGCTTGTTGACCACAATAAACTGTTGTTTGTTGACAGATCGCGTGTTACCTTTACGGCACCTCGCCTCCCGACAACCCGATGGTTCGCGAGGTGCACTGCGCAGTACTCCCGCCGCAGTGGGGCACGCATCAGCAGGTAATTTACAATAATAATCATCTTCTGAATAAATATGTCAAGATTTGTTGTAAGTTTTTAAAAGCTCTTGGTGATTTCATTAAACTGGTTATCAACAAAAGAAAACAGGAACTTACTACGTCCATCTCTATTATGTTCCGTTAAAAAAGTATTTCTCTTGAGTCACAAAGCATTGAAGAAAGCGTCGAGAGTTTTGGTGCTCAAAAACCAACGCTTCCGTCCTTTCTTAAATTTTATAAATATTTAGTAACACCTTCGTCAAACTAATTCGTATTTAGACTGTATTAAAAGTCGTCTTTTATGCGTGTATTCGTCATCAAAAGGCGGCCCAATCTGCGTATGATCGCACAGATTGGCGTAACATAACCTGTGGTTGCGATCCTCAGCAGTGAGGGACCGAGATAGAAGAGAGACAGTGGAACTCTGAAGATGTAGTGACGTGTTCCCCCTCCCCAGGTACACCTGCCGCGCCAGCTGCCCAAGCACCCGCAGCTGGGCCACCTGCAGCCGCTCGGCTGGATGCACACGCAGCCCAACGAGCTGCCGCAGCTCTCGCCGCAGGTAAACATCCACACACACAACTAACTACGTAAACAACTATTTGATGTTATTGTCATTTAAAAAAACTGATCACAACCTGACCTTTTTTATAAATAAATGCATTAAGTGTTCATCAATTGTCAAAAATAAACAATTCACCACAATATTATGTAGGAAATGTGGTGTTTGTGAAAAAAATCTGGGAAGCCATCCGGCTATTCTAGGACTCCAAGTAAACTATGAGTCAGCAAGTACAGTCAACAGCATAAATAAGTGATAATTTATGTACCTTGTCGCTTTCAATCATTTTACAATTTTGTATAAGATTTCAAACACTACGTTAAAGTGACAAGGTACATAAATGATCACTTATTTATGCTGTTGACTGTACCTTTAGATACCTCCATTACACAATGACGTTAATATTCACTTCAATGTGGATTCGAAGTTTCCGTCTTCACCCGCAACCGGGAAGCTTAGTTCAAGACAGGTTCTACATGCATGTATTTTCACAGGACATCACGACACACGCCAAAGTAATGGCCGAGAACCCGTCGTGGGACGGCGAGAAGACGATCGTGATCACGTGCTCGTTCACGCCCGGCTCGTGCTCGCTCACGGCGTACAAGCTGACGCCGAGCGGCTACGAGTGGGGCGCGCGCAACACCGACCGCGGGAACAACCCCAAGGGCTACCTGCCCAGCCACTACGAGCGCGTGCAGATGCTGCTCTCCGACCGCTTCCTCGGGTACTTCATGGTGCCGTCGCAGGGCAGCTGGAACTACAACTTCATGGGTGAGCGACCGACCATCTCAATGTAGTCTCCTACATATCTAACCGTGCTCTGATTCTGTTAAACATCTCTGTGACGAACTCTTCTTCTATTAACCGGAGAATTTTAGTTGTCCCGCATGCTCTTAGGCATAAGGCAGAGTTATAAATACATACCGACTTTGGTTGCATACTTCGTTGTCGAAACCTAACATTATCATAAGACTAACTTAGTACCGATTTCACCATACGATGTTAAATTCAATCAATGTTAATCGACTGTTAGTTCATACATTTTGACAGCTGTTAACGCTCTAATCTTCTGTTAAGTAGTTAACATCGTAATTGGTACTTAAGCTCGCCGCTTAATAATTTGCAGAGGACTTCATAAAAATAGGGTAAAAAATCTCGTGTCACTATGGATTCCTTGATAAAATATGATGTATATGTGCGCAGGCGTGCGGCACGAGCCCAACATGAAGTACGGCGTGCAGCTCGGCAACCCGCGCGAGTTCTACCACGAGGTGCACCGGCCGGCGCACTTCATGAACTTCGCCGCCATGGAGGACGCCGCCGCGCCCGTCATCGCCGCCGACCGCGAGGACCACTTCGCGTAGCGCGCGCGCACTTCGCTGGGACCACGAGAGAGATCTATTCGCAAGGGGATCACTTCGCGAGAGGCGCGTTTCGCATGGGAATATCACGAGGTGATCATTTTGCAAGGGAATTACTTCGCGAGAGATCACTTTGCAAGGGAAATACTTAACTGGAAAATATACCACGAACAAGAGTGTTAAACTACATCCCGCTGGTGGCTTCGCATGCTAATGTGACAAGACAGTAGCAGGTCTAGAAACCTCTTGAAATTTGATAAGAAGAAGTGTTATTCTACCTGTAACAAAATAAAAAGAAATTCTATACATTTAGCATTCATACCTCGATACACGACTGAGAAACTATTGCAATGTGGTGCAATGCTATGAAATGTTCTTTAATTTTGTATATAAGTAATATGGTAATTAAATTGAATAATTGACAAGTGGTGTTATTATTTGTATTCCAGAGCTATTCATGTTTATTAGAATATATATAAAGGTTATTGCGGGGCTTCTAATCCGGTTCCGAGTGATACTACACCTCCGGTTCCGATACTTTTTATCTAATCGGAGGTTGAAGCGCAGCGACGGCGCCCGCCGCGGTCAGCGTGAACAAACACGTTATTACATAACATCCCGCGAGCTTGCCCATTACATTACACACACAACTCCTTTTTACCTCCACCTCCGACTCATAAACCAAAATTTTACCTTATGAACGCCACAGTCGGCTCAGGCGGACAACTCAAAGACTGATGACGACTTAAAAGAGACTTAGTATAAGCTAAGTTGTAATTTGAATATCATAGCAGACATGTTTGGCGTGTGAGACAATTATTTTGACGTAAGGCGTTCAAAGGGTTAAAAACTCGAACTCTGACTTCGCTTCCGATAAAACGGACGATATTTCGGAATACTATAGTACGTACTAGGTAAACTTACTATAAGAATATACTAATTATAATTAAAATGAGGCAACAGCAGTCATATCGCTAAATAGCGATTTCTTCCAGACACCTGACAAAGGGAAGTTAAAGATAAATTGACCGACCGGCAAACAGAAAATGTCTTGCTTTAAACTAACACGATTTTCACACATACTACCTATAAATCGGGAAATAATAATAATAGACGACAGTGGTTACAAGAACAACCGTCAAATCGAGAGTCAACTAGCGAAAAATCTGTAAAAATGCATAAAACGTAAATTTTTAGGGTCCTAAATTCAAACTAAGACCCACCGTTATCCTTAAAGGCCCAGCCACACCGCTTGCGTGACGTGCACGTGCACGTGCGCGTTCGCTTTCCACTGCGTTGTATAGTATGAATTCTCATTACGACATGTCACTATACAACGCAGAGGAAAGCGAACGCGCACGTGCACGTGCTCGCCACGCAAGCGGTGTGGCTGGACCCTTTCAGTTTCGTTATGTTCGTCTGTGTCTCTGTCAGCATGCCACTTCTCAGAAACACATATTTATACTGCGCAGTAAGATCAAACGTAAAATTAGTTTACAAATATTTAGGGTACCTCTCTTACATTACTTCACAACATCTTGTGATTTGTAAGATAGCTACCCCCTTACTAATAAACGTTGAGTAACAGTGGTATAGATATACAATGTTTTGTCCTTGACTATCATTGTGACATTTGAATTTGACAGATAAGGACAAAACATTGTACCTATAGCTATACCACCGTTACTCAACGTTTATTAGTAAGGGGGTTAGTATAAAACCATTATGTATATGTCATTATACATATTTTTTAATTTGGGGGACCGTTTGGGATATATTGAACTCTAAAAGTACCAGTTTTGGCTTTAGAAGGTGGGGCCTTCTAAAGCCAAAACTACAAATACTAAAAAACCTGGAAAATATCTTACGCACATTATAATAACGAATTTAAAAGGAAAAGTATTTCTTCAGATTTGGGAAAAAAATTGCACGTTGGTTCGGATCATCATTCTAAACAAGAAAAAATAGTACTCCCGATATGTCCCTAAAAATATGTATGGAATTGTCCGTTTTGTTACCAAGAAACGTATTGGATTTTGATAACAATATACATATTTCCATACATATTTTTGGGGACATATCGGGAGTAGGTACTATTTTTTCTTGTTTAGAATGATGATCCCAACCCACGTGCAATTTTTTCCCAAATCTGAAGAAAGTCAAAGGTGCATTTTTTTTTAAACTCTTCTTTTGCTACATACTCGTACTCACTGAAGGATTAAAAAAACCAGTCAAGTGGGAGTCAGACTCGCGCACCGAGGATTCCGTACCGCCACACAGTAAGTACCTATTATATTCCGATTTGAATCGAATCAGCGCGAGCCTAACTCACGGTTGAGTATTTTTTTAGTATTTGTTGTTTCTCTTCAGGACTTGTATTATAATCATACCGATTTAACGCTTGTATGTTTTATCGTTTTAGGGGCCCCTTTATTATTTCACTTTTTTATGTTGTTAAATCTGCCGTAAAAACACATTCGGTTTAAAACTTACAGCTCTTTAAAGTTAGGACAGACGGACGGACAGCGTAAGCATATTAATAACCCTCTGAAAACCTGGATCCTGGAATCCTAAAAAGGAATTTGAAAAGAAGCTTGGAGCACTCTTGCACAAGAATTATCACGACCCATGAAGAAACCTAATAAGTACCTGATCGCCGTTTATTAGTGCATACTGTGTTTCGCATTCGTTTTTTTTTATTATCATCGGCTCGCAAAGGTATATATCGTAAAAAAAAATGTGTTATCGGGAGCCCCCAGAATTGCATTGCCTACGGGCCCCTGACATGGTTAATCCGGCCCTGCTTAACATTAAACTTGAGTTTAATCTAGAAGTACCTAGCTATAAAGTTCAATATGGGAATTCCCGTGAGATTAAATCCTTATCGAATTGCGGTGAGCGCCGCCCGGAGGAATTTAATAACGGAGCGCATTCCGCCGCGTGCCTATTCGTGTGCAAATCTATTAATTTCAGACAAATCGGACAGTCTGCCTAGAAAATAAGCAAAAAATCTAGAAACTTTAACATTAATTCGTATTTGTATATATGAGTATGATGTTTATTTATATCTGTAGTTTAAGGATATTTAGCTATAAACATATGGCTTCATTTTTTTGTGCACATCTTGTAGTGTAGTCATCCTTGGTCCTTGTATAGTTTTCTCAATCATAGTCAGCCAAGGTTAACTGAAAGAGGTCCCTTAAAGGGATATGTTTGTCGTTGTACATGTTAATCTTTCACAGGGTCACCTACAAACCGACTAATGCCTCCATAGATTGGTAGGACGCTTGGTAAATAGGGCACTTGGTAGGTAGTTATTTCGTACATAGGTAGGTATTTTAGATAAAATATCATCTGCATTCTTTTGACATTCTGAATACCTTCAAATATGTAGATACGTCGCTACGTCGCTACTATCTTCGAACTCACTGTAACAAATGAATTAACCGTTATATATTTCATCGCTAAGTAGTAACAACGAGCTAAAGTAGGTAGTAAGGACTAAGTATTTGTTTCTGTGTTTATTTTTGCAAGAAACTTATATTGCCTATTGTATACGTCACGCTTGTTAATTACAAATAAATATTAGTCATGCTAACGATGCATTATAAATCAATATCCATGCCGATAACTTTATTTGGTTTACATACCGATAACTTAAGTGGAAACGAATTGGAATAGGTACATCGATCCGACCACTGAAAGTATAATGTAGACCACAAGAAAATACTTTATAAACCAAAACCCCACGAGATTTTTATGGCT
This sequence comes from Acleris cristana, assembly GCA_948252455.1. Lineage (NCBI taxonomy): Eukaryota > Metazoa > Arthropoda > Insecta > Lepidoptera > Tortricidae > Acleris > Acleris cristana. The sequence goes on along the minus strand of OX411782.1, from coordinate 12,635,659 downwards.
AACGGTCGTGACACGAGTCCAACAACACTTCTTTAAAATGTATCTAATCAGCCCTGCCCAGTAGTAGTTGACTGTACCTACATATTTATGCCATATTGCGTTTGACAAACGCAAACTGGCAAACTGATATGGGCAGGCAGACAGTAGGTACCTAAGCCGCAAAATGGTTGTGTAATGGAACCGCTTCGAACATCGGCTAATTTTATTTTTCAAAAATATTTCTCAACTTATCTCTAACGAGGAGATAAAAAAATACTCAGTGAATGCTTTTGTTTACAAATTATAGGAAGCGGAAAAAGCTTTCGATATATTAACTTCAAAAATACAGGTAATACTTAAGACAAATCGACCCGACCAACTAGGTACATGTAGTACCTATGTTTGACGTAATTTTAAATTTTATTACTTTTTAAAACTTATGAGGACACGAGGTTAATTCGACTTTATATTTTTATTACATTTCATGATACTTCTGACTGTACATTCGTGCAATTCCGGCTTCGCACCCCTTGGCATCTATTCGGCTAGGCGCGAGGGCCGGAGGGCCGCCGCGCTCATTGACTCACTCGCCGCAGAACGGATAACGTCTAAGCTGTAACGAGTCATGTTCTAAGATGAGTGTCAACACCATCGTAGTTATTTTATCCACGTTAATATGCTCTCATTTAACATATACCATCCGTGAAAATGAACAAGGTAATTTAAATATTGTGTTAGTACTTTCAGCCACCCGTAAAATCGATTTAGTTATTGAGCTAAGTCAAAAATACGATATTAACTTTATGGTTAAAAGGTTAAAATCAGTTGATACGTTTATCGGCCAGGGAAAACATGTAATTACATTTTTTTAATTCCTGGTTTTTGACTGTAATTTTTTTCTGACTCCTAATAAGTTTAAAATATATGTCGGACCGTTCCTGACTGTTAACATTTTGACCGTTACTACGTATTTTTCGATCCTTCAGTTAATCAGGCAGCTGAAAGCCAGGCTGTGCTGGACACGCACGGCCAGCTGGTGTTGAAATGGCGCATGGACTACTCCGCCGGCAGGATCCGGTTCCAGCTGGTGGTGGCGCCGTCAGCGCCCGAGTTCAAGTGGCTGGCGCTCGGCTTCTCGGACCGAGGGGATCTAGAGAACTCTGACGTGTGCGTGCTGTGGACTGACTATAATGGATTGGAGCATTTTGAGGTACTTAGCCTGTCATTAAATTTAAATGGATTTGATAGCTAGTCAGACTCAGTCATAATCGTGGTACAGTTTTATTTTTCAAAGTATTTTTTTCTTCTTTAATTTATCCATCGTCAGTATTTACTTAGAGCTTCACTCTTGTTGGTGGAGTCATTGCAACTTTTATCTTTTCTCCGCCAGCTATTTCACTTCCAGAAGCGAATCGGCATTGGCCTTCTGTCTATTTGGCCAAAGTCCTGCTCTCTGTTTTTTTCCCTTTTTTTTAAATCTGTAAATAAAATTAGTTCTTTCTAGATCCGAAACAGACCATTCATTTATATCTTACAGAGTTGTATTAATTCTTTAACACACACTAAGTAGGTCATCAGTTATGCATCAGTTAGATTTATTATTTTCAGTAACTTGTAGAAATTTTAATTATCTGATGGTTTTGTAAAGTCTCTCTTTCACGGTAAATCGTAAAATCGAGTATAGGTACTCATAGTGCAAGAGGTCTTTCGGGCTCGGATAACGTCGGTTAGACTAGCAATACTAGCATAAGACCGTAAAGAGCATACCTATGAGAGCGAGTGAAAGAGGGCAACCCGGAAGTTGTTTTATAATTATGTGCTATGGATGGCACAGTGGTATCTGAAAAATAAAACTCAAACTAACAAACAAATAGCATTTGGTTTGAACAATCAGGCCTAAAAAGAAAAAAAACGCTGGTGGTAAAAATAACATCCCTGTCTTTTTGGAAAACCTCATAAAACATGTTTCCTCTTTAAAAGCATTTAAAAGCGTTCGTGGAGCCTTGTGTTTAGACGAACACGAACTGTAGGTTACTCTCTTAAACAACTCGGAAATAAGTATATGTTTGCAAAAAAAAATACAAGACTAAGTATTGATAGGTTTTTCACATATTTTCACATATGATGTTCAACAATAAAGTCACTTACACATAGAACGGGCTAAATAACAAGAGATGTTCAACGCAATATCAAATAACAGTCTGCTTTTGCCAAATTCATTTTTAAATATAAGTATTGATAGGTTTTTCACATATTTTCATATATGGTGTTCAACAATAAAGTCTTTTACACATAGAACGGGCTAAATAACTAGAGATGTTCACCGCAATATCAAATAACAGTCTCCTTTTGCCAAATTCATTTTTAAATATTTAAATGTTCAGTTTTTTCTCAAATTTAAATGTATCAAAAATATAGGACATGCACGCCGACAGCGATGGCCGGCTGGTCCGGGATTCCCTCCAGGACTGCGAGAACTTCCAGCTCGATGCCGCCGCGCGCACCGTCACCTTCGAACGCCGCTTGGACACCTGCGACGACCACGACTACGTCATCGAGGTATTTTTAACCTTTTAACCTAAACGCGATTAAAGTTGTGTAAAACTTAACATACTCAAAGAGAGAAATAAAATTCATTAAATTTATTTCGCTTTCACGTCTGGTTTGGTAGACCGATTTTGAAGTTATTACGAATGGAGATAATGTGCCCAAGGCTTTGAAATATGTGTTTTCACGCAGATGAAATCGCGGGCAAAAGTTTGTTCCAAATATGGTATGGTATGGTGTCAGTGACTAATAAATCAACACTTAAATTTCAAGCTACTAGGAAATTACATAGTAGCTTAACAATAAAATGTAAATAAATACAATACTTATCAATGTAGTTATATATGTATTTAGGATGGTACAGTCCACGTGGTCTGGGCTCGCGGCATCGACAAGCTTTTTTCATCCCACGGCGTCTGCCTGAATTGTACCACGTCCAAGAACCACGGCTTCATCCGAGTGAGGCTCCTGACTCCTAAGACGTCACCGAAGCCCGAGGGCACCCAGTATAGCATCACCAACAAGGACTTGAAGGTGCCAGACGGTGACACAACGTATTGGTGCAAAGTCGTCAAACTGCCTGACTTGGTTTCAGAGAAAATTCATCATATTACCCAGGTATGATTAGTTTTTTATTAGTCTGATTTTGTGTTTTACTGCTGGGCCTCCTTTCTGTTTCTTTACGCGTCCCTATTTGGACCGCTCTTCCATTAAATCCCTCGCCAACCTTATAATTTTACTCTAAAGGTTTTAATTTCTCAGTTCGAATCATCTATAACCCAAGGCAATGAAGGCTTAGTTCACCACATGGAGGTATTCTACTGCGACGAGGATCCTAAGAAGGACATACCACTCTACAATGGTAATTGTTTTGCTCCGGAAAGACCCGAAATTACTAAGAAATGTTCAAAGGTAAGCCATAAGATTATGACTATTTATGACATTATAAACAAGTTTTTATTTAGTATGTATAAAGAAGACTATTTTTCAATCTTTGTATCTGATTTGACGGAGTGACGAACTGTTTTCTTGTTATTGTTTGATCAAAATAGTATTTAGCATTATTGTTTGATCAGATTGTGGTTAAAGATCATGATCAGCCTTTTCTGATGTTGCTGTAACTACTAACAAATACGCAAATTTATAAATATATAAACCAGTATTTATATAACAAGCTAGGCTGAGACTAGGCCAATTTGTGTATAGCTATCTAATGTTTAACTATTTATTTGTCATGTCAAAAGGTAAGGGCAGCCTGGGCCATGGGTGCGCCCCCCTTCGCCTACCCCCAGGAAGCGGGGCTGCCGTTCGGCGGGCCCCAAGCCAACAAGTACGTCATGCTAGAGGTGCATTACAACAACCCCGAGCTGCGCAAAGGTATCTCAACCAATATTATTACCTTTTAACCTTATAGCGGAGTGTCAGAAAATATGAACATGTTAAACGACAATGTGTTTTGTTTAATTGGTAGTGAGTAATATAATTATATCGCACTAATATTAATACAAAAGTTTGTGTGTGTGTGAGTGTGTGTGTGTGTGGGAGGGGGGGGGGGTGAGTTAGTATGTTTGTTACTGCTTCACGCGAAACGGCTGACGATCCCGAAAAACATTGTTCCCGTGGAATGGTCAACGCGGACGAAATCGGGGGTGAAAGCTAGTAAAATATAATCTACTAGCTTCTGCTCGCGACTTCGTCCGCGTATATTTCGATTAATGTTATTCCGTGGGGAACTTTGAAATTTTCTGGGATTTAAAGTACCTAGCCACGGTAGCCTAAGTTATTCCACGGTCCATTACAAATTTGATTCGATTCCGTCCAACTGTTGTAGCGTGAATGACTAAAAAACTAACACACACACACAGAAACTTTTGCATTTATTTTAATAATAATTTAGCGATAAATCTAAGTATACTTAGTTATTTATCGATGATCGAATTAAATTATTTCAGCTGTAGGATGTTTTTCAATCGATTCACGCTTAGTTTTTACTTTGATCTTTTTGTTTTGCGTACCACGGTGAATTATATGCCTACATTAAATTTAACTTCCTTTTATCGATCTTTAGGTCCGTCTAAGATAGTACTAAGATTTCAATATTGACATTATAGATTATATTTTCATTATAGGTTTGGTAGACAGTTCAGGTATCGTGCTGCATATCACTCCAAACCGACGACGCTACGACGCGGCCATTATGGAGCTTGGTCTTGAGTACACGGACAAAATGGCGATCCCTGCCGGGCAATACGGATTTCCACTCACCGCGCATTGCGTTCCACAATGCACCGGCGTCGTAAGCGCTTTAACCTTTTGACCACAAACACTAATAGTACTTAGACAAAACAGTAGTACTATCGCATTCGGCGTCGAACATCGAGAGGTGTGTAAGCTTTGTAACGCTCGGCTCAACGTCCACACCACTCAAATATTCGACGCCGATGCTCTCAGTGGAGACGCTCCTTAACATGAATACATACTTAGTACCTATGGCAGCTCTTGTAAAATGACCTATAAGTAATACAACTGTTCATTGAGAAAGGTCATATACCGACTTCTTCGGGCTCAACCAAGTCATGTGCTTATATCCCCAGGGTCTCCCAGCAGCAGGCATCACGGTCTTCGGCAGCCAGCTGCACACGCACCTGACGGGCGTGGCGGTGTGGACGCGGCACGCGCGCGGCGGCGTCGAGCTGCCCCTGCTCAACCGGGACATGCACTACTCGACGCACTTCCAGGAGATCCGGCTTTTGCATAAGCCAGTTAAAGTGTTGCCGGTAAGTTTAGGGGTAACTACGGGAAATAATCAGGATGCTTTTTGTCATATCAGCAAAAGTTCAACAACTGTTTTTTAAATTTATTTAAATTTATTTTAAAAATAATCACATATGATAACACTACAGCACTGTGAATTACTACTAAAAATTACAAATGTTAGAATTACATATTTTAGATTGTATTACACTTTTGACGAAAATCCGCGTGTACTCTATATAAAAACCGTTTAAAACCGTGCATACACCACTTTAAAAATTAAAGTTTTAAATAAACTTACGACCTTACAAGTAAATAAATCTGTGTTCGAAATTTGCAATTAAAGCAAAAGAAACAGCAAGTTACCCTCCATTATATTTGGTCGTTGTCGGGGCTTTTGTAAATAAAAGACAATTTCGGCGAAATTTGGCCACAGATTATCCCAGACCCCTACTAGATTTCCTGAACTATTGTCGGAAGACAAATAGAAGCTTTCAGAATGAATCCGCAGGTAAATGTTAGTTTGTACTCTCCTAGGGCGATTACTTGGAGACGACGTGCATCCACCGCACGGAGGGCCACCCGCGCGCCACCGTGGGCGGGCACGCCATCACCGACGAGATGTGCGTCAACTACCTGCACTACTACCCCGCCACCGAACTCGAGGTCTGCAAGAGCGCGATCTCCAATGCCGCACTGGAAAACTATTTCAAGTTCGAGAAGAAGTAAGTTCTTTCTTGGAATGTTAGAAACTTAGAATATCGTAGCAGCAATGCTGTAACTAAAAATATGGAAATATCCTATCCTATCCTAAAACAAAAACTACCACGACTAAGTAAATTCAGTTCTGAAGTTATATGGAACTAAAGTGTTTATCGAGCGCTTCAACTTCAGTGTCCATCAGCTGAAATTTAAGTCCTTTACCCGTTTGTTTTCAGCTACGACAACATGTCGATCTCGTCGTCGGCGTCCCCGCGGCACAACTACCTCGCGATCACGCCGTGGACGCCGCTGCGCGTGAGCGCGCTGCGCACGCTGTACTCGGAGTCCCCGCTGTCCATGCAGTGCAACAAGTCCGATGGAAATCGCTTCCAGGTAGGTACACTATCTAAAACTGGTTCAGCCCCATTCCTGAAATCTGATTAAAATGCCAGTAAAATAGATTGAAGTACTAACGATTCTACGAGGTTATTTTATTATTTATTCCATAAAACACTGTGGTACATTCATTATCTCGGTATTGACGGTCTGCATGCACCTAAGTAGTACCTAATAGAGCCCCTGGGAACTTGGCATGCCCTCCCTATCTCGAAGTCATTTAGCCAGGCTTATATGATGGTTCTGCCACTACGGCCCCTAGGCTGGCTAGGCCCCTAGTCGGGGCCTTGTAAGCCTAGGCCCACAGATTACCAGCCTTTTGTCTTGTTTAACCTTTTAACCGTTCCGTGTTAGGCACTAATAAGAATAAGACTTACCCTACCTACGTTACTTAATAGACACGAAGTAACGGTCAAAAGGTTAAAACAGCTCTAAGCCATTTTACTGTTGGCGCATACAGTTTACAACTCTCGATAATCTAAAAACCTAGTACTTATTAACATTATACTTCCGTATTTCAGGGCGATTGGGAAGGGCTGCCAATACCAAGGATCCAGCTGCCGTTGCCGCGCCAGCAGCGAGCCTGCCCTCAGACTCATGATGGAAATATATTTAAAAAGTAAATCATGAGAAATTAACAAATCGTACCTAAGACCTAATTGATAACAATTTAATGCGCTGCTAAAGAACTGTCTTAGGTTCAAGTGACATAGGTACTCTAGGCACACTTGAGTATTTATATTCGACGCTCAAGGTTTGCGCTGCGACGTATTTATCCTAGTAGAGCTCCATACTTTCTTTAACATAGAATTTATTTACTGTATAATAGAAATATACGTACATAGAAATATGTATTTATCTATACATATACATACTTAAATAAAAATTTACGAACGAATTGTATGTACGCGTATAACTTCCGAACGACGACTGCACCAAATTGGATAATTCTTTTTTTATTGTGTTCGTTATTGTCGAGACAAGGATAAAATAATTACTTACGGGAAAGTCAGAAGCAGTGCAAATGTAGCAGTGGGGCGAAGGCAGCTAGTAGATTATGTTATTATAAATTATTTATGACATTGCCAAGCAATTTGTAGTTAACTTCTTAGGACCTAAATAAGACATCTGTGGCCCGTTTCACGAAGCTACAAGTTACAAATTACAAGCGGAAGTCTCTTTCTAACTCCTTCTGCTAGAAAGAGAGTTCCGCTTGTAATTTGTAACTTATAGCTTCGTGAAACGGGCCACTGTTATAATATAACTTATTTGGAAACTTGTTATACTTTTCCTCTATCAGTATTTAATATACAAACTCAATTGTGTTTAACATGGTGTAAATAAATTGTCTAATAGGGTGATGGAACCAGTAATGGACAAGGCACCAATAATGGACACTTAATTCTTATTTTCCAGAAGATAAGGGTTATTTAAAGTATGTAAATCCAAATAAAGTACAGAAAATAAAAAAATAAATTGTTTTAATTTATTCATATGTACATATGTGACGATACATTGTTTATTACGCCTTATCCTTTCTGTCTGTTCTGTCTTTACCTATTCTTACTACCCAAGTGATAGAGAGGTAGGTAACCAGAGTTCAAAGGTCGGACTATACAGAATATGGACTGTAAAGCTAAAAAAATCCATACAAAATGGGATAACGTTTCGCTCCCCTTAAACCTAGTTCGATTTTTACGATTTTTGAATATGTTGTAACTATGAAAAACGTACAGACCTAGTTTTAACGAAATAAAAATAAAATAAACGGAACCTAGTTTTCCATAATAACTACACTACAACATATTTTAAAATAGTAGAAATCGGAGGTAATTTAGGGGGTGAAAACGTTATCGCCCAGAGCTAAATTTGTACGGAAAAAAACCGGTCAAGAGTACCTAATACCTATGTCTGACCATGCTGAGTATAAGAATAACGTTATGTAAATTAAGTATTAAGTACCCATGTACTTTGAATCGTGAATATTTCACAATCTGCCCTGTCCTGCCCCACGGGGTATAGATTTTTTTCGGAAATTAAGTTTGAGATAATTTATCCTTAATTTTAATTAAATTTTCAGGGAAGATAATAAATCATAGATTTCTTCAGTTTTTTAAAATAAGTGAAATAAGGGTGTGTCACAAATTTGAGCCGGTGGGATAGGACATTGTTTTCAAAAACTGTTTTCGCAAAGCCGCAACGCAATACTTTTGAAAGACCTATATAACGACATCCTACGCCATGGGGTATATAAGAAAAAAAGCGTAAAGTGAGGATAACCTAAAAAAAATCAAGATTTAATTTTACCACTTTGTCGGCGTGACTAATATGTATATTCATGTCCCGGGAAATCCCGCATTCAATAATAAGAAATAATTATTTTTGGTGGTTGTAACCACTCTTAGTTACGTCCTCCCGCGAAGTTTAGGTAAATAAGCACTACCTATTCCGAGCTCTGCGTATAATGCTAGGGCCACACACATCGCGATAATGCGAACATTCGCTTTATCGCGATGTGTGTAGCCGAATATTCACGAATACTTCGGCACTTCGGGCGAAGCCGCAGACACTTCACCCCACTGTCGGTAAACTCGCGCACATCAAAGAGTTTTATCGCGAAGAACTTCGCTTGCGAGGCGACACTTCAGTCGGCCCGTTGCCCGACAGGCGTCGTGCGTATCTACAACTAGCGGATGTATTGCTTGTATTATTGATTGTATTGCTTTATTTGTTTGCGAGTTAATCCGCTGTTGAAAATTTCATATGGATTGGAGTAATGACAGAATTGCAAAAACAAATACAAAAAGTAATTGTATGACGCCATAAAATAAAGAGCGATAGCTTCGTCCATTTTTCTGCGATAAACTATAGCGATATTTCTTTGTTTGCAATGTGGCCATGCACAATGCCGTAGGCCGAAGACGAAGTTATATCGCAATAATTCTATCGCGATGTGTTTTCACTTGTTTGTTACTGAAAATACTAAAATCGCTATATGTTTGCCTACCAAATTTGAGGAGTTCCCTCAATTCCTCACTGATCCGCCTCCCTAGCAAGAAAACTCTATCAAACCAAAAAAGAATTTTTAAAATTGGTCCGTAGTTGATGGAGATATCGGTGAACTTACATTAAAAAAAACATACAGTGGAACGTCTAACCTCCTCCTTTATTGAAGTCGGTTAAAAATGGAATGAAGCTACGTTCGGAAACTGCAACCCGCACTTACGGAAATTGACGTTTACCTTTCGTACCGTATACTTTTTAATCTGTGGCCAGCCTTTGCTAACAGCGTTTGTACATGGTCGACGTCTATCTTCTTTCTCTTAATTTTAATCCTACTGCGGTATTTATTTTCCAGAATCATGTCTAACGATTACGGTTTTAACAGTGATGATTCTCCCAACAAAACTAATTCACATCTTCAGCTTCCCAGTCCTATAATTACGCGGCGGAACCGAACCGCATCTACGTAAGTTCTGGTTTATGTTATAAACATACTGCGTTATTCGAAATCCTTGGAAATCGCTACATTGTTTATACCTTCATATCTTGTTTCTAGGTCTGAGCGAGCACTAGGAAATCCAATAGAGAGTGGGAAAATCAAGTCGTTTTGCCGGGAAAAAGGCCACGGTTTTGTGGTCCCCGAAAAAAATGGGGAGGATATTTTTGTACACATTTCTGAGTAAGTATAGTTAAGTTTAACTCCGTTTAAAAAAGACTTGTCATAGAGCATTAAATTTAGAGAACATGCCAAATGCGGCAAAACACACGCGGAACTTATTGCGTGGTGTATATTTAATTAACACCTTTATGAGGTCAGTGGGTGTCCTCATTAGTTTGTTTCAAATCATTCTGTTGTCTACGATAACCAAAAGAAATTGCTATAACTATATCCAAATGAAAATGTATTTTCTTAATTGTGTGTATATTTTCTAGTATTGAAGGTGAATATGTCCCGCTGCCAGGGGATGAAGTTATATTCCGCTTGTGTCCGATCCCGCCCAAGTTTGAGAAGTACCAGGCAGTGCATGTGCGCATCGTGCACCTGACCCCCGAGAAGCACGTCAAATGGGACGAGCCCCCGCTGTAACAGCCTCAGACCGCAACCACACAGTTACATTAACAGCTAAGTTACTGTCTCCCCCTTGCCATTTACTGAACATTCTTTACTTTACTGTAATATCCTACTATGAAGTGATCCGGCAATGTCTAATTGCTACAATGTTAACTTTTACACACTTTTTAATTTAGTATTGATAATGAGAAGTGATTTAGGGACTATTTTAAAACTTGATAATACAAGTAGTTTTATGAACATGACAAATGGTATTAACCATTATGTTTGATAACTTTTTCATAATAACGATGGGTATATGGAAATACTAACACAGATGTATGCAAACACAGTTTATTAGTCTCTGAAAAAACTCACTTTAAGTGGGATATTAAGTTTCTATTGTGTTATATTTAGAAAGGTTACATCTTTGTCACATGTGTTTACATGAATATATTTTCTGACAAAATTATTTTATAGAAAAAAATCTTTACCTATAACTATTATTTTTTATCCTCGTAACGCCCAGAGGTCTTCTGTCAAACTTCTTTCCAACTATGAATGACAAGTACCTATTTCACATTAAGAAATAACAATATTTTTACACCAAGCATTTCAAGGTTAAAATGATACTATGGATACACTATACAAATATTGACACTGTGTTGTTTCTGTCATTTTATCTTAAGTGTATAGGATACTGGCCTAACCTTATCTGAAACATGACAGTGTATTAACTCAGCAAAGCTCACATTTGTTTGTATTATGGTAAAAAATGATTAATGACTTGTCAGTCGCACATAAAAGTCAGTATTGAAAAGTGAGAAGCCAACTAAGGTGCTAAATTTTTGAAGGTTTTACCATCATCTTAAGATTTTGATATCAATTGTAGTAAATACAGAGTGGGTAATGGCTTCTTGCTAGTTTAATGCCAGGTGTGTAGTCGGACCATAACTAAACAAATTGTTTGTTATGTATACTCTAATATACCCGAGTCTATGAGGCTAAAGTGTTTGTACAAAATTTGTAAAATTGGGTAGTTTAGCTCAAATTTGTGAGTATGCTCTTTAATCAGCTGTTGTTGGTCTGACTATGCATAAAACTTTTGTTTTTTTATTAGAATATAATGAATTTGGCCTAATGGAGCTTTACATGTATCCTAAAGTCACTGTTATGTGTTGCATTGTTAAGATTTAGTTGTAGAACTTATTTGCACAAATTTGTTGTGCCATTTGTGATATATGATCAATCGAAGAACTAACTTATCTCTAATAATTTGCAAGTGTTTTATTGTGTAGGTGTTGGTTATTTTCTTCACTACTTGCTAATAAAAATGCATGGATTTTATAAATGCACTGTTTTGAAAATATTAGTATTGTGTTGTCCAAGTTGTCCATACAATGAATTCATCACGTACAATAATTAATTAAATAAAGATATTTCTTACAATTATAAATCTATGATGTATTACTTGGTACAGTATTTGATCTTTATTTTTCGTTGGCTGCTGTCAATGGTTATATTGCCATGCTTTAGTTCTAGCATTTCTTAGTTATAGTTGTAACAGCGAATATATCTATGTGTAAGCATGTCTCGTTGTTTTATTCCATCATTATAAGTCGGGCGTGGCCTCGTGAGACGAGGCGCAGGCGCCGCCATACGAGATTTATCGACGATCTAGGGGAGGACGCGGGATTGAACGGGATGTAGGTATCATATACCGTTTAAGTTTCATTTAAATGACAACTAATTTCTAGTGACGTTTTAAAAGCAGCGTAAGGTTAATAATTAAGGCAGGGTTAGCAAAATACATGCCTTTTATCTCGTGTTTTGTCCGCGAAGTTAATGGTAAGCTACTTCAAGTTTTACCACTTAAGCAGAGACGCGGAGAGAAGCAAATTTATTCATTTCGCAACCCTTTTCCAGGCCTTGCTAAAGTAAGGATACAAGCAAGAAATGGAATAGAGCCATAAATTCGTATCTTCCTGAAGAATACTGATCCATGAAGTCATGTTTCAGGAAAGTTCAATTAAATTTGTGTCATAAAATGTAGGTACTAAAGTTCAATTTTGAGCGACATTAATGTGGTCAATGAAATGTACAGTCAGCTGCAGAGAAATGTAACCCCCATTGCTAGAAAACTTGTATGCAGGAGGGGTCACTTTTCTCTGCAGCTGACCGTACATACTATGCCTGGAAAGGGGTTAATAGTCAACATCAAAAGTAGACACTCAATGTTGTACTTCGCATTAACATATTTGACAATGCTTACATGCTGTAAACTTGTGAGTTTGACTACAACGCGCGACGTCACACCCGGAGATTATTTGCACCAACAATCTCAATATCTACTTTGATTAATCGAAAACGCACCTTAGTTTAGTTTTTATCAGACTACTAGCAACTACTTCACTTGCGTTTATATGAGTTTGTCATTTTTGGTTTAGGTAGCACAAGTTTTATTTTCTCGCTTGTCACTCAGTGCGTTTCTATCGTGACTGATTAGATGGAAAGGGAGATCCGAGCGAAAAACAAGTCGCGGGCGACTTGTGCTAGCCACGCAGGGATAGTTTAGTGATTTAAATCAGTTTAGTAATTCTAGAGATTAATATTTTGATCCTTTTTTTCTTTTTATTTTGCAAACAATTTTACATCTTTTTAATATCAGTGCGGAAACAAAGTATCCTTTCATTGGCTGTTTTAGTTTACATCGCCGAGTTTTACAGTACTCCTTATCAGGCCTTATCACAGTTGTCGCTACTTATCGATTTTATTCGCGTGTAGTTAGGTATTTCAAGTTCTTTCATTGTCAATGTAAATAAAAGTATTTTTTGTGTACACAATTTATTAATAAACGTCAAATATATCTATAAATTAATACAAACGACCTAATTGCTATTTACCGATTGAAACATCCAAAAGGACTTACAAAATTACTTATCTATCAAAAATTGACTAAGTAATTATTGATTTTCATTTTACTGATAATTGATAGATAACAGATAAACGATTTAACTTAAATTAGTATACAGTTAAAACTATTAGGTTATTTATGTAAAATATTTCTAAACATAAAGGTACTTAAACAATTAATCATTTCTATCGAGTTTGCTTAAAGCTGTCTCCCGCGATCGCGAGATGGCGTGTGCTGATAAGCCTTAGGCATTTTACTTAAGTCTCACGGGAAAATGAGACTTATTATAACGACATAAGTCAAATTTTATGATGGGCAAGTGTGCACACGCCCATACCTCTACATCTATAATACAATCTAAACACAGCAATTGCTTTAATTAGTTATTAGACATTTTATTAGTAAACAATGTACTTGCGTTTATGTAAATTCCATGCCATTAAAAAGGCGTGCAAATATTCACTTTAATTCTGAAAGTTATAAAATAAAAAACGTTTATACCTACCATAAGAGAATTTAAAAATTAGAGGACAAATTTTTGACATTTTATAAAGATCAAAACTTCAAAATATTATAGCTAGCAATGTAATTACGACACCAAGAGAAAATTGTGGAAAATAAACAAATGATTCAACTCTGTACGAAATATATGCGTGGCAATCTACCAAAAGAAAAAATAAAAATGCGTTTATATCGAGAATTAACAGCGTATTTCAGCTTTTAATTCTCGATTAGAAATGACAAAAACCTTACCTATGTAATGACATGATTTTTTTATGAGGTTTAAATGTCTGCTTCAAAGGTCATTTATTAAAAAAGACCTCGGTTACAACATGAACGATGTTTTTCTCATCGTGACATGACCTAGCTACATCTCAATACATATCATATCATTACACGTCTCTATATATAGTAAATAATGGCTTGTTCACAATTGGTATAATTAAAGGATCAATCGAGTTGCGCATGGGAAGACGTGATTCTCTCATCTGTCACATGGTATTAATATTAAAAGCATTTCGTTGTACACAAAGTATAAAATGCGTATATTTTTTAAGAAATACATATAAAAAACGCGTCAATGCTTTGCAAATACTGAAAAATACTTAAGTTGTAAAATGCATGTAAATACATCGTTGTAGAGAAGTGAAGAGATGCCGAAGATGTTTGTATTGGGTGCTCGTGCTTTACTCTTGCCCGTTCATGTTGCCGTTCTGAAACAATATCACTGAGTTATACTTTTATAGGCATTCACGATAGATAGATGGACCGTAATAAGACACTACGGACAATGGTTGACGTCAGATGCCGCTCCGTTCTAGTGTAGTGCCCGCCGCACATTTTTTTTGCGTATTCTGTTCCATATATCGCCAGTTGAATTTAAAGTTTGATTTCTAATTCTGAGTATCTGAGGTTTTAAAAAGGTCAAAACGATGTATTAACTACTGTACAGTCACCAGCAATAATATATTATTAAATATTGCACTCAAAAATATCTGACACGCTCTTATGCCTCTAGTAATAGAGACGTGTCAGATATTTTTGAGGCCAATGTTGGATAATATATTATTGCTGGTGACTGTATCACTGTGTAGTTTATTTCTTGTTTTTAATCCCTAATATTAATCTCTTTAACCCGTCGAGCACCATGCGCATAATTAATAATTTAATTATTTTTGATTTCGGCTACTCCGAACTCTCGTTCATAAAATTAAAACAACAGAAATAAACTTTAGTTCAATATCAGTCCAATACCTAAAAAAATAATTCAAAAAGTTTAAAAGAATTGGCAATAAATAATGTTTTAAAACAACCTAAATCTCGCATTATAATACTCGACAAAAATAAAAAAGTGGCGCATTTATTCGTAGCTCATTTATTGGATTATAACTAAAATGTCATTTAATGTTGAACATTAAAACTTATAGAAAAGCAGTACCTACTTATTTTATCTGTAAAATCACAAAAATAAGCAAAACCGGTAAAAATTCGTATACGGTCTCTTAACACAGATTAAAAGTCACTTTTCAATGTAGGAGCTGAGGAGGTGCTGATCTCGTGCCGGGGCGCTGTAGTGTGCGATGTCCATAAGGGTCAACTCACACCGAGACGTGACGCGACAATACGTTGAACCACGCAGCGTTGAATTCTCACAATGAAATGTGTACCTTTTCGTGTAGTAAATAAAGTATATTTTGAGTCACACGTGCGCGCAGCGTCGCGTCGCGGCGTGAATTGACCCTAACCTGGCCACACTACGTCTCTGCCTCCTTTCCTGCCTACTTCCGATGCCACTCGACGAGTGTGTGGCAGGGGTATAAGGCTGTAAAAATATGTTCAAAATAATAATAAAGGTGGTCACCTCCTGCACTTGCGCCAGCTGGTAGTGGCGGGCGCGCAGGGCGGAGAGGCGCGCGCGCTCGGCGTCCAGCGCCGTCTCGAGCTCCAGCGAGCGCACCTTGCTCTCCATCTCCAGCCGCCGCGTCGCCGTCAGCGTCAGCGCCGACGTGTCCAGCGCTTCTGCACAGCAAACACAGTTTTACTGACTCAAATTATTGATAGCGCCAGGGGCCCCCTATGATGATGAGTGGGGACGCGGCCGAGGCAGGCGGGCGGTCGAGTGACTCTCCATTCATTCCGCCCTGAGGGGCCCCTTATAGCAACGCCACGACGCTCCGAATAACCAATCAACGATTGACAGTGGGTTGCCACGATGATAGAACGATTAACGTCCATTTATAAATTCTAAAAAGTCATTGCACTTAGATATGACTACGCCGAGCGTACAGTGGCGCCCTTATTACTATTATTGTGCTTTCTATTAAACTACAGTATTGTCTTGAATTCGAAAGATGTTTTTTTTGTTGTCAACAAAATAAATTTGTCGGATATACGACATAACTAACGATTGAACAGTGAAAAGTTTGAACTAGTCAGGGATTATTAGAGAACTGAGAGAACACAAAGGTGATTAAGAAACGTCAGGGATGGTCAGAGAAGACCAAGGTCATCAGTGATAGAAAAGATCAAGGTGTTCAAGGGCAGTCAGGGATAGTTAGAGAACACCTAGGTGATCAAGGTCAACCAAGAATATTCAGAGAAGACCAAGGTGTTCAAGGGCAGTCAGAGATGTTTAGAGAAAACCAAGGTGTTCAAGGGCAGTCAGAGATAGTTACAGAACACCTAGATGTTCAAGGGCAACTAAGAATATTCAGAGATGACCCAGGTGTTCAAGGGCAGTCAGAGATGGTTAGAGAAAACCAAGGTGTTTAAGGGAAGTTAGTGATGGGCAGAGACGACCAAGATGTTCAAGGGCAGCCAAGGATAGTCAGAGAAGACCAACGTGTTTTAGGGGCAGTCAGGATTTGGCAGAGGTAAAGGTGTTCAAGGGAAGTCAAAGATAGTAAGAGAAGAGCAAGGTGTTCAAGGGCAGTTAGGGATGGTCAAAGGGCAGTCAAGGATAGTCAGAGAAGACCACGGTGTTCAAGGGCAGTTAGGTGTGGGCAGAGAATACCAAGATGTTTAAGGACAGTCAAGGATGGGCGGAGAAGACCAAGATGTTCAAGGACAGTCAAGGTTGGGCGGAGAAGACTAAGGTGTTCAAGGGCAGTCAGAGATGGACAGAGAAGACCAAGGTGATCAGGAGAGTGTTAAAGATGTTCAGGGAGATTGAGCAAAGTCAGAGGAGCTCAGGGTGATTGATCAGGTACGTTTGATCCACGATATGATTGTGTCCACGTGACACTGACCTTGGTCGTTGAGCCGGCGCGCCGTGTCGCGCGCGGCGGCCACGACGGCGCCGGTGGCGGCGGCGACGGCGCGCGAGGCGAGCGTGAGCCGCTGCAGCGCGGGCGAGGCGGGCGCGGCGCGCGCGCGCGACGCCGCCACCAGCTGCGCCGTGCTGCCCGCCACCTCGTGCGCCGCGGCCGACACGCCCTCCACGCGACCTGACGCTCCCACCGCTTCGTCCGCCGATGTGCTGTTAACATAAACCTCGATTGAAATACGAAACGGTAGCTGCACACGTGTCGTCTCGATGCCGCTCCGCGTCATACTTCAAACAAAGATTGAGATTTTCAATAATACGAGAATTAACGAGAGTAATCTCGAACGCCTAAAACGAGAACGACCTACGAGCATAGTAAAAATCTTGAGAGGGCGTTCTAATGCACTCAACGGCCTGAGCCGACGACGTAATCGCCTCAAACTACTGTAAATTGTATCTTAAGCAAAACTAAATAATAATGGACAAATTATTTTATATTTAACGTTTAAGTTACTACGTTTACACTTTAATTATACCTATTTCAAACTAATACAAACTCTTCATATTTTTGTAAATTTAAACGAATCACCAGATTTAGCACATAATCTAGCTATAATCGTAACACTAGAACAATAATGTATTTATAACAAATAAAATAAATACTCACACGAGTAGTTTAGCAGCGAACACGACCGCCTTGGCCGCAGAGATGAGCCCCTGGGACCACTGCGGGTTGCGGCGGTACATGCGCTGGCGCGTGCCCGGGTCGCCGAGCTCGGCCTGCAGCTTGCGCGCGTCCTGCACGAGCGCCTTCACGCACGCCATCAGCGCCGTGCACGCGTCCAGGATCTTGCTGTTCACCTCGAGCTTGGTGCCCGAGTCGCCCGCGCGGCTGGCTGCTAGCAACTCCTGCGGTTAACATTTAATGGGTTAATGATAGGGGACTATCAGCTGGTTGCCTTCTGTGAGCTATAAAAAATGCCATGGTAAAAATAACATAACTTAAAAAAATAGAGACCGTTAAAGAATAGACGGAATGGTAGAGCTTTCGATTATTGGACAGGTACAGGTAAACAATAAAGACTTTTTTAACCATTTAAACTATCTAATTAGCAAAATACGTCTGAAAATATTTCATGTAACTGGAACGTAGTTGTTCTACGCTTAATGTATTGAAAGAATAGTATTGAAAGTCCTTAATACATGCCTGCAACATAACGCCCCTATTTGTTCCACAAAATTATAAAAAAGCATTTCACTTGTAGTGAAGATGAGTAAAAACTTTATCGGTTATCTAACTGGCGTAGTCGGTACGATGGCAAATTAAGCGCCACTAACCTCGATCTGTCCTGCAGCTAACTCAATAGCGGAGTCCATATCCTCGAGCTCGTCGTCGACGGTCCGCGCGCCGCTGTTGGCGCGGTCGGCCGCGGCCGCCGCCGCCGCTAGCGTGTTGACTCGATCAAACGCAGCAGTGTACGGGGAACTCTCGAGAACGCCGCTCGATAGCCGCTCTAGGCAGTCCTTCGTCGCTGACAGCATTGAGCGGCATTCGTTGTTTAATTCTAAAAATATGTTTATCATTTTAGTGTGTACATAATTTTTAATTAGTACAATCGTTTCGTTGTACAACCAAAAACAATTGCAATTTTCATTTGGTAAGTTCCAAGAAAAATTTCAACTCGTTAACAGACATACAATGCAATCATCTCATATTATATGGTATATTATATTTTCGGCGAAACATGACAAATATGTAGAGTATCTGTGGGCCAGTCTCTTAGGGCATAATACAAAATAATAAGTATGCAAACACTTTAAAAATCAATGTCTTACTCTCAGACAGCGCAATGTCGGTGGAAAGGTTGGACACATCGGCGGCGTACGCGGAGAGCTGCGCGGTGTTGTGCGCGGCGAATATGGCGGAGCGCGCCAACGATTCTTCGTGCCCTTTGATCTAGAAACAACACAGATTATAATATAAATAGACCATTAGTTAACTGAATAGAACTCTTATATAGATTTTTTTTATAGTAAGCAGTAACTTATGTATTACAATTATTCATCTATTATTAATTATAAACCCAACAGCTAGTAAATAAATTGTAAACTAAGAAAAGTTGACTGGTCTTCGTTGTACTTACTTGGCGTATTGTACAATTAAATTTAATAAATAAAGCGAAACTGGAACTATTATTACAATAGGTTGCGAGAGGGCCTATGCCAGAGGACTAGTAAAGACTGATGATGACAGGAACAATACCTCAGTGGCGGTGGCGAGCTCCTTCAGGGCGCCGGCCGCGAGCTCGGCTGCAGCGCGGGAGTCAGGCGCACTGAGCCGCTCTAGTGCTCCGCGGGTCACTTGCAGCGCAGCATCGCCCGCGCAGGTCACGAGCTTTAGCCGCTCTGTCAGAGGGAAACCGGGATTAGAGGTTGTTGGTTGTTGTATAAGGTGACACCATTAATGGACAAGGACCAATGTTGGACACTTGATTCTAGTTTTAAAGACAAGATAAGGTGCAACAATCAATTTGACTGTGTGATATTTGAATTAAGAGTTGTGACCACTATTGCAGCTGTGGTGCAGCCAGAAGTGTAAAAAAAAGAGTAAAATTAAGTAAAACATTTATTCACAACAAACAACACACACAACACATAAGGGAAAAACATAAGACACACAAGACAAGTGTCCAACATTCCCTAACAGTTAAGCAATCGCAATATTCGCAATGCAGTTTTTCTTAATTTATTACAACAGCTTTCTTATTGTTTTAAATTGGTAAAACAGTTATTATTTAATATATTTCAGTTAAATGTCTTTTTTTTTAATAAAGCTGAAAATCATTGACTTTTTTAAAGTTAAAACTCTTAATTGGTTTATGACTTATGAGACTTAGGTAAAGAATCACGCTGAAATACAATATTTTTGTTTATCCTGTACTCAATTCTATATTGACATTGGTGTACACGTTCGAGGCTTAAGCGATGACCGACAGACAATGGCTTCTAACATAACAACCATATTATAGTCGGATATTAAAACCCGTTTAACTCACGTTTCTCAAGTTCCCTTTGCGCCTCCAGTAGTTGTATCTTAGCGGCCGTGAGGTCCGCCTCGAGCACCGTGTTGTGTTGCAACAGATCCTGCAATTCACACTCGGCGCTCAGTCTCTCCCGCTCTATGTGCTCCAGCCTCACTTCCAATAACTATACCGTAGAAGTTTCCAGAAGAATCAAAGTGGCATGCCAGAAGTCCAAGAGAAGAGCAGAAATTCCCCGTGCAAAGTCCATGCAAGTCCAGTGGTGTTGAAGAAAGAAAACATGCATTAGATTATGTTCGTGCAGAAGTTCTTGATATGAGAGTTTTTAGAAAAGCCACAGGAAATCAATTTCAAAAATGTTCCATACAAAATGACCCTGAATGATGCTACCTAAAGAATCGAAAGTGGAACTTTGAGAAATTGACTCCATAGCTTATCTTTGGAATGTGTGTGTTTTGCTGTGTAAATTAAAAGAAGGAGTAGTAGCTAAAAGTCTAGGAAAAATACTACGAGTAAATTCCAGGGCAAATTCTTTAAACAAAAGACTCGGTTAAAAAGTACAAAGTAAAGAAGTTTAAGAAGTTTATAAACACAGCGTATAATACAGAAAAACCACAGTATTCATTCATAGTACTCGGCTGTATATCTCTTTCGTTCTCTGACATAAGTGACATAACAAATACATTGACGGAAGTCAGAGAGAGTGTGACAGCGGTAGACAACCGAGAACTTTTAATACTGTGGTTTTGCTGTACAAGATATAATTGGGATAAAATAATTAGCGAAATTTAATGTTGCTTGAAAAGTTACGAGTATCAGAAGCAGACGTAAAAGTACAGTGAAATAAAGCGGCAGTAAGATGACGAAAAAGGTTTAGGACGCCACTAACATTTTTGCTACATACGAGTAAAAGCCTAAACATGACAATGCGTAAACATAATTTCGACAACAAGGAGTCTTCCACCAAAACGCGTGTCTTCACAGAACAAACAATAGTGAATTCGGGACGGCACGGTTATTCTAACCTGAGCTTTGCTTTCTTTCTCAGTTAACAGGGCTGCCATGTCCTCCTTTTCTTTCGTTCGCAGTGCCTGTTCTTCCTCTACTTGGGTTTTCAATGCGTCAACGTTTTTGTTAAGTTCCAAAATAGCAATGTCTTTTTCGGAAATTTGAGCTTTAAAAATGTTGGTCTCTTCCATAGTTTTGGCGTGCAGAGATTTGATTTCATCATCTTTGCTCTCTATGATTTGTCTATTTTCTTGTCTTAAGTTTTCAATTTCATGGTTCATATTATTAAACATTTGGTTCTTTTCATTTTCCAATGTTTCATGATCACTGTACAACTTCGAATGCCTTTGCTCTAGTTCTTGAACTTTATTTTCGTATACCTAACAAAGATTAATGCATTTAATGTTAGTATTCATAAACGAGACATCACAACACATAATATTAGTACAACAAACCTGTTTTTCTAATTCAAAATCTTCTATCTTTTTAGTTGTCTCTTCTTGTAAGTCTGTTTTTTCTCTAGTCAATTTGTTAATTTCATCGTGGAGTGTTCTAAACTCTTGATTTTTCAGGATCAGATTACTTTCATTTCGTTCTACTATAGCATCGTGTTCCTCCCTCATTCGAAGTAACTCATTCTTACCAATCTCCAATTCCGCGTGAGTTTCACTTAATTCTTCTTCAAGTTTAGTGACGGTGTCTTTAAAATTATTCATTTCGATATCAATAGATATCACTTGCTCATCCTTTTCAGCAATTTGAGATTTCAATCCTGTAATGATTTCTTCTGTATTCTCGACTAAATGTTTATAATCTTCTTTCAAAGTTTCGATTTGTTTTTGACCTTCCTCTAACTGGTTTTCATATTGTGTCTTTTGATTTTCTAAAGACGATATATTTTGTTCTAGTTTCAATTGTACTTCATGCAGTTCATTTGTTTTTTCCTGGATAATAGTTTCTAGCTCGACCATCTTACTTTCTAAAGAATTTATCCTTGATTTATCATCCTGTAGACCAACCAGTTTTAAGTTCTCGAAGTCGTTTTCAAGTTCGCTTATTCGGTTATCTTTATCTTGTATTACGTTTTCAAGCTGTTGATTTAACACTGCTACTGCTTCAGTTTTTTCTTGTTCCAATTTAACAAGTTTCTCAAGAGTTTCTCCTAACTCTTCGTCCCGTTTCTTTATATTTTTTTCGTACTCCTGATTTTTAGCGTCTAATTCGTCGTTTAGCTTGAGGATATATGTTTTATAATTGGTTTCTGTTTCTAGTGTTTTTAGTTGTGAATTCTCTAGCTCTGTTTTTAAATTGTTAACTAAATCATCTTGCTCCTGATAAAGTAAAGCTAGTTTGATTATGAATGTGAAAATAACTAATCTAGGTACAAAGTTAGTAAAGTCATGCAATATACAAATATTTGACCCCAAGAGAAGAGACAAATTAGTGGCTGTGCGACGATTTCTGGTATTAAAACATAAATAAAAGTCGCATACGAATGATTAATTAATGATTTTATACTTTCTCATCATTAATTGTTAATGAAATTATGTTAGTTTGCATGCATACATTGGCCTTTTCATGCTCTATTTGTAGCCAAAAAGTACAATACATTTACTGACCTGTTTTTCCTGCTGATGCTGCTGCGTCAGGTCCGCTACCTGTTGGAGTGCAGCCTCTCTTTGTTCAACGACTTTCTTATACTCATCTCCACTCTTCTCCCTAAGCCCTACTAACTCCTCTTTTACTTTATTTAATGCTACCTCTTTTTCTTCCTTTTCTTTTTTAACAGTTTCTAGATTTTCCACCACCTCTTTCAATTCGTTTTCTAGCGTAGTTAGTTTTTCTTGTTGTACTGTGGCTGTAGTTTTGTGTTCTATGTCCAGAGCCTCCATGGAGGCTCGTAACGTTTCTAGTTCGGCTTCCTTTTCCCTGGACTGTTCGAGTTCAGTGCGGAGGTTGGCTATTTGGGCTTTGTACGCGTCTATTTCTTCACTCGATGACGCGCTTTGTTGTAATAATTCTACATCTCTGAAAGTTATAATTTAGCTTAGTTGTGCTGGTTTGCTATGCCGCGAAGTGACCTAGGTAATGAGAAGACTATTATCAGCTGTTAAGACCTGCCAAGTTCCAGTCAATGAAAGGGATAGATCTATACTGCCCTCCTAAGCCAAAAAGCAGTATCTCACATTTAATAACCAAAGCGGTTTCAGTTCTATTCTGTTAGTAATGTGGTTAATATTTGAACAGGAGATATGTCTGAGATACTGCCTATTGGCTTAGGAGGGCAGTAAACGATTCACTTGTCTCCTTTAATTTGTGGAACTTGTTGGGTGTTGACTGGTCATAAAACGGCCTCTGTACGTACTTCATCCGATCGTTGAGCTGTTGCTGCAGCGCCACCTTGGCGCTCTCTTGCTGCGCCGCGGTGGCGCGCAGGCTGGCTGCTGATTTGTCTACCTCTGCTTTCTGTATAAAGATTAAAAAAAAAACAATCAGTTCTAGTGTAGTTTAGAACCGGTTCAGACTAGGGCGATAATCTTTATTTACTTAAACATACTCTAGGCGTTCAGAAGTAACCGTGCAGTTATACTAACAACAATTTACAAAATTATTGGAACGAATACAAACCTGTCTGATAAGAGTGATATGTTCTTCTCGCAGTTGTGTGTACGCGCCTTTTAATTTCTGGAACTTCTCATCTTGTACTTTCGCTTTCTCCTCGGTCTGTGTTAATTTTTCTATAAGAAAATCATTGGATTGAGTTACCGGCGTCCGTGGGTAATACTTTAAGAAATAAACATAATTATCGAGTGACAACCTAAACTTATCAAGGTATTTTTTACGTTTAAGTTTCAGATTTACATAAATATGATAAGGTAAAATTTCAGATGTCATTGGACTATTTATTATAGCCTTCTGCGGCTGTCTATCGTCATCACAATGGCTCTGGCATATGATACAATATTTTTAGGTTCTATGAATAGTTAGATTGTTTACAGTCACCCAATAAAAATGTTGAGCATACTTAGAACCTTGTCACTGTGACTGCCATTGTTATTGTCATACTTGTCATTTGATGTTCATTTTGTAGTTTATTATGACAGTGCACTAAAGTGCTTAACATTTTCCTTGGGGTTACTGAACATAAGGCGCTCAAAATATCTGTTCTCGGCTCTGTTCTTAAAAGCATTAGAGCGTTTTTAAAGTGTCAACGGTACCCAATGACTAAGCCACCCCTGTACCGTCTGTCTGTCCGTCTGTCTGCGTATCAGCGTACTGTATCTCATAAACCTCAACAGTCAGACACTTGAAATTATCACAGTGTGTATTTCTATTGTCGCTATAAATACAAATAATAATAATAAAATAAAATAAATCATTAAACCATACAAGAAACGTGTTTTTTTGGCGTTATTTGCTCGACCTTGACAATCGCTGTATCTGTTGAACCGAAATCAGTAGGTAGACACAAAAAAAAAACAAAATGTGTATTTATACTACCTATTTCCTCTAAATAAAACCACAAATAATAAAATGAAAAAAAAATGAAAAGGTAAAGGGAGCCCACATAAAAGAATGGAACGGAACCCTTTGTGTGCGAGTCGGACTCGCGTTTAGCTGTGTTTACAGATATTTTTGAGTACCTTGTATGCCGACTATACACCGACTGAACTTAGTGTAGAACTTGTTATTAAGATTAGCAACACTAACGTTTTATTTCCGGCGTCTCCGTGGCTAATATTTCGGCTCTTTGTCTTTCCTCTTCTAATTCAGTCTGTAATAAAAAAATATTATAAGCCTTCTGCAGCAAATTGAATGTAATGTTGACTCTACCATTATGTTATCGTATTTACCTTTGTGTTATGTAATTGCCTCTCGATTTTTGTACAGTGTTCGCGCATAGATCCCATCATATTGTTTCGTTCTTGTACTAGTTGTGTCACCTCTGCTCTGTAAAATTCAAATACCATATTTTAATAGCAAATATTGGCAACCACTGGCCGGATACCAGATTATTAGACTAAGCCAGGTATGCTTTGAGCATTACTTTGTTTAATGGCAAGGCGACGAACGAGCACGCAGGTTATGTACATACAGGTTTTTAAGCAGTGCCGCTAGCACAAGTTGCCCGCGACTTGGTTGTCGCTCAGATGATTTACTGTCATTAGGTACAAATGGAAAATCGTCCACGTGAAATAACCATTCTGAAAATGGGTCAAAAGTAATAGTGTCCAAAGTGAATTAAGTCAAAATGTAATTGTGCTCAAAAGTATTTACAACCAAATTTATTTTCGTTGCAAATTAATTAAGTCCCAATGGAATTTTGTCCATTATAAATTATGACCAAAATGAAATACGCACAAGTGAATGTAGTGTAATATGAATTAAGACCATATAATATAATATAAATTGTATAAATTTCAGGTTGGACGTATTTACAATTGGTCATATTTCTGAGTGTACGTAAATACAAATAGACATATTTTTTTCGTCCAATGTCATATTGGACAATTTTACCATGGGACATGATTCCATTTTAGACGTTTTTCAAGATGGACAATTTTCCTTTTTGTTTTATTTCAAATGGTCATTTTTCTAAACTGACGTATAATTTCAAGTGGACGATTTTCCATTTGAACCTAATGACAGTAAATCGCTCAGATCTCCCTTTCTATCTAGTCAGTAACGATAAAAACGCACTGAGCGACAAGCGATAAAAACAACTTGTGCTACCCGTGCTGGGCATTCACGGACACGCCGTTTGTCTAGCGACAGATGGAGTATACAACTGGATGGGCGCAATATTTCGAGCAGACTGATTAGAAAATGGCAGCCAGAGAACGCATTCACGATGACGCCATTTGGTTTGGCGCGGAGGAGTGGCGTTTTCCAACGTTGAACTTTGCCATTCACGATAGTTCCGTACATATTGCGCGATGGCGCGTCGCGCTGGCTTTCCGTCCATTTGGAAATCCAAGGGACCGCTCCAAGTACTTTTAAACGCTACAGTTTTGACATTCACGGATTGATTTTGGCGCGGCGCTGCTCTATTCGGCTTGTTGGAGCGGTCGTGAATGCCCAGCTTTAGGTAATTAATGGATAATCCGTGACTATTATCGAGATATTTTGACATGCCCCCTAAAATCATTTAACGGAGGGTCCATTAATTACCTAACCCCCTATAAAGGTGTATATGTCTACAGTCTCCCACCTCATCCGTCTCAGTTCGTTCTGCAGGTGCTCGATGAGTATGTCCCGCTCTACCACGGGGTCGGGCTGCGGGGAGGGGGTGGCGCGGGTGTCCATCACGTCCAACTGTTCGGGAGTCGTTGCCTGTACAAACAATACTTAGTTTAGTTTTGATGCTAAAGGTTCTGTTTTGTACCTAAAGGGTGCAAACGGGACCCTCCCTATTAATTAACCCATGCCGTCTTTTTTTTTATTGGTAAGGCAGAAGGTTAAAATACACAGACAGATTAAGGCTTTCAACCTATCTTTTTGTAAATGTCGGCACTAAATTATAGTATTGATTATTTGAAACAATATACAGGGTGTAAGCCCAAGCACGATGCACAGCAATAAGAAAGCTTGAAAATGTAATAAAATACATATAGTTTTGTATTGTATTCCATACAACATTTTGCCATGCCATGGGTGAGTGGTCTACAAACGTTTTTTTAGTGAACGAGATTTTGTGCATATAAAACTATTTCGTTGAATGCTGATATTTTTTCTAAACTGACTGCAATCGTGACTTGCAAAGTTTAGAAGCCTCTGGGTTAGAAGGAAATAATAGTGTCGTCCTTACCACACTGATGGAGTCGGAGGTGTCGATGAGCGAGCCAACGGCGTCGACCTCGTCGGGCGCCGGCTCCGGGATCGACACCACGGGCGTCACGTACGTGCCGAAGTCACTCTTGAAAATACAAACAAAAATATCCAATATTTTTTTATATAAATTAGTTAGGTTGGGGCATATCAAGGTATACAATACTTACAAAAATATAAAAAAACACAGGGTAAACTGCCCTATTGTTGGCCACCTACCGATTATTGGCCTTATGAACTTTAACATAAGGTAATAGAGACGATAATTCAACAATCGCGAGGTGCCAGTAACACATAGTTTTTTATGAGTTTCAGTTAGCAAAAGTCACAATCTCGAATAAAAAAACAAATTAAGGTTTGAAATTCATCCGAATTTGTACTTAAAATTAAAATTAACCTAATCTCAATTGCTAAGGCTAACCTAAGCATTATCAAAAAGTATTTTACCGCCGAACTCAAGAGACATTTTAGAGACTTAAATCAACACTAAGGAAAGATTTAATCGTCATAACTGATTCTCAGTGCGGCCGTTAGTCTCTTGAAATGGGTACATTTTTACAAATATTTTGATAATCATCATGATACCTGGATAAGGAAGTTGGGTGGGTTAGACGGCAGCAGTGGTAGCGTTAGCAGGTTGCGGTAGTACTGCAGGCTGCTGGCGTGCTTGTAGAACGAGCTCAGCTTCTTGAACTGCTGCCGGAACCTGTGGCAATGCGGGAATTCTTCGGTTTAAGATACATTACTTTGCAATTTCAGGATTTCCACGTTGGGAATGATGCTATATTAATGCTAGAATGTTCAGTAGGCATTAGTAAATTGACAAAGCGTATCTCAGATAAAACTCTTGTAGCAAATGCAATCGCATTACCAACGGAAGAGGGCTGAATCTGCTTTGAATAATGTATTTGAGAAACCGTCTATTTGCTTAGGAGGGCAGAATATACATTGTCAAGCATAATTCTTGGTTTAAAGTAACAGTTGAGATAAATTACATAGAATTAGGATCAATGGCGCTGTTCAGTTTATCCTACTTGAAGGTAGACCACAAAAACGGATGCAAAAAGCAAATGGGAGAAGATTGTGCTATAGTCTATCATAAAGACGTCGATGGGTTGACGTAGTTAACGCAGATCTGAGCGAGCTCAAGCTGGCAGTTGGTTAGGCGGTGAAGACACCTTTGGGTCGGTTTTCTAGAGGAGTAATAAGTTGGCGAAATCGCTATACTGTACCTCTCGCGGTGTCCCTGCAGTGTGTCGGCCGGCAGCGAGGCGTGCAGCCGGAACAGCAGGCGCACGTTGCAGTCGTACAGCTGCGAGGCGTCCTGCGCGCACGGGATCAGCGCCGCTAGCCGGCACTGCCCGCTGGCGGTCATGGAGTTGGCGCGCGCGTTGCCGAGACTGTCGAATACTGGGGCACAATATGTCAATGCTAAGCTAGATGCGGTGCTATGTTAGGAGACTCCAATAAGAACATACAGGGAAAGTTTTAAAACTTGCGTGTAATGACTTGGCCTTACTAATTTACCTAACTAAAACTCTTAGAATTGAGACCACCTATTCTATTGACTTTAATTCTACGTGAAATGATTGTCATATGACACAATACAAATCGACAATTGAATGTTTTTGAGTAACTTACCTGATTCTTGTAAATTTAGTATGTCATCCATGTAGTCGAACAACTCCACGCACAGTTGAAAGCTGTAACAAACGTCAAAATCAAACATTGTCATTCATGACATGATCAAGAGATAAATATATTATTTACCTCATATTTCTAGCTACCTGTACGCTTTTTCGTTCTGAATCTACCTTCTCCCTTTCCAGATTACCTGACAATCATGTGCGTTTAACTTGAGGCAACTTCTAATAATGGCGGTTATTCAGAATCATTATTTGTGTAAATCTATGAATCATTTGCAACAATTCCAAACACGTCTTACTAGTTGTTGACGTCGTTTTCGGCGATGGCATCCAGCTCGTCTGCGGTCAGCTGCATGTTGCCCGGGAAGCGCGGGTTGCGCGCGTGGAACTTGAGCTTGGTCACCAGCAAGGCGCAGTACAGGTGGACGAGGCGGCCGTAACCTTCTCGCAAGTGGACCTGCCAGGCAAACGTGATCTTAAGACATTTGTAAGATGAAATTTTGCTAGTTGGTCTCTCAAACCACTCGACAGTCCTTGGATGCCAATGTATTCAAAGAAATCTAGTTGGTAAAAAAAACAGTGTTTCATTAAGCGTATTTGGAAGGTTCAAAGTTAAAGACCCTTGCACTCATTTGTCAGAACGCTGAACCGCATTTTTATGTAGCTATCTCTTTCACCTCATCGCCGTTCTCCACCTGTTCTCGGTTAGCTAGTGGATGGTGTTTGTAAGCTTGGGAAAGGAATAGAGGACATCAAAATGTGATACGGCGTCTAAAAGAGTAGTTAGACTCTACGTGTCGTATTAAATAAACTGCAGATATTGAGTGCGATGCAGCAGTTATAATAATGGTGACAATGAATTCAAACTCGCAGGACGTTGTGACGTGCACCACTAAACAGTAGTCTAACCCACGGCTTCTTCAGGTTCTGGATCATAACGATGTATGTGCCGTTGGGCGCCTTCGAGGCACGCCAGGTGCTTCACGCATCAGCTTGTGCGTCAAGTGACATTCCACGTTACGACGCGGTTGTCTCGTAGAGTAGGGTGTTACATCACTGTTCTATGGATGTCTTACCCATAGCTTTCCCAGGTTCTGGATCATGCCGATGTGCCGCTGCGAGTCGTCGAGGCACGCCGGGTGCCCCTCGCGGAGCAGCTTGTGCGTCACATGGCAGAACTTCCAAGCCACGATACGGTTGTCTTGCAGCGGGAGACGGATCGCCACCATCTGCAATATGCCGTGTCAGGTAAGTAAAAAAGACAAACTCTGTGAGGACATACATATTAAATTCCATGTAACAGGGTATATAGCAACAAATAACAATAAATATTGTATGTCCTTAATTATGAAATTGAATTTGGTGAATAAATTTTCAGTGAGGAAACAAGATTAGCATTTGCCGCTATAAGGATATAAAATTAAGTTACGTACGGGGCACTGGTTAGCAGCCGCATATTTGCTTTTCTTTTTTTGAAAATCGAATAGGGAGGGAATTCAAATTCAATGCTTAACGAGCATATTAGCTTCATATATTTGTTGCAACCTTTATATTATAACAAATCTCGAATATACATGAAGGGAACCCGGAACATAGATTGGTATGCATATGTAAAGTGGCGTGTGTGAACATTCCCTTGTTTCACGTAGGCCGCTCATAATAGCTGTCGTTTGAAAACTCTTTGGGAAACCAGCAGATGTTTTCTGAGAGAGAGACTGTTATTATTTTCCAGGTGACAGAAAGTGTATTTTTACCCAATAAGTGATGGCGCTCTGCTCCTGAAACGTGCCGATGATCGCGCTGCGGACATGTTTCTCTTTGACTGGAGTCTCCACGGAGTTGGTCGCCTTCTGGACAGCTAGTGTCTGGAATAGACAAAATAATGCGTTGAATCGAAAGTGTAGTTAAGATTGTAGCTGATTGATTGATTGACATCTGTTTCCACGTAACACGATTGATACCCGAAGTACCCAGCAACTCTACAAGATCATTAAACTTACGGTCCAGGTATATAAGTTGGGTAGAGTTGATAAAGTGATATGAGTGTAAAACAAACACGATTGCAGCTCGTTGCAATATTTGCGTAATTTGGCAGCCATTTGTTACATCTCCTTATTTACGGGCATGAGATCATAGAACAGCTCCTTATTCAGGTTTAGTTACGGCCAAATTCAACTTACTACTCTATTTAACTGAGTAAATACTAGCATACACAAAGTTTCAAGCTAAGGAGACCAATGTCTGCAGGATGAACATAAATTTCAAGCATTATTAGCTGATCCCGCATATTTTCGTACCCAACACCGCTGGAGTTGAATGAATCACAGCTATTTCTAGTATTTCACAACAACATAACACAAAAACGATTAGTCGCAATTCTAAGAATGGACTGTTAATTTAATTTGCATTCTGCAATGGATTCATATTTCATACTTACCGCTTAACATATGCTTTACATATGGGTTAAGCACGCCGTTGTCTCTCATCTTGGCGAAATGACCTTAATGAGAGGGTAAAGACTCGAGACAGCTATACAGCATGGCGAAATCATTAAAGTTAATGCCGAAGACACGAGCGGCACAAATGCTTAATTTCCCAGCATTTTCCGTTAGCTTCTGTATTCAAGAATTTGAGTTAAACCGTTTCAATTTAATCGTTAGCAGGTTTTTTGTTTTATGGTAGATTTCTCAAAAATCTTCTTATCTTTACTTACAAAACGAAGCTGACTTAAAATTATGTTAAGTTGTAATGTAGGTTTACGACGAATAAAATATTTGTTTCATTAACATTTATTTTTATAATTAAGATATTATAGGTACCTATACACGTTAAATAACACAATCGTGCTTATTCTACAGATAACACTAATTACAGGCGTATACAGCACTCATTAAGATATTTAGGTTAGATGTGTATTTACGCTCGGCTAAAATTTAAATAGCAGAATATCACTGTCTTATTATATTTTCAAAGTATAATTTTATTCCATTCAAAATGTTTTAAAAACGAATAAATAATTTTCGGAACATGGTATTTATACCAAAACACTTAATAGGTATACAAGGGTTACATTGGCTTACAGAGAGGTAAAGTTAGTCTTGTGACCACGATGAAAATTAAAATGCTGTGGCGACAGATCTTTTTGTGAAATGATTAGTAAAATCCTGGTAGACCCATATTTGACATATTACGCGCTTAAGCCTTGAACACATAATACATACACAACTTATATGGGTTATCGCCACTGTCACCCTATATTTAGATTGAACATCGGTTCAGTAGCTAGTTCAGGCTTTATGTGAAAACACATCCACACTCAACATACAAACAACGCGAAAACTCTTGCGTCGCAACAGTCCACTATAAAGTAAAAATGTCTCGCAGACCACTATTAACGTTTTGTAATTAAGCCTACATGACGCCGAGCCCGACCGACGCGAAGGTTTTTCACCGTAACGATAAGGCCCTGCCCCTAAATCCGATTTAGCTAGCTCGCACGTGTTTCCCGTATGTATATTTTTAGCGTGACTAACCATAGTAGAACTTGTAAACAAACAAGCCGAAGCTACATCCTGATGTTATCTATTATCTTGGAGATTACGCGTAAGCGCGAGTATTCAAGAATTCGACACAAACAAAATAAAAGTGTTTACATCACACTAATAAAAATACAATAGTTAAAATATGTGGCCCAATATAGTACCCTGAGGAACACCATGTGTTGATTCTATTAGCGCTTCATTTGATGAATAATTATTTCACGCCTTAATTAAGCGAACCGACCGGGGGTCTTTGTTTAAGAACAAATACATAAATGAAACATTGCAAAACCGCTTTCTTAATTTAAACTCAATCTTTGATGTCGCAACAAAAACAAACAAAGACGTTTGTTGGGAACGTTTTTGCTTCCTTTGGCTTCCTACGTGACTAAAGTCTGAAAAGTCGACGCCGAACAATTGCTATGTTGCTTTGAAACTCAGCAAAGGACGGTGTTTTGTAGGAATCAACACGACGAGGGAAGCGCTTTCTGTAAAAAATGTATAATACTACCTACATGGACTAAGAAAAATAAGGTTCAGTATTCCCGGCTTCATAGCCTTCGGCTGGCTATCGCTATCACGCTGGCACTCGCGACTAACAGTATATTTGTCACTCGTGTGTCAAAACAAATATTGCCGATTGCTATTAGGAAAATGGTAGCACTGTACTAAAGGCTATACGAAAATATGAATGTAAGAACGTCCAAGACGTTTATTTGCGATCAAATTGCTGTACAGATTGACGATGATTCAGTCGCTTTAACGGTTGCAATAACCTTGAGGTCACTTCGGTACTCGATACCTGCGTTCTTGTATCTAGTAAATAGGTTAATTACGCTGGACGGTTCTTATACAGGAGTTATGTTGCGTCAACTGTTGGATAATCGAATGAAAATTATTGACATACACAAAAATTAACGATGAAAAAGATGTTACTTATGTTTAAAATGTGTTTTCTACTCAATTCTACCTAATCAAGTGTATCATCTGTTACCTTACCAAATATTAATAAGATTTGCTGCTAGATCTTGATATTTTTATTGCCTCTACTATCTATTAACAGCAAAGTTAAATTAGGTTGATATTCGCCTTAGTTCGCGTTTGTATAGCTTTAACCACAAAATAAACGACTGAAGTTACTTGCCAAAGCCATGCCAAAGCCAAAGAGCTTGGTAATAAAGTGTATCCATTTTTGGCAGCTCCCATGCAGTATGCGGTACATATTGTTCCTAAAGCAACTAAACTTGTTACTAATAACTTATTATGACAATTTCCGTGATTACAGATCTGAGCAATGCATTCAATGAACTTTAGAACACTTTACTTAGCCAAGGTTATTTAAAGAATACTGAGAAATTAACAAGTTCATTTTCAGTGCCATATTATAGGTAATTTTCCAAATTTATTGTATTTCTCTACGTAACGTACGTGGTGGTGTTAGCTTAGTTACAATCAATATGTGTGGGATCGTCTCATGTTTTTTTTTATTTAATTTCAATACAAAGACTACATCAATTTATCATCTCTGCACGGTTAGCACAACTAATATAGTTCTCTTTTCTTGCTTGGTCGCGTGTTTTATGAACATGTTCTCATTTTTTGCTTCGCTATGCTAAGGACGTAGATACTAAGCAGGCAACAGCAGCATGTTATCCCTTCAAAACGTATTATAGGAGTCGCTGCTTGAGGCTTGAACGCTAAGCAACTAAACGACAGTCACTTGGCGATTTACTTACCAGGAGATGGAAGCGCTTGTCGGTCCCAGTGGCCATGGCTATATTAGTGCACAGCAGTCAGCATGCATTAGTAAAGTGCTGGGTATGATGCTGAAAAGAGGCGCCACTGGTTTAGTACTGTTAGCGGTGAAGTAAAGCGAAAAACGCAAACACTCAATGCAACTTTCAATACCCTGCCGCGATCGCTTGTCAAAAAGGAATTTGGAAAAAGGAGCTGTTCAGGGTGAAATTGGCAACTGCATGATAAAACTAAACTGCTACTTGTGGTGTTTGCCACTTGAAAATGTTATACTCGTAGTTCTACCCGTCACAAGTTTATTAGCTATACTGTAATTTCTTTTTTCTTATTTCTTCTATTTTCTTGAATGTTATAAGGTTGTAACAAGTGAATACTTCTATAAAAAAATGTAATAAGTATTATGTAACCTTTTGCTATACCCTACCAGGGTTCATGTCTTACGAGTGTATCTTAGTAATAAGTACCTTTTATGTAACATGGAAGCAAATAAATGATTTGATTTGATTTGATTTGATTTAATTATAACTTTATTATTTAACTTGTTTTTAATTTGTGGCTCAGATGGATATTACATTGTCTTTATCTTTAGTCCGTGAAAACATGCAACGCGACACTAACGACTGGCCCTAAGCCAAAAACAAGTAATAATTTATACTAATTTAACCAGGAATCGAACCTCCGAGCTCTTAGCCTTTATTCATTGCCTTGACTTTTGAACGTTAGACTTGTTGGCAGCCGTATGGAAAAGAAGCATTCTGCTTCGCAATCAAACAACTTGACAATTGACAAACGGTTGAAAAAAGGAGTGTTTGCGCTTTTTACCCGAGTCGTACAGGTACGGGTTGTATAGCAATAAGTTCAACAAATGTAAAACATTTAGCTTAAAACTGGTGATTTCTAATACACTTTCCGTTATGTATAAAAAGTCTGAAAGAAATGTTACAATAAAGAGTACAGTCACCAGCAATAATATATTATTCAACATTAGCCGCAAAAATATCTGACTCGGTCTTATACCTGTAGTAATAAAGACGTGTCAGATATTTTTGCGCCCAATGTTGTATAATATATTATTGCAGGTGACTGTACCTAATAGAAGAGCGGAACAATAATAAACGAAGTAGGTATGAAATGAGACCACGCTAATGAAAATGGTGCACTGCGGACGAGAAGGCTTGCATCATGCTAATGTGGCACAATTTTCCGTGTTATAACAACAGAATTAAAATTAATTTAAATATACAAATATGTATACTTAGGTCTACTGCAAAAGTTGCAAAACCAACAAAATTTGTTAAACCAAATAGCTTTTACGAAATATTGTTGGCTTAACATAGTTATCACAAAAAACTAATTACGAAGGTTGTTAGCGTTTCAGACCCGTTGTTTTTTTTCTTATATTCAAATGACAATCATTAGAATATGTTTACCTGAAACAAAAGAAAAAATACATTAACATCATTGTATTCATAACGGTTTGAAATTTGTCAACGGAAATTTTGGTTTTTTAACACATCAATAGTACGTCTCTTATTTATTATCATATCAGTCTTCGTGTTTACTGATGGAAAATACACTAAAAAGTGAGTAGATAGCGATATACAATACATCCGCTGTCGCAGTTTCATAGTCATACTGCAGGCAGGATGAATATGGTATGTATAGCTTGACATAGGCGAACACACCACCTCCTCAAACTATACTATACATCTTTTTTTATTTCTACAGTTGTTAAAACTGCTCTAAAGGCCGCATTAACCAACTGATCTTGGCTGATATGTCCTTCTCAAGATAAAGACTTAAAATAAAGACGTGAATTTTATATAATTTCTCTCGTGTTTTCTAAAACGGCATCTCGACCCTAAGCTTACCGTTTATTTTTTGTGCGTGTGTCACACATGGCAGAGGCAAGTATCAAATTCAGACATCGTCGTCGCTCGTAACTGACACTTCATTCTTCGTATAAGGCTTCATAAGATTGTATAATCTCATAATTAGTGCTACCCGAGCGACAATTAAAATCAGGTCAGACTCAAATGACGCAAACTTAAACACCTGGCGGGAATAAAAATCACCCCCGCCACATGTTTTTACCTCAAACAAGGTGGCATTCCAATTTGGTTGAGTTAAAGCAATGGTTAGCAAATGAAATACGTTGTTAGCATTATGTTAATAATTGTAAATAAATGTTTGAATGATGAATGTATGCGAATAAACGGAGCGAGTCCATAGTATGAATGAAATACGAGTAAAGATAACAAAGGCATGATTATCTTTTAGTACTGGGTTAGAATAACTTTACATATAAAACTTCCGTATTTAAGACGCGTTACACGGCTATTCTGATCAATTGTGTACGTATGATTTGGTCTCCGAGCTCATAACTATTGAACTATGATACTTAAATGACTTTATCGGCTTTCTATAGTCTGGTTACAATTGAATCTTAAAAGTCAGCGGGCAATACTGCACGAAATTGATGGAGAATAACCGATGTTACTGGTATAGCAATAAGAATATACTTAAATTGTATAGGAACCCAAAGAACAGGATGGTTACCACGAATCTCTTAATTCGAAACGTCGTGTGCCAAGTCCCTGTCACTCGTCACTCAAGACTAAATCGAGAAAAAGGGATGAAGCTAACGTAACTTTGAACTTCGATTTTCAAAGTAGGGCCTCTGAGCCCAAAAGTGGATTCACTCTCATTATGTAACCATATAAGTAAACGTTATCTTGCTCAGAGAAAGTGTTTAATATTAGTATAGAGAGCACTTGTCACGATCCCACGCCGTATTTGCGTTACCGACAAGTTTGCTCTCAATACGTAATATTCGAAATCACATAACCAGATAAATATTTGTAATGCAACTAAAATGCCCGCAATAATGCTTCTAAGGGTTAGAATTAGATTCCGGAATATTGTTTTTTGCAAATTTATTTTGGAAACTAGGTTGACAAGCCTTACATTCTGTATGAGAATATATTCAAAGTATGTTCCTTCTTTCACCAGCTTAGACTGTACGCTTTGTCTATCCATAATTCAGTGGAGGAACTATGTATTAATAACCAAAATTCACGCCAACGAAGCTACCATCACATAGACTTGTGTAACAACTTAGATTTTAATTTCAAATGAAAAGTACTCCGTATCGAATTTGCCTAAGGGCCACTGTAAAATGTTTGCGACCTAATGACTCAAAGTGAAGAAACGAACATTGTATTTGTATGAGGAAACCCTACTCGGCAACCTTAACCCCCTCTTGAGAGGTTCAAGCCGTATGCCAATAAATCATGCCAGTAGCAAAACGTGACACTAATCCTTTACAAACAGCTAGCACATTGTAAGTGGTCTTTAGCTTCATTTATTTCTACAGGCGCCACAGTTTAAGCATTAAGAGCTCTCTCCGATGTCAGACTTTACTCGTATGCGCTATTTGCATTTAAGCCTAGACCGTCAAATGATTTTTGAATAGCATATATACACCATACATATAAGAAATATATTGTGTTTTTTGTTTTTTACTAGCGTCCCGAAACGTGGTAAAGGCAACATAATTCTAGTTTCTAGTAGATACATATTATTTAAATATGCTTATTTTTGCATTGCGTATCTGACATAAGTAATTAGTAGCATTTAAAGTTTCAAATGAATAAATAAGAGACCCTGACGTTTGCCGGGTACAGTAATCGAATGCTACTCAAAAAAACCTATAATCCGTAACACACACTATTTCACAAGTCATATATCCATCAAATAACACGTTAGAATTTCAATCATATTCACATTATCTTTTGATTCAATCTAGAATGAGCCCCATTCTGAGTTGTAACAGTTGAGTTGAAGCGCGGGGTGCCCACGCGCAGCGGACGGAGCTAAATCAGGAAACTGCACTCACGAGATCGGAGGGATCGTTCGGATCGAAATAACCCAACGAATGGGATTCTATTCGTTTTTGTGTACATTATAAAGTTTGTTACAGACTGAAAGTGATTTCATTGTACCACCATTTTAAATTGGATGGAATGGGATCCTTTCTATACATCACAGGAGCTTTATTCAACTTTGTCTATTATGTTTTCTATATTTAAAGGAAAAGGGAGAATGAGGAAAACATAACAGACCTAAAACTAATATGTTTTAAACATTTAAGACCATAGCCAGTCTCAATCAGTTATATTCAATTTGACGCTGAAGCCTTCCAGAGGCAAAGAGGACAGGAAGTTCACCTTTACGAGGACTAGGCAATGAAATGACAGAAGAATGGACACCCAGGCAGACAAAGGTTTTAAACATACTAACCCGACTTTTTAATTAATATATTGTATTTGAGACAAAACGCAGAAAGATCCAGAAGTGACGGTAATTTCAAGAATAGGCGTAAAATGATGTACGCAACAAACATAAACGAAAAAGGTGTTGTTCAAGGTGAGGTGTTCCGCAAGGTGTTCACATCTGAGTTGTCACTCAGTTACTAATTGCATACTAGTCCGGTTAGAAATTTAGAACTGTTAGTGTGTCTGCACTGACCTCCAATTCTTGCATTACATGATCTTGCTTACGAGGTTCCTCGAGGTTTACGAGGCGCTCGCACCAATATTTCAAAAGAGCTGTTCTTATAACAAAATTTAAATAGACTGCCACCCTAAATGAAGATCATCACCCCATACTGCATAGTTCAAACACGTGTAAATCTCCAAGTTCTAGAGAATTCCAACGCCAACACTCCAAATAGAACTTTGAATATTAATAACATTCAAGAATATACGCAGGTAAACATCTGGCACTCTAGCTCTACTTGCGAAATCGCTTTCCGAAGTTAAGTTAGTTCTGTTCCTTTCTTTGAACCGCATAATAAATGAAGAGTAAAAGGGATAGAACTTCCGAATTTAATATTAGGTGCCACGGAGTTACCTAGCGGTGCCCACGTTGCTTTCCGAGGCGTGAATGGGAAGCGGGACAATGGCGGATTTCACAAGGCACCATTGTACATTGTGTCATATTCAATGGACGGTAGGGACTAAATTACAGTTCCCTTGTTTCACAATATGACATAGATGCAAATCTTGTGATGAATGCGCTAATGAAGCTACCTACAGATCTATGGTTAGATACGGTCTGTGTACAAATTGAACAATGTGCATAAGATAAACGCATGGTTATAGAGACAGCAGCTCGCCCACGGTAAAGCAATACAGTTAGAGGACTTGGAGATTAGTTAAACCTTGGTCCCAACACTGGTTATGTTTTTGCTAACGTGCGTGGTGGTGCAGATTGATTAATTGAATATAGCAAGCCTTAAAAACTTACTGCGTCTTTGATATTATCGTCTAAATATGTATCTTAAAATACCCGTTTTATATATTATAAAATCGCCATATTTTTTATCAAGTACACAGTGAGACTGGCGAGACGCTAAGATGCTGTGACGAGAGGGCATATTAAGTCGATTTCTAGAGCAATTTTAGTGGGCATTTTATAATGTCATCAGGCAAGCCAGAAAGTAGCCGGACCACAAATAAGCGTACACAAACAGACCATGATTAGTCGCTTTTTTGAGATATCGCGATTTAAAAGTTAACCAAGTAATTTTGAACGTAATTTTCGTGAAGAGGTTATTTTAAAGGTGAATATGAAAGTATAAGTACTAAGATTTATATCTAACTAACTGGTACGTTAGTTCATTGCGTATTCTACATCATCTCATTAAAAGAAAGTGATTAGACATGTAGTTCTTTCCGTGTACCGTTCAAATATTGATGTAGAAGTTCGACAACCGTGCGACCCGTCGTGTCTGAACGAGTGTAGTTAGTTTAGACACAAAACAGTCTCGTGGGAGACGATAAAAGTAAAAGTTAGGTACATGTTAATCCGTTTAGGGATCGAAGATATTATTGCAGTCTAGTCGTAGACACGCGCTTTCTTTTACACTATGAAACGTTACAGATGCCAAGGACCTAAGCGTACTATTTGTCAAAATTATCTGTTTTTCCTTAGAGAAAGCTATTAATGTTTTCGATTTGAAGACTTGTACACTCGAAAAGGTTTGTGGGCTTAGGAGCCTGTTATGTTTCTTATGTTCCGCTAAGGCTTTGAAAAGTCAAAGAGTCACGTAATCAAAAGTTTCCGTAAGCATGTTTGCAGATTGAAATAACGTTTTCATCTAAATGGCAACGGTTTATATTAAACAATTGTCTTTAATGATATCATAACAAGTGTTATTAATATTGAAGACAATGTTGCAATTTAGGCAGAATACTCCTGAGCACAAACAGTAAATAAATGGACACGTCAAATAATTATGAATAATGTACTATTATTATAAGTAGTAATACCCGCATAGCGTGTCGAATTTGATTGGTCACAGACTTGCCGCGAAGTAAAATAGTGGGTTTATAAACTACAGTTTTTCTTTCATTTCGAAGACATATAGCTCAATTTCTTTTCGAAATGTACAATTAACACTCTCCATTACAGATAAAGCAAAGAAATCTTATGTTGTGAATTAACTTAATAAGAGCGTAATTGCACAGTCTGAGAAAATACGCCTCGAGAAATTTCTTGCCTATCTATGTATGGTTCTGTTCTAGACTGCGCCGTCCTTATTTAAAGGACAGAAGCCTAATAACGATTGAAGCTCAAATGTTTATCGATATACCGCTTGAGAGTTCAGCGCCTCTATTCAACACATTAATAACAATATCGTGTTTGTCCTGTTATCGTATTGTCCACGCTTTGATAGCTCTTAGGGCCAGCTCTTAGGACCAGACCAATCGATCGATCGTCGATCGATGGCAGAATGGATTAGTCGATCGATAGTTCCTTCATCAATTAAAGCTATCAGACCAGTCGATCAACGTCGACCGGCAATCGATCGATTGGTTAGTCGAACGATATCCGTCGATCGATAGTTCCTAAGTCAATCGATGCCGT
Organism: Acleris cristana; assembly: GCA_948252455.1. Taxonomy (NCBI): domain Eukaryota; kingdom Metazoa; phylum Arthropoda; class Insecta; order Lepidoptera; family Tortricidae; genus Acleris; species Acleris cristana. The sequence goes on along the minus strand of OX411782.1, from coordinate 12,594,796 downwards.
CAATCGGCGATCGATCGATTTGTCTGGTAACACCCTTATTTTCTTGACAGTAATGACGGCTGACGTCATAACAATACCTTAACAGGTAAACTACGATATCGTTTATAACGCCTAGAATAGAGGCGCAGTATGGACTACATTATATGCGTACTTAGACGTGCCTATTTGTATGTATAAGAATTGAATTGTTTGTATTTTTTGATTTGTTATTTGAGAATTTGTGGTGGTACGATGTAGGACTGGAAGCGAATAGTAATCGTAACCAACTGACTGGTCTGAGTGTGCATGACGTTAACTAAAGACCACCAGCGAAGATCAGGTGTAGACACAGCTGATCAAACTTGCAAGAGAAAAGACGGACGACCATTGAAAACTGATTAGTGATTTGATTAGTGCGGGTTTTTAATCGGCTAGTACGACTTGTTCTTGTATGTCGCTCAACTTTGTCCTTATTAGTGTAGTCCATGTCAATGTTATCTTATATAAACCATAGTTTTTCTTTTGGTTTATATTTGACACTAGCTGACCTGACAGATTTTGGCCTATCATTTTTTTTCCCAGCAACTTTTCATTTTTTCCCCCTAAAAACCTTATTTAGGCCATTGCGTTGTGTTCTCATGTGATCCGCGGACTAACTATTTCTGTTTACAAGCTCTTTTTATTTATATGTATACCTAGATAAGAAGCTTATATTATTTTGTTTCCGTCGATTTCTGTATTATTTTAGGTCTTACACTTGCTTTACTCAATATAGGGAAATAGAGTAAGAAACAATTTGAATATGATCGGAAACATAATAATATGGTGACGTGAAGACAAAGTGGAAAAGCGGCCCTGAATTTAAACAGAGTGGCATAGCAATGTTAACTTGACGTGCCCCTGGAAAGTCCCAAACCCCCAATAACAATGCATCAGAATATCGAAGTAGGCTAAAGTACATTGTGCATCAAGGGCGGTAAGACGGGGATTGCTAACGAGAGGCTATTAGAAGCCCGACGCCGAAGGCGGAGGGCTTTTAATGACTCGAGTTGGCAATCCCCGTACTGCCCGTGATACACACAATGTTTTTCATCACATTTGCGAGGAAATAAAAAAAAATAGAGAGAAAAAAAACAACAATCAAACAAATTAACTCGACTCACTAAAAGAGTTTGTTAACTATTTTCAATATAGTCTTCAACAGATAATGCTTAGAACTGTTTTAGTTTTAAACTTAACAGGCCATACTGCCAGATAGTACCGATTTGCAAAATGAAATTTAAATTGGTTTGTAGCCAAGTTTTGTATATAGGAAATAAACCTTGGCTGAATTTACACCTCCTTAGTCTGAAATGATATACGAGTGGATTCTATATTTTAAAACTAAACTCATAACTCCCTAGGTAGTTATAAAAATCCATAACTCATAACTCCCTAGGTAGTTATAAAAATCCATAACTCCCGCGTTAGCTAAATCGGCTATAACTGCCATAGACGTCTGCGTGTTATAACACCCTTTCCGAGCAAGTGTGATGAAAAAGTAATAACTCAGTGGGTGTTCACGCACCAATTGAATTAAACGGTATTACTATCGCTGGAATTACGAGGGTATTGTAATAGTAAGCTAACACTACGCGGCGGTGAGGAAACATTTAACTATGCGGAACCGACGACCTGAAATTGCACGCTGCGTATTAATAGCCGAAACATGTACAAAATGGAACTTGGGAAATGACGGCAAATTGACATGTTACCCAACTTCCAACATTATAAGTAGTAATACAATGATTTGTGAAAGTAGGTTTCATTATTATAAATAATGACAAGAAAACTGCAATTTTACTTGACTTGCATAAAACGTGTAAAAAAATAAGCCGGAATGACATTTTGTTTTGGATAGTGATTTAACGAGAGTTTGCTGTAAATTCAAATTTGTTATTCTTTATGATTATACAACGAGTGAACCTTTTTTTGTAGTACGAGTAGGTAAATCTTTATTATTTTTGAATATTTTTCAAAGTAAATGTTCAGTTGAATAAGAATCAAAAGGATACAATTTCGTAACGATGTATCTGTAAGGTGATACTTAAATCCCGCTTCAATGTACACTTATTTTGAGAAAACCTTTTTTACGATTATCTTGTGATTTGTGATTAAGGCTCCTCTGTAGTCAAATTAGCTGTTAGAAAAAATAAATGAGGGCCATCATTAGGTACTTATGTATAAAAATTTAAAAGGCCTATAAGGTATAATATTTTTACCCGACTGCCGCAGAAGGAGAATAATGTTTTTAGAACTACTAAGAATAGTTTTATGGGCCATAAAATGGTAGCTCAACTTTCCGCTAACATGACTCAATTGACGCATACGGTTTAAAATCATGGTACTATCAAAATTCCCTCATGGAAAAATGCACATATTTGTGCTCACATTAACAGGAAAGGTCAAGGAATCCCATATGGCACGTTAAAGGATGTTTTACAAATAGGAACATAATGAGATTCGGGAAGCTGAAGAGGATGTGGCGGTGATTGCCCCCGGGCACTCGCCATCTGCTACGAGCGAAACCACCATAACCTGAACCCTCACTTGAAATAACCTAATACATACTAGGGGCCAATGAATGGTAAACATGGTCGGTGATTATGAGCGAGATAAAGCTACTATTATTCAGTTGCCGGACAATGAAATAACGGATACTATGAGGGCAGAAAATTGGTGCATGATTGTGTATAATGTGAAAATGCCACGATAAATGATGATTTACAATTTTTTTAGGTGATCGACCTAAAATGAGTCGTTGAAAATTGGCTACGAGGTAAATTGTAACTAAAATAAATAGGGAAAGAGCTTATCTTTTCCTAGAATTGTAAATGCGATTCAATTACATCATCACATTCACATTATTATGCAAATTTCCTGTCTAGCTTCGCAAATATTTTATATCAAAAATAATGGAGCGATTTTGCAAACATAAGCGGCCTGCACACGTAACGTAAAGACCGCGGGAAACGCCACGCGCCGTTCCAATCTTCGTTCCGAACCGTACGTGTAAATGCAACTGTATTTAATAGTAAAAAATGTACGGTTCGGAACGAAGATTGGAACGGCGCGTGGCGTTTCCCGCGGTCCGAACTTTACGTGTAAAGGCCGCTATAGTCCTATTTTACCCAAGAACTGCTGCCTTTTTTGGTGGTTTCTATTGAATAATTATCGTATTTTTAAGTAAAACGGTGAGTTTAATTGTTGCTAAGCTAGAGACACCACGTCAAAAATCAAAGAAATCGATTTACTGTACGAAAGAAAAACAAAACCAATACAATGAAGAATAAAGAATATGATGAAAATGGATGTGAGCCATAGCCAAGGAGTGTCGTAGACTACATTTTAACCTTTAATCCTTAAATGTCGATGTTGTGCACGCATACTGTGTACCTAAACCACGGGGGTTTAAAGGGGTTTTACTGTTTATTTGAAAATCAAAAATATTCATCAAAGCCTTTTTCCTAAATTTACTAAAGCCGTTTTTTTGTTTTACTTATTTACTATTAAATTATCGTTGTAGAGTAATGCCCTTATTAGAATAGAATTAGCTCTTTCCCGTAAACTTCAACATGTACTTCACGAGGGAATTCCATTGTGGCAAACGAGTAGAGCAGTGACGAATAAAAAATACCAATAAATTTTATGATTAGACACGCTTTTAATAAAGCAGCCTCTTACTTTTTATAAAGCCAAGTTGCCTTCGTATGCATATTTATATTTACTTCCAAAACCAAAAGGCATTGTAAGCATATGTACTTGTACTCGCATAATGCCTTTTTGCAGCTTCTTAATTTGCATAGCCTACATCATTCACCGTCGGAATTATTGAGATGTTAATCAACGTGCAGTCACACACGCTGCTCTCTTTAACTGTTATTCGCATACACTAACAGTAAAAAAGAAATGTAATGCGAATTAAGTAAAAGTCGGGAAGCGATAGTTAGAAAGGGGAAAGACGGAGACACGTGGAAATCGATTCTGCGAAGTGCGATGAAAGCTTATCGACAGCTTTCGAAACTATTCTAGAATTAGTTCTAGCTCTAACACCTTTATAAATTGTATTGGGTTTATTGCCGACGATAAAAAAGGCATTCAGAAAAAACAAATGTTTTTGTGTAGAAAATAAATATATTCGCAGTAATTTGATTAGAATCAAGTAAGTTAGTTTACGTCGGTCATCATAGGATAGCCTATAGAATATGCAAACGTTAGGTTGACTACTTTTCCCCATCATAACTACTAAGGACTAAGTCAAAGTGACGTAACCAATGAAAACGTAAGAGACTTCTTATGATTTTATTTACAGTGTCACTTTGACATAGTCCAAAGGGGTCTAGAAATCAATTTCCTCGACTGTAAGTCGGTACTAATAATTTGCACTAAACCTAACGTTTGCATATTTTATAAGCTTCATACTTTCGATTAACTAGTATGTAATTAGTCTATTAAACAAGCAATAGCAATTTTTAAAAAAGTTCAATTTTAGTTTTTTTTTATTATGGACTACTACTGTACTAGACTAAAAATTTTCAGTCAACTTATTCGCCATATATTACTTACCATATTAAATTTGATACAAAATACTTTTTAACGAATAAACAGCTGGATGAAGGTCGTCTCCTATTCGGATCTTAGACCTCTAGTTTATCTTTAAATTAGCAACCCGCCCTTGCTTCGTTTCTGTTTATGGTATGTAAACCTGAATTTAACATACATAAAAACCTTTATTGAAAAATTATATAACTGATGATGGTGAAAACCGCATCAAAATCCGTTGCGTGGTTTAGAAGGAGTTAGCGGATATACAGACAGACACGGAAAGCTATTTTGTTTTATACTATGCAAAGAACTTTTTCTTGAAAAACATACACATTTTTTCTTGAGTAAACCAGGCGTAAACTTAACAATATTTAAAAACACACTCAAACAACTTTTAGCAGCGAAACCGATACGATTCCCACGCAAATTACAGCGCATTTAACACTAAAGTGTGGAAAACTCTAGGAGTACTAAAAATAAACGACTTCCCGGTTTAAACATGGCAAGTTTAACTAAATAACTGGGTCAGTGTTGCACACTAACCGGTTTGGGTCAGTCGGCCGGCGCGATCAGAGAATTCGCGCAAGCTTAGTCAGAGGAAACTCCTTCGCTAATGACTCATTTACACTTTATCACCGACGCTGTTTAGTGTTTACACTTTGAGTAGGATTTTATAGCGTTACGGTTTAGTTAGCACGTGTTTACTTCACTTATTTATTAGTTCCCTAGCGGTGAGGATCAAGCGTCGGTCGTCGATGGATGTTGCTTCTTTCCATAATAGGGACACAATTGTTAAAATCATAGCGTGAATATGGAGAACTTTGAGACTAGACAAGTTGCTTAGAACTAACGTAAAAGATTTTCGAAAACTGACAAAATGTATGGAATTGACGTAGGCGCTCGACGCGACCGTCTGACAGCTTACGTCAATCCTATACATTTTTGATAACGATAGCGAACGCCGAATGCATCTTGTCTACGGCTTCGATCTCAATCCGCGATCAGAGGGCTTATTGTCTAACGCACTCGCAATCGCAACCGGCTTCAAAGTGGAGCAATTGTTTTCATTTTGTATGCAGACAAGCCTTCGATTTTCAAAATGAAAACGATCGTGATTGCGAGTGCGGACAATAAGCCCTCAGGTCTCTATTATCCACAACCTTTATAGTTCTCTTATAGTTAATACAAAAATATAACAGTCTTGTCTTTAGAGTTTCAGGATTTGGGAAAGTTTAATTTCGTGGTTAGTGTAAAACTATTAATCTCTACTACCTATACTGTCAACAGTGTCAACCTTAGCGATAATTAGATCTCACAGAAACTTTTGTAAAAACTGGTAGACCACTTTCTTGGCCGACCGTACAACATAAAAAAAAATGTTTTAAAAAACAAAAAACCGCCTTCAAAAACGTAAAAAATAACTTCTACTACTAGGTACTTAGTAGTAGGTACCTATCATATTAGGTTAGTCCAACTGAAGTCGGCTTTTTGTTGAAAATATTGTGGTCGCCGACTTCAGTTAGACTAACCTAATATGATAGGTACCTACTACTAAGTACCTAGTAGTAGAAGTTATTTTTTACGTTTTTGAAGGCGGTTTTTTGTTTTTTAAAACATTTATTTTATTTTACACTTTTTAGTGATCATAATAAGCTTATGTAGTCCCACTTCTTAGTTGATATATGAAACTTTAAGACATTTCAAGCTCGCCGCAAGCAACGCCGCGGGAAAATCATAGTCATTTTAAAACAATTAAATGTGCTTCGTTGTAGTCGCTCAACTATCTTAATCGAGATATCTTATCGCCACCCTTGAAATCGGTACCGTTGAGGAGTTCCGGTGGCCATCTGTGGTCTTCATCATCAGTTCCGCTTCACCAAGTGACACTTTCTGAATGCAAATGCTACACTTGTTACTAAAAATACTAAAATCGCTATATATTTGCATACAATATTCGAGGAGTTCCCTTGATTTCTCCAAGATCCCATCATCAAATCGTGACGTGCTGACAATGGGACTAACTAGAAAGTATACCCATTCGAACACCGAAAAAAAATTTCAAATCGGTCCAGTAGTCTTCGAGTAATCGGGGAACATACATAAAAAAAAAAAAAAAAAATATTCCGACGAATTGAGAACCTCCTCCTTTTTTTTGAAGTCGGTTAATAAGGAAGCTATTACCCTGTTGCTCAATAAGATGATCGCATCCTGAATTCCTCAGCATTCTCAGCAATGAAAGAGCAGATTGTCCAATAACGCGCTAACGATACTGGATAGTGATTCACTGTTGTTAAATCTGATTTAATTGCTCTACTGGAGGAAAAAGAGGTCTTTTAAGTTAGTTCAAAGGCGTGTTGTAGTGAACTTGAGTAATTATAAAGAATTAGGAGTTGTCCGCCTTCGTCCGCGTAAAAGTAATTTATAGAGGGAAAAAAAGTAGCCTATGTCCTTTGTCGGGATTTAAGCTATCTCCATACCATCAATCACAAATCCCATCTAAATCGGTTTACATCGGTTAACAGACAGACATTATACGAGTTACTTTCGCATTTATAACATTAGTATTGATATGAATGTATCGCAACAGAGTTATTTAAACAAGTATTGCTTAAATTTTCTGTAACTTAAAATGCTGTTTTACTATACGTCTGAGAAAAAACATACTTTTGCTTTTCTTTATCCGTGTACGATTCGTCTGAAGCAATTGGGAACTAAACATATTACTCATCATCTTCATTATCATCATATATAGCGAAAGTCATCGTCTGCTAGTAATAGGCCTCCTGTTCTCAAGATCAGCCTCGTACCACCTTCATTCTTGCGACCTTTACCAGATCGTCGTCGCATCGGTCTACCCACGCTAAAGCATGTCATATTAGGCGAAGCGAGACAAGGCGGCGCTTTAACTTTAATTTGTATTAAAAATAACCACCTAAGAAGCTAGGAAAGAATTTAAATTCAATACAAATTTTAATTCTTGTCTCGCTTCGCCTCGCCAGTGGAAAAGTACCTGTGCTAATCTGTAGCTGATGTTTTTATACCAAATTCCAAGCCCATAAACTCTCACGTTTATTACATTAGCGTGATAAGATCAGTTGTTCACTAAAACTGATAGGAAAACGTTAATGGCTCGTCTAATAGACAATATAGGTTTAGCTGAACTTTACTTGTTTTAGTCATTTATTAGACTTTGCCAGTGTGCAATAGGATGTACTATCACGAACGTTAATTTGTGACCCATTTCAAGAAAAATATGCTTGAAGTCGTCAATGTCATAGAGATGTCAAGTCATTTGTAACTTTTAGGAAACTCAACCTTATTGTTGTAGAATGTCAGATTGACTTTGGACCAAATTAAAGTTCGCGACTGTACATAATCAAGGCAATTTAATTTGAACTGTGTTGCAACGGGAATAAAGTTTATTTTCCTATATAACTGAAAATGGCATTAAAGTAAGAAAAGAGATAAAGTAGTAAAATAAAGTGGTATATGAAATGAACCTAACAACCTTATAACATATATATTACCCTTTTTGTGCCCAGTATTTGAAAATAATAATTAACGGCGTAATTGGAAGGTTTCACGGTAATTTAAAAGTATTAAAACGGTCCCTGCGGATTTGGCGACACGAAGCGTGTCACTTGACAAGCATTAATTGGTTCATAAGTAATTGAAAAACAATAATAAAATTAAGTGAAACATGAGCTTTATATTAATAAAAAATAAGTTGAAGACGTCTTTCCTCCAAATCAACTATCCTTAATAGGAAGTAGCTACACATTCGGCCGAAACCTATATTCAAACCGCGGACAGATAAGACTTACTTCGGGTTAAAATTTGACATTTGCCCATACAAAATAATGTCAAATTTTAATCCGAAGTAAGTAAGCCTTTCTATCCGCGGTTTGAATATAGGGTTCGGCCATAAGATAATGCTATTAATTTAAGTTAAATAATAATAATGTTAGCTGAGACATTTTTTTATTAAACTTAATTAATGTTATCTATTAACAGTTTCAATTGATATCAGGAATTCAATTAGCACAATAGCACAGTATAGAATACCTGTTAGACACGAATTAATCAACTAATTGAGTATTAACGAGTAGGTACGTAGACGACTTTAATATCGATTAGCGAATAAACATCGAAAATCGTATTTTTTGTAGTTCTTTTGTTATGTTTTTCGAGTGCCTGTATGTGTGTTTATTTCTCTAGCTGCTCTGTATCCTAAATAGCTTGATGGAGTTTAATATATGAGGTGTCATTAGATTTGTTTGTGGGAGTGACATAGGCTATTATTTTAATCAAACTAAAGAGAGGGGAGGGTTATTTTTTTTAACATATATCGACGTCAATATCAAAAAATGCCGTCGGGTTTTTTAAAACTAGCTTTTTATTATCTATCTTGCTTACTCAGTAAGATTGTCCAAGGGTACTGAATTGCACTTGAGAAGGCAAGTGAATACGATGTAATACGATGTTCAATGTTTTTAGGGTTCCGTATTCAAAGGGTAAAAACAGGACCCTATTACTAAGACTCCGCTGTCCGTCTGTCTGTCACCAGGCTGTATCTCATGAACCGTGATAGCTAGACAGTTGAAAGTTTCACAGAAGATGTAATTCTGTTGCCGCTATAACAACAAATACTGAAAGGGCTTCCATACAACAAACGTGATTTTTTTGCCGTTTTTTGCTCGATATTAATAATGGCAAAGGGCTTGTAATATTCACACAATATTAAGTTGTTTATTCACTTTAAAAGTAAATAATTAAATTAAAATAAAATAAATATTTAAGGGGGCTCCCATACAACAAACGCGATTTGTATGCCGTTTTTTGCCAATATTGTATAGATAATAGGACGGAACCCTTCGTACGCGAGTCCGACTCGCACTTTGCCGGTTTAGTAAAAACACTTACTTCATCTTTTCTAGTCTAGTAGATAAAGCCTCAATGTAAAACCTGTTCCACGTACCATTTTCCCAATGAATCAACTCACGTAGCAAAAAACCATCGACAACCACTACTATAAACTAGTTATTAATCTGAGAACATCATCGATATAAAAAGAGGTTGGAATTACGAAACTTTTTGCTCGCTGCAAAAACCGCATGCGATTGCAACCTTATAGCAGTAAGACTAGCACAACTAGATTTTTCTTGTTTGTGCATCCCTTTTGCTGCGGACTAATTAGAGGAAGACAAAAAAGACGCGGGCAAGTTGATGAAGATCCCCCGACTTAACACATTCAGCGCCCATGGACATAATTTTAATTTTATGTGACGCACCGTGTGCGTCGTGGGCAACCAATACGTTAACGGCTAACAACAGTTCATTTTGCATAGATTTGATGTATAGTATGCCGGGACTAGTGTTGCCAGACGTCCCGATTAACGCGGGACGTCCCGATTGTCAGGGGTCTATGGGCATGTCCCGATTTACCCGTGATCGGGACGCCAATTGTCCCGATTTTCAGCACATAACTAGAGTGATTATGAATATGGTAACAGCTGGAGGTCAAAAACGCTACAGCACATTTAATTTTTGTCGTTGTAAGACGGTTGCTAGTTGCGCGATTTTTCAACTGTATCATTTGTATTGTCCCGATTTAAATACGTAGGTTCCGATTTTTTATCAGCACAGTCCCGATTTTTGTAGAACTTGACATGGCATCACTAGCCGGGAATAACAAAAAAATATCTTTATTATCACTTTAGCCACATGACGGATAGTATTAGCTTACATAGAAGAAAAAAAAAAGAAAAAAATTGTCGCAATGGGCAAAAGTATACAAAAAATACCTTTTCATTTTATTATAATGTAAGCTATCATTTGTATTTTCTACCTTATCTTAAAAATAAGTGGTGACACAATGTTTGTAACTGCCTTATTAAGGGTTAAAGGGTCACCAACTCAAAGAACTCCATATGCAGGTCAACATGTTGAATGTTATTTGTGGCTCTCTATAACGTACGGTACTTAAGGAAATTGTTATTGTTCTCACGTTTTTAGGCCGAAGCGAATGTATGCGTTACTTGACATTTATATACTTATTGTTAAGTTCACGAATACATTGTCTTTTTCTGTTTATATAAATACATTCAAAACCTACCAGAATGGTCACTAAATGAAAATATAAGCGATGAAATAACTTCACTTACATACGGACACAGTCGCTTAACCGTATGTTATTTCAGCCCTTAGTCAAGCTATAATGTTACGGGGGTACCTATGTAAACAATGTTAACTGCACGTGTCTATAAATCACTATAAAAAACTCAATAAAAACCTAGGACCTTGTGCAAAGAATGCGTTAAGTGTGCAGCAAACCTCAAGCGTATAACAAGGTAAGCAAGCTATAGGTACTTATGCGTATAATAACTTTAACACTTACGCCGTTGCGTGTATACTATGACTCATAACATAGCACGTCTTATACTCGCTGATGGTCTATGTTAGTAAACTTATCTCTGTTCAAAATGGCGCAAATCCTCGCGTGTTGGTTGAATTATAAAGCCGCATCCACATGCTTGGTGTTTGCCACAAACAACGCAGGACGCAATTGTAAGTTAGAGTGACATAGAAATACATCGTTCTCACTTTAACATATAGTTGGGTACCGCAGTGTTTGTGGCAAACACCAAGCATGTGGATGCGACATTAGAAATATAAGAAGGTTGAATGTAGCAGATATCAATGTTAATTGTACTTATTTGTAATCACTAGGGTTAGAGTAGAACTTTTGTTGGCATACCGTGGTTTTAGAATCCATGCAGTCGCTATTTCCTAATTACTATAAACATACCACCTTGATTTTGACCTTCAGTATTGTCATATTTCAAACTAAACAAAAGACATTTTTAGTTCGGTGTATCCCTACCTACCAGGGACTATTTGTTTCTTTGTCCAGCGGTTTAATAATGAATGAATTTTGAAATAACAATACCGAAAGTCAAAATCAAGATGGTACTTAAATATGTAAATAATAATTAGGAAATAGCGACTCCATTCATTCTAGAACCACGGTATGCAACCAAAAGTCCTAACCCTAGTAGGTACTAATAAATCGCGCAGTACGTTCTCCACAAGTGATAAAATCAAGTTGTACTGCCCGTGCAGGGCATGCAGACAAGTTCAATATCTTAACAAGCTTATGTTTATATGTTTTGTGTATTACCAACCAGCCTTTTGTCTTGCCAACAAACAATCATGATCATAATGCCTTTAATACACGTCCACTGCTAGAGATAAGCCTTCCTCAAAGATCTCCATCCCAATTGGGCCTGTGCTACTTTTTATCCATAAATATATTTAATACGAGACTATTGAACTATTTAGTAGAGCAATTGTCTCGCTGCCAGAAACTACACACTAAACTAATTTTATACGATAGAATTATTTGAAATATGTTCAGATGCAATTTCTGTCTGCCCCGAAATATGAAAAAAATGCATAATGAGATTCAAGCGATTTTGGACAAATGGATGCTGGTCAAAGTCACTACAAATTCTAAAATACACCAGATACCTAGTACCTACAGATTATATCTTGACAAAATGTCTTTACGAGATACGTCGTAATACTCGTAATCCAAATCATCTCAACTCACGCAAAAAAACCATAGGGGAAATGAGTTATTTTTAGATCTGTTATTGCTCGCATATCCTATCAAAATGCAACCGCCAACTGTCTCGGGACAAGTTGTCCCCGTCATTGCATACATAATTTATTTTTCCATACATCTACTTACTTATTTAAAGCCCATGACGCAGACGGTGCGTCAAAGTCCGTACAAAATGATAATGGGCAGTGAACATGTTAACAGTATTAGGCAGTTTGATATTCTTACAAAAAATAACCCTTTTGAGCACTCAATGTATTCCGTAATATCTACTCAAACGTTATTATAAAAGGCGGAAAGTTGTTTGCTATCGAATCAATTAGCATTGATAATAAGACATAGGATACGCTTTACCACACGTGTTCATACATTAGCCACAGATTCGCCAATTCGATACGCACTTCACAAAAACCTAACAAAGTTAGTTTACAATTTCAACTCAATAAGGAAATTATAATCAATACGTGTGGGAATAGCTATAAAGCAGGTCTCTCACTGATCCGAGTTATCTCGAATGTGAACAACGAACGATCTCATTACATGGAGCAAATCTACGGGTTCAACGGACGAGATGCAGACGTCTTTATGGGGGATCAATGTATTTTCAAGTACGACGTTAACACTTCATCACAGCTGATAAAAACATCAGTCAATTGTTTACTGACAGTCAAAACATATAACAAAAGAATACTACTGCAGATAAGTGATTTAGAAGTATAAATGGAGTTAATTTCTAGATATTTTGGAAGACTTACCAGAAATAGTTTAGCACACTTGTCTTGTTAAAATAAAAACGATTAGATTGACAGAAAAACACCAGCGTGATTCCTTCTAGAGGGCGGACAAAGTAAAACAGGTGGGTGTATGAAGCACGAAGCCGATAAGCTATCGGATGCGTCAGATACAATCGCCTTTATCTAATGTTGTCGATAATAATGATTAACAAATTTTCGGCCGTACGGTCCGTGAATCATATGAGGTCAGTTTAAGATCAGGACAAACAATGAAGAATAAAATACGGAACACAAACAGATAGCGGCAACCAAAAACATAAAATAAAGTTTGATATTACCTGCATAATTATTCAGATTAAATGACCTATGTACCTAATTTTAATGGTAATAGCCTAATAGGTAATCGTATAACATAACAGATCGATTTCTTTATACTATCTTGGGGATAAAGAAAAGGGAAGAGATGAACAATAACTATACTATGTAAAGCAACCCGGAGACGATCAAATGCGATTGTCAATTTTACGTGATTGTCAATCGCCATTGAACGTATACGAATAGATTTAATAAATTTCAATTCAATTGACCGTTTCACAGAGTCATTGACAATCGTTTCGAACACTGTGCGAACATAAACGCGTATGATTTCTTTGTTGACCGAGGGCGAAAACATTAAACTGTCGATTGAAACTACATCAATTGCACTTCAATTGGCGCTATCAATAACGCAAGACATTGACAATTGCCATTGATCGTCTCCGGGGTGCTTAATAGATAAACACCCCGGATACAGCGGCGGAGAACTGATCACTCTGAAACGGCTCAGGCAATTTAATTGAAACCTAGCCAAGAAGCATCCTGATTAATCAAATCTAGGTGTGTTTATGTTTATACTCGTATTGTCTCGTATACATAATGCTCCGTAGCCCGGGTTATCTCCGCATCGTCTGCCGAGTACTAATCTAAGTGGGTCGACTCGTCGACATTTGCGTAGGGATCAATTTAAATTCGTAAATTGCAGTGGGAGACGTTCAACCTTGCATGTATTCGTCGTGACTTCATCAGGTTAATACACTTTTGTCCTTTAAATATTGTATGCTGTATCGTTTGCAAGATATAACCAGACTCAACCGGTAGTTAGTGACACTACGACTTCTTCCTTATGGTCTTATGGTAGGGCTATCCTTAGGTATACCTAAGGATAGGCCTAAAAATTCTTACTATAGTAAGATTTTTTTAAAGTGGCTCGAGGTTATAAGCGATTTGTTAAGCAAACCAGGCCAGTTTAATAAAGTCTTACTATACTTACATAGTTACTATGGTATATTTTTTCGAGCAGGAAATTATCTCACAATGTCCGGCTTCGTTAGGGGAAGAAGCCGGATTATGTGGGTTTACGACTATCCTCTGCATGTGTGGATACCCACTAAAACTCCATCGGTGGTCTACCTCGGCGCATTTGGTCAGCTCTATGGGACCTTTAAATGTAGGGGCGCCAATAAGTTTATATTGTCGTACGGTTCTTGTTTTTTTTTTCTAATGATAAGCAATAATGTGCCAACATGTAATATTTTAGTAATAAACTGATGGTTGTCATTTTTTTGCAAAATAATTTCGGGTTGTCATATTATTGGTTATCAGGTATCCTATACCCTATAAACTAATAATGATTTTAGCTTTGCTATTGGTTTGTAGCTATTACTTTTACACGGACGCGGACGTACGTAGGTACCTTGTTTGTTTCTATAGACTTGGTTTTTCCCGTTATCGGTTCTTTTCTTAGTTCTTATACACACACACAAACGATTCGATCAACACGCAAATATTGTTTTCTCTACGTTCGTCTTTCTCATAATTTTCTCATAAGTCATAAGTGTTGAGACATAAACACAACATTTTTGTTTATATTTACTTATTATCTTACTTCTATTTGTAAAACGTACAATTTATGTCGATGCGTTTAGGTTTAGCCTTGTTGGTATTGACACTGGCTACGAAACTAGCGGTCCAGGATTCGATTCCAAGTATGGGCAAATATTTGTGTGACGAGCGCGAGTATATATTTCTCAAGTATGTTTATCGTTGCCTATACTCTGCTTATTCTAAGATGATGCCTGTGACAGCTCATTTAAACACTTAGGTATTACACGTATATAAACACTACATCGGTACAAAACCTAGCGACGCCGTTCAGGAATTTAAATAATTAATCGCCTATTTTTAAACACATCGCTTTTGAGTATACTAAGTGATTGAATTTACGAAATACTGCTGTCACAATCATCATCTTAGAATAATCCGAGTATAATTACCCATAGCCTAGAGCTTAGTTTAAGACTAGGCCAATTTGTTTGTGATTGTCCCCATGTTTACTTGTTTATTTACATAATTTCGTCGAAGTTTGTGGGAATAAACCCCGAATTATTTCCGAAATGTGAATTATGAACATTGTATTGTGATCTTCTTGATTGTTGCATAGAATGTGAGTTCGATGTTTGTACACACGGAGGACAGGAGGTGACGCAACGCGGCATAGTTGCACACGTGCGGACGTAACGCGGCCAGCATGACGCCGTGATACCAATGAAGCCGCCTTCACTGCATAGTAATAGTAGAAAATGTATAAAAGTATATAAAAATATACCAATAGAGTTTACAATGCTTCGACTATTTACTTACTACATTTTTAACTGCCTTATTTGGTGTTACGGTAGCATGACGCTTTAGCACGTTCACTGCCCAAGATCGCGGATTGTAAAGATTGACGCATCGTCTGCAAACCAAATCCTATCCTACTAATATCATAAATGTGTGTGAGAGTTTGTGTGTGTTTAGATGTTTGTGTTTCAATGGCGCCTGAACGGCTGAACGAATTTACAATAACAATAGGTACAATACATTTTTTTTTAACTCTTATCTTACAATAGTTAATAACATATTAAGGAGGTAAAACTATTTAACAAAAATAAATTGGAAACCAGTGTGAGAGCCTGGTGCCTGTACTAGGACATCATGTATGACAGATCACCTTGATATTTGAATAAAATTTAGCACACAGATGTTTCTTATGCTGAATTGAAACTTTTATTGTTCTGTAGGGAACTCTAAAAAGATTACGTCGACTTATTAATCCTGTATACTGCAACCTTCTTTAGGTTAAGCCTCCAACGCACTGCGATATTAATTTGTACGAAACGTACTATGGTTTGAAAGTGTGAGTGAGAGCCATAAACATTGTGCTAGCCCCGTGAACGCGTACGCGCAGCCAGACGTAACAATTTCCTCTATGTTGAGTAAGTGTTTCTAGTGGCATGATAGTACACCTAACTTTATTTATCTATCTGCCAAATATTAATAAAGATGTCATTTAATAGTTCTAGATTCAATAATCCAGAATTGTGTGGTATTTACCCGACTGCGTCAGAAGGAGGGTTATGTTTTTTATAAGTACATTTTTTTTTCAACATAATATTTCTAGTTGTAGAAAAAAGTCAATTTACTTGGTATTTCAATTCAAACCATCAACCAGGCACTGCTGCTGGACAGATAATATTACAATTACTGTTTTAATTACAACTACTGAAGGGCAATAATTAAATTCAGTTGTGTTGCCAAATACAGTCACAATTTTAATTGGATTATTAAGAAAAGGTGAATCCAAGGATTAACTCTGACCACTTAGATAATGATCTGACATAAATATGTGGCATTATCTATGAAAAGGGACCTTATTGTTGATGGCGCCTACGCCGCACTGAGTCACGCGACGTTGTATTTATATCGGAGCATCGTTAATAATGGCGGAAGCGCCATCGACAATAAGGTCCCTTTTAATAGATAACGCCATATATTATTATCATCTAGGAAATCATAGTCAACAGGGCCGGATTTAGAGGTGGAAGCCCCTAATTATCTTTCAAATATGTTACCTACAATTTATGTGGGAACTCCTCTCTTGTGGAGGCCCCGAGCAGTTGTTGCTTTCCTTTAATCCAGCCCTGGTGGTCGTAATGTTAGTTTTTATTTAGCTGGTACATTTGAAAACTGCACAATGTTTTTGTGCAATAAACACATTGCAAGTGCATGCAGTAGCAGGCCGAAGCCAGTTTTTAATATAAACAAAGTTATGCAACCAAAGCAAATAAACTATGCAACAATTCAAACGCTAATTTGCAATTCCATTATAACCTTGGCATCAATGATTATACATGAACATGGATTAAATGAAAAGAATTAAGAATTATGATTAATTGTTAGAATAAATAAATAAAATTGGTATGAGGAGGTATTAAAACATTTTTTTTATTGGATACAATTTTCTGATTTGCCCAAATGTTAACAGGTACAGAATGCCATTAGGCAATAAGGTCACCTTTAGTATTCAAATTTGTATTTTTGTGCAAGAGAGATTAAATAAATAAATAAATAAATATTTATTTAATTATTTTATTGTATTAATCTTTATTGGCCAAATCAAGTACAAATGGGAGATTTTGTACATTATCCTTATTTAAATATTAATAACTCATTAAATTTGCATTAGCTTGCAGATTCTTTAACAGACAATTTATTATACCTGTTCTCCCTCGAGTGAAACAAATTAATCAGAAAACAAAATATTATCACACATTTCAACTTTTCTACAATGTTGATCAAAAAATATCTCAAATTGTTTCCAACTTTTAACACGAAAGAAAGACAAGTAAATGAATAAATTTAGGACATTAAAATTTATGTTGATTATCTCATTTGTTTCGTCAAACTGTTTTAAAGATAAATCACGGGTGGCTCTGATATAGTTTTTAAACAGTTTGAAGAAACAAATCAGTTAATCAACATAAAATATAATGTCCCAAATTCATTCATTTACTTCAGATCAAACACAAAAAGCATACACTAGAAGAAACAAACATGAAAATTATTTTAAGAAAAGATGAGACATCGAGAGCTCTGCATAACTACAAGAGACTGTCAACCTGCATTGTCCCTTGCACTTAAATAACAGTAACATAACATAGATGTTATAATAACTAAGCATACTTTGGAGTTAGACAATTATGGCTCACAAAGGTTGTACAACTTTATGTTTGCTTAACAAGCTTCCTCATCCTTGCAGCCCACTTTTAACGATAAAGGTCAGCCGGACTAACAACAAGTAGTCAAGCAGTTAGTTTTATCGAGTCATATGTTCGGTGTCAACGCCGTCCCTTTTTACGATGCTCTACACCTTATTCCACACTCACCTGAAACTTTTCAAAGTTCTCGCGCTCAGCGTCTAAGCTGTTCTTCTTAAGCTGAAGAACACGAGGCAGCGATAGCGACGCCATGGGTCAAATACATATGAATCCCTTGCAGCAGGAAATCCAAGAACACAGTGTAATTTTCAAATAAAGGTGGGAGGACTTTGAATGTATTATTCGTAAATCGATGCACAATATTCACATTTTATAAAGAAAATCAGATAAGTACACTTGTTTCGATAACACACTAGGTATTTAAAAACAGAAATTTTATAGCCAAAACAATTGTTTATAATTTTAAATTAAAAATCGCACACTACTTGCTATGCAACACGTCTGTCAAAATTTGGATGACCGAGAGCGTAGCGTAACAAGCGAAACGCACGGAACAAAACGCACACTAAGCACACTATACACAACAAACGCGACTTTTCAAACGAACTTGCAATGAATGAACACTGTAGAGCTCGCAAGATATCGATGAAATTTTATAGAAAATCCATTTATCGAAAATGTACCCGATTAGTATAATTTTATATTTTGTTATTTTCTGAATTTTTGGTTTAAGTTTTGGTCAAGACATTAATTGAGCATTTGAAATCAAATTTATGGGTTCCGTAATCAAATTGGCACCCTAAAAGAACATCACTAGTTTTACCGTTCATTCAATTATACCATTCATTCTTTCGCGCTGTCATTCTCGTTGTTGCCGCTGTTAAGAAAAATTGTTTGGCGCACGTTTATCTTTACGACGGCGTGGATTCAAGTGAATTTATTCTTTGATAGACGCTCATAATGGAATTTCTAGAATACAACGATGTATCTGCAGAAATTAAAGGCGCCATGGTAAGTAAAAATGTACTATTTCACCACTTTATTCTCTCAAAAGTCGGCTGCAAACATGCTGCAATAATCACTACGGGTTTTTTAATTCGCAGGTGCCCGGAAGATTAAAAATGACTGATCAGAGTATCGTATTTAAAAACAGCAAGACCGGCAAAGTGGAACAGATATCCGCTAACGATATAGAACTTGTGAATTTCCAGAAATTCGTAGGGTCTTGGGGCTTGAGAATATTTTTGAAAAACGGCACCCTACACAGATACGGAGGATTCAAAGAGGGGGTTTGTTCCCATATTACTCTTAATACTTTCTTTCGTAACGATTACTTACTAGTTTTTTTTCCTACAGATTCCTACATAATCTTCTTTTCAAATTATTTCAATGCTATACCTATAGCATTGTTTGATTCATAACATCATTAAAAGCTAGATCACTAGATCACAGTCCCAGCTTGAATAATTAAAAGGTTTCTGTGTCTGTGAACCAAATCAGCTTTATACCCTACCTTTTTGCAAGCAGCATTAGAAAGATTTAGGTGCATAAAAATGTAAATAATAATTAATTTCTTTAACACTTAACAAACATTGATTCAGTCCTAAACTAAGATTGCCTTCAGGTAGTGGACAATGAAGTTGGTATCACAAAGAAAACAATGAAGCTGTCCACAAAAGCTCGATGTCAAAATAACATAAAACAATTAGAGATTTTTTAAACAAAGTGTATTTAAATGAAAACATCCTTTGTAAGCAGCTGAGCAATGAATAAGTTTAAATAAGCAACAAACTGGGAAGTCCTCTCATTTGACAAATTTGCAATCTTTATTAGAGAAGTGTTAATGTTAATGTATTTCTTAAATAGGAACAAGACAAAGTGGCCAAGTTCTTCAAATCAAACTACCACAAAGACATGTTGGAAAAAGAATTGTCTCTCAAGGGATGGAATTGGGGTACAGCCAAGTTTAACGGTGCCATGCTCAGCTTCAATGTTGGTTCCCACACCGCCTTTGAAATACCTTTACACTATGTATCACAATGTAACACAGGAAAGAATGAAGTCACACTTGAGTTTCATCAGGTAACTATATTGACACATTATTTAATTATATTTTTAAATGTTTGTGTTTCATAGAAAATCAAGATTGTCAATTGCTATTAAAAACTGGTAATAGGATAAATCGTCAATTATTGGCCACCGTCAGTAACTGGCCACTTTGCAATAATCTGTTTGAAGCAAAAAATATGCTGATATTTGTGCGATTAAACTAAAATACCTAGATCCAGAGTTGTTATCCGGACTACTGCCAAAGTATCTTTACGAACGGCGTCTGTATATATAATGGGTGGCTAGTAACTAAATGACATTTTCTCAAGTGGCCAGTTATTGAAGATTTACCCTAATTGTCCTAAGATCATGTGAAATGTGTGGAATACCAAATATTCTATTAAACTGTCTTCTTTTTTTGGTTGTATTTAAGAGGATTTGAGCACCAATGCTTAAATCGTGTACCTGTCAAAAAAAACTATGAAAAACTAGGTTTGTATGTTTTCTTTTTTTTTGTTTCTTCCCTAGAAATATTGTCTTGGAAAAGAAAAATTTACAGACCTAGATTTTCATAATATCTTCAACATATTCAAAAATCATAAACACCAGCTTAGGTTTATGGGGAGAGAAACGTTATCGCACTTTGTATGGAATTTTTTAACTTCAGAATCCTCTTGAAATTATTTTCTTGAAGACAATTATGGAAGCAGTCATGTTGTATGATCAATCTAGACAGATATTTTTGAGACTATTCCTGTACCATATTTATGTTAACCGTACAGTCACCAGCAATAAAATGAATATCTAAATATGTACAAGATATCTGACATGTCCCTATTACTAGAGGCATAAGAGTGTGTCAGATATTTATAGCACTTTGTTGTTTCAACATACTATTGCTGGTGACTTCTTTGTACAATATTTTCATGTATACCAACAAACTCATATGCATTTAAAACTTCAGAATGACGACACCCCTGCGTCACTGATGGAAATGCGTTTCCACATCCCCACAAATGAGCTGGCTGGTGACATAGACTCCGTGGAGGCATTCCACCAGCAGGTCATGAACAAGGCCAGTGTCATATCCGTCTCCGGCGACGCCATCGCCATCTTCAGGGAGCTGCAGTGTCTTACACCTCGGTGAGTTGACATTATTGACCGTTAATGGGCTTATGGGCAAATATCTTTTATCTTTTAGTGGTGGTAGTGGTGGTGGTGGTTTTTTTAATGATGGTAGGCCGTTTGCGCAGGCTCCGTCCGAATTGGGAACACCTTAAAATTCCGATGTTTTTTTTACCAAAATTCATTTTTTCGAAAGCTATGTTATGTTGGAGCTATTTTATATTTAATGCATAAAATTCAGTTGCTCTAAGTTGATTAATTTTAATTCTATTTATTAGCGATATCAAAAAATAAAGTCTTCTATTAAAACATTGCTTCTTACAAGTCATAATTCTGAATTTTGATAAATTCTGAATTATGACTCTTTGGAAATATGTAGTGTATCTGTCCGGATCGCTAAGCAGCAATGTTCGCATTATTGTGTTCCGGCTGGTTAAACCACTGGTTAAATTACTAGCATTGCATCTTATTTTATCTCATCGGTGGGGTGCCTTAAGGGTACACTTCGACCCTATGGGATCTTTTGTGTAATTACGCTCTTTATATTTAGTGCTTAATCCAATGCAGCCTGCACTCCTTTCAGAAAGCGGACAGTGGAGTGCAATAGGCTAGTGTCCTAAAAAATTCTAATGAGTCCGTAATTTACATTATCAAAAAATATTGAACACATATTTTTTCTTTTGTCGATTAAACAAAAAATGACGAAGATACAGTGCGTTGAAGTTTCACGTGACGTCACGCCGTGGCACACTTTATACCACGTTTTGACGTCACGAGCCCCCACACCCGAACTTTGATGCGCGTTATATTTGTCAATTTTGATTGATTTGAAAAAGCAAAAAAGACGTGTTCAATATTTTTTGATATCTTACTGACTAGATATTTTTTTTACGCAAGGCACTCCCCTATTGGATCTTAGCCCTCGGAGTTTGCAACGCATTTGCTGGCCATTGTATAGAACCCCTTAGGTTAGGTTAGGTTAGTTTTATAACAATCTTGAAAAGTTTACCCTTTTAGAATAAAAACCATTGTATATTGTGAGCAATATGTACAGAGGTCGGAATAGGTAGTGCTTATTAACCTAAACTTGACGCATGTTCATTCATGCGTGAGTGAGATGCATCAAGTTTAGGTTAAAAAGCACTACCTATTCCGACCTGTGATTATTTATTATGACCCATTATGTATTTCGAACTTTATATATTATGATAAGTACCTCCGTCAGTACCATCATAATCATCACTAATTTGTCTATCGCATTGCATCTATCTATATTATATAAAACAAGGTTTAAGCTGCTTCTATAAAGGTGCGACACGTAGATACCTTGTAAGCCCAATTCTAGATTCTGCCACAACCGCACAAATTACACTCAGAGCTCGACGTTTTTATTCGCGTGTAAAGGATAACAAGTCTATCTAACTAAGCGTTATAATATGCGGAGGCTATAGATCTGTTCCCCATACATTATAATTCGCGTATTAATTATATGATTTAGCTATTCAAAAAATAGAGAAATATTATATTATAACCCAAGTTTTTGCCCGCAACATTAGAGAATGTCAACTAGTTTAGATTTTTGGCTTATCGTATTCTTCATTAAAAACAAAAAAATGCTGTAAAAAAATCATTTCGATACGTCTAATAGTTTCCGAGATATTGAATTTTAAACTTCGTATGCGGCGCTCGAAACCCGGCGGCTAGCGCTCACGGATGATGACGTCATCGTTTGGCTGCGGTACGCGCCCTTATATGAATGAGTGAGTTTACAGGGCTTCTATCTTTTTAACCGTAATAAATAGACAGTTGAAATTTTCACAGAATACGTGTTATTATAGATTCTATCGATTAAATTTTTAAAATGAACAATAAATCAAATCCCAAGAGGGGTCCCCGTACAAAAACCATGAAAAAAACCATTTTTTTTTGCTTTTTTATATGGATTGTATTTCAATAATGGCTTCTTATTTTGATGCGATTTTAAGCTTAAGTTCTAGTCTAATTTTCATACTTTACGACTAAATAGAAATCTCAAGTAAAACTGCTACAAATAGGTGACAAAGCTGATTTTATCAACACGATGTTTTAAGCGGTCACCCATCCTGTTTTAGACTACGCTCGTAGTTGCTTAACTTTGGAAGTAGTAATTTTTTACGAATTCGTTTTGATGTGACTATGATAGTTATGGTTATCCATTGTTTTGTTTTACATACAGTTTAACCTGTTTAACTAAACTAACTGTCCGTTGCTGACCGGCTTTTCTGTTTGTAATGTTTGTCGAATAAGTTGGTTAAATAAAAATAGAATAATAATCAAGCACTTTTAATTTAGGGTTCACCGTATTCTACATAAAAATACCAAAACATTAATGCAAAAAACCGGGCAACAGCCTGTCGAACCATGCTCAGTGTAGGGTTCCGAAGCCGTTACTACAAACAAATTAGACCTCGCGACAAACTTAACTTTGCCGTTGGAAAACTGTTATCCCCATACATCGATATAGGTCGCGGTCAGTTTACCAACACCGCAAATAAGTTTTCGGCAGGTATAAACATTTACTTAAACCGTTTAACTCAAGAGCCAATGAAGTCTACTTAGTCGTGATAGTTTTCCTTTGAAGATATTTTTCATATTTTTTATTTGTAGTTTTGGCTGTAGTGGGGAGGGGACGACGACACTTGACTCTAACAAAAATTTGCGCTTTAAAGCTTTTCATAAACGGATACCTTTATTGAAATATTGTTTTCACAAATCCGCAATATTTTGGAAAGACCTATACAACGACACCCCACACTATGGGGTAGACAAGAAAAAAAAACTTCCCCACGTTACGTAAAAAAAAAAAATTTCATGATTTTACTTTTATTTAACTATGTTGGCGTGACTAATATGTATATTCATGCCAAATTACACGTTTCTAGTACTAAGAGTCTCTGAGCTAGACTGCGGATAGACGGACACACGTCACACACACACACACACGCACGCACACACACACACACACACACACACACACACACACACACACACACACACACACACGCACGCTATCTAAGCTATCTTGCATACACGAAATAACAGTAATAATGCTCAAAAACAGTTCAAAAACTACCTACTTGCTACAGCGGCCGCTAATACCAACAACTAGCGAGAGAGAGAGAGAGGCGGTCTAGGTACCTAACTTATGGCGAGTGAGCCACTTGGCAGCGCCCGCCCGCAAAATTTGAAATCGATGAAATGAATAAGTACACAAAATATCAGAACTACTACCTAGGTCAATCAAAAACTCATGTTTTATAGTTCATTATTTTATACGGTACCTAGCGATATGAATTCTACATTAGATACGACATTTGTAAAGAAAGGGCTATCACCAAAGTTAAGTAAACACCGCTTAA
Source organism: Acleris cristana (assembly GCA_948252455.1). Classification (NCBI taxonomy): domain Eukaryota; kingdom Metazoa; phylum Arthropoda; class Insecta; order Lepidoptera; family Tortricidae; genus Acleris; species Acleris cristana. Next base: position 12,570,228 of record OX411782.1, on the reverse strand, counting down.
ACATCGTGTAAGATTTTGTTGTTTGTTGTTTTACTACAGATTACTGTTTGGTCGTAAGTATGGAGTTTAGATTATTGTGTGACACCGAAATAAAAAGCTAATACAAATACAACCCGTACTTCGGCTTCCAAAGTTAAGCAACTACCTACTTACAAGCGTATTCTAAAACAGGATGAGTGACCGCTTAAAACATAGTGTTGATAAAATCAGTTTGGTCAAATATTTTTAGCAGTTTTACTTGAGATTGTAATTTAGTCGTGAACTATGAAAGTTCGGCTGCAATTTAAGCTTAAAATAGCATCAAAATAATAAGCCATTATAAAAATATAATCCGTATAAAAATGCTAAAAAAACTGGTTATTTGTCATGTTTCTTGTATGGGGACCCCTCTTGGGATTTGATTTATTGTTCATTTTGTAATTTTGAACAATAGAGTTTATAATAACACGTAATCTGTGAAAATTTCAACTGGTTACTTATAACGGTTAAAAAAATATAGCCCTGTAAACTTACTCAATCATATAAGGGGCCGTACCGCAACGAAACCATGACGTCACTCCAGTAAGATGGCGCCCGCACCCTTTAATATTTTTGACCGTAATTTCATACGTTCGTAGAATCAAAACTACTGGGTCTATTTGAATGAAACAAAAAGTAGTATGTTTGTTTATTTATAAGCTTTACTCTTACAAAGTTTCAAGCGATTTGGCGTACCTACTGACATTCTTCATTTAAGGCATGATTCCTATGATGCCGAGTACCGACCTACGCAAAGGTCTCTGTCGCGCGACGTTGCAGTCGGCTTGAGTTGGCAGGCGCTCCATACAATTTCATACTAAACAGTAGGACGCGCGCACCGATCGTCGCCGCCAACATCTGCATCATACCTTTATAATTTAGTCGCTTAAGTTTAAACTCGGATAAATCCGTGCTAAAGAACACCGGAATTTGCGTCTTTTTTTTTCAAACAAGTTAAATTTTAAACTGGTATACCAAATTTCAAGGAAATATCCGTTTGCAGTTAAGCGACTCAATTAACGTTGTCCTCTCGGGAACTACTAAATTTCCTGTGGCGCATCTTAATTGCAATGATGATCTTGTCCCAAGCGCAAGTAAATCACTCCATGTTACCGACATCTAAATGAGAACCACGATGTGGCCAATTTAGTATTTGAAACACTGACATCATCACAAACTTTTCTTTAGATTAGGAGATGGATAGTAAAATGGAGTAACGAATCAAATGTTTTACACTGATTACCGAAAGAATGATAGATGATTAGTTTAAAACCTTTATAATAATAAAAAACAAGGCACAATTAATAAAATCAAATAAGCCTAATCAATACATAGTATAAAACAAAGTCGCTTCCCGCTGTCTGTCTGTCTGTCCATATGTATGCTTATATCTTAAAAAGTACCCAACGGATTTTGATGCGGTTTTTTTTAATAGATAGTGTGACTCAAGAGGAAGGTTTTTATGTATAATAAATGCTGGTTTATTGTACGGGTGTTACAGAAAACTTAAATAAACCGAAGCGAAGCGAGGGCGGGTCGCTAGTTTTATTATAAATAGCACTATAAAAAGTCAGTCAAGCGAAAAATCGAAGTTTAATCACATCCGAGTCAATTATCATATCCATCCGTCGAAGCATAAAACACGCCAGTAGCATTACCAGGGTTGAAATAGCCCGCTATCGTGACCTCATTCCCTGCACAAGCGCCTCTAGAGAACGACTTGTAGGAGTTACAAGCCCAGGCCAAGTATGCCCCGGGCATGTGCACAGTCTTGGCCCATAACGTGATACACGCTTTGTGGCTACACTTGGCCTGATCAGAATCGCCCTTGACTGGTATCACTCCACTGCTGCAGTCAGGTTGCTTGCTGCCTTTGTTAAGGAAAAAGTCTGTGTCAGCCAGTACGCTAGTCGTTCCTAACCCGCCAGCATTACAATGATATACTTCTACGTACTGAGCTAGGCCTGAGCGTATTTGTTCTTCTATGAAGCTGTTCGAGAAACAAGGACCTGCTGGATCTATACCAGTGATTCTCCAGATTTTTTCTGATGTGGTATTAGTGTAAGCGCTTCCAGCGTATCCTAGCATTTGACTCCCTAAGCTGTGTCCAATACAATGTATTTTGGCCGATGGGAACTGTTTCGCTCTTAGCTCAGCTAGGAACAATCCTAACGCTTTGCCGATGTAGTAAACATACGACACTGCTCTGCTGTAGCTTTCTGCTTTACCCCCTGTCACAGAAGTATACGCTGAGTGGTCTACGATTATTAAATAAGTGTTCTGCACATCTTGGAAGGTCTGGCGTATTAGCTCCTCGGTTTTCCTGAAAATGTTTGATTTGAAGCCAGGCACGAAGAATATTAGACGCCGCGTGATGTCCAGGTTTATGGAACTGGTTATGTCTGAAGCGGCTGTGAGGAGCGGGTAGGACCTGTTGACATTGTTCGTGAAGTCGTAGAAGTGGACCTGTACCAAGCTGACATCTTTGTCGAGTGATTTGTCGTGGTCACCTGGAATAAAATAAAGGTGTATTTAAATATAAATGAACAAACTTACACCCAGCCGGCGTAGAATTGAGAACTCACTCGAGCTCATTTCATAAGTTTTGATTAAATCGAATGATTTAGTTTAAACTTAGCTAAGAACCATTTTCATATAAACGCTGCAATTGTAGCACCCGTTCGAGAATATGGACATGACAAATAAGATATTAGGATATTAGAATACGTGTATGTCTTTTCCTTCGTCATTTTTCCTGTTATAAAAAGTATCCATCTATTATAAGGAATGTCTGTGTACCAAATTTCGTCCAAATATATTCAACCGTAAAGGAATGGTTCAAATCACATACATACAAACTTTTAGATTTATGTACTATTTATTAGCTTCTGTCTGCGACTTCGGTGTTAATTCAGGGTCCAGTCGTTGCAGCGTTAAGGAGTAACAAACTAACACACACATACACACACAAACTTTCGCAGTTATAATATTAGTGGGATAAGTAGGATATTATATTTATCAAAGTAGCTAAAATCGTAGTACCTATAAATTACGTACTTAATATGTAAATGATATATATGTATAAAGGGGGGCTGACGGATGCAATATGGTGACGAAAGCACAAGATGGATAAGAGTTTTATTAAATTTCGAGTGCTATATTTATGTGTGAAAATATATGCAGTTTTTGGTATAAAACAGTACGTATTTTGTATATTAAGAAAGTACTGAAGTATCACTTTACGAATACGCCCCTCTTACGGCTGTAGATGTGGAGAGGTCATTTACCCTATATAAGTAGATAGTGAATTATAAAAGATATATGACGATGAACTTCAACAATAAAATTCTATAACTTTTTTTGCAGTGATGTTCTCTTTTTTTAATTCAATTGTAGTCATATCCATATTACGGATATCGTTGGACATTATTTTGACGTAATTTGCATCCGTCGTCCGCCCATAAGATATAAACCACCTTAAATGTCAACTAACTGACTTAAATAAAAACTAATATGATTAAAGAACGCGTTTTGATAATCGTAAGGTCATCTCTGTCAGGCCGTTGATTAACCTCTGAGATTAGCTCATTTATTAACGTCTCTCATTTATTTCGTTAAGTGGACTGTCCAAGTATAGGGAATCAAGTTACTGTTAATAGTGAGTCAACAAACTGTAAATGTACTTACGTTAGACGGTAGTGACCTCAGAATGACGGCATTGAGAAACTCACCTATACTATAACTCAAATATACGATTGAAGGAAAACAATTTACTATCTATAAATAAACAGTTTAAGTAGACTTAATGAGTTATAGGATTGGCGTGAATACTAACAATATCATACAATTTAGTAATCTATGACGAGAACTTCCAAGTCTTACGAGAATATAACACAAGATCTCCTTTGAATATCGAGAATTGAACCTATTTAAAAACTATCTAACTACCTACTTGGATAATGAATAATGGACTCAACCGCAATTGTCTTTATCTATCATGTAAACAAATTTCTAACCTAAAATTTATCAAGATGATCATGAAAACAAATTGCTGATCTAAAAGTCGTTAATGCATGCTCAAATAAAAAAACTTCTACACTTTTTTTCAAATTAAATATTTAACATTGTTTTAGCTCTAAAAAGGTTTCATTTCGTCGCAATTTAGTTTCTATAAAGCTATAAAAAAAGACTTACATGTCACGTATTGGTACAAAATGCTATGAAAAGCTCCCCAATCCGCATTTATCACAGTTAGTTTAACTAAACACAAAACCAAAGATAAATAAATCGGTCTCATGTTAGCGACCGTCGTGGTGCGCGGTCAAACGATAACTAGGCCCAAACAAAACGATGCAAAGTCGACTCAAGCGGGAAACTATATCTGTTCCAATGTCATTCTAGTGCTGATGGAATAAAGACTTCTTTGTTTCAAGACAGTTGTTTCCTTATGATAAGAAACAAGCTCGTTGGTGAGATACCAGTAAATTTAAATAATACGTTTTGATACTATTGCGATTTGGCCTCTACGTACTCTGCAGTGTAAGGTCGCGGTCAAATTAATCTTGCATTTATGGTCTAAGATCCGAATAGGAGACGACCTTCACCCAGCTGTTTATTCGATAAAAAGTATTTTATATCAAATTTAATATGGTAAGTAATATATGGCGAATAGGTTGACTGAAAAATTTCAGTCCAGTACAGTCCATAAATAAAAAAAAAACAAAAATGAACTTTAAAAAAAATTTGCTATTGCTTGTTTAATAGACCAATTACATACTAATCGAAATTATGAAGCCTATAGAATATGCAAACGTTAGGTTTAGTGCAAATTATTAGTACCGACTTACCTGCCTACACAATGGTTATGATGGGAAAAAATAGTCAACCTAACGTTATTATTATTACATATTCAATTTGATATAATATACTTTTTATCGAATAAACAGCTGGGTGAAGATCGGCTCCTATTCGGATCTCCTACTATTAGAGTCTATTGGTCTCCCGGCAGACTTCGAGCGGCGTGAATTAGAGTTAGCGGATGATAGTTCTTATCCATACCCACGCTCTTGGCTTTGCTCTATTAAAAACAGTATTAGGCCGCAAATACACCTGCAAGAAATAGGGGTACTGACGGACAACAGTTGACATTTCTTGAGGAGCGTCCCCACTGAGAGCATTAACGTGTAATGAGCGTTCGGCGTCGAACATCGAGTGGTGTGTAAGCTTTGTAACGCTCGGCTCAACGTCCACATCACTCGAATATGCGACACCGATGCTCTCAGTGGGGACGCTCCTTTAGGGATTTGTCACACTGGATGCGTTCTGCGGTCTGCGGTCAGGTCAAGTATCATGTATCTCTGTCATAATATAGTAAACTGATAGAGGCAAAAGAGGCGTGACCGCAGAACGCACCCAGTGTGGTAAATCCTTTACAGAAGATTTTTTGCTTTAGTTAACAAACCAAGATTACTAATGTGCGGTCGGCCCTATAAGTAACTGCACTTATTGCTTTGTCACTTTAACGTCACGTTTGAACTGCTGCACTTATATGTCAAGGGGTTTAAAAGTACAAGGTACCTACTAAAGTGTTAAGCTACTTTCAAGGCTGACTGTACCACGATACAATCTGAGAATTATTCTGTGCCATATTAATGTGATATTTTTTTTTTTCTGGTGAAAACCAAGAGTCAAAAAGAACCTTGCCCAAAATTCTTATTAAAACAATAATAATCATAAACTACAATTCGCAACTTACGTAATTAATCGCATAGAGGAAGGTAGTAGCGATGCAACGCGGGCCGGCAGCTGTATTCTTATAAATGAAATGTAAGGTGTTCTATTTTGCAAGGCGTTCTGGACGCGCACCGGAAACCATCATCCTTTTCTCTTACTAACTAACGATCTCTTCTCTTCCAGTGGTCGCTACGACATCAAAGTGTTCCAGACCTTCTTCCAGCTCCACGGTAAAACGTTCGACTACAAGATCCCCATGTCGACCGTGCTCCGCCTGTTCCTCCTGCCCCACAAGGACACGCGGCAGATGTTCTTCGTGGTCTCCTTGGACCCTCCCATTAAACAGGGGCAGACCAGATACCACTACTTGGTTCTGCTCTTTGGCGTCGAGGAGGAGACTAGTATGGAGTTGCCGTTTACTGAGTAAGTTTAGGATAGAACAATGCTTATACAATGTCTAAGGTATTATCATTTCATGTTTTTAATTTATCAGTTATTAATTTCCTCATAAGGTCCTGTGTGTATTTACATGGCGGCGTGGCTAAACTATAGTCGCACCATTCTAAGAGGCCCGATTTGATATGCAGTATAAAATATAACCGTAAACCATAGACATATACTAGCGTAATAGACACAGTGACCGCAAGCGAGAGCGCAGTCTCTTGCGGCACGAATACAAGTGCGAAAGAGATAGCGAAAACAAACCGTTAAAACCATTTTAAGAGCTCGAAGGGTCACAAAACGTCACACTAGCGATAGCGTTATTCAATGTTTGTGTCAATCCACGAAGAAACATTTTAAATTGAATAAAATTACAGACATTATGACGTTAAAGACATCAAAACATGTCTGTTTTGGTGACGCGCGAAATAGGAGTCTCTTCGTCTATTACGCTAGTATATTAATGTCTATGCTTCGAAACACATGTTTTGTACTGAATTGACAGCTGTCAAATCAGGCCTCTTAGAACGGCGCGACTATAGTTTGTAGTGAACCTGCCTAGGAAGGTAGCGGTCCCGGGTCCAATCTCCGATATAGGCAAAAGTTCGTTTGTTATCGCGAGTATTAGCTCAAAAGTCTTCATGTTTTCTTTGTCTTTAAGAATGTATTTCCCTGTAAAGTGTATTTTGCTTCTCTACTACCTATAGTACAACTCTATTCTATTACTACTTACTATTTGTAAAGGTAATAAGGTTGAATAATAAATCATATCTGCCGCATACACCCGGAACCGAGTGGGATGCGCAAGACGTAGACAGCGCAGGCCTAAATGATAGTGGGACGACTTAAACGCATTCCCTTAGCAAATGGCCGGAAGATCCAATAATTACTTGTATATGAAGATCTAGAAGAGAGGAATTTATCCAGCATTGGGACACTTATTTAGGCCTAGTGAAAAAGCAAATAGACGTGGATCTATAATTGGTAATTGTGATGTTTCAGGGAAGAATTGAAAGAGAAGTATGAAGATAAAATAACTAAAGAGCTCTCAGGCCCGACGTACGAAGTTTTAGCCAAAATAATGAAGGTAATCATCAACAGAAGAGTGACGGGGCCTGGTGATTTCTTGGGGTAAGTTAACACTTTTGCAACTCATTTGTTTCCCTAGATCAGCAACCCTAAAAGGATTACAACGTTAAACTTTTTGTGGGGCATCTTCACTCAGTCAACGAACGTAGTCCGTCCGTCCGTCCGTCGAGAACATAATCGTGAAACACCTTATGCGCTTATCGGCAGCTCATTGGAAGATGTTTCTCGACTATTTTGTAACTTCCAACTGAGCTTTTTCTATTTTCAGCCACCAGATTTTTTATTGCATGAAGGATTCCTCTCCGTCTGCTCTAGGCGTAGCGTAGCCAGTGAATTCAAGTCGACTTGATTGAATCTTTGCAATGTGCTACCAGGACGGCTAGCATAACATGCCCGCGACATGCTTGTGGTTCAGATATCCCTTTCTAACTAGATAGATGACGATAGAGACGCACTGAGCGATAACCGAGAAATAACCCTCCTTTTGGGCTTCGCCGCAGTCGGCTAAAAACAAGATGACCTAGAGGTTCAGAATTCTGGCGTTGCAATTGTAAACTTTGGCCATGTTCTCCACTTATTTGTGTATATATTGGAGCACATTGTCTAACCATCTGCTATATAACTTTGTTCTATTTCCAGGCACCACAAGACCCCAGCGATAGCGTGTTCATACAAGGCAGCAGCTGGCTACCTCTACCCCTTAGAGAAAGGCTTCATCTACGTACATAAGCCTCCCGTCCACATTCGCTTTGAAGAGATCGCCTCCGTCAACTTTGCGAGAGGCGGCGCGTCGTCTACCAAGTAGGTGTACTATGAGGGTTATCAAAGACAGGCTGCAATTTTTATGTCAGCGTACAGAGAATATCCCCAGCCCAAACAAACAATTGCTTTAAATTGGGTCAAACACCAAGAAATATAATTAAATGTTTGAAAAACAATGAACCAACTACAAATTATCAAGGAGTTTCGTTGACTTTACACGGATCCATCCTTGAGATATACCCTTCTCATGAAACATAGGATCAGTAAAATCGGTTGACAATTAAAAAAAAACAAGTAACATACACAAGCAAAAAAAAGAAGCTGCTTATAATTTTCAAAAAATATACCTGTTAAAAATTTGCCGGTATGCGAGTAATTGATTAGTCCAATATTTCGGCGTCAAACAAACTTGGGCGTCGTTTTTTATTTCAAACTGATCCAATCGCTGCGTTTTTATTGCCGCTTAACCGTAATTCCATCAGGGGCACATTTTATAAAGCTACAAGTTACAATTTTACAGATCTAAACTGGAAACACTGCTCAGGCTGGTCGTCATTGGTCGAGGTTGTGTCAAATGGAAAATTGTAACCTGTAAATTGTAATTTGTAGCTTTATAAAACAGGCCCCTGGTAGTGGGTCTATTTTGTTGTCAATCTGTCATTGTAAGTTTACTCAGACTCCAGCCTTTTTGCAGGTCGTTCGACTTCGAGATAGAGCTCAAGTCGGGCAGCGTCCACACGTTCAGCAGCATTGAGAAGGGAGAGTACGACAAACTTTTCAACTACATCGCCTCCAAAAAACTCCACGTCAAGAACACTGGCAAGAATGTGAGTGGATACCTTTATATTTTACTTTTACTCCGCTGAATTTGAATGTTGGTTTTATAAGCAGGATTTTTATTTAATTTGTTGAATACCGTTGTTTCAAAGCGCGTGTTTGCGGGATAAACTAGCTTAAAATAAATCACTTGAGCTTTTAACAGAATATCAATAGTCGCAGAGCTGCGAAATATGGCCCGATACAAGCTCGAAACTATAATAATTAAGTAAAACGATCATGAGCTAGTAAGAAAAAAGTTACAGCCGTGTTTACCTAAATTCATACAAGTAAACCAGAACTTCGAATTTGGAAAATCACAAATTCAACTCGGCACTATATTTTATCACCTAGCAAAAAATTGTTCTTACTTGAAACTTGCACTTTCCTTCAACCATAATAAGTAATCTAAATGGGTCATACACAGACACAGAAACAAAAGATATCTCACCTCAAAAGTTAAGAACTCTAAGGCAGGGATCGGATACCGGTATTTTTCTTCAAACCGGTTTTGGCAATACACCTCAAACCGAAATGAATAGCGTTCTTGGTTTCGGTTACCGGTATTATAACGGTTTATGGGGAAAACCGTTTTTTGGAAGATTCCGTTTCTGTTGAACGAAATTAACCGGTTTTATACGCGACAGAGATACAAGAGTCCTTCTTTCTCACTTACACATAACATAGATGGTTTACGTATGTTAAGATAAAAAGATAAAAAGATAAAAGTCATTTATTCAGTAAGTAGGCCGCACGGGCACCTTTACACGTCAGGAGTCTACCAGCGCTTCCCAAGAGGAGACCACTGCCGAGAAGAAACGCCGCAAGAAACTCAGCAGTCAGTCATTTTTTTAACCATATTTCCTATTACAATGATACAACTTAGTCTAGTATTATATAAAGCTATAAATATTAATTTAAATATAATATCAAATATCATGCGTAGATCAGCAGGAAAACATGGCAAAAATATTAGGAGAGATATAGACGGAGAAAAAGGCAAAAACAAAAAAATTAATAATAAACAAAGTTTCGACATGTTTTCCTACATCAACAGTGTCCCCTAGACAAGATAAAGGTTTTACATTTGAACAAATTATTATTGACTAATTTTCGAGTTTAGGCCATGCATTTTTGTCTGCTAGATAATCCTCGACCCTATAATACGCTTTAGACATTAACGACTTTTTCAAGTAATTTTTAAGTGCTGAAAAGGGTAACTTTAAAAAACGTTTTGTTGGTGGTAACATTTTCCTCGGCGCGATATTTTAGGTACTTACACATTATTTTTAATGAAGTTTTTAAGTTATACGTACATTTGTATTATCTTTTAGTTATTTTATTACTGCCGTATCTATCTCATATGTTTTTCACCATTACATATCTCGTATGTCAGATACAAAATTATTATTTTACATGCTAGAGGTTATAGTAATACTTAATATAATTGTAGTGGCTGAATAATTTCTAACTATTAAAGCATAAATAATGATGGCTTGTCCTGAAAACAATAGCAGGTATTCGTGAAAATTCCTTTAAATAAAGTGTGTAGTCTTTATGAAATTACATATAAAATACACCGCATCGCACGCAAAGCAAAGTATGGAAAAAAAAACGGTCAAGTGCGAGTCGGACTCGCGCACCGAGGGTTCCGTATTGAAGATAATATGCTTGGTAACAGCAAAAGAAAATACTCATTTTGTTATGAGCTTTATTTTCCAGGCAATAAGGTCCATTTTGACAAGCCTAAATTTTAATACAGATTTTCTTAGTTTTTTGTTATTTCTCGAGAACCGTAAATAATGAACACTTCATTTTATTTTTCCTATAAAATATAAGTAATTATCTATACGTCCGGATTTTCTTTCCGATTTTTTGATTAACAAACTTCGGAGATAAGGGGGGGGGAACGGTCATTTTTGTACTTTTGGCTATAATTCAAAAAGTACATAACAAAAAATTTCAAAAAAATATGTTTTGATATGTGCAGATTAAGACCTTTCATATGACACCCCATTTGCTATAATCGAACCACTTTCATTTTTCATCCCCCATTCTAGACCCCTTTTAAATTATTTATAAAACTAATTTCATATTTTTTTACTAAAATTAGATGCGAGCAAGCAAGTTGTACAACTATGCCAAATTTCAAGTTGATAGCATTTGTAGTTGCTGAGAAAACCTGCTGTGACATACAGACAGACAGACAGACAGACAGACAACGAAGTCTCACCATAAGGGTTCCTTTTTTACCATTTTGGTACGGAACCCTAAAAACATCGGTCAATTGTGATAAAAAAAAGTTACGTATCTTGATCAACATATAAAAGTACCTACTCGGAGGGCAATAAAATCCGATGACTAGTTTTGAGATTTTTTTTGTTAGAAAAATCATGTAGGTCTATTATGGTTCCACAGAAAAATGGATGGAGGAAAAAAGTGGCCTGTTTTGTGGAGTTTTAGAAAAAAAAACGACTTCTTCAAAAAAAACTGATTCAAAAGGTATTTGGCTTTTAAGTTGTAGTGTTACATAAAAATAAGTAAAATTGGTTTGCTTTTCTTACTCAATCGTAATATTTACGTTTTCTGCAATAGTAAAAATTAATTAAAGAGATAAGTACTTTGTATTCTTCAGTATTTAGATTATTTAAATGTATTTTACGAAAAATGCTTTATAGGAGATACGAGAACTTTAATGCTTTTTAAGTATGTTACGTAACACGCGATATTACTAAATACCTAAAGCACAACCATAAAACGGAAAAAACGGAACCCTTATAAGATCACTTTGTTGTCCGTCTGTCAAGACCCTTTATCTCGGGAACGCGTGGAGGTATCGAGTTGAAATTAAAACCATATGCTCCGGTCTACAGTCCTTACAGCTGTAAAAAAATCAAACTTCTACATTAACGTAAAAAAAGATACGACCGTTTATGCCGCAAAAACGTATATTTCGACACTCGAGGGAACCAAAATTAATAGGGTATTTCCCGTTGACCTAGAATTATAAAATTTGGCAAGTAACACCGTCTTTTACTACAAGTATAGAAAAAAAACTGAAATCTGTACATTTTTAATTAAATCACACAAAAAAACAGGGTTTTTATGCAAGGAACGGCGGTCCAAATTTTGAATTGAGTTAACCGTGTAGTGCGAAACCCTCGCTAGGCGAGTCCGACTCGCTCTTGGCCGGTTTTTTTTTAAATAGCTCTCCATTCACTTTATCTATCCATATAGCGAAAATTTAAAAACTTTTGTTATTCTCTTTACTATTTTTCTCTGGCTACGCGACTAGGTACTTGGCCAATTTTTAAAAGGAAAGAATATATTTTTCTCCTGTAATGTGAGAACAACAAAGATAAGAAAGAAATACAAATAATTAAGTAAATAGTCATAACAAAACATGGAGTAGATTCGGTTTTCCTTTTTCCTTTCCATTTTAATATTAACAACAATTTTATTTAGGTATTGCTCTTGATGCTAGATGTCAATCAGACATTATGACATTTATGACATAATGCGCGGCCGAGATAAAACAGTTCAATAAAGTTTCTCGGAACGTTTTAAATTTCGTTCTTCTTGAATACCGATAACCGAAATGATTTCGTTCTTTTACTAAACGTTACTGTGATAAACCGGTATATAAAAGAACAGAATCATAACCGTTTACGAGCAAAATTAAAACGGTTATTTGAAACCGGTTCCGATCCCTGCTCTAAGGCCTATTTTTTACTATAAAATATACTCACGTGTAAGCAATGTACAGTTAAAACACAACTGATATGGCTTACCGATGTATCTGCGCAGAAGACGAATTTTCATGATCTACGCGTTGCGCGTCTGTATTCTGTGCTATTATTGGTTATTAGCAGTGATCGGAAATAGGTGAGCTAATTTACCTAAACTTGACGCATATTCATTCATGCGTGAATACATTATTGAATGAACATGCATCAAGTTTAGGTAAATTAGCTCACCTATTTCCGATCACTGGTTATTAGTGACGCCATGTAGACGCGCGCCCGCGTGTCATTCAGGCAGCCGTGAGTGAGATGGAAAAAATAGATGCAATTTAATTTGCACCTTATGACTAATACATACAAGTCTGATCGTGGGTTTTTATCGTGCTTTCGGAAATCATCGAAAAAGTTGTTCGTGTCTGCGCGAACGAAGATTCACGACACGCCATATAAATTGTGTTCTACTGTAACACTCGCATGACGATAACTATGAAGAACAGAAGAGACAATGTTGAACTTAAATCTGTATATGACCCAAATGCTCAATGATTCCAGGACAAAGCCCTGTACGACGACGACTTCGGCGACTCGGACACGGAGAAAGTCCCGGACGCGTACCTGGAGCGCGTCAAGGCGGAGGCCAAGGAGCGCGAGTCCGACGACAGCGACGACGAGAGCACCGACGAGGACTTCAACCCCGACAAGGCCAAGGAGAGCGACGTGGCCGAGGAGTAAGTACTTTGCCTGAGGGTTCAAAGTTGAGGAGGTTTTTTGGGTGTAGTGACATAATTAGGAACGCTTTTTTTTTCCATATTGCCTAAAAATATCACTGATTGAATTTGACTACCAATCAAAAAGTACTTGATAAATTTTATTGCTAGTGACAATTTACTTTGAATCACTGTGGTCCTACCCCCTTACTCATAAACGTGGAATAACCTTAGAGTAGCTATGCCATGTTTTGTCCTTATCAGTCTTATGAGCGTCTACCCGCAGAGTCTAAACTGATGTACGATATGGACCTGTGTTAAAAACTAACTATATATTTTATAGGGATTTAAAAACTAAATGCTGACAGCTTTAAGCAAAATTTTACAATTATTATTATTAAAATTTTGCTTTTTTTTTTCATATCCTCATAAAATGGAAGTTTCGTTTTCAACAGAGACATAAAATTATCATATGACTTTCTACTAAAGACATCAAAAACGTCCATGGATAAAAAATATCGCAACATACTACATTGCAAAATATCAAAATAGTGTAGGGATATTTTGATGCCTAGACATTTTTATAAAGCCTAAGGCAGATTAACATTCAAACGAACTCATCACATTTCGCATCAGTTATTAAAACACTTTTTTCGCAGAAAAGAGGGCCTATTTCCTAACGCTTTTCATTTTGAAAATCGAAGGCTTGTCCACATACAAAATGAAAACAATTGTTCCGCTTTGAAGTCGATCGCGAGAAGTGCATTAGGCAATAGGCCAGCAGATAAAAAAAAGCCGCTGTATCGTTTTGATCACGAACAAAAAAACCTTTCAAAATCAAAACCACATAAAAAAACTTGACCTAGCGAAGTTTAACTCGTCAATAGACCTTTAACCTTTATTGGCCATGTTATATTTATTTGACTCATTGTATAAATTTCATTAATATTTACAGGTATGACACCAACCCGTCGTCCTCGGAAGACTCGGACGCGTCCAATGCGTCCAACGACAGCAAGAAGGAGAAGAAGAAGGAAAAGAAACCAAAGAAGGCTGTCACTATAGTAAGTAACTTGTCGCTTTTCATGTATCTGTACACATTATTGAAATTATAGTATAATTGAAATTTTATTGACTATGGATATGGACGATTTTTCAATTAATAAGTAGAACTTGTATGACAAAATAACAATTAGATGTGTTGATAAACACTTTGACAAGTTTATGATACTTCGGTTTTCGTACTCATTATATATACGTTTTACAATATGATTGTACATATAATCCAGTTATAAGTCAATAGGAATTATTTTCTTTTGACTTTACCAAATTACGTTTAATTACAAGAGCACATAAAAAGTCTTTCTAGTTTGGGTAAAACTCTCATAAGAGCGAGCGAGTAACAATTACAAAACCGACAGTCTTTGAGCTATCGCACTTTTTCTTAAGCAGCTCTTATATGCTAATAGTAGTGAAACTTTTTATATCGATTATAATAGTACTTTCTTGCCTAGGCAGGGAAGTAGGCAATTGCGGGCCGAGTATTGCTTTAAACGGACGAGCTTGCGAGTTAAAATACGAAGCCTGCAATTGCCGTGCCTGCCAAGGCAAATATAGTGCTTTTCTCAAAACTCGCAAGAAAAAATTGTGTTGGAATAAAATCTTCATCGCATGAACTCATTATTTGATTATTTTTAAAAAAAAACAAGCTATTCTAGACAGATAAAAAGTTATGTTTCGAATAAAATATGGATGTATAAGACTTGTGCCCTCATTTTATTATGGCACTTTTCACTTTTTAATAAGTTACAAACAAGTTATGAAATTTGTAGGCATCTAGGTGTTTTTTTTATATTTGATAACTGTCACTAAACTATGTACTTCGCGTCTCAACATGTAGATAGTAATGTCAACTTTTACGAAATTTTTGAGAAAAAATATTTTTGATTACAGTCGGAAGCCCCCCGCAAACGCAAGGACAAGTCGAAGAAGCGCGAGAAGGACGCGAACGCGCCCAAGCGGCCCGCCACCGCCTTCATGCTGTGGCTCAACGACAACCGGCGCGCCATCCTCGAGGACAACCCCGGCCTCAAGGTCACCGAGGTCGCCAAGAAGGGCGGCGAGCTCTGGCGCGACCTCAAGGACAAGCCGGTCAGTGCACACAACACTTTAGACTCTTTAGACATCGCATTGGTCTCAGACTCTCAGCTTACATTAGTACAGGCACGAGATTTAATTTTTTACCTGACTTAGGTCCAAAGTCAATCTGACATTCTACAACAATAAGGTTGAGTTTCCTAAAAGTTACAAATGACTTGACATCTCTAATGACATTGACCCCTTCAAACATATTTTTCTTGAAATGGGTCCCAAATTAACGCTCGTGACCGTACATTTTGATGCAAGTGCGGAAAGTACGTCATTTTACACAAGACAGACAAGATTCGGGACATGTATCGAACGACGTTTTTAATGATTTTGCGAAAACTTCAATGAAACAAAAATAAAACCGTAATTAAAAAAGACAATTATACTTATTTTTTTAGTCTGATAAAAATATGGAGCGATTTCTTTTTTGGTAACTTTGTATATTAAAAACTTACTTGCACATTGCAGGAATGGGAAGAAAAAGCAAACAAGGCTAAAGAGGAATACAACGAGGCGATGAAGAAATACAAAGACAGCGGCGCCGCCGACGAGTTCAAACAGAAGAAGAAGCTGGCCGCCAAGGAGCAGAAGGCCGCGGAGAAGAAGAGCAAGGCCCCGCCCGCGAGCAAGAAGCCGAGCAAGAACACCAGCGCCGGCTCCGGCTCCGGCAAGTTCACGAGCAAGGAGTATATCGAGGACGACGACAGCTCATCCGATTCAGATAGTGATAAGAAGAAAGAAGGAAAGAAGAAAGAATCTAAGGAGGTCAGTACTTTTTTAGTAGCGCGAGTATTTTTTCAAAAGCAGACGTACGTACATGAAGAGGTTTGTGAATGTGGAACCGAAAGTTGTATGTTTAGATTGGTGCACCTGGCGTTCCATAGTGTAATAGTCATTGGGAGACAGGCGTGAATGTATGTACGTATTTTTGTTGACTCTTGGTTTTTTTTTACATATTTAAGTATGTTTATTGTGGTCTATTCCCACCTGTTACCATCCAGAATACTTTTATTATTATGTCACTCTGAACTTTTATTAACAATTACCATTTAAGAGCCAGCAAAAGTGAACGGGTGGTATGTACCAGATAGTATTTATAGATAGCTGTAACAGTACAGTCTATAAATATATGCACGTTTCCAATATATCAAAAATATCTACAGTAAAACCAGTGTCACAGTATCAGTACACCTATAGCTGTCACACTCTTTCTGGCATCTGTCAGTATCATTTGTTACGTCGAAAAGAGCATGAAAGCACTAATAGAGTACTGGCTATGGCTGGTATGCTTTAGACTTTACAAGCTTAAAAACTTAGTTTGGGACTAGGTCAATTTATGTGAGATTCTTTCCTGATTTATTTGTTCAAATGTTTATTGCATTCCATTATTCCACAAATGTTAATATGTCTTAAAAAGGATTGTGAAGTGGCGCTTAAAACGCGCAGCTGTCTTATTTGTTTCTTGCCACGAAATATTGTCTTAGAAAGAACAACGTCCAACCCTAGTTTTTCATAATATCTACAACATTTTCAAAAATTTAAAAAAACGGGCTATGTTTAAGGTGAGAGAAACGCTGCTACCGCATTTTGTATGGAAATTTTCAACTTTACAATTCTCTTAAGCCACTAAGTCGCGTCCATTGTCTTAAATTGACATTGCACGATTACGTCAATGAACGTCAATTTAAGTGATGGGGCGCGACTTCGTAAATTTATAACACTATCATTTACATATAACAATATAACAGCCGAAAAATTCTAAAGTCTAAAGTCTTTCTTCACGCGGAAAATGAGAGATGAGAGTGAGATGAACTTTAAAAAATTGATAGATTGAATATTGGAACATGCTGTACATGCTTAATAAAAATAGACATACATATACAGATTGTTGTTTAGATAATTATGTTGGCGATCAACTCGTCGCAGTGCAACCTTTCCAATGATCATGTTCTGTATTATTGATTATTAAAAAAAAGAAGATATTTCACTTAGTCCTAATTATTCTTACTGTATTCTCGCTGCTAAAGGAGGATGATTAAAACATGTAAAGTAAGTCTAGGCTCTAGAACAGTTTTGTAGTAGAGTAGAAGATTAACTCTTACCAATCGATAAGATTGATCTTTTAAGCTCAATCTATAATCGAATTTAAACCATCTATACTTACTAATATTATGAATGTAAAAGTAATTCTGTCTGTCCGTTAGTTTGTTATACTTTCTCGTCTAAACCGCTAAAATGAATTTGGTGATATTTGGTATGGAGATAGCTGAAGTCCCGAAAATACTTTTTGGGTGAATTGCAAAAATATTGTACATAGTTAAGGGGTTAATTAAAAAAGGGTTGTTAAGCCCTTAACTTGTTCCTTTGTGTAACGAAGATTACTCATATAATCATATGGATAATTTTCGTTACACAAAGGAAAAACAATTGAAGAAAGTTAACGTTATCTCAATTAACTCCTTATACTATGTACAATATTTTTGCAATTCACTCTTTTATCCCAGAAAATTTAATAGTTCTCGAGGAAATAGCGATAAACGACTCGGACGCGGATGGAGTCGCGGACAAACTCTAGTTTAGTATACAATTTATAATAAAAAAAAATCCTAAAAGTAATTTTATTAAAATATATGTTTTTTTTTTCTAGAGCAAAGACACAAAGAAGAAGGAGAAAGCGAAGTCGAAGAGTTCTTCATCAGAGGCGTCTTCAGGCTCTGGAAATGAAAGTGGCAGTGGGAGTGATTAATCATCCCAAACGAGTGTGGACTAGTTGACAAATACAAGTGATGAATATTACAGACGGTGATTATTCTGCCAAGATAAATAATACGTTCACAGTATTTTTATATTCTACCATCATAAAACATCACCTATATATAGTGAATTAACATACGAGATCGTTTTTAGTCGGGAAAGTTCGTATTTATCTCGCTCTCTCAGTTAGCCTTAGTACCTTTCCATAAGTTAAATTGAGCAAGCAAGACAAATACGATATTACTCAACGAAATACGAATTGTTTTAAATCTACAATACAATTCTGTGAAGTTGCTATGAATATTTGTAATTTTTAAGCATTCTTTGAAAAGTCAAGTGGGTAACCGTGAATGATTCACAAAGCGAAAGAAATTATTTGAAATCTGCCAGTCTTTACAATCAATAAAAAAACGGTATTTTATTAGGAAATATGTCATATCGAATAATATCCTCTATGCTGCTCGTTATTTTATTGTCAATGTTATGATAGCTCTTATTTACTTTACAGTAATGGCGGTAAAGTTCAACCCCTTATTCATAAACGCACAACAAACCTATTTTAGTTAAGGTATTGTTTGTCCGTTACTGTAAAATTAAAATGTCATGACAGGATAAGGACAGCATATTTCAAGCACAATTTAAATTCTTTTTATTACGATATAGTCCATAAAAATTTGAGCACGGATCCGTGTTTAAGCATACAAGGGGTGGCTATTGTATTTGTATTGTTTTCGACTCGGCCGCCGTTATTGTCAAATTAATAAGAGCTATAATAACGTGGACAATACGATAGCAATAGGAGTAGACAAAGCAGAATAGAGGCCCAGTTATTTTTATCTCCCATGAACCAAGTCTACATTTTATAAAGACGTATAATATGCCCTAAATATTGTGAACTAAGTTTTATTGTTAGTGTCCTTCACTTGATTTAGTTAGGGCTCTGTTAGTATAAGATATTATGGTACCTTAGTTTGTTATTTAAGTAATTATTGAATGATAAAATGTTAACAATTCTCATTAAATTTGCAAAATGTATTGTTTAAATGACTATTTGCCTTGTTTCACCGCTCAAAGAAAACTTCAACAACAAATTCATATAAAATACATAATGAGATATAACAAACTTTGCTGCTAATAAAGTTCCTGATAACTTGTTTCACGGAAGCAACATTTTTTCCTTATTTACTTCAAACGTTGTAAATTCGCGCTATTGTAACCGCAATTGTTAGCTCGATTTACTCACAATTTGTGCCTGTAATAAATATACAAACACACTATGTATAAACACATTAACCGTGAAATAGAACTACACTCAGGGATAACTTTAGATAAACGCAAACAAGTTGACTACATTAGGTACCGTATTTTATACGGTATAAGCAGTTACAATTTAGAAAAAAAAAAAGTTTTAAAAAGGATATGATTTTAATTTGTTTTCTGATAATTCATTTGTTTTTTCTTTTGGCTTAATTATATGCGATGTTTTGGTACATTTGAGTTTGTGCAACATTTATAATATTTTAGTTTCAAAATGCACATTTTAAAGAAAATTAACAAACAAATAAGTATTATCACAGAAATCGAAAATCAAAAAAGAATACATCATATTTAAAAGGGTTGGCGTTTTGTTTTAATTTTTATTGTACTTAAATTGTTAATTTGCTTTCCTCTAAATTTGTCCAGAGTGTATATCGGAACTACTCCTATAATTTAGCTGTATCTTTGCCTACATTTGTTTAGTGAAACAAATAATTACGTTACGGGTATTGGTTATCTTTACATTATTTAGTATGGTTTCCACACTTTCCACAATTCCTGTTAACACCTTGAATTTGCTGATGTTTATTTTTAATGCCCAGGCAAAGGTACTGCATACAGGGTGTTTTTAATTTACAACGACGCGCCCTACCACTTTTTTATTTGCAAAATTACGTAATTAAACGTAGTGAACGCATTTGCAACCTTTGCCTTTCCATAGCACTGCATCTTTTGTTTTATACAAAGCTTGCATATGGTAAAAGTGCATTTACGCGCTCAAGGCACTAGGTGAAAGTCGGGATTTCGCTTGTACTTATACGTTGCTGACAGTGAATGCAGTAATCAAACATTGCATAATTTAGTTATTGTAGTTAAGTAGCGCGTCTTTGTGAATTGAAAACACAATAATTGTAAATGAAGAGGAACAAAGTTGTAAAAGATTCGGTACTTTTTGTTCCAGTGTTGCTCTAAGACTTGTAAAATGTTCCTACTTTGCTCCTCCATGAGTAACTATGCTCCATATTGACCATTTCGTTTGTTACTTCTAAGTCAAGGTCGATGACAACTTTGCTATAAAGAATACATCAAGCCACGAAGTGAATGAAAGCAATAGAATGAACTACAATACAGATTACCTCGATATCACCATGGAGCATAATTACCCGTGGGAGAGCAAAGTTACATTTTACGGTAGTCTATGCTCTAACATGAAGAATGTTCAGTTAATTGTAATTGAATTGTTAAGAATAGAAAAGCTGTGCTTTTCCGTTGTCTATGTTATTTAAAAAACAATTAATTTGTGTTATAGGTTTCATTAGGGCTGCAATGAATTGAACGAACGAAACGAATGTTGCTTGCGATTGTGTGAGAGTCGTCCTTACATAGTCCGAGTTTCAAACTCGAAACCTGTATTTATTTTAGGAAATTCAGGTTTGCTTTGGGCCCGGTACGATCCATTCATGCCAGCTCTTGTGAAATTACCTATAGTAAGATACGATTGTGATTTTTGTGAACCATTCCTGTTTATCAAATGATCTGTTGTGTATTAACCGTTGTAAATATAATTATGGCATTAATAATTGATTTTGAAATTAATGACAAACCCTTATTCAATTAATGCTCAACCTTAATAAGTATATTTCCAACTAATCTTTACCTAACCTTACTAATATTATAAAGATCCGCCTGGTAATCTCCAAAACCACGGAACATATTCGAAACATTCTTTCACCATTTGAAAGGTACATTATTCCGGATACTAAAGTGACACATTTACTACGGTAGAGCAAAAAGGTTGGTACTGTGCATGATTAATCAGCTCTTCCTTAACTAATTTTCCTAGCGATGATAGACGAACAAGCTTCCAAACAAATATCACCCTGTTTATAGATTGGGATTAAAAAATATGATCATACCTTTACTTATAAGCTATAAGTAAACCCAATAGCTTATTCTTATTGTGAAACTTCTTACAAGATCTGAATTAGAGATGCTAATTGGACAGTATCCCCATTCAAGCATCTCTTGTTGGTTTACTCTCAAATACCATTTTTGGTTTAGACTCGAAAACACTTGCGTGTGATCTAAGATACGGATAGGCTACAACGAAGACTACACAACTACAACAACTACAGAACTACAACGACAACTACAGAACTACAACACAACTAAAGTGCGTTACCTGAACATCCTGTAGATGAATGATGTCTATTTTAATGTAATGCAAAGACGTTAGCCCTAATGGTGCTTGTACACGTTGCAAGTAGCTTGCGCATATTGAAGCACGTGCACAGGTTACATGCATCGTGTAAACAACGGTATGAAGAAGTGTGCGGGTCCTGCGACTCGAGCATCGTGCACCAGGCTTGAGCATAGTGCTCGAGCAAGTAGCCCGCGCCTTTACTTGCTCGAGCTACGTGCTTCGTGTAGGGTCACGAAAATTAATTCGTGACTCATTTAAAAAAAAATAGGCTTGAAGTCGTCAATGTCATTAGAGATGCCAAATCATTTGTAACCGATAGGAAACTCAAACTTATTGTTGTAGAATGTCAGATTGACTTTGGATCTAAGATGGGTCCCAAATTTAAAGTTTTTGACCGTGCAGTCAAAAATATCTGACACGCTCTTATGCCTCCATTTATAAGGACGTCTCAGATATTTTTGAGTCCAATGTTGGGCCGTATTTATTGCTAGTACAAGCACGATAAATATACTTTTTGACAATGCTGTAAATGTACATGAAATACTATTGAAAGTGTAGTTCCTCAAAATGATTGCTATACAATACACACCAAGAGCTAGATATATTATTACGTAGGCATTATTGTTCCTTAAACACTTTCTAGTTGACATCCTGTATATGAAAAGCCCACGCTAAATTTTGTTATTTGAAATTTGTGCTCTCTTATCAAGTCACAGTGCAAAATTACTGACAAATGTCCTAATTTAGGCAGTTGATCTTTATGGCCATAAAGCAAGTGGCTACATAGCCATGAAACAAAGACTTCATTTTACTAAATAAAAAATTAAGATATAATTTATCTCTGGGGCAACGGCGAAGCTTGTCTGTGAGGCCAAAATTACGTAAAGTCTGTTCCTATTCGTTCCGTCACTCTTGTATACAAATCAATTTACCATTATAACTCCATATTTCCGTACTTTTGAAGGTTGAGCATAGTCATATTATTTATTTATACACTTAATCATTGTCTTCATGTTTATTTTGAGCTAGTAATCTCTATTTAACCTTGTATTTTTTGATGAAAATAGACGACGACACTGACTGGTGCTTGACTCATACATTTAATTTTTTCGAAATACCTATATTTGACATGAAAATGTAGAAGTTTTAATAAATTTGATTGATAAGCTAGGTTTTCGTCTCTGTCGCACCCAGCATAATAATACGATGATGATGATGAACCTTTTTAATAAACTAATTAGAGGTAACATTATTCTCATCGCTATTTCATCCTCTATCTAAAGACAATTACAGTTAGGTATACTTTATTGTCATTGGCAGTCCGAATAGGAACAGACTTTAGGTACTATGCCCATCCGTGGTAATTTGTCGCATATGTTCGCATTTGTCTTACTTTCTCTGTTAGGATCATTAGTCATTACCATTACCCATATCGATAAGCTTAATGAGATAATGAGTCACTTGTATAACCTAACTTGAACTACAAAATACTTGTTATTTTCTGGTATAGGTTTGTTTTATTCATTACCTACATTTATATCAGTAATCACTGTAACAGCGTCACTCAGTCAGTTTTTGGTTCCTTGGTACAGGAAAAAGGATGGAGTTAATTATTGTGTCTAAAATTTGTCTGAGTAGGTACATTCGAATTCATAAATATGTGTACACTCTAGTACCTTGTCTATTTAATGTCATATTTTAACTGCCATATATGAATTGTCACAGCGATTAAAGTGACAAGTGTACACATATTTATGAACTCGACTGTACAACGATGATTCATATATGTAAACTCCCAAGGCCGTACCTAAGCGGACGATATTAGGGAAATGGCGGAAAGGAACCTAGGAAATAAAGAGCCTGTAGAAATGTTTGCCTTAAACATACTCTGATACTAAATAAATGCCAGATGTAATAACACAAATGGAATACTCAAAGACAACTGGTTTACTATATAGAAGTAACATATGCATCAATAAGTAAAAAGTCATGGATCGAATCTCAACCGGTCCCAGATAAGTGGAAACTCACGTTGATGAAACATTTGGCATTTAGGTATCTTAACAGATTATTTTCTTCCGCGTACTGGTGATCTAGGTACTCATTGATTTCGTTAAGATTTTGTGGCTAGTGAAATTTGACATTCTGCGTAAACTTAATCCAAAAACTCTGAACTTTGGCGTCTTACTAAATCAATGTTAGTGTACCTACCCATTAATTACCTACCTATCTAACATCCTTATGTATTCGTTTGTAAGTTATATAGGTAAGTAATATCATCGATAATATTGTGTCCTTACCTATGAAATTGGCGTTATTTTTACGTGTTTTATTTCGTCCGGAATTTATTCATTTCAATTTTAACTGCCAAATTATTTTTAAATTTCATTAATACAGTATGTTACAAAGGTTTTAGATACAAATAATATGGTTCAATTTCTTACTTAGTGTTTAAAATTAAAGTGTGAACTCAACTCTTTTCATGTGCTGTGAGTTCAAGTGTTTCAATTACGCATAGTTTTATGAAGCTAACTATTTTTAAGTAATAAAGATATGTATAATATATAGCTTAGAAGTGTCCAATATTCCTGACAGAATTTTGTTTGGTTTGCATTTGACGTTACTAAATAATCCGCAAAATTAAATGTATGAAAACCACCGTTTTCATAAAATACTCCATATAAAACGCCAATTTCATAGGCAAGGACCTAATATAAAATAAACTAAGCTTCTGTAATTTTTGCAGCGATTACAGAATTTAAACAACGCGCGTTGACAAAATAGGTACGCCAAAACATTCAATTTTATAGAGATAACAACGGTAGCGTCGACGCCAGCGTTTTTTACTAGGGGTTTAAAATGGCGCGAAACCAAGAGACGCTATCGTAGGGAACCGGTACAAAGCTTAGCAACGACGCGACGCGCTTGTTCAAGCGTGGACCCTTTTTTGTGCCCCGTCGCTTTGTACGGCCCGGCCGAGGGGTGCCTCGCGGTAGGTTAGCTGGGGCAAATATCATTGCATAAATAACTCAATGAAGTCAATGCATTTGATACAATTCCTGCACCTTTGCACATAGATTTAATAATAAATGACATATGGGGAAGCACTGTGAGAACTAACGTTATCGTCAGCGCTATAAAAACAGTGTTAAACCCAAAGGATGTTGTAAAAAATTGGCGTCATTGAATTCCTGTTAATTTTGGACCGCCATTTTCTTAAGTAGGTAGCTAAATGATGAGCCCGAAAACTATGGTCCGCTCGATATTATTGGCTCGGTCGGGTCCGGCTTACGGATGGACCGTTTAAAAATAATTTACACTACCATTTACATTACATTTAGCTTAGCAAGATACAAATATTAACTTAATCTTATACTTACAGACTAGGTACCTGACAGTTTCTTGAGTCATTGGAACAGTATTTATTGCCCTAAAGCTCAATTCGTCTTATCTATAGGTACTAATATTATAAAGAAGTAAAATCGTGTTTATGTTTGTTCTTCCTCTGGAACTGAACCGATTTCGAAAAATAATTTATCAATGGGATGATACACCCCTGATAATGTATCCCTGATTAATATATGCTCTATATTTTATTTTATTAAGTAAAGCTGCCTAGCTGGAGCAAAGTCGCTAGGCCCTATAATTAATATGTTGATTATAAACTAATTCTGGCTGTTATCGTATTACGTGGTTCGAGTAACTGCCAGGTTGACAATGTGCATTCTGCACGAGTTGACGACTGTACGAGTCGTTAAATTTTATAGAATTGACACAATTAGCAAACGAGGCAAACGCACTTACAACGGCTTACGTCTTGTCCAACTCATTTTGGTCGCTAACGTTTGAAAAAATATTCAACATCTAATAAAAATCGGTAATAATTCAAATTCTTTAGTATAAGGGTAGCCATGTGTTAATTCAGCCAGGGTCCTATAGCTATATCCATCTTAAATTGCATCGACAAACATAGTACTACCTAACTTACACACTCGCACCGCTTTCGCATTTATAATTGAGTGTGATTTTGGAAAGAGGATATATAGCTGAGATAAACAAAATCATTAATTACTAGGAATGTATTAACTATCGTCATCGTGTCATTGATCGAGAATACCGAGATAAGCCATCTGTACCGTGTCTGCTAACATTTTACAAGGAAATTTCAGTACCCTCTAGTTTTATTTTTTGTTTAAAAACAAGATACCTATTATTACCTAAAATTGCTACCTACTAAGCACTAAAAGAAGTCGTGTACCTAAGTGTGTTTGTGTGTCACTTGCAATCTATTTGAATGAATAAACGAGTGGCTAGGTCGTGGCTTAAATAATCCTACTAGTTAATATTATAAAAGTGAAAGTTTGAACGTTCGTGTTTTAATCTCGCCAAAACGGCTGAATGGATTTGGATGAAATTTGACAAACAGATTTTCTTGATTGACACAGGAGACTTTTATCCTGGTAAATTTGATTGTTCCCGAGGGTAAAGCGACAAACGACTTCTACGCTAAGAACATGGAATTCCGGGTGAAAGCTAAAGACTATTCATTTTTATAACTGTGACTGGTAGATAAATATAAAATTCCATACCTCCCTATTTGAATAAAATCCTAAAGTTTTGCCGTCTGGTAAATTTTAAGACCGTGGATGTTAAGACTTCCGGGCTTTGGACTTTGGGACATGTTTACCGTTAGGGTTAGATGCGTCGTGCTAATTCACAAAACAAATTTACATATTTTCTACTGAAATTGCTCGGCGTATTATAAAGTAGCATGTTTGTTCGATGCGAGTGCACTTTCACTTGCTTCCCCCATTCTGGTACCGTACCGATGCCAAATGCCAAATCAAAATGAAGAGACATTCGAGGTATAATTCGTGACAAATTAGATAATTGTATTTGTTTTTTTTTTCGGTCAAACTTAATTACCTATAGGTACCTACCTATGCTAAGACACCAGTTATCCAATTCCACCCTAGATAAAAATATCTGTATCTATATCCCTAGATAAAGTTATCACTCTTCTTTTCTCTGAAAATAAATAAAAGAGGTAAAATTTATTGTGCTTTCAATCTGGAGAAAGATAAACGAGTCCTTACTAGTGTTTACCACAGTTACTATCAAAATTTCCGGTTTAAAAAGTAGGTACTACCGATGTTTTAATCCAAATCTAATACTTGTGCTCAAAATTTCATTCAAATCGGTTAGTCCGATTATTGTTGATTAAAAGTCAAACATCCCAACACCCTTACAAATTTTCACATACTATTAAGTAGTAATAATTAAGAAAGTAGGGCATTTAAGTAGGATATAAACCTATTCCCTCCGCACTTAATCCCTAAAATTTTAACAGAACCCTTTATTTTACCAACTACAAAGTTTTTTCAAACCAAAATTACCTCCAACATAATACTACAAGTCTACAGACAATTTATGAGAGAGTAAAAACAAACGCGGTTCGGTTCAGGTACAAACTATTGTTGGCTCCCTCGCCTTCCCGGTACATGGGGCCGGCAACTAACGGTCGTCGGCAATCTACAAACACCGTGGGAAATTGGGAATTAGCCCTGTAAATTTTGCCCCCGACTATCGACAAGAAGTACTTACACTATGGAAATTTTGTTTTAAATAACGAACGATATTTTTTCTACACTGTGTTTTGTTTCATTAATAGCATCTAATCCAATTGTTCTACAGGCTGCTAACCTTTTAAGGGTTCCGTACCAAAATGGTAAAAAAGGAAACCTTATGGTGAGACTTTTCGGTGTCTGTCTGTCCGTCTGTATGTCATGTGAGCAGTTTTTCTCAGAAACTAGAAGCTATCAACTTGAATTTTGGTATATTTGTATAGCTTGTTGTTGTGTGTTTTTAGTAAAAACAATGTGAAATTATTTTTGTAAATATTTGAAAAGGTCTAGGTTTTAAAAATTAAAGTGATTTGATTACAGCAAACAAGGTGTCATATAAAGGGCTCAATCTGCAAATTTCAAAACTAATTTTTTTATAATTTTCTGTGGCTACTTTTTGATTTATAGCCAAAAATTACCAAAAAATTACCGATTCAATTATTTATATTATATGAGAAAAATAAAATGAATCTTCAAATTTTACACTTATGAAAAAAATATCAAAAATCTATACTTAATGTGTATTAAAATTTAGGATAGTCAAAATGAAGGTAAATTTTGACTATCCTAAATTTGAATACATAGAAATTGCATAGAAAATGAAGTTCATAACAAAATGAGTATTTTCTTTTGCATTTTCCAACCATATTATCTTAAATAAGGAACCCTCGGTGCGCGAGTCCAACTCGCACTTGACTGGTTTTTATTCTATTGATTCTACGATTAGAAGCTTCTACGTTTAAGATTCTACTGAACCCTTATATTACACCATGTTTAAATCAAAAGCTTAACTCGTCGCGACGCGCTAAAAATGAACTAACTAATGTATTTGAAGAAATAATATGTACTTTAACACCTCCAAATTATAATGACGATTTATATTACATACCACCAATTTCTCATTGGCGAATTTGGACAGATATAAGGATGGCCATCATCTAAAAAACCGGTCAACTCGCGCATCGAGGGTTCCGTATTTAACATAATATGCTTGTTAACCGCAAAAGAAAATACTCATTTTGTTATGAACTTTATTTTCTATTCAATAAGGTCCATTTTGACTGGTCTTCATTTTAATACAGGTTTTCAAAGATTTTTTATTATTTCTTAAAAACTGTAAATAATGAACACTTCATTTTATTTTTCCCGTAAAATATAAGTAATTATCTATACTTCAGGATTTTTTCAGATTTTTTGATTATTAAACTTCGGAGATAAGGGGGGGGATATCACAAAAAAATAAAAAAAAATAGTTTTGAAGTGTGCAGATTAAGCCCTTTCATATGACATCCCATTTGTTATAATCAAAACACTTTTGTTTTTCAACCCCTCATTCTAGATCCCTTTTTAATTATTTAGAAAATTAATTTCATTTATTTTTACTAAAAACAGATTCGGGCAAGCAAGTTATATAACTATGCCAAATTTCAAGTTGATAGCATTTGTAGTTGCTGAGAAAACCTGCTGTAACAGACAGACAGACAGACAAACTGACAACAAAGTCTCACCATAAGGGTTCCTTTTTTACCATTTTGGTACGGAACCCTAAAAATGCACTATCATCTGAGGGACTATCTACTTTGAAGATCGAAATTCGATGTTACGTTAGCTCCATCCCTGTCACTTGTCATTCTAAATCGAGAGAAAGGGATGGAGCTAACCTAACTTCGAACTTCTATTTTCAAAGTAAGGCCTCTGGCATTAATTATCAGTATCATAGTATCCGGCAGTTTTTGAAATTTATAGCATCACTATTTTTTTTTTCAAAAGCTTTTTTATTGATATAACTAGATTAGATGAAATAGATATTTAATCAGATAGCATTCTTTAATCTTATTCTTATTATTATTCAAAGTTATAACCCTTTTCTTGTTAATGTCTGTCATGAAAAGGAGAAATCAAATAAGATTAGATTATTTTTTTTATGACTTTGCCAAGAAAAAGGTTAAATAAAAACACTTTAAATTAGAAATAAATAAGATTTTTACTCAGTCTTAAACACATAAAAATATCATAATTAACAAAACAAATAATTTACTATAAAATAATACTCCAGTAAAAATAAGTACCTGTCTCAACACACTTACAATGCTTTTAACAAATGAAAAAAAAAATGTATTTACTTAAAAATGATTCCTTAACATTAATCAATAAATAATCATATATCTAAATATGACCTATTTTAAGCTATGGCTTATCATTACATAAATTGGTACATGACACAATTAATTAATAATGATTATGTAGGTATGTATTTTAAAATGTAAGATAGGACTAATTTTAGAAGATGCGTTTTGAATAAAATCCTGTTTATTTTATCTCCATATTTTTCTAAGACAATGTGTTTTTCATTTAATATCCTTTTAGCATCCATTTAGTTAAATAAGAAAAAAATGTTAGATTGTGGACTAGCACTGCTGTTCTTGTCGCAGTACGGGTTTGACACCATTCTTCTGAGCATTCTTTTTCTTCGGGGAAAACAGTCCAATGTTCATCAAGTTCATTTTCCTCAAGAAACAAGGATAGGATATCTGCTTATCTTTCACACCTTGATCCCTCATGTAATTCTTATATGCTCCGTACACATCTTTTCCCGAGGTAAAATTAATATCCAGATATTCCTTTTCAGATTTACCATGAAAGTAATGAGACGGTAACTTGGGTAAATTTCTTAAAAATGTTTCCACATGCACTAGTTTTTCTCTATTATATTTTTCCTTGTTATTTTTCCTAGGTGTGGTTGTAACAATGCCATGTTCATTTGCCTTCTCGATCCATCCTAAAACAGTTTTCTCACCGAGCCCGAGAGTGTTTAAGAACATCTTTTTGCAGACTGGCCAGTGTTGATTATTAATTTTCAATGAATACTTTATGGTTCTGTTCCTCCTTGACTCACCATTTGTAACTGTTGTAGTTCTAGTGTAGTAAATATTTACCAGAGCACTTATGTAAGCCTTTCTCTGCTGCCAAGACATTTCAGACCAGAAGCTATCAAAACATTCCTGTCTGTCTCTGTCTTTAAGGTAATTACATTTCCTTTTTGAACTTTTTAAACACACAGGGGAATTGCACGCCGGTCCCATTACTCTTTTCTTTCGTTCTTCATAGCCTACTTTCACACCTTTTATCCGTTTCTGGGTCAAATACGGCTTGCCTTGCTCCCTCGCTTTTTTCACTTTGTTTATTTCCCAAGTGGTGCTGTCACCTATCTTTTTCCTTGTTCTCTTGACTTTGGGGAGGCCCGGCGTCTCCTGGACAGGCTGAACGCGTTCCGAGTCGAAATATTTGTTATTTTTCACTAATGTCATCATTAGAGAATATCCTTGTTCCGGTTTCTCCATTTCCCTAGAAAGAACAAAAAACCATTGAACTCTGTTTCAATCAATGACCAGAAGCATGAAGAAAAGTGAATAGATAATATCTCCGCTAATATATTACTCTTCTCTATAAACTTACCTATTAAATTACATTTAAAAACACAAATGAAACATTGGGTTTTGGATCTTTGCTTGAACCAGTTTATGATAGTGACCGCCGCCGGCGCCACGCCAAGCCAAGCCACAAGCGGCTCGCGGTCGCGGAAGTCGTGGAGTACAATGGGCGTGTCCTACGGTGCAAGGAAAAGCTGCGAACATTACAGCTTTCTCAATGGCTGCTGGCAACTTGCAATTGTGTGGTACTTTAATACGCACTCATCGCTACAAACTCAAATCTTGATACAAGATAGATTCATGCCTAATAAAGTACCTAATTAAAAAACAGCTAAATACCGGGATTCGTCATTTGAACTCGCACTTTCCCCGGGCTGGGGAGAATGTTAGGTAATTAGGTTAACCTAACTTGTCTAACTCCGATACCACAAACTATACAGAGATAAATACTAGGTATCGTACCTGTCCGATACACTAAAATTACAGATTATAAGGGTACCTAGGTACACTAAATTCGAAACTGCGAATGCCATATCTTAACACTAGATATAAAGTCGGAACTTAATTACGAAAGTTTACGAAAGTTATCCGGCTAATATATCTTGGAGCTACGCTTTCAGGTCCACCAATTCTAATTAACTATGTATGAATGTATGTCAACTACTTGATTGTAGAAACAGGAAAATAACAAACAACAAAATAGACAGAAAAAAAGGTATGTACAAAGGCGAACTTATCCCTTTACGGGATCGCTTCCAGTTAACCTTTGAGCGATTGACAAGTGCCTATTTCTAGCTTGCGATGAAATTATTTCTAGCTATCGATGCCCTACCAGCGGGGCTAGCAATAACACTTAACCCGTTTTTCAAACCAAGCAAGCTGCAAGCTGAGTGTAAACGGCTATTACAACTTTGTTCGTGTTAAGTACTATGGTGTTACTTTATGGCCGCTTTTACACTTCGGCGCGGCAAGTTTTTCGCACCGTCCCAGTGAAGAAGGAGAACTAAATGTATCGAATTGTATAGAGACGATTTTAATTTACCATTCACCGTAACCGTTTAACGTGCCATGTGATGCGACGGAAAATTATAAAAGCGCCATATTCATGTGTCCTATTTCTAGCCCCAACGTATTCTGAGGCTCTACTTTGAAATCCGTAATTCAAACTTCGTCTATTGCTGTCCCTTTTGCTCTCGACGCGTCACTAATTCGCAAGAAAGTGATGGGGCGATCCGAAGTTCGAATTACTGATTTCAAAGTATAGCCCCTGTACTCCCTGTCTAGAACATGCAAGGTGATCTAATTTACCATAACTTCACAGAACCCTTGTTAGGTAGTTAATTAGTACAAGGTTTTAAACGTCATTCTCTCTAGCCAAATTAATGCAATTCGCACTACAAAGGTGATTTAAGAAGAGCTGTCTAGGTAACAAACAAGCTGGTGTAACTGTATACTAAATTGTGGTCAATGCCCGCAATCGACCGACATCCATCCTTTTTTTGTCGATCCTTAGGCCACCGCGTCGCTCATCGCTTGATACGTTGGCATCGGCGCCTTACCGCGTACCCTTTCACTCGCTGTCAAATTCTACCATTTCTTATCTGTAGAAATGTGCATGAGGGAGATGCAACGCGTTTGATACTCTTTCCGTCCTCCTTTCTTACTTACCAAAAATTCAATACTTGAAGTCTCGACTGCACGATTGCTTTTTCCAAGCATTTTCATGTGATATCATCTTATTTTAGTGTATCTTTCTTGTGTATTTTTTTCTTTAAAAGTAACTACTGTAAACCGATTTAAATGCCTAAAAGGTACAATATCATAACATAATATAATATTTATATAATGGGTAATCTTAAGTAGGAAAGCCTGCTTGGTAAATAAATACTTACTTACTTTTAAACTTATTAATATAAGAGTTGGCTACTGCTACGGCACAAACACAATTTAAAATTCAATAATAAAATAATACATTAAGAAATTGATTTTATTTAGTAGGTACGGTTAGTACAAAAAACGTCGGACCATTGCAAAAAAAAAGGAAAGCCGCTTTCAATATTTCCTTCATAGACTTTTTTTATTACCTAATAAATAAGTAAACGTTGCACCTAAGTTACTCAAGTTTATACACATTTTTAAAGTAAAGAAAAACTGTTAATAATATGTTAGGTAATGTATTATTTTCTTATGTGGTATGCTAAAATAAATTATTTGTTCATTACTACCTAATTTGTGTTATAGGTAGTAGTTTATATGACTTGTGCATAATGAGAGGCATTAATACACAAGTGAGGTTTCATGAAACGAGCCGAAAGGCGTTTCATGATAAGATCACACGAGTGTTCTAATGCCTAATTATGTGTACAGTCGCATACATAACTTTATATTCATGCATATCATAAATTTTCTACAATTTATGAGAAACCTGTAGGTATCTGTCGCCGATACTTTAATGTGAACATTAAGATGCAACCACATCGATAACCGATAGTTTAATGACATGCAATACTTTAATATTAACATTAAAATACATCCACATATACGGGTTTCTTAATATAGGCCATTTGCTTATTGTTTCTGAACATAATTATTGTAGGGAAGTTATGATATGGATGTAGATAAATATTATTATTAATTATGTTACTAAAGAGTGCTGGTTCTTATAGCACAGGATTGTCATAATTACAGTTCCAGGGCAACACAAACAACAAGAGCAGCAGAGTAACAAGGCTGCGTTTATACGAAGTTTGGATAAGGCATCTGTCCCCTTCTGACACGTAAATAAGTACGAGAGTGACGGATGCTTTATCCACATTTGACACGCGATATAAACGCAACCATACTAGGGCCTGAGCTGCAATTAATAAGGATAAGTAATGTCCTATTCTTTGTTACTGTCTTCCTTTCTTTTAATAAATTATGTTAAGTAAGATCTTATTTTAATTATTAGCTTGTTAGTGTTGCAGTTAGTCAGTTCCGAATAATATTTTGTCCAAGAGTTGATCGGAAAACTGGAATCGATTTGACGATTAAAACTAGTAATAAAATGCCTAAGTTAAATGCAAATTTGGTTGTTGGTTTCTCTTTACATCACCTCTAAAGAAAAAACGTACAGAACGACGTGGATTTTTTAAACATACGCAAACATTCTACAAGACGAAAGAGTGTCACTATAATGTGTTAAAGTAAAAATACTTAAAATTTAAAACTGGGAAGTCGTTTAAAATATATAAGCCGTAAAGTTACCAAAAGCACTTCACAGGATGTACTACGGTAAAACCACAGTATTAATAGTACTTGCCTGTCTATCGCTGTGGCACTGTCTTTGGCATCTGAGGCCCATTTCTCGAAAGTCACTAGAATAATAATATTAGTTCACTCAATACATTTTCTAGAAGTCTACTAGTGAAATGAACCGCATAGACTAATATTATTTGACTAGCGAGTGTCGAGAAATGGGCCCTTGTCAGTATATTATTTATGCTAGAGATAGAATGTGAAAGCTATAGACAGTCGAGTACTGCTATTAATACTCTGGGGCCTATTGCATTATAAAACAATAGCTTATATTATAAACAGAAATCTCTTTCCAACAATGTGTATTAAAAAGAGACTTCCACTTGTATTATGCAAGCTTTTATGAAACGGGCCCCTGGTTTTACTGTAAAGTAGGTGTTTTTTTTTCTTTCCAGCAAAACACTAGGAAGTTATTTACCACTAGCCCTGTGAGCCTGCAGGTCATTATCCGATACGATATCGGAACATTCAGAACACACGAGACGCGGTTATTTATTAGACAGAGTACGATGTAATTTATTTTTACCTCTTATTTAAGTAAGTATTACTGTGTCGCGCGTGCTTCAATATCGTATCAGAACCAGTTAAGAATTTATAATCGAATTAGATTTGACGGACAGCATGACAATACATTTTCTAGTTAGTCTAGTTATCGAGTCTTAACTTCTTATTAGATTTACGAAAACTTACTTACTATTTCTAGATCAAAAAAGGGTAAAGGTACGTTTCTGTCAGAAAAAAACATTTTTAAGACAAGCTTTTGTTGCAGACTGTACCTACTTTTTTTGTTCAGTCATTAATGTCATCATCCGCTTAAGGTAAGTAGGTACAAGCAACGGAGGTCCTGTTGCCATCTTTCGACTCCATCATTAGAATAGCCATAGCCCCTAGATACCTTAATATTGCATTGCCTTCTACGTATTCCAAATTTCAGCCTATTACGAAAACGGGTACAATTTTGACTTGCAAGCTTGCAAGATAGCCCTCATAATCCTCATAATATAATAAAGTAATAGTACTGTATAGGATATAGGATAGGATACGAACAAAGAAGGTTAAATAAAAACTTGCAATAACTAAAAAAAACTAAATAAGTTAATACTAAACGATTTTTAAGTTCTGAAACATTCCACTTACGTTCAACATGCTCTAGGAATAAATAACTTTAACTCAATATTATTATACTGTAGGTACGTTTGAGATAAATGTGAAAATACTAAATAAAAAGTATAAGTACATCAAAATGATTAGTAATTATTGATACTATAAACTAGAAGGTATGTAGAAATCTACGACTAAAGTAGGAAGTTAAAAATCGTGGTGGCAGCTGTATCGGATACACTAATTATTATTTTTTAGACCTACCCTTTTTTAGCTTTAAATTAACAAGGTTTTACAGATGGCCAAAAAACATACGTCATCATTTCTATAAACGACATCATCAC
This sequence comes from Acleris cristana, assembly GCA_948252455.1. Classification (NCBI taxonomy): domain Eukaryota; kingdom Metazoa; phylum Arthropoda; class Insecta; order Lepidoptera; family Tortricidae; genus Acleris; species Acleris cristana. Next base: position 12,534,760 of record OX411782.1, on the reverse strand, counting down.
ATCAAGCTTAACCAAAGTAACCTGCCATGCCTTGTCTACACCAGTTTTCGATGCCGACTGTACCCTAAATTGATTGTGGTGTTTGAAAAGATTTGATTAGAAAGTTGATCTTTAGTCTATCAAAATAATTAACAACGAATTGATGGATATAGGTAAGTACTAATACCGGCTAATTTTGTACCTCAGTTTATTTAATATCAGGTTTATGTTTTTGAACAATTTTTAGGTTTGATTCGTAATATTCACGCTGTACACCGTACACATTTTACTTTTTAAATTTTCAAGGCAATGAATTTGAATTTTATGTTCAATCTGCAAAGGGCCTCATTCATTACCTGCTTAGAAAAAATCTATTAGTGCATTTGTATTGAATGTCATTACTGTAGGAGACAAATTAACACCCTTATTTTTAAGAGCGTAGAAACTATTTCATGGTTCCAACAAAATATCAAATCGTAAACAAACGCATCTCTGCCATTCAAGAGCTATGTTTTATTGGCATCTCTTTCTAACCACGTTTGCCGCGCTTTTGATGATTTCATATAAACGTTGGCGGCATTTAAAATGAGGCGCGAGTTAATTTTGGTAGTATGCTGGTAAAGGGATCGTCGAAGGACTGGGTCACTTTTTGAGCAACTTATAAAACTTTTGTTAGAAAAGTGTCAAAGAAAAAATAATTTGACTCGTTTTTGTTCGATTGCCATTGATATTTTGTTATTATATAGCACTTTTCTTAAGAAATTTGCCAAATGAAATTTCTGAAGCAAATGTATGAAACATTTTTTACTTTATAAATTAAGGTCTTATCTCAATCCAGTTAAGTCGAAACTTACATGAGCGGTTTCGGAAGCAAGTCACGGATATACGTAGTACAAGATGCTTCAATCCGTTCGTGTGGTTGGCAGTACTGAATTTGTAAGCCAATCAGAGGCGTTGTAGATGGCGCTGTAGTAGTGACGCGAGTCGACCCCAAGCTGCCTTGCTCTGGGAACATTGCTTCGAGCTCCATACATTTTCTTCTGGTTCTCTACTGTCTACAGTTTGGTTGTGCACCAGTTCAAAAATTATTTCAAAATTTTTGCCATCAGGTAAGTTAGATAATTTTTCTAATCAAAGTTAAGTGTTTTAGTGTATTTAGCCGTGTTCATTACCACGTATTTCGTAAAATTAGGTTTTATTCCACGTTGGAATTCTCGTTCAAACATGGCTATAGCCCTCGCCATACTTTTTAGTACGCGTGGGTACGGAGGACGCCTCATTTTCAATAATTTATTTCTCGCATCTTTTCCATTGAAGGTCAGGATCACTTCTTCTATAAGTTTTAGCTTAATAGTGATTAGATTATTGAGTAATGATGTCATATTCAGTTATTGCGTATTTTAGTCACAAAACGTGAAAACAAAATGGCTCGTTCGACCCAAGCCTAGGCCAGTGAACTCGTTATATGGGTGATAACCGATTTAGCTGTTTTCTATATAGAATTGTGAATTTAAGTAGTGAGTTTTGTTGTTTTTAAACTAATATGTTGATTTGTTTCGATTGGGATTGTGTATTTTCAACAATATGGGTCTTAAAAGCGTTTCCCGCCAAAACGACGCCCTAACTATGCCATGGCATACCAACGCTCAATTGTGGAAGGCATGGCATGCATAACCTGTTGCCTTTCATCAATAGGCTTGTTTTATTCATATTTTTAACAAATTTTATTGTTGCAGGAAAAAAGTTAAAATGACGGACAAGCCTAAGCGTCCAATGTCAGCCTACATGCTGTGGCTTAACAGTGCACGAGAATCGATCAAGTCCGAAAACCCTGGACTCAAAGTCACCGAAATCGCCAAAAAAGGCGGTGAAATATGGCGAGGAATGAAGGACAAGAGTGTAAGTTCTTATTATTCTATCTTGTATTATGTATTCATCATTAAATTATTGTACAATAAATTTATTTTTGACGTCCATAAACTAATTAATCTTTTATTTTTTAGGTATGGGAAGAGAAGGCGGCGAGGGCAAAGGAACAATACACAAAGGACCTCGAGTCGTTCAATGCGAATGGTGGCGGTGGCGAGGGAGGCGGCACCAAGAAGGCACAGAAGCGAGGAAAGAAGGCCGGCAAGAAGGCAGCAGCACCCGTAAGTACCTAGTTGTTAAAATTGCTGTATACTGTGGTAGTAATGGTTTGTTGTATCTAGAGTTGCAACTAATTGATTCTTTTGTTTGTAGAAAACCAAGAAGAAGAAGGAGGAGTCAGAGGAAGAGGATGGTGATGATGACGAGGAGGAGGAAGAGGAAAGCGAATGATCTCCCTGTCCCTAAGACTTCTGTTCGTACGAGTAATTTACTTGGACTTAATTTATTTCAAAGTAAAATGGGACTGATTTTCCAAAATCTGTATTACACTTAGTTCTATTATGCAAGTATAAATGTCTATTAAGCCCATGCAGAGTTATAAATTGAAAACATAATGAATTATTTTGTATCAAACATAAGATTTACGTTATTTCGTATGAAGTTAGTGATCGACATTGAGTTGTAATTTCTAATATGGATGTTGTTTCTTAACTTTCTGTAGTGTTGAATATTAAGGTGTACTGTATGCAGAGTTTGGAAAGTCTCCACTGGCTAGGACTCGGGGTCTAAGCCTCACAAAAAAATAATGTTAAGTGTTAGCATGTATACACTGGGGAATTGTACAGTTAGCCCTCCCTCGTTAAGTTCGCTGTGACTGGATGCTCACCTTTAGACATACCTCAACTGGATTTATCAAAACTCCGATGTTTGTAATATTAACTGTAGCTGTGCTTCAATTATTATTATGCCATAACTCAGTGTTAATGTTCTCATTTTTATAAGTATACATGGACAAATGGTTTGGTCAGAGCCTATTCCAACAAAAAGTAAATTTAGAGACTTATTTCATGGAAGGATGTGACAGCTTATTGTTAATGAAACCTACCTCTTCTCATTGTAAATTTCAATGCTGATAATGGTACCAAACTTTAAGCTAAGAACAGAAAGCATTGGGGCTAGTCTCCATGCTGAGCAATTTAAATAATTTAGGAAATTGATGTGTATGTTGTATTTTTAGTTAGTAAATAGGTAGGTTTTCGATGTGATTTGTCTCTCAAATTTTACATTTGTGTTATTTTGTAAATGAGAATTAGCATTCCTCATGTCAATACGGATTTTACATGTTCAATAAAGTAATTTCATATAAAATAGTTCTATTTTTCAATTTGTCTTTCATTCTTCATGACCTCTATCTAGGCCTTGTTACACTTTTTTTAGACCATCTTTCTATATAGTAATCAGTTATGATGGCTCTTGCTTCAAAGTGAATAAGAGCTACTATAATGCCAACCATATAAAATCGATGGTACTAAGCAAATTGGAATACGCCCCTTCATTAGATATTGCTCTTATATCATAAGATTTTTCAGAATCGCTGTTCTTGCTCAATAAACTCTTTAATGGCTGATTTACATTTGTCCAGTAAAAGCATGCCAGTAGAAGTACATTGCGTCGTTACCATAGCTCTCGCCTCAAACGCGAAAACCAACTCTTCAATGTACTTCTACTGGCATGCTTTTGCTGGATCAATGTAAATCAGCCATAACGCTTTAAAAGCTGGGTTGTTCCTGTTATATGATGGTTTCAGACGCTAATAGCTCGCCCGCTAGTATCGATTGAATGTGTTAAAACGAAAATAATATGTAACATATTTGTTTAACGTGACGCATTACTGAGCTTTTCCTTTTACATAATAAAAATCTAGTCCTACCAAAAAATCTACTACCTATATAAACATTCCGTAATCTCTTGTTTTTCTGTAGCTTTGGATACCGACTAAACAAAATGGTGACCGCGTCCTCGAGCGGTTATAACCAGTCACGTGTCTTTATTGATTATTTTTGTGTACACCCGTCTAACCTCTGTAGGCGTAAATGTTTGTTTTCATGCGTAATCTAATGAGGCGAGAGTATTTCTCAAATCAAAAGATTATTTCTAAAGAAATTGTCTCTAATAAATGTTAAGTTTTATGATCAAATGGCAGAGATAGCGTGACTCGTGTGTAAGCGACAAAGTATGACTCGTATTTGTGCTATTGAAATCCCTTCGAGAGGTTTTATCATCAGCTAATTAATTTTGATGGATTACGAAAAAATATTAAGGGAATCTTAACTTGTTACTACATCAAGGTTTTTGTTCATTCAATATTATAATAAATGGAATAGAAAATCGATGACATTTCAATGTTGCCATAGTTGGCAATTAGGTTAGGCCAGTTTTTATAGGAGCAATCATAATTTGGAAATAAGAATATAACGTCAATAAAAACCTGTTTTTTTTTCACTGCTATATTTTTCATTTTACTGCGTTATTTATAATAATATATTTTTTTTATAATTATTTCATAACCGATATACCAGTTTATTCCGTAATCCGGTTATTAGGGCTGTCACACAATAAATTAGGTATTCCAGATATTATTATGGAACTCTTTCATAATTAATACAATTCTAATCGTTAGTTTTCTGAATATCTCATTACACTAATTTGATCATCCACATTAATCCTTATCCTTTGATAATGTAAACAGCAAATATTATAAAACCATTACATTGTCGAGGTTTAACTTGGCGTAATTAGAAACGTTAGGTCATACCGCAATTACAAATTATACATTTACGCATTTACACCAAGGCGAGGCATAGGCACCTGTGCGCGTATATTAACCTACGCTCGCTATTAGCCTGACGATATGCATGCGTGCATGCGTGCTAGCTAGCTGAGGCCCGTTTCACGAAGCTGCAAGTTACAAATTACAAGCGGAAGTCTCTTTCTAACTCCTTTAGCTAGAAAGAGACTTCTGCTTGTAATTTGTAACTTGTAGCTTCGTGAAACGGGCCACTGCTAGCACTATAAATCTGCATGTTTTTTTGTGTAAGCTGAAGAACGCGGCTCAATCATAACAGTAATTATAACTACCTACTGTAATTTAATTAATAACCATTTTTCTATGCAAATAAAGATTAATTGAATTTGATTTGACTTGGTGTGTCAAAAGTGGTTTTCGGGCGCAAGTCAAACGGCTCGAGAGAGCTACAAACGCGGATTTAGTTTTAAGCGAATATTATTCGTCTTTATCGAGCACGTGCCGAACTGGGGGCCTATTAATATAGCTGCGTTTATCACGTGGCAAAATGTGGCTAAAAACTTCGTCACTTTTTGACACGTATATAAGTGCGAGTGTGACGGATACTTTATGCACATTTTGTCACGCGATAAACGCAACCATACTAGTTTCGCTGCCTTAGATAAGAAGAAAGGCCATAATGTCCATAAAATTGCGATGGTTTTAGTAAAAGAGAGTAGCTCATTTGTTATAGATACTATTATGCTGTGAGAGGTATTTAAATCGAACTCCACGTCATTCACGTGAAAGTGTCAAATTATACCTGACAAGTGACAAATCTGTTAACCTTGGAAATTCGGTTCGCGTTTTGTTCGCGACTGTGTAAACGCGGACGGGGTCAGATCGTCATCAGATTGACAGATTGTTTCAGTTGTTTGTCATTTTTGACAAAGCTTAGAAAAGGAAATTCCTCGCCGTACCCCGTACCGTACCATTTGGAGTTGTTGTCATTATCATTTTATACTGAATAAAATATACTGCATGTATTATAATATTTTGAATGAAATTGAAATTTACTACGAGTTATAGGACATTGTCAAGGTAAAATTTCAAGCTAAACTTGGTATATTAATGCGCTCTGCAACATAATTGAATAATTTTTTGACAACATTGAATTTCGGGATTGCCATCCAATTTACATTATATTTTAGTTATAGTCGCTTCACTGCGTAATAAACGAGGACTTCTAATATGTATTATGTATAAAAATGTGGAGCGCATTTGTAGTTTCTATCCTAGAAAACTTTACAAGTGATCAAGACTACAAGTCAACAAAAATTTACAATGTTTTCGATTCAAGGTTGGGCGGGGGGTCTACGTCCCCTTGAGAGGACCAAGTGGGTCGTGGGCAGTGCTGCAAACTGCCACTGACAAAAAAAAAGGAGATTGTTGCCATAAAACCAGGAGACAGTAAAAAAAGTACTGATTTTTGTACTGTACTGGTGTAATTTAATGAAAACAACAAGCACTGAATGCATTTTTTATGTATATTAATTACATAGAGCACTTTACAGTCCCAAACGGCCCATCACTCCAAAGTTAAATTTTCCGTTCAACTCTAATCGAATAAATAAAAGTGACGTAAAAATAATCGTTACCAGTTATTGTTATGTTCGTAAACTTATTTACGATTTCGAATTTCTGACGTCATTGTAGCACCCCTGAACTGGTGGTTGCGTTATGTTTTTTTTTGATATGTAAATGTAAAATACAAACTTGACATTGGCAGAAATGGTTGCTCGATATTGCAACCGGTTGCCATTAAATAAATAAATAATAATAAATAAACACTGACTGCCGAAAATACTGGTGATCTTAGGTCAGAAGTCTGAAGCTTCATAAATTATCTCAATTAAATATATTATATGTATATTGAGTTAACCAGGCCATAGATCTAACTTGCAATTGTATAAATTTACTAGATAACTTAATATTCATTTAGTATATATATGCATACCTTTTTAACAAAATGTTTTGAAGTACCTATTGTATGTTAAATCTATCAATAGTGTATACATAACCAATATATTTTAAATTTATGAAATAAAGTAATTGACTTGTGCATGATTAACTATTTTATTTACTCATACTGTTAATCATTTTGTTCCAGCTTAGAACAGTACTGAAACTGTAAAACCAGGTGTTCCAGTTAGTGGTGATGTCGGGCGATGGCAGCCTGGTAGGCGGGTCTCATGTTGTGCTGGTCACGGGCGGCTATGATCACACCATTAAGTTATGGCAGGCACACAGTGGTGTCTGCCTGCGGACTATGCAGCATCCGGACTCAGTAAGCACTTAATATTTAGAGATTGTGCTGATTTTGTAATCAATATTGCATACGGACACAAAACATCAACTTCCTAAAACCTTTTTATAAGAAGCATAAATCGGTTACCTGATATCTGGATTTTTCTGCGTTTGCCTTCTATGAGCTCCCTAGCTAACACTAACAAAACTTACTAAAGTAAATTTAAAAATATCCTCTTGTTTAATATTGGATAATTTTTGTTTAAACTAACACGTTTATTGGCTCAATAAATTGGGTGAAATTTGGTGCATGGATAGTCTATGCTATGCTATGTCATGGATAGGACAGGACATAGTTTACTTTTAGTACTGAAAATTTCTTTGATCTTTAGGGATAAAAATAACATAATGAAATCTATCTATCTATCTAATTTTAACAATATTAAATCTTGATTTCTTATTGTATTACTAACACCATTGTGTATCTTTACTATTATTAATGTTTATATTACAGCAAATAAATGGTCTCGAGATCAGACCGGACGGGCAGATGGTGGCGGCGTGCGGCTACCAGCACATCCGCATGTACGACCTGGCCAGCACAAACCCCGACCCCATCGTCAACTACGAGGGCGTCACCAAGAACGTCTCGAGGGTTGGATTCTCGGTCAGTATTCAATTTAGCTGTCAGATTAATAGACCAGTAGAACCAGTAGAACATGTTCGAACGTCGAGCATCTTGTATGCGTATGCGCCGCAAGCCAGTCGTGGGGCGTGACATAACGCTGATAACGCTGAATTAGCCGTGGCTACGCTTCTCCTTAGGAGAATTTTGAAGGTAAAAATTCCATACAAATGCGGTAACGTTTCTCTACCCTTAAACCTAGACCGATTAGTACGATTTTTGAATATGTTGTAGATATTATGAAAAACTAGGTCTGTACGTTTTCCTTTCCAAGATAATATTTATTAATATTTATTGTTGGGTAGAAACAAATAATAAAAAATAGAAACGTATAAACCTACTTTTTCATTATGATTTAGGGGGTGAGAAACATTATCGCCCTGAGGTAAATCTGTATGGATTTTTCTTTGATAGCTATGCGATTAGAGCTTTGTGGTGTTAAATTACTTTCCTGTCTATTCTACCTTGATAAAGTGATCCGCAGGCAGGCGCCACGTGGCTTTGGCATTCCGTAGCCTGAGGCTGTCGTCGAAGTAATGAAAAAAATTTAGCAATTTATCTTAATAGACTTTGAAAAAATGCTGTTGTTACTTCATTGGTGAAAAGGTTGCTTAGTATGAAGAGGGAGAAAATATTTTCGTTTTGATCATTTATCTCAAATAACATTATTTTTTAGGAAGACGGCAACTGGATGTACACTGGTGGAGAGGACTGTACGGCAAGAATATGGGATATTAGGTAAATATTTTATGGTTTGAGTAGCTATAAACATATAGACAGACGGACAAAAATCCAAAAACTATCAAAACATGTTCTGTGTTTGACTTTTAATCCTCCTTACGTTTTATTTCCCATATATCTATGTACAGATTTTTTCTACGAATAGATTAAGTATAACAAAAAAACGGTTAATTAAGAAAGAAACATTTGCACCAAAAACCTAAAATAGCACAAGCCTAAGGCTTGGTTTGGGACTACCTCAATTTGTGTGAGATTGTCCCCTCCCGGATACTTATTTTATTGCGATAGATGCTATATATTTGCTATGCTTCTTTTTTATTTACTCCGATGGATGCAAGAAGCGCATGAACGGTCCTTGCGACGTCCTTGAAGGGAGCGTATGTCCAGCAGTGGACGTCTTTCGGCTAAAATGGTGATGATTTATTTATTTATATGAATCGGATCGTAACCTACGTCGTATAAACTAAACGACCGTGTCTCGATGTATTCCAGGGTTGGGCGCCAGTTCCAGTGCCAGCGCATCTTCGAGGTGCCTGCGCCCGTGAACGCAGTGGTGATGCACCCCGACCAGACGCAGATGATGGTGGGCGACCAGAGCGGCATCATCCACATGTGGGACCTGCGCACCGACCAGAACGAACAGCTGGTGAGAACTTACACTTACCACTGTACTTGAGAATTAACTTGTTGCGTACTTTCCCCATACATAATATACCAATGTACTCCTAGAGTCCCCATACAAATGTTTAAACGTTCCTCTCAAGTCCACAAATTAATTTATATTGTGGAGGTAATTTGCCGTGCTCCATATATGGGGCACTGGACTTGTGAAGCTAGTTTGCCGTGCTCCATATATGGGGCACTGGACTTGTGAAGCTAGTTTGCCGTGCTCCATACATGGGGCACTGGACTGTGAACGTGTTAATCCTATACTATTAAAGGAACACACCATTAACCATTAGAAAGACAACAATTATTCGTGCTGGTTTAGTAGCAGCCTACTGCGTACGCTCAAAGATAAGGCTAAATTCCACTGTCGATTTAAAAAATGCGGTAACCCAAGGAATCGCTTAATATACCGAATGCTCCGCGACCGCTGTGACAGAATAGTTGAGTGTTTGTCGAAATTCAAATCAGAAAGCAAAAACACACATTACACAGAATCCAAGTATTTTTCGGCCACTCATAAAAGGGTCATAATCCGAGCGTTTCAACCGCCTCACTTTTGTGGACATATTTTTGAAGAATTGGGCGTATATTTTGATGCCGTTCTTGGATATTTGTTAGATATCCGGTAAACTTAATTACCTAAACAGAAACGAAGTCGAAATCTGCAGCCACTTCTACAAAAATGTGACCACAAAAGTGATATCAAACGCCCAAATAACGACCCAAAATCATTTAGGTCCACGAAATACCCGACGACATGTTTCATGGAGAGAAATGCGTTCAGGTTGGCAACAAATTAGTAACACATTCTCTGACTATTTTCAATCCGTCTTTAACAGCACCAACGCAGCCTCCAACCCGCTCGTTATTAATTTGAATAATTATTCTAAACCGTTTAACATGTGTTACATTTCCAAATCTGACATATGTGGCGTTATCTATGAAAATAACCTTATTGACTTTTTCAAGGCATTCGACATGGTTGACCATGGTATTCTTGTCCAAAAGCTCGGACACGCTGGCACTTACGGCTCTCTGTTGAGGTGGTGTGAATAGAAGTCGACTGGTTATTGTTCGAGGTTTCAAGTCCCAGCCAGGATCGTGCCCTGAGGCGTTCCCCAGGGATCGCATCTTGGTCCTCTGTTTTTCTTAATTTTCATTAACGGTTCAAATATAACTTCGAAGTACAAATTATTTGCAGACGATCTTAAGATTCAAGAATAATAAACGATCGATATCCGGAATGACCGTAACCATGGTAATAACAATGCTATAATAATCTTCTTCTAATATATAAAATTCTCGTGTCACAGTGTTTGTAACAAAACTCCTCCGAAACGGCTTAACCGATTCTTATGAAATTTTGTGTGTATATTCAGTAGGTCTGAGAATAGGACGTAGAGTATATTTCATGAGGTTTGTATGAAAAAAAACACTCCTGGGCGACGCCGGGCGCGGACAGCTAGTTATTATATAACCGTTATTACCACGGCAACGCTCATTATAGAATCGTTTTCACGCTTCGGTTACGCTAAAGGTGGTATTCTATACCATTATCGATATCAATACTAGCGGTTTATAGTACGCGAGTAGAAGAACGGTAATTGTATGTCAGATCCCGGAGGCGGAGGCGTCGATCCAGGACATCGCGATCGACCCGGAGGGCCGGCTGATGGCGGCCGTCAACAACAAGGGCGCGTGCTACGTGTGGGCGCTGGGCGGCGCGCCGGCGCGCGTCGTGCCGCGCCGCCACCTCGCCGCGCACCGCAAGTACGCGCTGCGCTGCCGGTTCAGCCCCGACTCCACGTGAGTACTACCTATTTAGCTCAAAAATGGCCGGAAATGTTGACATTACTATCTACATATTGAGACGCGAAGTACTCAATACTCAATACTCAATATTCAATTATTTATTGCACATAGTACATAGTTTACTGACAGTTCTCAAATTAAGAAAAAACATTGCGTGCTCGCTACACAAGCCCGCAATGTTGCATACAAATTTCATTACTAAAATGAGGGCACAAGTGTTATACATCCATATTTTATTCGAAACATAACTTTTTATCTGTGTCTGGAATAGCTTGTGTTTTTATTTAAAAAAGTTTGCGTTTCTCTTTGTAAAAAAAAAGGCGGTAAAGAGTGATGCTTATTTCACGTGAAGTTTCTGTTTCTATGCAATTCAAAGAATGAGTTCAAGCGATGAAGATTTTACTCCAACACAATTTTTTTCTTGCGATTTTTGAGAAAAGCACTGTATTTGCCTTGGCAGGCACAGCAATTGCGGGCTTCGTATTTTTAAACGGACGAGCTTGCGAGCAATCCAATACTCGGCCCGCAATTGCCTACTTCCCTGCCCAGGCAATAATGTACTATTACTAACTGTTTGTTACATGGATCAGCTTTTATTGAAGCTGTGAAAAAAAGTGTTGAATATTGTGTATCGGCAGCATGCTGGTGACGACGTCGGGCGACTGGTCGGCGCGCGTGTGGCGCACCAGCGACTGGGCGCTGGCGCGCGAGCTGCGCCACGACTCGCAGCGCTGGGTGTGGGACTGCGCCTTCAGCGTCGACTCGCGGTACCTCTTCACTGGTGAGCGAACACATACATATACTATACGACGTGTGGCGCACCAGCGACTGGGCGCTGGCGCGCGAGCTGCGCCACGACTCGCAGCGCTGGGTGTGGGACTGCGCCTTCAGCGTCGACTCGCGGTACGTCTTCACCGGTGAGCGAACACATACATATACTATACGACGTGTGGCGCACCAGCGACTGGGCGCTGGCGCGCGAGCTGCGCCACGACTCGCAGCGCTGGGTGTGGGACTGCGCCTTCAGCGTCGACTCGCGGTACCTCTTCACTGGTGAGCGAACACATACATATACTATACGACGTGTGGCGCACCAGCGACTGGGCGCTGGCGCGCGAGCTGCGCCACGACTCGCAGCGCTGGGTGTGGGACTGCGCCTTCAGCGTCGACTCGCGGTACCTCTTCACTGGTGAGCGAACACATACATATACTATACGACGTGTGGCGCACCAGCGACTGGGCGCTGGCGCGCGAGCTGCGCCACGACTCGCAGCGCTGGGTGTGGGACTGCGCCTTCAGCGTCGACTCGCGGTACCTCTTCACTGGTGAGCGAACACATACATATACTATACGACGTGTGGCGCACCAGCGACTGGGCGCTGGCGCGCGAGCTGCGCCACGACTCGCAGCGCTGGGTGTGGGACTGCGCCTTCAGCGTCGACTCGCGGTACCTCTTCACTGGTGAGCGAACACATACATATACTATACGACGTGTGGCGCACCAGCGACTGGGCGCTGGCGCGCGAGCTGCGCCACGACTCGCAGCGCTGGGTGTGGGACTGCGCCTTCAGCGTCGACTCGCGGTACCTCTTCACTGGTGAGCGAACACATACATATACTATACGACGTGTGGCGCACCAGCGACTGGGCGCTGGCGCGCGAGCTGCGCCACGACTCGCAGCGCTGGGTGTGGGACTGCGCCTTCAGCGTCGACTCGCGGTACCTCTTCACTGGTGAGCGAACACATACATATACTATACGACGTGTGGCGCACCAGCGACTGGGCGCTGGCGCGCGAGCTGCGCCACGACTCGCAGCGCTGGGTGTGGGACTGCGCCTTCAGCGTCGACTCGCGGTACCTCTTCACTGGTGAGCGAACACATACATATACTATACGACGTGTGGCGCACCAGCGACTGGGCGCTGGCGCGCGAGCTGCGCCACGACTCGCAGCGCTGGGTGTGGGACTGCGCCTTCAGCGTCGACTCGCGGTACCTCTTCACTGGTGAGCGAACACATACATATACTATACGACGTGTGGCGCACCAGCGACTGGGCGCTGGCGCGCGAGCTGCGCCACGACTCGCAGCGCTGGGTGTGGGACTGCGCCTTCAGCGTCGACTCGCGGTACGTCTTCACCGGTGAGCGAACACATACATATACTATACGACGTGTGGCGCACCAGCGACTGGGCGCTGGCGCGCGAGCTGCGCCACGACTCGCAGCGCTGGGTGTGGGACTGCGCCTTCAGCGTCGACTCGCGGTACCTCTTCACTGGTGAGCGAACACATACATATACTATACGACGTGTGGCGCACCAGCGACTGGGCGCTGGCGCGCGAGCTGCGCCACGACTCGCAGCGCTGTGTGTGGGACTGCGCCTTCAGCGTCGACTCGCGGTACCTCTTCACTGGTGAGCGAACACATACATATACTATACGACGTGTGGCGCACCAGCGACTGGGCGCTGGCGCGCGAGCTGCGCCACGACTCGCAGCGCTGGGTGTGGGACTGCGCCTTCAGCGTCGACTCGCGGTACCTCTTCACTGGTGAGCGAACACATACATATACTATACGACGTGTGGCGCACCAGCGACTGGGCGCTGGCGCGCGAGCTGCGCCACGACTCGCAGCGCTGGGTGTGGGACTGCGCCTTCAGCGTCGACTCGCGGTACGTCTTCACCGGTGAGCGAACACATACATATACTATACGACGTGTGGCGCACCAGCGACTGGGCGCTGGCGCGCGAGCTGCGCCACGACTCGCAGCGCTGGGTGTGGGACTGCGCCTTCAGCGTCGACTCGCGGTACCTCTTCACTGGTGAGCGAACACATACATATACTATACGACGTGTGGCGCACCAGCGACTGGGCGCTGGCGCGCGAGCTGCGCCACGACTCGCAGCGCTGGGTGTGGGACTGCGCCTTCAGCGTCGACTCGCGGTACGTCTTCACCGGTGAGCGAACACATACATATACTATACGACGTGTGGCGCACCAGCGACTGGGCGCTGGCGCGCGAGCTGCGCCACGACTCGCAGCGCTGGGTGTGGGACTGCGCCTTCAGCGTCGACTCGCGGTACCTCTTCACTGGTGAGCGAACTCATATACTACCTGCCTTTTTAGTCCACGATAGTATTCGCCAATGCTTAATTTTAGACACTTCCCACCGCCGATGATGAGCAAAGCGGTAGGGCCAGCGATCAACTATCAACCCTTCGTCTGTGTCGTCTCGCATAATTTTGTACCCCTCGTCTGTGTGGCTATGACGTCATCGCTGTCACGTGACCGAGTTTAAACGCTCCTAGCTCTCAATTGGTTCCATGTTTGGAACTACCGAATGTTATCTATGGAAGATTGAATTTTTAAGATTCTTAAAGAATAGTTTTTTAATTAAGAATTAGAACCCTATCTTTAAAACATACGGCATAGAATCGCGATAATAGGCAGAAGTAGTAATGACAAGGACCCTAAACACACTCAAACGACGGTCTTGTCAGGATCCTAAACAAACACAGACGAAGGGTTAATATACCATCGTCATTTCAACCCTCATCCACACACTGCAGGGTAAAGGCATCTTCATTTTCACGCCACATTGCCCAGTCTCGTGCTAACGCCATCCATCAATTCTAAACTGTCCGCCTGATGTCATCAGACCAACGAGCTGATGGTCTGCCTACCGATCTATGACCTAATCTCGGCCACCTACTATCGTTTCGCCTAGCCAAGTTTCCCGCCAATCTCCAATTCAGTTGCGTTATCCTTTTGGCAACATCTGCAACTTTAGTCCTGCGCCTAATCTCAATACGTCTCTTTTATTGACACGGCATCTATATCTTTTGTTCGTTGCTTGTTCGAGAAAATAATCTATAGTTTATCGCTTCCTCGCCGGCGGTGGGACAAGTGCCTTACGTACGCACATTAAATCTAACAGTTACATAAAATAACGAAAATAAACTAATTAAATAGTAACCTTATTGCGGTTAAAAGAATTAACTTCAGTGTCAGTGTAAGATTTAACGTGCGTTTAATGCAAGTTCGAAAGAGACAGCGAAAGAAAAATCCGTTGAAACCATTTTGAGAGCTCGTAGAGTCACATAACTTCACACTGGCGACAGCGTAATTCAGTATTTATGTCATTCTTCGAAGAATCATTTTTAATTGAATAATATGGCTGACATTACGACGTTAAAGACATTTAGACATAATTATGTCTGTTTTAGTGACGCGGGAAATAGGAGCCTGTTCGTCTATTACGCTAGTATATTAATGTCTATGGGCTAGAGCTTAGTTTGGGACTAGGTCAACTTGTTAGCCTCTGATAATTATATAATCTCTCAGGTTCGTCGGACAGCTACGCGCGGCTGTGGGACGTCGAGAAGGGCACCCTGGAGCGCGAGTACTGCGGGCACCAGAAGCCGATCACGGCGCTCGCCTTCCGCGACCAGGCAGTGTAACGCGCGCTATTACAAAATGTAGTACAAGGGGGAAGCCACCGTAAACGTCCAGGAAACGACAAATTACATTCTGGGGACATTAAATGACTATAGGAATCAAACAACAATAATATTGTATAACGGAACTTGATCGGGCATCTTCTCATTAAACATGGTGCCCATTTTACCGATCCGATCGATTTAAGTTATTAACTTTTTTTTTTGAAGAAGCGAACGACAGAGTATAAGATTTATAACAAATAGGTAATACTTACAAATTTTTATTCGTGTTTCCTTTTAATCTTTTGATCTTTATAGTAAAAATATTTATAGCCCTGGCTTGTAGTCCTGTTAGGCGATGGGCTTGCAACCTGTCACTAATACGCTGGCCTAATTGTGCAAAATGTGGTTACAGAATTATCAACAAATTTTATAGAGTTGTAGGTAATTCTGTAGCCCTGCCTACCCCTCTCTGGGAACGAAGGCGTGACCACGATTATTATGAGTTTAAACTTTTTATCAGTCATCTCATCTCTGTCACTATCAAGGTCCGTGTAGTCTCAATGGTTAACCCTTTGAACGCCAAGAACCACTTAAGTGGTCGTGTACTGTCGTGCCTAACAAGCCATCGACCCATATTAGTGGTCACAGATACAGTGCAAATAGACTCGAGTATTTGCGACGTAAGGTTGACATTTGATGTGGTTTTCAACTGTCATTGGCGTGTGAGGACGACGTTTGTATCAAGTCAAAGGCGTTCAAAAGGTTAAATAAACTGTTGGACAACACAGACTGATTGTCGCCTTGGTATACTATTTTGAATTTAGACATTGAAAAAAAAATCGACTCTATTAATGTGCTAAATATTTATGTAAAGGTGTACTAAACTGATTATATTTGCATGAATTTTCAAAATCAGTTAATCATGAAAAAGATCACTGCCAGCATCTAACTCGAAAAGTTCCTTGTTTGTATATAGTTGTATTAGGTAACTTTAAGTAAAAAATAGGGATTGTATATATTTAAAATAAGTTTGCAATTGTTAAGTAATTTTTCAAATTATAAAAAAGCCATTAAATGTTCTTTTATTAATCGGATTTGTATTTTAAAAGGGTTACATAAAAACAACCATTTTTTTATATATTCATGTAATATAAATTAAAATATACATACATTCACAGTCTAGGTTATATAAAAACTGCTTCAAACAATTACAATACATATTATATCACGGCAGCATCTATCACAATTACTTCTACATAAACAAAACTGAAAAAAAAATATATTTTTATATTGCACTGCAACTGAACTAGATAAACGATCTTAATTGACAGAGCTATTAACCCTTTTAACGCCGCACCTGATAATATTTTTACGTCGCCGGGCCCGCCATTTAAGGTCGCGTTTATCGCAGTGGATAAGATGTGGATATAGCACCCGACACCTTCGCACTTACTATATTTGTTAGAAAGAGACTGATACTTTATCCACCGCTATAAACGTTACTATAAAAAGCCCACAGTACGTCATACGTAGACATAAAAAACGCCGACACGTGCTACGGACTAAGGCGTTAAAAAAGTTGAGGCGATACCACTGGATAAAGCCCGGACAATGAGAACGCTAAAAATAAATTTATCTCAATACAGAGCAACGGCTTTCGTCGGGTAGTAAATTGCTACAAAATCGCACATTTCATTGCAATTCTCACTGAGATCAAAATATTTTTTGTACATAAATGCTAAGCCCTTTATACCTTTTTTACACCGCGTCAAATGCAAGAAGCTGGTAAGTAACATCGATTTGCCTACTGCGGCGCATAGCTTATCCAACTGTGGCGTTAATAAGGTTAAGTTTAACCAATTCTTAAAATTAAATAAATTTCACATTCAACTATAACTAAATTTTAAAACCCCAATAAAAAATAAGTACAAACTAACACTTAAATGCTCTCTGGATAAAAATAATTAAACCATAAGTACATAAACGCCCTGTTCGGTACCTGCCCCCTTTCTGCTTTTGCCTAATAAATAAGTGTGAGGATACTATACTTTGTAGAGATTTGCCCCCTTTTTAGAGATCCCCTACTTTTTATCCTTAATTCGCCCCCTTTAGTTATCGCATGTGTTATATATCGTGATTTGATCCCTTTTTGTAATGATCATACAAAAAGAAGATATTTGCCCTATTTTGTACAGTAAAAAAAAACACTTCAAAACAAGTATTTAATATTACGTAGTTAGTAGGTACATTTTTCAGAATTCTTACTGTTATGAAAACGTAAACATGTAAATATGAAAATGAGGTAGGTTTAGGTCATGTTAGTTTTGCATCAGGCCCGGAGGGCCAAACTACCCGACAGCGGAGCGCCGTCGACACTGTCTAATTAATTTGATATAAGAGTGTGCCTAAGGGCAAAGTTTATATTAGGAAGTTGCTAACTGTACAAATAGAAGGCAAATAACGAAATTTTGAAATTTTAAAAGGCGGATATCTCTAAAAATGTGGCAAACTCCTAAAGGGGGCGAATTAAGAATAAAAAGAAGGGGATTTCCATAAAGGGGGGCAAATCTCTACAAATAATATGGGCCTGACACTTAGTAGGCAAAAGCAGAAAGGGGGCAAGTACCGAACAGATCACATAAACGTCATGATTGGAATGTTTTAAATGCATACACAGTGGAATTTCGACTAGAACCAATACAGGTTGATCAAGATGATTTAACTCTGGGATTATTAAACTTAAAAGTACATAAATAAGCAGCTTAACCCATTCGGGATGGCGACTTTTACGACGAAGTAAGTACTAAGTTCGAAACTTCGAATGTCACATCCCTTATACTTATTATTTGAGGCTGACTAAATAGACATTTAAGAGGCAATTAAATCGTCCCTTTTTCAAACTTGTATATGACAAAATCGTCATTAAAGAACGACTTAAACATTCATTAAATGATTCTAACTGCCGCACTCAGAGACGTCAATTTAATTTAAAGCTTGATAACATTAGCTGCTGTTACTTTCTTTGCTACAGCAATAGAATAAGACAACACGTCACTAAACAAGCGTTAAATTTAATTGACGTCTCTGAGTGCGGCAGTAAGTGGGGCCGTTAATCGGGAGATAAATATTGATATAACGTAACTTTGAACTTAGTTTTTAACTGCTGGTTTCGCTCATTCAAAAAATACCACAATTTCGAAATGTCCGTTTTCTCTCTTTACGAAATTTGCGTGTTAAGTTTTGGGGTCACGGTATATTGAAAATTAGGTACTTAAGAATTCTGGTATTTTGGGAAAGCGCGTTTTTGTAACCACATTGAAAGGTTTAAGACACAACCTTGTACTAAAGACACCTCTTATGAAAAAATAAATCAGATCCTTTTAATATAAACTTCAGTCGCTATTATAAATTATATTTAAATATCCTTAACACCAATTATAAGCATACCTTTGCAGCCACGAATAAAAAACACGTTATTAAGGTATTTTGGATACTAGGTAAGCATTGTTTTATTACATTATTTAGGGACCGGCCCGCTATCCCATTCAAGTGGTTTCGAATGGGTTTTTATAAGGATTTATTTAAAAACGCTGCATCGCTTGAAGCCATTCAATTTGCTTTTTAAAGCGCTATTTATAAGGGTTACCCTTACCAAGATTTTGGAATGGGTATTTCGAAAGGATTAACTATCCAAATCCGTTTCGTATAAGTCTTGTTCGATTTTGCTTTTAAATCGCTATATTTTTAGTGATACCAATATCCCTTTAACTTAAAGCAGCCGCTCGATTGGATTTTTAAGCGCCATTTATAAGGGTTACCCTTATATTTGGTTATGCAATAAGAGAGGGATATCAATTTCCTTCTGACGATCTGAGCTTTAGCTCTTTTGGTTTCCCTTATGTGAATGGTTAGTTTAACAAATAACTAAGTCATATATTTCTTCCAAAGGGGTTATTCTTTTAGTGGGTTATACTTAGAAGTGTTGGCAACACTTGCCAAGTTGAGGCTGGCTGACGGACGACGTGAGAAGAAAAAGAAGTTGAACCCGTCAGCCGAGAAAAAAATGGAATGTCAATACAAATTGTGAAATTGCTAATAAAATATTTAAGTTAATTCTCCTTAATAACTCTATTATTTTACATCAGAAGTGATATCCGCGCGTAGGTAATGGGTAAGCATAGCAAACACAGGAAACGTAAACATCGAGCTCGCTCACCATCCACTTCGTCACCTCCGCCAAAGCGACACCGGGAAAAGGTACCGAGAGCAGCGACTGTGAGTAACAATGCCTACACTTTGAACAATATCATACCGGAGTTCGATCCGCTCAAAGATAACATAGACGCGTGGCTAAATGTTATCGAATGTTACTCTAAAACATTTAAATGGTCTGACGAAATTGTTCGATACCAAGCATTAAACAAATTAAAAGGAACAGCTAAACTGTGGTATGATTCGTTGCTTCGTACTGACATGCTGTGGCCGTCGTGGAAGTGGAGTGATTGGAAATCTAAATTGTTCGCAAGTTTCCAAATACGTCGCAACATGTTCGAATTGTTGAAAGAAATTATTGATAAACGTCCGGTTGAAAATCAATCTTTGTATGAATTCTACTTTGAGCAAAAGTGTAAGTTAGATAGGTTAACTTTAAACTTTACAGAACAGGACATTATTTCGATAATTGTAGGTAATTTGGGTGATGGAAATATTAGTCATTCTATTGAAGGCAGTAACTTTCGAACTTGTGATGATTTTGCTAGCTTTTTGCACAGTCGAACTTATAAATCGAAGAACGTTAAGTTAGTGAGTAATGTTCGAGATCAATCAAAAATAACAAACCCGATACAGACAAACGTTAGTTCTTGGGCGCCGCAACCGCCGTCCACTTCAAGCACCGTGACTGCCGCGACAATGTCGGGCCCGCCGGCGACTTCTATCCAGGAGCCCGGTGCAACAAACAACCGTAGACCGATTAAGTGTTACACTTGTGGCGGCAATCACAAGAGAAGTCAGTGTGACGCAAATAAATGTACTTACTGCGGTAAAAAAGGGCATACGGAGGCTGTTTGTTTTCATAAAAAGAATTCTGTTAAACCGGAAGCCCAAGAAACTAAATTTGTTACAGCTTCAAATACTCGGAACAGGTTTATAAAAAATGTCGGCCTAAATAATTACACTCATGACGCTTTCATAGACACAGGCAGCAGTTGCTCTCTTATATCCGACAACTTGATTAACAAACTTTCGTTGCAGAGCGACTCATTGACGTCACCTATTGTGTTACAAGGGTTTTCAAAATTAAATTCTAAAACTGTAACTCGTAAGGTGTGTGCGACTTTGAAATTAGATAATTAGATACCTAATGTAGATTTTTATGTTATTGATGATTTAGCGGACTGTGACATTTTAATCGGTAGAAACGTCACCGAACGATCTGATCTCATGTATTCGCGGGTAGGAGATAAACTTAGGTTCGATTATGCAAAAACATTTGGCGAATTTTGTAACAGTGTCACAGACCTGCATTTAAATACGGATTCTCATCATAGTGAACTTGTGACCCTATTTAGAGAGTATAGTGATTGTGTAGCTTCCAATATAAAGGAGTTAGGAAAAGTTAACTGTCAAGAAATGGCTATTAAACTTAAAAGCACGCAGCCCGTCCAGAGCAGGCCGTTTAGGACTTCACCGCCTGATAGAGCCATAATTCGCGAAATGGTTAATGAACTGCTCGAAAATAACATCATACGCGAAAGTATTTCTCCATATGCGAGCCCAGTGTTGTTAGTGGATAAAAAAAATGGAGAAAAACGTTTGTGTATCGATTATCGAGCACTTAATAAAGTGACAATAAAAGATAAATACCCCATGCCACGTATAGAGGACCTGATCGATCGACTTCAAGGTTATAAATATTTTACTTGCTTGGATCTTAAATGTGGGTATTATCAGATAAAATTAAGTAACGATTCAATAGAAAAAACCGCCTTTATTACAGAAGACGGACACTATGAGTTTTTGAGGCTCCCATTTGGGCTGGTAAATGCGCCATCGTGCTTTCAACAAATGATTAATAAAGTGTTGGGAAATTTGCGTTTCAGTAATGTCCTCGTTTACTTAGATGATATTTGTCTTGCTACAAAGAGCATAGATGAAAATTTAAAATTACTAAAACAAGTCTTGGAGATATTTCGCTGTAATGGATTGACATTAAATTTAAAAAAGTGTTATTTTTTTAAAACTGAAATAGATTTTCTCGGTTACAAAGTGAAGCAGGATTGCATAATGCCAAGTGACACCAAATTAGATGCCGTTGAGAAATTTCCAGTACCTAAGACTGTACATCAACTCCGGCAATTTCTCGGTTTAATTAGCTACTTTAGGAAATTTATAAAAAATTGTGCAATGCTTTCTTCACCCCTCACAAAGCTATTGAAGAAAGATGTTACATGGAGTTGGGGAAATAGCGAAGAACAAGCGTTTCACAATTTAAAAGATAAGCTGACATCAAGTAGCGTGCTAACTATTTTTGATCCAACCAAAGATAAGGTTCTTTATACAGACGCAAGTCGGGAAGGCGTAGCTGGAATATTAATGCAGGTTACCAGTGATGGAGAAAAACCCATTCATTACTATAGCAGGCAGACGAGTGAAAGTGAAAAAAAATATCATTCGTTCGAGTTAGAACTTTTGGCCATAATTTGCGCATTACAAAAATTTAGGTTATACCTGTTAGGTACATCTTTTCAAATTGTGACCGACTGTAATTCAGTTAAGTACGCGCTGACGAAGAAGGATATAATTCCCCGGATAGCTCGATGGGTTCTAGCTACACAAGAATTTAATTTTGAGATACTTCATAGAGAGGGTAGTCGTATGAACCACGTTGATGCTCTGAGTCGGAACCCCGTGCCATCCGGTGAAAGATCTGAACGCGAGATCGTTATGTCAATCACCGAATCAGACTGGTTGTTATCTGTTCAAATGCAGGACCCTGAAGTTAGTCGCTTACGCGACATTCTCGCATCAGGAGAGGCCGAGGGACATAAAGACGTGTTTAATAATTATGAACTTTTGGGTTGCAAGGTTTACAGAAGAACGACGAAGGGGCGACGTTGGCTTGTGCCAAAAAAATGCATATGGCAAATTATAAAGTCTAACCACGACGACCTTGGTCATTTTTCTGTAGATAAAACGGTGGAAAGGATAAATTTCCAGTATTGGTTTCCACGAATGCGACATGTCGTAAAAAAATATGTAAGAAACTGTTTGAATTGCATATATTTTAAAAATAAAGGTGGTCCAAAAGAAGGTGAGCTTTACCCGATACCAAAGTATGCTCAACCATGGCACACGCTACATGTAGATCATTTGGGCCCATTTGTTGTGACCAAAAATAAAAACAAGTATCTGCTTGTGGTTGTTGATGCGTTTACTAAGTTCGTATTTATCGCTGCAGTGCCCAAAACCAACAGTTCTGGTGTTATAAGAGAATTGGAATATATTTGCAAGACCTTTGGCAACCCAAAACGGCTTATCACTGACGCAGGCACATGTTTTACCTCAAAACAGTTTAGTGATTATTGCCAGAATAAGAACATTCGACTGCATATTGTTGCGACGGGTATGCCACGTGCTAACGGTCAGGTTGAACGCTTTAATAAAACCATTCTGGAAGCCTTAAAAGCAACTGGTGCCGATACTGATGATGACAGGTGGGACGAATGTATTAAAATACTTCAGCAAGGCCTAAATAGCACTATTCATAGTACTACTAAAGCGATTCCTAGTGAGGTATTTCTGGGATATAGGCTTCGTTGTGATAGTGACAAGTTAGCGCCAGAGTTAGATAGTGAGCATGTTGTAGATGTAACGGAATTGCGTAGCAAAGTAGATTCCAATATTAAGGCCATGGCAGAAGCTCAGAAACGAAGGTTTGACAGCACTCGACAAAAAGCAAGACGTTATCAAGTGGGTGATTTGGTGCTAGTCAAAATACAGAGTCAGACTAACGAAGGGCAATCCCGCAAGCTGTTACCAGCATTTAAAGGTCCCTTTCAAATAAAGACGGTAATTGGAAACGATAGATACCAGGTGGCAGACCTTAGAGGCAGCATAAGAAGCACTAAACCGTATACTGGTGTGGCGGCTGCGGAAAATATAAAACCCTGGATTTATATTAACGACTGGGAATTCGATTAGTTACTTCATTTATTTATACTGTGTTACTTCACCGCGTTGGCAAGGTATCAGCAGTAATACATATATAGTATAAGACTAAAAATAAATGTTATCAAATAAATTTTGCTTGTACATATATATTTAGTTGTTCACGAGTTGACTGCGAGTAAAGATGACTATACTGAAATTGTACATGTTCATTAGATGTTTGGCTTATAAGTAGGTTAAGGTATAATTATCGTTCAAAGAGAGCATTTGGTACGCTTGAGTGCGATGAAACGTCCTTCAAGTGCAAATGGTTTTTTGTTACTTAATTGAGTGTATATGTAAAAAAAAAGACATGTCGGAACTCTTGAGTGTGACGAAATGTCCTTCAAGTGCGAATAAACTCTTGAGTGTGACGAAATGTCCTTCAAGAGCGAATAAACTCTTGAGTGTGACGAAATGTCCTTCAAGAGCGAATGGACTATTGTTTGTGACGAAGTATCTTCAAGTGCAATGATTCTATGCTTATCCTTACGTTCAACTTGGTCTCTTAAGTGTGACAATGCTCCTTTAAGTGCAAGTGAATAATAATAAAGAATGTGAAGAAATGTCACAACAATAGGTGTTTAATTCCAACATAAGCAAGGGAATCGTTTAACGGTTAAATATGTTTCAGTATACATCTTAACTCGTGGGGCGCCTGGGACAGGAGCCGAGCAGGACAGCCGTGTTGGCAACACTTGCCAAGTTGAGGCTGGCTGACGGACGACGTGAGAAGAAAAAGAAGTTGAACCCGTCAGCCGAGAAAAAAATGGAATGTCAATACAAATTGTGAAATTGCTAATAAAATATTTAAGTTAATTCTCCTTAATAACTCTATTATTTTACAGAAGTAAGTCTTTTAAAGGCTTTTATCGGGGAATGGGTGGTCGGGTCCCTGCATTGTATCTCATGATAAAGTTTCATGTAATATTATGATTTTAAGCTGGCATAAGCTTTAAAGCATACCGTCCGTCCGAGACCGTCGGCTGAGCTGTGCGGAGACGGCAGTGGGCGAACGAGGAATGTTCAAATACTGATTGTAAACTTTTTAATATAATTTGAAAGAACACTCGATTATATAGCCTCCTTCTTTTTAACTCAAAGTAAGCAGATATACATCATAGCCTAGGCTAGGATGTGTCTAGCCCACTATTTTATAAACAACATGAACATGTCGACAATATTGTCGTATATATGTCAAGTTTGTGAAATAAAGGGGGGTGAAGTGTGACCTCATGTAATTGTTAGTATTTTTATCAGTAGTTGTAGACTCTAACGCGCGGATTAGACTGGCAATAATAAATTAATAATTTCAGAAGTTTATTGCTGTCTTACTTTAACTTCAGTTCACAGAAGCACAATTATGCTGTCTTTTTCTAACTTAAATGTCGAGTTTTTATTGCTGTCTAAACCTCGCTTAACAATTTTCATAAGGAATAGGTAGCCGCACAAATAAAATATATGAGTCCAATCTCGCTTCGCATTAATATAAATCATTTAGGCCGCATTTCACCAAACTGGAATAAGGTTTTATATCTAGATTAAACGCTGAATTTCTATAGACTGATATCGGACAAGACTTTTTCCAAGTTTGGTGAAATGCCGCCTTAATAGGGAATATGCATGTTTTTTTTACAGCTTCAATAAACGCTGATTCATTTAACAAACAGGTGAGAGAAAACATTTTTTGAATAGGTATAAAAATAACCAAGATAAGCCAACAAAGATTTGTTCCTATCTCTTTCTAGCAAAACAGAATTTTACGTGGAGTTTACGTGGCCGAACTGAACAATGACGTCACCGGTGCACTTCGGATCTCTCTGTCTAATTAGCAGTTTAAAATGCTTGTATCATCCGTATTTCTTGATTGATTTGAATTTGAATTTTTTGGTGATGTCTTTTACGGTATTTTTTTGTTTTGTTGACAAATGCGATTTAAAAAATCCATACATATTCCCTATTGTGGTTACAATATGCACTATTTATTCTGTGAGTGCTTTCACCGCTACTCATAGTTTCAATATTTATCCTGCCGGATTAAGTACCTATGCAGCCTTTCCCTAAGACGGGACTAGGCGGAGCTGGGCCCCTATTCCACTTAGGTATTTTTTTTTCCCTTGTTTTAGTGTTCCACTGCATGTCAAAGCCCTCCCCACTTTTTTGCCATTGTTAATATATTACATTTTTATCTCTTGCTTCACTTTTCTATCCTGGCAAGAGTAGGATAAAACATAAACAGAATTTAATTTCGTAATAATATTGTTTGGACATTGTCGAATATCGAATAATACAAAGTCTAGTAAATGGCCTCTAACAATATGATAAAGATATATTTTAAGACGTCGCTTGGCTTTATTCGTCATTGTTTTAGCTTACGTCGCAGTAAGATATGTTATATTACATATAACATATTGGAATAGAGCTCCAAAATTAATATAAACAGCGTGTCAGAGGCTAGGCATATAGTCATCTTCATAAACTACTCACTTTAACGCTTAGCGATAGATTTGAATGATCATACAAAATTGTTCAAGGAGTAGAGCAAGGAACATGATCAATGGCTTACGTCGACGCCAGGACTCTATCACACAAAACTTTACAAGTGTATAGTTGAAGACTTAAATTTGTGACTAGTTTTAGGTCCAAACTCAATCTGATATTTTACAGCAATAGGGTTAAGTTTCCTATAAGTTAAAAATGATTTGGAATTTTTAATGACATTCACGACTTCAAGCATTTTTTTTTGAAATGGTTCAAAATTTACGTTCTTGACCATACAAGTCTTTTTTTATGGTTGTTCACTGTAGTATCACGCAATGACTTCGCCAATGTCAAGCGAGTAGAGTACATCAGAAAACAGAATAACCCAAAAGTAAAAACCGGTCATTTTTCAATCGGCCATCTTCCCTCCCCTAAGGTTACCTGAAGGGCTAAAAACTACTGGGGCCCGTTTCATAAAAGCTTGTAACTTGTAATACAGTCTCTTTTTGATACATACTGTTGGAGAGAGAGTTCCGCTTATAATAAAGGCTATTATTTTATATGCAATAGCCCCCGGTCAACATGTCCAGTTATAAAGTTTCGAGTGACGTCGCCAATCGGCTCGGAGTGATACCTGCGGCGGCTAGAGCAGGTCGAGCGGCAGGCGCGGCACGTGGCCCATCTCGGAGCGCGGCTCGTCGGCGACGTAGGTGACGACGAAGCGCAGGTCGAGGCGCGCGGCGGGCGGCGCGGCCAGCAGCATCACCTGCTCGATGCGCATGCCCGCGCCCGGCGCCGCCGGCAGCGCGCTGCCCGTCGCCGGCAGCAGCCGGACCTTGCAGCCCTGGGGGGGGTGTACACTCACTCAGTATGAGGGGTTGCTGTTCGTGTTTTGGGTTTTTTTTTATATATTTCGTTTTTGCGGATTAGAATAAATGACTATTATTTTATAAATGTTTTCGCCCTAAGCGAACTCAAAATTAATACAATTGTATCTTCTATAAGTACAGTCGACCGATTTGATCCTAGGCCCCCTAAGGACTATATCAACGTGACGTTGTTAACCGAATCATATGAATTTGGGAAAACTCAATACGAATATTGGCTGTTTCGAGTCGGTTTCCCTAGTCCAAACATGGTTTTAAAAAACAAAATAAATGTAAAATTTCATAAATATGTCCTGGCCGCTATGCGCTGCTATGCTCCACTACAGTAATGACTTTGTTTTATTTTTATTTTACGTGATCCTGAAACTAGTAACTTCGCGGACTGCTTTTGCAACAGTAACGCCGACATTTCCGAGCATATCGGAGAAAAAGTTATAAACAAAAATTACAATATTTAGGCAAATATTTTTTAGTCTATTAAGGAATTAAAGTCTGACCCTTAATATTCTTATGTGAAAAAAAAACAAAATAAAGGCATGCAGAATTTATCCGGAATATATTTTATTATCAAATCCGGTATCAGATAATAAATTAGCATTAAGTTTAGAATTTTTCATACCTAATACCACAAAATACACTCATTCTGTACTGAACTGACGCAAAAGAACGCGTTTTAAACCTAAAAGGACCTCCTACCGATTCGTAGCAATTTGCAACCTGCACATCCCACTCGGAATCGAGTTTATCCGTCAAATATACATTGCATCTCTATTTTTTTTACCACTAGCCTTATTTATAAGACATACCTTAGAAAAAAGCCTTACCTTTGGTACAACAGGCTGGAACCTATAATCAACAATATTGTACGGACTGTTGTTAGTCGTGGCTACGACGACAACATTGACGTCATGCCGCGGCTTGTCTTTGTAAAACTCCAGCACCACGGTGACTCCTTCCTCTTCCTTCATCACCTTCATCGGGGGGAGCTCGCTCGGCGTTAAGCTTGCCACGTTCACTGTGATATCAGTTATAGGTTCGACTATATTTCTATCTGTAGGTTGAGATTGAGGCTCTTTGGGTTGTATCGGTATCAATGTTTCTCTTAACCGGTCCGCCGCCGCGTTAACCGTCTCGCTGATGTCCACCAAGTCGTCATCGTTCGGGCTCACTGGGGCGGCTTCTGGTTTGTCCTCTTGTTTTTTGGCAAAGAAATCTAAGTCTAACTCGTCGCCGTTCT
The DNA here is from genome assembly GCA_948252455.1 of Acleris cristana. NCBI lineage: Eukaryota > Metazoa > Arthropoda > Insecta > Lepidoptera > Tortricidae > Acleris > Acleris cristana. The sequence goes on along the minus strand of OX411782.1, from coordinate 12,506,658 downwards.
TTGGTTCGCTGTGCTTTGGTGAAGACTTCTCCAACTCTCTCATGGTCATCTTTTTAACATGTTTACTGTAACGTATGAAATTAATGTCATCACGACGTCTACAGGGGCTTCTAAACGGGCCATATTTTCACTGGAATATGTGGCTGGCAACTATTGTTGTCTTTCTCTAACATACGAGTAAGAGAGGGACACCAATAGTTGCCCGCCACATATTGCAGTGAAAATATGGCCCGTTTAGAAGCCCCTTACAGTAAAGCATACAAGACAATTAAAAATCAGTCACGCAAATTAATTTATTTGACAAACGTAGGTTCAGAAGATTTTGAACCTTACATTTTCCATACAAAATATGTAATGGGGGATGTAAAATGTGTAATGGAGATGTTTAGTCGACTAAGAAATTCCTTCACCACTTTTGGACCTTAAAGATAGTCGTTTCAGTGTCCCACCAAACGCCAGATGGTGACAAAAGGAGGAATAATGGATTAGTAGTTTAGTTCTGATCCCCGTGAGATGTAAAGACGTGGACAGTTAAAACATGCATACCTATTGAAATTTTCAAGGCGTTTAGCGTTGTCCGGCAGAGCTTGCTTGAGGAGCTGAGCTCCGAGCGAGTCCAGCTCGTTCCAGCCCTCGGCTTTGCTCGACTTTTCGCTCAGAAGATCAACATCATCTGGAATATTACAATACTAATGAGTCTACTTTACTACTACTACAATCCGACGCAGAATTATATGAAATTAATGAATAATTTACCGTGGGAAATATTAAACTTGATTTAATGTTATGAGAACTAACTAAACCGCATGAGCCGGCAGTAGATGTATAAAAACCGCGGTAATCAAAATATTAAGCCGTCACTCTAATGGCAAGGCCTCGGTTTTGCGCGGCGACGACCGAGCAGCAAAAAATTAATGCAGATTTATGAAAAATTACCGCGGGTCGAGTCGCGGCGGAGGCGATAAGGCAGGTTCTACGTATTGCGATTGTAACCACCCGCTGCCATCACAGCCGCGGCCACTTAATGTGACCAGGCCGTTAATTGTTCTTACCATTTTGTTTCGCATCAGGCATCAAATTCACAGGTTTCAATGGCTCAGCAATATTGCTTGGCCCGTCTTTGGCTGAAAATATGTCCCCGAGGTCATCTATGACCTGGCTTTTGACTACGTTGCCTTTGTCCCCGTCGCCTGTTGGTGGAGTACCCCCGGCAAAGTCTAGCAGGCTGTTGCTGTTAGTGGATTTGCTCTGAGTTTGCTTTTTGGCTTTTTTCTCTGCCATACATTTTTTGTATGCTTCACCAACCCCGTCCAGGATATCGATTGAATTTATTATATCTTCTGTAAACCAAGGAAAATTTAATTAGGACAACTAACTATAAACTTCTTGCTTCGGTAATTTTATGCAAGTTACACAAAAGGTGGTCGAAAATCATTAACTAAATTCACAAATAGTTTTGAAGTGCAGATACAGTAAAACCGGTGAATAACCTGAATGGCCTACTTTCTCATTTGCTAATCAATGGGTACTGAAGATAACCCCTAAAAAACACATCTGACTAAATACAATGTCATTTGATTAATGTTGACATGTGACATGTGTTGGAAGCCCAAGCAATAAATAACTTTAGTATTGAGTTATGAACCTGTATATTAATAGTTGACAACAAGTACTCTTCAGTCAGAGGCATAAACATTTAGCCATTTAACTAGCCATAAAGTAAATGTATGTATGTATGTAAAATTGTAAACACTTTATTGTATAAAACACAGAAATTCAAATACAATTTTTACAAAAATAATAAAATAACAATATTTGTAAAATGGGGCAGCTCACCTAGGTTCTCCTGGTTGGTCTCCGCACTGGCGAGACGGCGCAGCACGGGGCGCAGGCGGCCGCAGCGCGCGAACAGCTCGTCAATGAGCTGCTCCTCATCAGCCGTGGCCTCGAAGGCGTGTAGCAGCATGTCCTGCAGCAGCCCCGCGCTGTCCAGGGCGGAGGCCACTTCGTGGGTGCGGCGGAAATTGGCTTCGCTGCGTCGCTCTTCCTGATACAATCAACGATAGAATGCTTGGGGTTCCATGTGACAGTAATTCTGCCACACATCACCATCATTTATGAACAGTGAGTGATGGTGATTGTGATATTTGTGTTGGATTTTGTGATGATGAAAATAAAATGTGATGATTATGAGATAAGAGAAAACAGATGTCAAATGAATCTCCTGGAAAATAAATAAGTTATTAAGCTCTTTTACCAATTTAAAATTTGTTAGCATTGGGGCACATCATATGGTTGCGAAAATTTACAACAAAATACCTTCTTACAGTCAAAAATATAACAAAATAGTCTATATTTTTAACCGACTTCAAAAAAAAGGAGGAGGTTCTCAATTCGTCGGTTTTTTTTTTTTTTTATGTGTGTTCCCCGATTACTCGAAGACTACTGGACCGATTTGAAATTTTTTTTTGGTGTTCGTATGGGTATACTTTCTAGTTGGTCCCATTGTCAGCACGTCACGATCTGATGATGGGATCTTGGAGAAATCAAGGGAACTCCTCAAATATTGTATGCAAACATATAGCGATTTTAGTATTTTTAGTAACAAGTGTAGCATTTGCATTCAGAAAGTGTCACTTGGTGAAGCGGAACTGATGATGAAGACCACAGATGGCCACCGGAACTCCTCAACGGTACCGATTTCAAGGGTGGCGATAAGATATCTCGATTAAGATAGTTGAGCGACTACAACGAAACACATTTAATTGTTTTAAAATGACTATGATTTTCCCGCGGCGTTGCTTGCGGCGAGCTTGAAATGTCTTAAAGTTTCATATATCAACTAAGAAGTGGGACTACATAAGCTTATTATGATCACTAAAAAGTGTAAAATAAAATAAATGTTTTAAAAAACAAAAAACCGCCTTCAAAAATGCAAAAAATAACTTCTACTACTAGGTACTTAGTAGTAGGTACCTATCCTATTAGGTTAGTCTAACTGAAGTCGGCGACCACAATATTTTCAACAAAAAGCCGACTTCAGTTGGACTAACCTAATAGGATAGGTACCTACTACTAAGTACCTAGTAGTAGAAGTTATTTTTTGCATTTTTGAAGGCGGTTTTTTGTTTTTTAAAACATTTATTTTATATAGTAAGTTAAGGAGTTTTTAAATTTCAATATTTTTATAATTTGAAAGAGATTTTTTGCGTTTGAAGAGTGAATAAATCCGTTAGCCTGTATTTATTTAATTTATATTTGTCATATAATGTAAATGTGATTTTCTAAATAGACAAATTATTATAGACATAATATGTCTTGTTGTAGTGCCCTTGCAGGGTTCATGTTGAAGTGTATTTTTAAGACCTCATGTACAACATAAGGCAATAAATGCATATAACTATGACTATCTCCATTAAAACCAGGTGATTTACGAACAAAACCCAAGTGCTTAGGCTAAAAAAATTAAAAATATCCATGCTCATTTGGATATCTTTTTGTATATTTGTTTAGCTTAATTGATTGGATTACATCTTAATCCAAAGTGTATACAATAGGTAATCAACATTATTTTTATCATAATTGAAATCTTGTGGTAAATATCTAAGTTATAATATAACAATGGCATGCAAATTACATGCAAACTACTGCCAGAGTAATTTGACATTTCCTGTAAGCAGGCTAATAATAGGTATGTAATAGGCGGCTCTACTAGTCCACGGTTCAAGGATGGACAAAATATGATCATAACATAGTAGGTCTAAATTAGAGATGCAAAAAATATTCATTTGGCCAGACACTGAATATCGCGTATCTATGAAGCGCTAGTGCCACGTGCCCTGCAGTTGCAACTTGTTAAATTGAACCACTGACTGTCAGTCCACTGGACCTAATCTGATCATAGTCAATCAAAAGGACAAACACCTAAATTTAGCCCACTCTTAATGTCAGCCTTAGTATGGGTTTAGTATTTTAGTTTTAAAACATTTTCATCAATTTGATAAAATATCGCAGGATGCCACTCCAACTGGTGCATTAAACTGACTCCCAAAGACCACCTTTTATCTGACACAATCTGCCTTTAGTTAATTTTGATTATTAAATTCTGACTTAAATGCCTATCCCTATGTATGTATGTATGTAACTTCTGACTTTTGAACATAGTAGGATAAATTTATCTGACTATGAAAATTAATGAAGACAGTTTTTTTTTCTTCTTAATTACTCCTATTTAGTATTAGGCTGAACTGTATGCCACTATACAGTATCTGGCCAAATAAACCGGATACTGAATAGCCACTAAATACATCATTTTCATGATGTATTAGGTGAATAAGGTAATAAAAAACTACTGACTTACTTCTCGGACCATGCTTTTAATAAGCCTGTTGGCATGTTGGAGATCTTCAGGCTTTTTACTTTGCAGCAGTTTTTGGAGCAGGCTAGACTTTTCCTCATCCTCAAATATGGCATTCTTATTGCGAGGACTAACCACCACATCTTCTGGAGGTAGCGGTGGGGGGGTTTCTTTTACCACCCCTTGGTTTTTCAGCATGTCAAAGGCGACTTTGAATTTAGTCTCTTTTGGGTATTCAATAGACCAGGCATGAAGCAATTGTAACACCTATAATGTGGTTTAGAATGAGGATAAATGGAAATTAATAAAGGTTTTAATTAAAATAATTTCCTGCTTAAAACAGGTCATTAATTTTCTTATTACCTAGCTTTTTAGAATGATTTTACAATATTTATTGTAAGAGTTGAACATTAAGCGTTAATAAAACATCACGGTCTCACATGGATAAATAATATAAATGTTATACAGGCTCACCTTGGTTTGAACTTCAGGTGCTGTCCTATTGGCAAAATATTTAGGCGATACAAGTTTAATCATCTCGTTTAGGAACCTAAATTTTCCGATTTCAGCGTGAAAATTGGATCCGCATTTACGCATACAGCGGTCAACAGTCGCGAGCGCTAAGAGCGCCTCGCGGGCGTTCTGCGAGTGGATGCGTGCCGACAGGGCCTGGGCCGCCAGCTGCGGGCCCTCGGCGCAGTTCCGCATCACACTGCAAAACGCTTCCAACGCTAAAGCGTCCGGACATGGCAAAGATTCGTGCGTAGCTTTCACTGCACAACAAAAACAAATTACACAATACTATCATTCATAAACACATTACAACCTATAAGTAAATATACATACGGAGTAATGCATCCAAGCTGACTAGCGTCACATTCATTTTCAAACATTACATTTAAAGACAATTACAATAACTATTAGCCTAATGCGGTAAACAATACGACCGAATATTTTCGCCTAGGTGACTGATTGACATTTCCATTCCATATCTCGCTGAAAACTAGTGCTTGACGCAGCAAATATTGTTAATTACTACAAAAAAAACTTATAAAAACCGGAAAGTTTTAATTAACATCGGTATAAGATATGACGATTTTGGTACACAGCACTAAATTGTCTCGCTTATCTATGGATAGTTTCTGTTGACATGTTGATAAGTGTCAATTCAATAGTGTCATTCAGTCCGATATAGGAAAGGCTAAAAATATATTTTGCGTTTCTCGCGAGAAGCGGACGGTGCCTTATTACGTCGCATTTACGATGAATATCTCACGATTGTCCAGGCTTCTCGCCCAGATCAGGAGTATCTCAAAGTCCGAACAGGTAGTGCAAAAGAGAACGGCGACGACCACACCGACTGGTGCTATTCTACCGGAGCCAGGAAAGACCCCATTTGGTCTTGTAGGCATTGTGTGCGCCGTGGTTCCTGGCCTACTCATAGGAGCGGCGATAAGCAAAAATATAGCTAATTTCTTGGAAGAGAACGAGCTTTTCGTGCCTTCTGATGATGACGACGATGACGACTAAACAAAATGTCCACAACTCGTAAAAATCTTGTTTGTACATATTCAGCCTTCAATTTATTCTAATAAGGTTCTTCCAGATAAGCTGATAACCATTTAGGTATTTTAAGTAAAAATGCTCTTAAACAATTTGTTTATTTTTATTAATTAATAGATTTTATAATACAATTGTTACAAAAGCTACAATAAAGTGGGTAATATGTTTTGTGCTTCACTCCCGTTTTACTGTTTATTGCATATCAAATTGACATTGTGTAATTTGAAATTTTAATAACTTAATCTTAGTTACATTATATACATAGTTACAGTATGTGAATCATTCAAATTATTAATCAATAATATTTCTATGTTACATCTAAATAAATTATTAGAATTTGAAGTGTAAATGCATCATGTCAAATGCATAGCTTGTCACAGAGTAACAAAACCAATCTCTGCTACACTAGTCACTGTTACACCAGTAGCAATAGGATAATGTTCATAATCTCATCATTCTTGTGCTTAATATTTTAAGTGAAGATGACAAATAAAATGACTTTATAAAATGGCATGAGTCAGTCTTTTATTTTAAATATCTATGCTTTCTCGCTAGTGTCTTTTATGGAAGCCCAAAGGGACATTTCATCTGAAGATTGTGCAAATCACTTCGAAAAAGACCTTATTAATAGAACCTTATGTTTAACAAGGCAGTTGTCGCATTGCAAAACTCAATTCCTAATACTGATTCTTGTAAAACTTCAAAACACTTGGACGGCAACAAACTGAGGTTCGATTTATTTTAGTTGTAATAAAGATCACAATCATCATGTCAGGCCAAACATATCCACTGTAGGACATAAGCCTTCCCCAAAATCTCCACCATTACTTGTATTGCCAGTCCCTAAGTTTTAATTTATAATAAAATAGATATCTTGAAATGACTCTCCCCAATTTTGTGAATACACAATAAATACAAAACTTCTCAACATTTTTCAGCTCCCTAAATTGTAATGTGTATATTGCTGGCATCACAGTTGTGTCATGCAGGCAGAAGTGCAGAATGAAATGGTAAGAAGAGTAAGTGCTGAAAAAAGTACAATGACATTTTCATACTTAGCTAACATTGTGGCTGAAGATAGACGTCACATACACGTTTTATGCGCAAACTTGTCACTGTTCGGAGTACTGAGACATCCCAGTGCAGGGTTGTCAACATCCCTCAATATTTATAAAAAGGTAATATCCGCACAACCATTAATCAGATTTGGCTTTATCATAACTTAAACCCTGTCAAGGCAAACATTTTGCTTATTAACCTGACTTTTATCAAACAAAATCCTGGCTACGACTTCTCACATAGTTATTCTATTCATAGATTCGTTGTATTGGTGCAAACTGAGTAGAGTTTTACTCCGGAGGCCTCTTGTGCTCTCCCCAGCCGTGGAAGCACTTGGTGAACCGTCGCGACTCCTTATTCTTGAGCGTTAGGAACAGCTTGCGCGGCAGATTCGGTTGTAACGCCTTCATGTGTTGTATGTACACCTAAGAAATTATAATTGACAATATTAGTTGGTTTAATGTGGCACTACATGCGTTGGTTGCTTTAATGTGACACTACTTTTTAACAGACTTCATAAAAGGAGGAGGTGTCTGCCACAAATATCTACCTATGCGTCGGTGACGTTATGACGTACCTGCGCCGATTTGTAGGCGAGCTTAATCTCCACTTCTGAGCACTTGGCTCCGAGCCACAGGAACACCTGGTCGCCGTTGTCGAGGATCATGATGTCGTCGTCCGCGAGGTCGTCCTGGGAACAACGCGGTGTCAATTGAACAACTAGTTTATGGAAATTGTCAATAGTAGATGTTTAACAAAGAGATGAAAGTCAGCAATAGCGTCCCGATATATTTAGGCTGCAGGAGCGCTAGCGAGTGGGCCTATAGTTCGAGGGTGTAAGTGATGGTTACCCAAAATTTTATCGAATTTAATTTCCTCGAACGCTATTTTCTGCTGAAACTATGATGCTTTCAGGATATTTTGAACATTAATAACGTAGGTTAGGTTAGGTTACACTTGTAACTTGTGAATTTTACCTCATGTGGCGAGATGTCTTTCGATGAAATGAAAATTTTGTGTAATGATACGTTCGTTGAAAAGTGTTTCGGTAAAATAATAGAATACAAATAATAGAGAGGAAAGTCAAGAAAATGTTTTGTGAAATGTCACAAATTTACTTTGTCACACAAAAATTACAAGCGTCACTCTATTCTTGACATTATTTAAAGACGCGTTTTTAAAAAGTCAGAATTATTTCGCAATCGCTGCATAAGATTCTTTCTCGGTTTAGCATCGTGTCGTGTTGATCTAGAAGTTTTTAGTAATTCCTGATTATGTAATAGACTGACCTGGCAGAAGTCTGTGCACTTCTCAGAGACGGTGAAATAGCCCTTCTCGTTGGAGCAGCGGAACAGCCGCGTGTAGTTGAGGAACTCTGCGTCCGTGTCGTACTCCTTGCGGCCCCCTAGCGCTACCCAGAAGAAGTTGTCTGGCTCGCTACCTTCTGTCAGCACCTGTTATTAAATCAATAGATTTTTAAAGATTTTGATGGGATTAAACTTTTAAGAAATTGTGTTTGTTTTTCAGGCTAACAACGAACCGAATATACTTTCTCCATTTTAATTATATTAGCTGAAAGACTGTCCCGTGCCGCCCGCATTATAAGGTCTAAATATTGTATATCCAACCAAAGTTTCAAAACTTGTACCTTTAATTTTAATAAATAGGGATCTAACCCTTTCGTGCACGATCGCCGACATAGAGTCGTTGGCGCCCTCTAGCGGCACGTTTAGGATGTGGCTGGACGTGTACAAACAACACTACACTGCAGCGTTACCTGCAGGCTGACCCAGGGGTTATTGAACTTGGTCTCGGCGATGTGCTCGATGAGCCGCGCCGCGTCGGCGTCCGCCTTGGAGCCGATCCACGCGTACACGATCGCTGACATGGAGTCGTCGCCGTCGTTGGCGCCCTCTAGCGGCACGTTCAGGATGTAGCTGAACGGGGAAAAAAGGTGTTTTTTTTATATCGGTACGTTAGGAACGAAGATATCAGAATAAAGTCACGTCAATGACGTCGCAAACTGTCACTGTCAATAATAGGGGCTGGATTGATTTGTTTTACATTTAGTTGACTTACACCCATGGGACGAAAACAGGACAAGTCAGTTAAATTGTTTGCAATGACTTAAACCAAATAACATATTTCTTTTATATATTTCTATATTCATTTCTTTTCAATAATCGACTTGTCTAGTCACTTCTCAACGTCTTGTAAAGGCAAAAGGGCAAGTATCGTAGAGGTTACCAGAAGGCACTGTTGAGTTGCGCGGCGTCCGCTTTGACCTGCACGAGCCGCGTGCACAGCGCCGAGCCGTTGCTGCGCAGCTCGAACAGCTCCACGGCTTGCTTGTCATTCTCCTGCACAACAAACAGGTCTCACTTTATATTAAGATAATCAGCAGAGCTCGGAATAGGTAGTGCTTATTAACCTAAACTTGATGCATCTTCATTCAATAACGTATTCCCATCTCACTCACGCATGAATGAACATGCGTCAAGTTTAGGTTAATAAGCACTACCTATTCCGACCCCTGATAATCAATATAACTTTAATATGTTGTACCAAAACATCAAAGAGGCGAACAGGCTCGGCGAAAATGGAGGGCTTAAATTCCCAACGACAAATAAGAGGGAGAGAAAGAGAATATTACCTCAAAAGTTAGAGAAACAAGGCAAGCACGGTGGAAGGACGGTTAAATCAATAATATAAAACGTCGACTCGTTGTCGCTCGGTAAGTGCGTCTCTTTCGTTACAGACTAGTTAGACAGAGATTACGTCCGGCGGCACAGCTGTTTGAACTGCTCCAGGAGGGCTCTAGCTACAGACACACTGACCGGCTTCGCGTTCCTCTTGCCGTCCTTGATGATGAACCGCCGGTGGAAGTGCGCCAGGAACTTGAGGCTCTCCTGCTGCTGGTGCGTGCGCACGACGTCCAGCCGGCGGCACAGCTGCTTGAACTTGCGCTCGAGCCCGAAGGTGAAGGTGAGCCAGCCCATGTTGGGCGCGCGCCGGCCCTGCCAGAAGTACACCACCCACGTCACCGCGTCAGGGTCCGCGTCTTCTTCTGGGTTTGAGGCCTCGCTTTCGTCTTCCGCCTGTGAGGATTATAAAATGCTTCAGTACCCAGTTGCTCTCGGAAAACATCTAAAAGTGTACAAAGTTTACATATAATGCGAATTCCATGTTCAGCCCTCAAGCCAGAACTGTTATTCCATTCAATACCTAAAGCAGATTTCAATCTTCTCATGTTAATAAGAAGGTTACACTTGCTACAAGTTTTTTTTCTGATTTACCGCCACGTGGTAGCAAAGCAGAGTTTAAGACCTTAGCAAATCCAAATAAATAGCTACTCGGAAACCTCGGCAAATTAGCATAACGTCTCTAAATTGGGAATATTTCTGCAACGCGACCAATCCCTAAAACAACCAACTTTTAAAATCAACTATTGCTTTAAAATAATCAAAGATAAATTGTAAAGTACTAACCTGTGGCAATATATACCGACAAAGGAACACGTAACAATCAGCGCTGTGGAAGATGCCAAGCTCCGCGTCAGGGAGCCGCACGAAGTGTCTTCCCTCAAGGACAAAGGCTTCCATCGCTTCGAGGTCTTCGTTCCACTCGTCTGCTAAAGTCTTGGCTTCTGCTGCTGGCATCGATGGTTGGCGAGGGGTGAACAGCGCTGATAGGTCCGCTCTGAGGACATTGTATATCACATGTTACAACCTTACATTGGCAACATTATGTATGTACAGTCAGGGGCATTCCCGGTCGACCACCTCTAGGGTGATATTCGTTTGCGCGTTCGACGCGTAACGACTTGGGCGCTGTAGGATTAGCTAAATAACAAATTAACGAACAAGCCAAAATTTTCTTAAGTGGACTACCGCGAATGTCGCTGACAGTACATACATAATGTTAACCTTTTTTAGACATTTTTGTTACTTTTTTTATGCTGATTGAAAATCAAAAGGCGTTTTATTTTTCCAAAAGGGTTAGTACTTAGTATGCCAAGATTTTGATGAAATTCGGTATAAAGATAGCTTGAACCCCGAGGAAGGACAAATGATTTATTTTATTCCGGAAAATTCGAGTCTCCAAGCGAATTCACTTCTAAGTGGACGAAGTCGTAGGCAACAGCTGTATGAAATAAAATAAAGCGTGTCACGAACATGTGTTTTGTGTGGGTGAGAGAGTGACTGAGTGTGTGTTTTTGTGGGTGTGTAAGAGAATGACAGTGTGTGTGTGTGTGTTGGTCTCACTTGGTCTCCTGCTGCTTGGCCCAGGAGGCGAGGTCGGCGCCGGTGCGCGCCACCGACTCCGCCGTGCGCGTGAAGTCCACCGCTATCACCTCCTCCCACCCCAGGAAGAACGTCTTGAAGATCTGAATACAAACGTATCGTTCATCGGGCTGTTTGAATTGCTTTATATAGTGAGGTTTCCATTTAAATAATACCTTACAAAGACAAACACTTGACAGTATGCTCACGATGAAAACAATCCACAGAACAAAAAAAGATTGAATAAAACGATTAAAATCTTTAGTATCTGTGGTTCATCATGATTGGTTAGCATTATGACGTAATTTTGTAAGTTTACAGTTAGTTAACTACCTACTCAGTCAGAGTACTGAACTGCGCAAGTTGTGATTTTTTTAATATTATAGTTTCTCTCTGCGAGGCTAAGGAAATAATATTTCCCATCGTATATGACAGATGTAGTTAATAAACATACGACATCGTTTTAGGTCGGAAAAGTTTGTTTATCTTGCTTTCTCACTCAGCTTGAGTACCAATAAAATAATTGAGAAAGCAAGACAAATACAAAATTATCCGACAAAACACGATGTCCTATCTTTATGCACTATATTGTACGTCTTTGTAATATTACAAATATGAAAGAGTGAGGATATTTAGGTGTATCTTTTGATCAGGCATAACCTAGATCGAGGTTTCAAGACCTTTTTTGCGTCGAGCCTCCCCGGATAGTAAATAATATTTATATTAATTTAAAAACATTAACCGACCTTCCTTAGATGTAACTAATAGATAAAGTTTGAGTCTTAAATATACTTAAATACGGGGAGAAATGTATAGTAACCTGTGTTTCGGTGCCCTCCTGTAACCTCGTGACGAGCGCGTAATCCGGCCGCCACACCATGTTGAACAACTCCTGCGCGAGCTTGACGGCCGCCGCCCGGACCAGCCGGGACGACTTCTTGCCGAACCTGCCAAACAAACATATATCTTACAACACAAACATACTATTTATAATTATTATTTTTTACTGTCATGAAATAGATAGTGACTTAGTGACTTGTTATAGAATGTCGAAAGTGCGTGTAGCTTGTTGTTTGGGTAATTTTAATCATAGACACTTTTTCAGGTCGCATTAATCTAGATGGTTTAACATTTTTTTTTATAATTACCCTAGTTGTTAATTTCAGAGCAAGTAACATTGGGCCTAAATTCAATTATATTTGAAGACTAAGGGTACTTAGGATGAAATTGTAACTATACCCATGTGGTCAATATATTGCTCAATATGTTATTTCTAACTAATAGAAAGTATTGAGCGAGCAATACCTTGCTACGGTTTAAATGGTAACACTTGATTTATAAGCGTCTGCTGTACCCGCTTCCCATCAATCCGACCAAATGAGTCCCACGTATGTGAGTCAAAGCGCTCACCACACGAACACGTCGGAGTGCGCGTCGAGCACGTAGACGGCGCGCGTGTGGAGCACCCCGCGCGCGAGCGGCGCGCCCTCGGGCTGCGGCAGCTCCAGGTAGCCCATGCCCAGCTCCACGCGGTACAGCCGCGGGGGCAGCCAGCTGAACTCCGCGGGCACGTGCTCCTGGGGATCACCGGCTTTGGCTCAACATCACTTCTTAAGCGCCAATTACATTGAGTCGTCCGCGGCATGTTGCATAAGGTGACCGCAACAGTGTAAAGAACGCGGTAGTCGAACGCATTCGGCGAGTGACAGCTGCGACCGCCTAATTACATGGCCGAAGTAGACGGACAGACTAATGTGAAGACGACTTTCGTTGGCCGCAGTAGTTCGAAACGAGTTCGGCGACCACGATTTATAGCCGCTTAACAAAAAGCAGGCTTAAAAATCCCAACTGCTGTTTGGATAATGTCGTCATTATAATGTTAGTTATTTTATTATGTACATATTTTTCATTTCGTTAATTTCAAATATAAAAAAAAAAACTTGCGACTCTAAAACGAATTTAACGTCACCTTGTTTTTCGAAATCGGGCCATCCGTTCAGCCTTTACAAGGGAACAAAGAACCATACAAGTCAAAAACCTTATCCTTTTTCGGCAGTCGGGTAAAAAGGCATTCCCAGATTGGCAAAATCGAATTGGGTTTTTTGGCACATTGAGCAAAACGTCATAATAATAATTATTACAAACTTTTATATAACACCACTTGATAAATAGTCAGTGTAATTAAAATTTTGCAAGCCTATTTGAAACCAGTTCCCGTTATTGCAATAGGTTGAATATGGAATACATAATTATGTAAACCCGATGACAATTGAATGTTGTGGTGTCTAAGAACTATTTGTAAACTATTAACTTGTATTTTTGTCTACAAATTTGTAATCTTAAGTGTGATGAAGTCGAAAGCGCCACGGGATAACTTCTTAACGTAAACCCACCAAGTTCGAAATCGTTACAATGATTCCGATAAGCACCTGACAAGTATGCAAAAAAGGACCTCAATATTTCTAGTACGGTCCCGAGAGTCAATTTGGGACACATTTCAAGAAAAATATGCTTGAAGTCGTCAATGTCATTAGAGATGTCAAGTCATTTGTGACATTTGTGTGATCATTTTTGACGACGCGATAAGGCTATCACTAGGCAGTCGATAGTGAAGATAGCGGTCCCGGGTTCGATTCCCGGTATGGGCAAATATTTGTGTGTTGAGCACGAGTATTTGTTTCTGAGTCTTGGGTGTTTTCTGTGTGTGTATTTAAGTATTTATTTCCCTATATAAGTATTTATTATAGTTGTCTAGTACTAGGGAAATAACCGGTTATAACCGCTTTTAACCGATTATTTTCATACAAAAACGGTTAATAACCGGTTAAATTGCATTCCCTATCTAGTACCCATAGTACAAGCCTAGAGCTTAGTTTGGGACTAGGTAAATTTGTGTAAGATCGACGTCCCTTGATATTTATTTTATTTTTTAGGAAACTCAACCTTATTGTTGTAGAATGTCAGATTGACTTTGGACCTAAGGTGCGTACCAAATTAAATCTCGTGACTGTACTTATACTAATTACCTGCGGCACATAATTGTCGTCGTCGCACCCGAGCTCCTGCCAGAAGGAGCGCGGTTCCTTGCCGGGCGGCTCGGCCACCAGCTCCGCCTTGTTCTTGCGCTCCTCCTTGTTCATCTTCTCGAGGAACAGCCGCGCCTTGGACTTCAATGTGTTCTTCGCTTTTTTGCCGTACCTTCACAATAAAAAGTTAGTTTAGCGGGGGTAGGGTCTTAGGTAGAGTCCGCCTGGATCGCTGCTTTTAGCTAAGTGAGTAGTATAGAGGTAGCAGAACATTTTAGTCCTCTGCCTTGGGATATCAAATGTGTACGGGTCTAAAGGTGGGTCCACATTTGGGTCATACACATTCGAAAAAACAATAGTTGTCTCTCCTGTGGTCAATAGTTAAAGGCTTGTGTGCATATAAAGTGATGTTTTTATTTAATAGGACTATAGAGACAGTAGACGCCGACGTGACGTCGTTTATGCGGATGTGGGTTCAGCTAGAAAATGAGGCCTTGAAAACGTTAACTTTGGGTATGTCCACAGGAAAGACGGTAACCTAAATCTGTGTATGACCCATTTATGACATTACATCGTTAAGGTGGGCCACTGTAGGGCTCCATCGGACCGGACTGCATGGCAAATCTACGGGTCTTGTTACAGTGTAAATCATGCGTTCGGAATGGGTCGTGACATGACAAATACCGAATATTTAACCGGTATTGACACGATATGGACAAAGAAAACGCGCGGTAGTCTTGCGAGTTTTCTTGCAGGTGGAAACGCGGCATAACAATGGATGACAATGGGTGTGGATGGATGGGCGTGATGGTTACCAGAGGTAGATGACCCTTGTGGTGTCGAGGATGAACACGTGGCGCGGGTCCAGCGAGCTGGCCGCCAGCGGGACCGGCTCCAGGTGCACGCCGCTGCCGTGCTGGTGCACGCGGTACAGCCGCGTGATGTGACGCTGGACAGGTCAAACGAGACAACCTCAAATAAATTAAATAAATCAGGGGACAATCTCAAATAAATTGACCTGGTCCGTAACTAAGCTCTAGGCTCGTACTATGCGTACTAGAAAACGATAAAGTTACTTATGTAGAGTAATACATACTTAAATACATAGAAAACATCCAAGAGTCGGAACAAATACTCGCACTCATCACACAAATATTTGCCCATACCTACCGGAATTTAAACTCGGGACCACTAGCTTCGAAGGTAGGGCCACTAACGTATCATCAATATCATTGATTAATCTGAGTACAACTAACTATCAGCGACTAAGGTACCCTTCTTTCATGTCAGAGTACTACTGTCCAAAAACAGATAGCACCTTTCGGATACATGTCCCTATTAGGCTAAGTTCACATGGACGCGCGTCAACGCGCGGTACCGGTAACGCGCGGTCATGTACACGACAACATAGATTTGTTATAATTTCACACCGCGCGGCGACCCAACCGCGCGTTGACGCGCGTTCATGTGAACTTAGCGTTATAATGTCCCTTTTTTGCCTAAATCAACAATTTCCCCATAAAAAAATAATCCATGATGTAACATCGGGAAAATTATGTGCAAAATGTGGCCTCTAGTTGGTTTATTTACCAGAAAACGGCCTTTTAGGCCAAAAACGATGCATTTTGAGGTTATAAAAGTGTTTAC
The DNA here is from genome assembly GCA_948252455.1 of Acleris cristana. Lineage (NCBI taxonomy): Eukaryota > Metazoa > Arthropoda > Insecta > Lepidoptera > Tortricidae > Acleris > Acleris cristana. The sequence continues at coordinate 12,490,723 of OX411782.1, read as the reverse complement.
CAAATAAGACAAGTCATATGGGATGGACTATAGGTATAGGTTCCGTAATAAATGTAAATGATGACGTAGAAGGGTTCGGTACCGGCTCGTCGACGGTGTAGAACCCGGAGGCGGTGTGCGAGCCCTGGATGTAGACGGGCGGCGTGGGGAACAGCGCCAGGAACTCCTCGGCCTCGTCGCCCTGCTCGTGCCGCTGCGTGCGCTTGGCGCCCAGCAGGTTCCGCAGGTTCACCGCGTGCATCGCCGCGCACGCGCCCTTGTCCAGCTGAAACAAACAGAAAAATAAGGTCCTTAAGTTCGATTTACACAGCGTTATCCAGCAATGTGCAGTTTAAACTATTTTTAAAATACTTTTTTCCCTTGATTGTATTTTTTTTCATGTATTTTCACCGATTTCTCAGTCAATTGTCGACCGATTTTGAAAATTCGTTTTTTGTTTGATAGGGTATACTTCCGAGCTGGTCCTTTTATGACCAAATCTGAATCTGATAAGGCCGACAGGAATAAAGGGAACTCCTTTAATATTATAAGCATACATATAGCGATTTTACTATTTCCAGTATGAGTCTTGCATTTGCATTCAGAAAGTAATCATTTGTTGAAATGGAACTGATGATGAAGACTACAGATGGCCACCAGAAAATTATATTCCTTTTCCTGACTTACGCATGTGTTTTTAATATATGCGAGTTCCATTTAAAACCAAAATATGGCACCTCAGAGCATAACTGGTCAGAGAAGCCAAACCCCGCTGATCTATTCACCCGCTGAGCCCGTGGAGGCCACAAACAAAAACAATTCTGCGATAGCCTTGATTAAGGGGGGGTATGACACTATATAAAAAAACATACCGTAGCTTTGGAGCCGATCCAAAAGTGGATGTCCCATGTCAGCTGGCCTTGCTCTTCTAACGCCGTTTTTAGAATGATGTAACATTCTCCTTCGAAGAATTTTCCCTGTGCAACCTGCCAATAATAAAACGATATTAGTTCACACACTAAAAGTTTTCAGACAGTTCGAGATCGACCGTCCGAAAAATGTTTACTCTGTGTGGTTGTAGACTGACAAGTTACGGAGATAGCTAGTCTGCCGGCTTAAAAAAAAAAAATTTAGTAAATTGGCCACATACAGGCTCTTTTACACGTCGGTAATATAGAGTGAATCTACAAGCGCTTCGGACAAGACCATCATTGCGGAGAAGAAGCAGCGCAAGAAACTAAAGCAGAAGGTCATTTTTTCAAATATAAAATACAATAATACTTAAAAGTAAGTTACATTACAAGGTAATAAAGTAAAAAATATTAATTATTAGAACTAGCACAAATAAAAACATTACAAATAGAAGATCAAATACATTAAACTAGAAATAGGAGAACTAAGAGTGTATCCGGAAGTGTATGGCGAATTTCTCCGTAAACCGTCGCCTGACGCCCCACTTGTAATTTGAAGAAAACGTTAGTCGTAAACCTTAAGAGAAACTGATAGTCTGTGTTCTAACACGATGAAATGACAGGTCAATATTGGCCAACGAACTTTAGTTTGTCAGACCCATCACTGTGAAACTAAGTCACTTGGTGCAGTTACCTCCTCGACGGGCGCGGGGATGAAGTTCTCGATCTCCCAGACCTGCAGGCCGGGCGCCTGCCCCGTGTCCTCGTCGAAGAACTCCGAGTAGTCCAGCGGCGGCTTCTCCAGGCTCTCGTCCCAGCGCTTCGGTCTGGAACAACACCACTGATCAACGGAGGGAAATGAAGATATCGTACGGAGGAGATCTTTTCAGGGTAACATATTCGGAAAGTGCCAAACGCTGCGCTCCGTCCGTCTGTCTGTCCTATAACTTTATAAAGCTGTATCTTTTAAAATATAATATGGGGTTTTTTGTTCTATAGTTAAGCTAAAAATACATACAAGCGACTTTGGTTTGATTACATTGCAAATCCTTATATAGGAAAAACAACCAATAATAACAGCCGGCCAAGTGCGGGTCGAGTGGTACGGAACCCTCGATGCGAGTTGGACTGACCCTTGTTTTTTTTAATAATATGATTGCGGTTACCGGGTACGTCTATTCAGATTACAGGGGTCAGTTTCTCTTTCGCTTTATGGTAAGTAGACCGCCGTCAGCTAAGCCATACAAAAAATATAATATAAACTGCACATTGTTGCTCAAATCCTGTGATGTTTTCTGTTGACTCTAGCAAAGAATGAGTGACCTACTTTTGCATCCCTCTTATGGGCCCATATTCGCTGGCTCAGCTCATTAGGCACTTGGTTCCACCAAGGGCGAGGAAGCGTTTAGCTATCGACTATTTTCTCGCTCAAGAAACGAACAAAATATATAGATCCCATGTCAATAAAAGAGACACCTATATTATTAGTTCACACTGCCGGAGAGAACTCTTTCCACTAGTTTGTCGAAACAAAAATGTAGATCGCGTGTTAATAAAAGAGTCACAAAATATTAATAGTTGATAGCTGGCTGTACTCGTTTCCCACTAATCTTCGGCGGTGGGACCAGTGAGTTGTGTACAAGAACCATTAACTTCAGCGAAAAATCTGCAAGAAAGAAATCCGATCCGACTACACAGTGCGGCCGGTTACGTACTTGAGGTAATTCAGGTGCCGTGCTGTGTATTGGCCTGCTCCTGCATCCGTTTCAAGATCAGTGCAGCTGTCTCTCGAGCAGGTGTTAGCTACGGAAGGCTACGTACTTGAGCTCGCTGGTGGGCGGCGGCAGGTCGACGCCGCCCTGCGTGTTGGCCTGCTCCTGCATGCCGCGCAGGATCAGCGCCGAGTCGCGCTCGCCGCCGCTCTCGCCGCGCCCGCGCCGCAGCCGCAGCTTGCGGGCGATCGGGTCCGACTTCACGCCTGACAAATACAACAACTCGATAATGTCTATACTCCATTTACTTTAACGACCTAGCAGGCTTCTCTCACTTGCAGTGTTATACAAATGACAAGGACAAAATAAAGAAGGAGGTAGCCAAGTGGGCGGCTACAATAATCATCTTAGGTTTCGTTCACAATGGTATTGTAAAATAAATGATTAAGGAGACATCGGTCGGTTTTACTATCCAAGTCACACGTAAACGATAAACAATAAGTCGAAAGAAGGGAAACAAACGCGTCCGCACCATACAGATGTAAGAGCCGACTGATAACCTGCTCCATTGTGAGTGCGGCTTTAGCGTATTCTCACTAGCCAATAACGTGCAGCTGCACTTTTCCAGTAGGTACTAGGTCGTTATATAAATGGAGTACAGCAGCGCTGTCAGCAACCGCTGCGTGGCTGACGTCACGGCCAAGTTCGGGCAGTCTTTAATATTGTTAATTTTAAGGTAGAAAGCATGATCTTTTTATGCCAACAAACTGTTACGCTGTTTGGCAAATCATTGTATCGAGTAGGTATTGTTGCCTAAATATATAAAAGAAGGTGACTGAATGACACATCAACGTCATCAACGCACAGGCCAAACCGCTGGGTCAATAGATTCCTTTGGCACGTAGATTCCTTATGAGGTCTAGGGGTGCACTAAGGGATTTTTGGAAATTCATCCCCTTAAGGGTAAAAATAGCAGGGGGGGGGAAAGCGGGAAACTAATTCTACGTGTACGAAATCGCGAAATTTATAAACAAATAACTTCAAGTACTCACTGCTCGGCGTAACCGGCTCAGCCGTCGCGGCCCCAGCCAACTGCAATTGCGCTTGCAATGAGAAATCAATGTTGTAGTACTGCAGGCCATCTCCCCTCGCCCGCTCCACCGGCTTCGGGGGCATCACCAGGTCAGGGTTCCCGTGCAGCTGGAGGCTCTCCAGGTCGCTCAGCAGGTGGATGGCATCCGGGAGGGTGATGAGCTTGTTGCAGCTGAGATTTAGCTTTTTGAGGGAACCGCATCTGGAACAAGGTTTTTATCAAAACCCTCAATATAATATCCGTATCTAGTTTTTAAAAGAAAGACCGCGTCTTAAAAAAATGTTTAACTACGGAATAGTTGCGATAAGTATAAATAAAAGAGGTTTACAAATTACCCATATTAAAAGGTATATAGACTTGACTTGTTCCCCATATTAAAATAAATATAAAGCTAGTCCCACATTAAGCTCAAGCCACCAAACAACGACATTTGTCAAAGGAATATGAGCCTATTGTGAATCAATTTTCTAAATCGATTGTCGGGGCCTTACGAGTCTAAGCTTGTACTATGGGTACTAGACAGCTATATAAAAACTTACATAGAGAAATAAATACTTCAATGCACAGAAAACATCCTAGACTACTCGCAAGAGACACTCCTGCCATCACACAAATATTCGCCTATACCGGGAATCGAACCCGGAACCACTAGCTTCGTAGGCAGGGTCACTACCAACTAGGCTAACGCGAGGAATCGCGATATCCTGACTTTTTACCAAATCATCATTTACCAAACTATATTATTTGACAAACATTCAATTCGCAAAAATGTAGTTGTGCTTAAACCATTACATATTACCATAGGTTACATCGGCTTATTAAATGTGGCGTTATCTATGAAAAGGGAGCTTATTGTCGATGGTGCTAACGCCGCACTGCGTCACGCGACGTTGTATGTATTTATATCGGAGCATCGTTAATAACGGCGGAAGCGCCATCGACGATAAGGTCCCTTTTCATAGATAACGATACAAATAAGTTAGGTAAGGTTAGATTAATGGCCACAAAAAATGAAAAAATATGTGGCGGGAAGTACGTCGAAAGTTTGTAAAATGATATAGTTTGTAAAATGATGATTTGGTAAAACATTAGTGAACCAGGAATCGCATAAATATGCAATATTTCAAGTCGAACCAACTAAAGTAGGTTAATAAAATCAACTTCCTAGATTTGTTATCATGCTAGTTACGAACAATACCAGTGAGGTTACCACTCCCCTCACTAGAGAAACTGTATTTTTTATTATGTACGAATTCAATATGTATTATTAAACCTGTATGCTACCCTGATAAGACAAATGGTGGTATCTCTGACAAAACTCCTATAGCAAGTGCAACCTTACTACTAACGGGACAGGGTTGTATCTGCTTTATTTATTGAGTTTGAGATATGGCCTTTTGGCTTATGAAGGCAATATACGCTCTGTGAAATCGCACCGTCGCATGCGCAGAGGTGTCGAAGAATGATCCACGACTTCTTCGCGCTCCGGCGGACACGTCAGTAGCTAGACAAACGGACAAGCGTGATTGTTTTTCAACATAAGTAACTCGTATATAAAGATGTCAACCAACGTTTTTAAGGTTAATAAAAGGATTGCGTGTGTTTCGATAATTCCGTGAAAAATCACACAATAACTAATAGTACAAGTATAAAAGTTTCACTTCCTCACAAAAACGGTGTTTAGACATATGAAACGTACCAACGTTATGCCTCTCCGTCTTTCGTATAGCTCGTATTCATTCACGTGCGGCAAGTTAAGTGCTAGGGTTGTCATGCCAAGAAAACATATGTAGGACTTACTGCGGTAATAAGTCGCTTTATTTCAATGTATGTTCTAAGAAATGTTTAATTGTACGCACTATCGAAACTAGAACGACGTATCATAATTATAACAAATCGAAGCATTGATAATTAACAAAAAGCAAGCTTTAAAAAACCCGACTGTCAATAACCAATTTTAAATCGTTATAAATCCTAAATGATCATTCAAAATGAAAAAAATATGAAAGAAACCTGAAGGATGATTTTCAAATACCTATTCAAAGATACCCCACTTGTCATGGTTCGACGACTTTTATATTTTATATTTTTTACAATATGGCGTCTGGCTGCCGCCATATTAAATTTTGATTACTACCATATCTTTAGTGACACTCACAAGATTAAGACAAATCGATTGAGATAAGACTCGTCAAAATTGGTCCACGCGTTTAGTTTCTAGAGCGCCACAAAGGAACATACATATACATTGGCTGATAAACACATTATCCTCCTCCTTCAGCAGTCGGTTAAAAATGAGGCCTAAACGTTTGCGTGTTACGATGTGGAACCCCAACCGTTCCTATTAAACACTACGATTGGAAAATGAAACGGAAAGTGATTTATAATAATTTTGCATTGTAAATTAATAGAGAAAGAACGCACAACGCATACTAATAAGTATTGTTAGCTAAGTCTACAAATATGTAATTGTAAAGTGTACCCTATTATTATAAAACCTGACTGCTTACGGAAGAAATATAATGCGTGACTTTTTATGTGTAAAACAGGTAGCTATTTATACAGTAGTATATCTCTTTTCATAGTCCAGTTGTTACTACCAACATTAAACGGTATATCGGCAATGACTCAGTAATTTTTTAAAGTCGAAATGTTAGAGACGAAGATAAATATTAAAATAGCTTTAGTTTATTTTAACAAATTTGAATGTAAGACGAAGCCTCAGTTGTGTGTCTATTGCCTACCTCAATAATTATTAATTTACAGTAGGTATAATGAAAAAAAAATACAAACAAATAACATCCTAAACCCAATCACAGATAACAATCGTATAACTATATATGAACACACATAATTATACTAACACACTGTGAAAACTTCATTAATTGGCATAGACCAAAAAATACCTCATGGTTTTTACATTCTAATTCGAAAGAATAGGTAATTTTAAGAGACCAATTTCATTAATTTTGTATTTGACCCAATAGTTTTGTTTTAATATCTTTATCTATTTAGCAGACATTTTATGGATGACATGATTATTTTAAATTTACAACAATTAAATGGTATCTAATGATAAAAAACATTGTAATTGTGTATTAAAACGTACTATTTCAAGCGGTTTTCACCTAACCCGTAAGATATACCTAGAAGGGTTTCAAGCCGAAAACGAAAGTCAAACAAAGGTTAAATATAATTTTGTCGAATTATCCGAAATAGATAAATATTTCAAAAACTTAATAATGTAGAACGGCTTTAAAACCAAATTCCTCAAAAAAAAAAGAACAATCCCAATTAGGGCCTGTTTCACAATCTCCAAATAAATACTACTTATGTCCTTTAAAGTTGTCGCTTTCCTTTTCTAGGACTCCAATGTATTTGTCAGAAAGTGTTATCTGGAGTTTGAGACAAAGGCCCTAATTCTTAAAAGCATACAACAAAATGTTGAAGCTTTATAATAATTTAAGTACTAACTAACTACTACTCTCATAATGACAATGGAAAGTCTGGCTGTGACCATACCAACTTCCCCCGTAACCACAAAATCGAGAAGGAGCCAGTAACATACCTGCACAATCCCTCAGGTATCATCTCCAACACATTATTAGCAGCCGAGAACACCTCCATGCTGCAGAGTTTCCCCACTCCCGAGGGGATGCCCTCGAAGTCCAGCTTATTGTCGTCCACGTGCAGCCTCTTGAGGTTTAGCAGCTTGCACAGGGTTGCCGGGAGAGCCGTCAGCTTATTCCTGGATAGATTCAGGCTCTCTAGTTTCTGCCAGTTGTCGATGGCTAGAATAATAATATAATAAATAAATATCAGGGGAGGGGACCCAAACAAAGCTTTAGGCTTGTACTATGACAACGAAATAAATATTAAAATAAAAATAATATACATAATACACAGGATGTTCGGCAGAAGGTTCAACAAACTTCAGGGACTAATTCTGTAGGTGATACTCATCAACTTTTACACTTACACAGCAGTTCCATACAAACATTGAGAGCTAAACAGCCGAAATAGTTTTGCCAAATGTATAACCCTCTGCTTAATTAACGCACAATAGCTAAAGTGTGCTTGAAATATCCTTTGTCCTTATCTGTCATTGTGACATTTCCATTTGACAGAAAGGGACAACGCATACTTTAACTAAAATAGGTTTATAGTCCGTTTATGCATAATAGGGCTAGTTTTTTACGAATATTTAGGTTATTTGCGAGGAAAATATTATATTTTTGAGCAACTGATACTTACTAGTAAGTAGGCGATATATAAGTATAAATACAGTAATAACAGAATTGTATAATTTCTAGATCTGAAATAACGTAAAGTAACAAGTCTGGCTCGCGTGCGTGTCTTTGAAACGGCTTTTTCTCCTTTTTTGTTGTTTTAAGAACTCTTTTATAAGAGACTTGTGCACTTATCTATATAGATATTCGTATTGTCACTTAACTAGCATTACACACAATACGGTTAAGATAAAGATCTTTTTCGCCACCACGTATTGTTTCAACAGTTTCCATTTCTCCGTAAGAGCTGTTTTGCATGTTTTTCCATGAAAACATAGCGGCATGCGATGACGCGTGATCGCGCAAATTGTACACTCGACAGAGAAATTGCTTACATAAGTGTGGAGAGATATCATCCGCACCATCTTACACTCGAGTGTATTAAATAACAGTTTTGCTGTACGCATTAACGTTGCAGACAGACTAAACATCTTGCTAATATTATGAATGCGAAAATTTTGATGTTTGTTTCTCAATGTCGCCAGAACGGCTGAACGGATTTAGATGAAATTTGGTATAGAGATAGATTATAGACTGGGATAGCAAATAGGTTACATTTTAACCCAGAAAAATGTCCTGTTCCCGTGGGATGATACAATTACGAATTCTACTCAGACGAAGTCGCTGACAAAAGTTAGTATCACATGACAATAAGAATAAATAATTTTTGCTTTTAAAAATTATTTATTTTTATTTTTTACGCCTAATAGAAATAAATTGAATAAAAGCACAATTTGTTTTTATTGTATACCGGTTAGTTACGAAGCATACGACTGAGCGGTAATTCTAACTATTCACACAATTTTACAAGTAGAACATGTGTTGTGTGAATCGTTCAGTCGAAATATGTAGCCTTCCCCGTCCTATGTAACAATTTTACCTTGAGAAACCTCTGTGATCTCATTGTCGCTTAAGTTCAGCCTTTTGAGGTTGAGCAATGAATACAAGGCATCAGGCACTTTGGTGAGGGCGTTCTTAGAGAGGTCCACATCAGAGAGATTCGAAAGGGTGTCCAGAGAAGTCGGCAGGTTGGCGAGAGTGCGCTGCGTGTTGCGCATGTGAAGAGTTTCTAAGCTCTGGAGGGACGGGAGCTGCCTGTAATATAATAGGGGCATTTTTATGATCAAAGTACGACTTATACCTTCTGTAATATACCAGTTTAAAAAAATTTAGTATGGTTTAAATTCGATGGCCTGCACATGCTTATTATGGCAAGGAAATGGCAAACAAGCATACAGGCCTGGTGTTACTATCAGCCCAGTGGAACCCTGACCCACCACACCATAGAACAGTGTTACGTTATAACGTTACAACATAGAGTGAGGTATCATTGGATGGGTCTTAAAAATCATTATGTACATGTTATTATAAATTTTTAAATTTGGGGAGCCGTTTAGGAAATAAGGAACTCGAAAAGTGACATTTTCGGTAAAGTTGTTGTGCGTGTGAGCGTGTGCGTGTATGCATGCGCCAGCGCGTGCTTGTGCGTGTGCGTGTGTGTAAAAATATATTAATTGATAGATAGATAGATAGATAGATAGATAGATAGATTCATTTATTCGGCTATTAAATAAAAAACAAAAACACATGCATTTGACAAAACAAAACAAAAGTAATCTATTAATAACTAATTAAAACTAATTGAAATTAAAATACAATAGCCGAAACGGAGTGCCAGCTCAGCTTGTGCTGTGGCACGGAGCCGCAGCGCTGATTTTCAGCTGGACCCAAACCCAATTGAAACCAAATATAAAGAATTTAAAAGAAAAACCAGTGTCTGTCTGTCTGTCCGTGTTTCGCAGTAGTTTTTCTCTCAATAGAAGCTATCAGCTTGAAATTTGGCATAGTTGTACAACATGCTGGCCCGTATCTGTTTTTAGTAAAAAAAAACCCCGTCAAGTGCGAGTCGGACTCGCGCACCAATTGTTCCATATTTAAGATTTTCATACGATACCCCACATGATTCTAGGTCAACGGAAAATACCCTAAAAATTTTGATTCCCTCGAGTGTCGAAATACACGTTTTTTGCGACATAAACGGCCGTATCTTTTTTTTACGTAAATGTAGAAGTTTGATTTTTTCACAGCTTCAAGGGACTGTAGATTTGAGTATATGGTTTAAATTTCAACTCGATACCTTTACGGGTTCCCGAGATAAAGGGTCTTGACACACGGACAGACGGACAATAAAGTGATCTTATAAGGGTTCCGTTTTTTCCTTTTGAGGCACGGAACCCTAAAAATAAAATTAGTTTTCTAAATATTTGAAAAAGGGTCTAAATTGGGGGGTTGAAAAATGAAAATGATTTGATTATAGCAAAATCTGCTATGTTCCAGCCCACAACAGGTTGTGTAGAACTAAACTAAACATCACTTATATAATTATTTAGTATAACATATTCTAATGTAAGAAGTTTGTTTTGATTTCAGTTAGTCATTCTCATTTCATAATATTTCTCGCAATAAAGCTAATAAATAAGATAAAATAATCATTTATTCGATTACTTCCTCTACATGTTAAACATCTATAGTGCAGTTGATTCGCCTGGGCATAAATAACTGAAGCTATAATACAAAAATATATAGTTCCATACATACCTCAATTGAAACAGGCCCAGAGGGTTATCATTAAGTATTAGAGTCTGCAGGTTCGCCAGTCTTCTGGTCTGAGGAGGCAGGGTCTCCAGGAGATTGTCAGACAAATCTAGGAATAGTAGGTCTGTGAGTTGGACAAACAAGGTCGGTGGTATGCTTTCAATCCTGAAAATAAAGTTTTTAGTTAACGTAGTTTATATATTGATGTTGCATATACACAACCTGGGTTTTTTCTGAACCAGAGCCACTCGCAATCGCTACCGGCTTCAAAGTGGAGCAATTGTTTTAATTTTGTATGCAGGCAAGCCTTCGATTTTCAAAATGAAAACGATCGTGATTGCGAGTGCGTTAGATAATAAGCCCTCAGGTCAAAACTTGATAGATAGTTATAAAACAAGTTTTTTAACTTCTTTTGGTGCCCTCTGAAATTGCCGCCTAGGGCAGGATTCCTGATAGATCCGAGTCTGCATATACAAATAGGTGACAACAAAGTATGATATTCACTTCTCTCATATTGCTATGCGAGTATGCATTAACATTGTTCTGAATTATTGTTGTGCTAGCTAAACTACTTAACACTTTCAGATACTTCGGTCTCACTACGTTTATCAAGCAATTTGTTTCTTCTCATGCTATTTAACTAATAAGTTCCTCAATGAAGGAACTATTTCAAACACACTTTTTTTTCCATTTTCTTTATTCTGAATTCCGGTGCAATCTGTAGCTCTTGGCTGAAATAGGTGTCACTGCTGTTGCTAACATTTGTGGTGTTACAGGGAGAAACCCATTGGTCGCATCGTGAATTGGTGGCACTACTATCATTCTATTTATTAACACATTCAGCGCCAACAACCCTCTGGTTCGGTCTGTTTTGTATGGCATGTGTTAAATTCATTTATAATTCTTCTATGTGAGAGGGCGAATTAAGTAGTTAATTTGGCACTGATCAGTTCCTCGGTAAACAAGGTACTAACTTATAATAATTATTACCAAAGGAATAATGCCACAAAACAAAGATACATACATACCAAAGGAAAATAAACTATGTAAATACAATGGAGTTAATTTTCTCTTGTTTGTCAATCATACAAACAAAGGAAATTACACTATATGTCCTTTGCAATGGATCTTTATTCCAACAAACATATATCCTCATCCTGCCCAAGCCTTTTTATAGTACTTCCGGTTTCTGCCCAATGTAGGGGACATTTTTACATATAAAATTCCATTTCCCGGGCAGAAACTACCGTATTAAGAACACTGGGCAAAACGAGAATATAATATAATGTACAAGGGGCCTTATGAGGAACTGAAATATTATACATACACACTAATGTCATTCTAACAACCAACCTTGAAATCTGACTTACTTATTGTGGCTGAGATTTAGTACTAATAATGATTTAGCTTTGTCTAGTCCTTCTGGCACTGCCTTCAGCCTGTTGTGCGAGAGGTCTAGAGTGGTCAAATCCTCCAAATGGAACAGTTCCACCGGGATTCCAGAACTCTTCACGCGATTCCTTCGCACATTTAAGGACCGCAAACATTTCAACTCTGTCAGCTCACCAAATAACTTTTCAAGATTATTATTTTTAATGGAGAGGTTCTCCTATAAATAACAAAAAGTTTTTAAAGAACCATGATAATTTTTTCAATAATATTAAGTAGTTTGTGGCAGGTCCACAGCTGATTAATTACCAGTAACTATTTATTTACCAATTTCATAAGCTTTCCTAATTCTTCAGGCACTTCAGTTAAATTTGTCTTATCTAGCCTTAGCCACTGAAGGCCAGTCATGTATCTAATAGCGTCCGGGAACTTATCATCCTGAAATAAAGAAACAATTAGGACAACAACAAAAATAGTAGGACAGAGGTTAGGGAAATGATATCATCTATTGAAAGGATTCAGTTATATATATTTATCAAAGGTTTAACTTACGCCGAAATCATTAAGAGTAAAATCCACCCCACGTACAAACGGCAATAAGCCCGTATTAGCCATGTTTACTGTAGTTTAAATCATGAAAAATTGGGTACTGTGTTTCTTTTCTTACGTCCAATTCGAAATAAAATGACTGACTGATTGACTAATGAATGAATGAGGGGTTGCTTGTCACAAAATCATTCGATGAACCACAGGCTATGCAACTAGTGGAATATTAGAATGAAAGTGTGATAATGGTATAATCGTATAAGAATAAGGGTCATCGTGATTTAAATTAAATTAGGCAAAGTTGATTTTAATTAATAGTGTTTTCATGTAAATGATAGTTTTTTAAGTATTAGCTATTTATGTTTTTGACATTATTAATTTATAAAAAACGTAAATTTAAATACTTTGAAGGCACAGCACTACATCTTTTTAAACAGGTGACTTTGGCAATTTTCTTATCAGCCTTACTATCGATTCATATCTTATGTAGGTACCTATTACGTTATGTTAATTTTGCCAAGTTTTAACGCCGCGTACTGTAGATGTATAGATGCCTAAAGTTTTGCGGATACTAATTTCAGATATCTTTGAACCTACATAACTACAGTATTCCTAGCTCCTAATAGCTTTTGGCTGGCTATCGCTATCACGCTTGCACTCGCAACTGACATTATATTTTGTTACTCAGTGTGTCATATAAAAACGAAGATTGCCAATAGCTATTAAATAGTAGCACGTTACTTGTTATTAAAATTTGGTATTTCATGGGATTTTACAGCTGCTACTTCGTAATAACGCTTTTAGTATAGTTAAGATACTTAGACTGGGTTTTATAAAGATCCGTTAGATCAAATTTCGGTCAGGAATGTCAAAACTTGTATGAAGTTACTAAAATTTGATCTGATATATTTACTAACGGGCCTTTATAAAACCGGGCCTTAGCCTCAAATATACGACGGTAGGAAAACAGAGGGACATGATCGCTGTCTTTATCACCCTTCGTGCGCTCTCCGATTAGGTATATTCGGATGTAAGGGAAGTAGCAGGGGGTGTCGTGTTAACACGGCGGTGGGGAAACAAGGGTTCTTGCTTGTACTTTAGAAACGAGGTACAGTCAACAGCATAAATAAGTGATCATTTCTGTACCTTGTCGCTTTCAATCGATTCACAATTTTGTACTTATAACATTTTAAACACGACGTTAAAGTGACAAGCTTCATAAATTATCACTTATTTATGCTGTTGACTGTACCTACAGAAAATAGCAAGGCACTGGTCCCACCGCCGACAATTCAATGAGCGGGAAGAGAGTACAGCCAGCGATCAACTATTAATATTCTCTTTTATTGACACGGGATCCATAGGTATTTTTTGTTTCGACAAAGTAGTGGAAAGATTACTCGCCGGCAGTGTGAACAGTCAGCGATCAACTATTAATATACGTGTCTCTTTTACTTACTTTTTATCCCGGGAGAATGGACAGTTCCCGAGGGAATAGCGATAAACGAGTTCCGCCGAACGGCAACCCTGACAAAAGTTTTTATTTAACAAGTGAAATACCTATTCCATTTGTTTTACCACTTTTAGGCACTTGTCCCACTGCCGGCAAGGAAGCGATTAACTATAGACTATTTTCGCGCCCAAGAAACGAAAAAAAGATATAGATCCCGCGTCAATAAAAGAGACACGTATATTAATAGTTGATCACTGGCTCTACTCGCTTCCCGCTCATCGTCGGCGATGAGACAAGTATCATATACAGATGAAAATTAAATTAAGAACCTTGTGCAATAACACACCATCTGCTTTAACAGTATTTTATTTCTAAAAGTATAGTTAACAAAACATTATCTACAAAATGACTGAAAAATCATATCTATACATCAATGCCCCAACAATTGAAATAGGTACCAAGTGTTACAGGAAGTGTTACTACTTAAATCCCGTCGCCCTAAAAAAACTAAACTTGAACACAACACAATAATTGCATGCAATTTGCAGCTTGTCTGTTATGTATGTTAAATGCAAAATATTTCATTATTATTGTGACAGACTAAAATAATGATTATGAAATAAAAAATATGTTTATAACATTTCCCCAGTTAAATCGCGTATAACACATAAAGGGTTCCTATTTATTCTATCTATAACTAACAACCTAACATTAAAGCATTTAGGATGACATTTTTAAAGTTGAGATGTAAAGACAATATTGTTTGACTGAATATTATTTTTATATGTTGATATTTTCTCTTTATCGCGGCATTGGTGGCATGTTTGGCATAGGCCCTGATAAGGCAGCATTGGTTCCCAGTAAAACCTGAAACAAATATAAACAACTCTAATAAAATGCAAGCTTTAAAAATCAGACTGTATTTTTTGATATTTTTTACTAGTTTTGGAGATATTGATCATTTTAATCTGAATTTTTGTAACGTCCATGTCACGAAAAATCATTAATTTCATGTTTTATTTCATAAGTTTTTCAGTGGTATCTTACATAATTAGAATCATTACGAATCAGCGAAGTTTTTAAACCTATTTGTCGGTTTATTTTTTCAGTATTTTTTTCATGTAATCACAAAGTTGTTTTTTCCATACAAAAGTGAAAAGTAAACACTGGAACACCTAGTATGGAGAAAACTGTCATGCTAGTTTAAACATGAAATTAAATAGACAAGATACTAAAGTGTACACATGTCATATTTTATGAACTCGACTGTACTATACATCTGATGGTTGTTATAACTTGCCTGCTTCTGTTGAGACTTTTGCATCTCTTCTACTTGAGCTCGTTCCACTTCAAAAATGACGGGAGCAAAGAGGATGACGGATGAGCTGGCCGCTATCCACATCACGGAGCGGGACAGGCTGTACAGCATCTTAGCTCCAGACCTGGGTCATTATGGTTGGTTACTGACGTTTTAATTGCAGAGAATTGAATAAATATATATAATTTTAAATTATCATATTGCCAAAATAACAGCACTATGATCATTCAAAATTACATATTATATTCCTCAGAATTAGCAGCAGTTCAAAATTCAAATTCAAAATTCAAAATATTTATTCAGTAAATTGGCCACATGAGGGCTCTTTTACACGTCGGTAATATGTAGTGAATCTACTAGCGCTTCGGACAAGACCATCATTGCGGAGAAGAAGCGCCGCAAGAAACTCCAGCAGAAGGTCATTTTTTCCAATCATAAAATACAATAATACTTAAAAGTAACATTACAAGGTAATAAAGTAATAAATAATTATTAAAAAAAAAAAAGAAAAAGAAAAAAAAAAAAAAGAAAAAGAAAAAAAAGAAAAAAAGAAAGAAAAGAAAAAGGAAAGAAAAGAGTGAGTGAGTTCAGAATATTGGTCAACATAATTTACAAATTACGTGATTATTAAGATTAGCATTTATTACAGTGCAATAGCACTTAAATCCACCTTTGATTAATAATTTTCTCTCACTCACACTTACAGTATTCCCAGCTTCTTAATAGGTTTGACTTTTTAACTAACAGTATATTTGTCACTCGTGTGTCATAGAAAAATTAAGATTGCGGTTAGCTATTACGAAAATGGTAGCACTGTACATGCTCCTCTGCTAGTCTTTATAAAACCTCTTGCCCTGTACTTAGCATTATAGTATTATACTATCTGAACATTTAAAGGTGGCTAAGGGCTGATTTTTCAATCCCCATAAAACGATCCGTTAGTTAAATGTATTAATATCCTTTTCTGAAGTCATATGAAAGAAAAGGATACAGCTAAAATTTACCTTCCGGGTAGCTTTATCTGGGATTGAAAAATCAGCCCTAAATATTAAAAGAAATATACAAATACCTCTAACTAAAGGATCGGATCTGTAATGATTTGGTCTGACAGAACTAAGGTTATCAACGTAGCCCATCGAATTAGCAGTCTGAAGTGGCAGTGGGCCGGCCACATATGCCACAGTTTGTTTTTAGAGTTTGATTAGATTGGGTGGATCAACAAATCCAGTGTAGGATGCCCTCAGACTAGGTGGAATGACGATCTTCACAAGGTGGCTGGCAAGAGCTGGATGAGAGTGGCCGCAGTTTGTGCTCGGTGGCGTACAATGGTAGAGGCCTACGTACAGCAGTGGACTAGTATAGGCTGATGATATTGATGACCAGTGATCGGATCTAGGATGAAATTTGGGGTCAACAACCTCAAACATTATGCATAACATGGATGTGACTAAAAGTTTGAGCCCTGGTGATAAGGTTAACAAAATAGTAATAATTTTTACTTTTACCTGTATACCCCGGTAAACAAATAAAAATAATAAAAATACCATTAAAAGGTAAGACGTGCAAGTTATGATCAGTTCTTACTGTATTATTTTTGTTGTTTTTACATATTCTGTTAATTTTATAGTGTAAACTACTTAAATTTAAAAGTTATTTACCTTTTTATAAAGGTGGGCAACAAAAAGACTCGCAGGATTGTAAGTCATATTCATATCCATGTTAAAATAACGGACTTAAACCCCAGGAAATTACATCCTAGATCCGATCACTGATGACATATACTTACATATAATTAATAGTAAAAAAACTCTAAGTCAATTTTGAGCATACCATGTCTTAGTTGTGAGTGTATATGTTCCATTTCGGACCACAACTGGAAACATTTCAGTCAGCCCCCATAATCTTTCAGTCAGGGTTTCATCAGGTTCCTGCCAAACAATATTTTTGTACTAATAAAGATACTTTTTAACAACTGAATATAAGTGATAAGATAATATTGGTTTAACTTTTACACTACAAGAAAGAGAAATAGATCTCTTCACACTAAAATGACACACGTTTGGATAATGATTAAAAAATATGATCAACTTTACATTTATACACTAATTATTTATTTACTCAATCAATATAACCTATATACAAACCTACTGATACCCAGTGTTATCTCTCAACTCAAACACATGTACGACATAATTTTAAGCTATTGTGGGACTGTTAATTTAATGATATAAATAGTTAATCAATGAACTAATCGAACATGAATACTAAATTAAGTTACTACTTACATCTTCATATTCCTTCAGAGAAGGTCCTAACTCTGGGGAAGATCCTAACTGCAAAGAGAAAAGAAACAACCATTAAAACACTGGCGCGCGTAACCTCGTTCATTAAAAGTGATCGTGACCACATACCACGGGGAGAAGGAAATTATCTTCAGGCTTACGCTCAGGAGTATCGTCTTTGCTCGCTGTCAAAGATTCCATTCCGCTATCACTCTGCTCCAGCTCATCAGTCAATTCCATAAGCATGTTATGGATTTCAGATATTCGTCAGTAGATTGTAACAATCCCGAGAGGCCTGAACGCGGACTTCGAACGGGAATTCTATATATTTTAAATAGACTAAACCCTCGTGTTGCTCTACTCCGGTCCTTATCACAGACAAGACAGAACCGTCAATAGATTAAGTAAAGTTTTTTGGATAGCTACAGATAAAGTAGACTATGTGAATCCAAGAAAAAAAGAGTAACTTAACTGGGGCTCTACTTTGAAATCAGAGGCCCTACTTTGAAAATCGAAGTTCAAAGTAACGTTAGCCCCATCCCTTTCTCTCGATTTAGTCTCGAATGACGACTGACAGAAATGGGGCTAACGTTACTTCGAACTTCGATTTTCAAAGTAGTGCCTCAGTTATTCGAACTTCGGATCACCCCATCACTTTCTTGCGAATTAGTGACGCGTCGAGAGCAAAAGGGATAGCAATCGACGAAGTTCGAATTACGGATTTCAAAGTAATACCACAATAGATTGGAAAAAATTTAGGCGCTATTAGTGGCCCGTTTCACGAAGCTACAAGTTACAAATTACAAGCGGAAGTCTCGTTCTAACTCCTTTTGCTAGAAAGAGAGCTCCGCTTGTAATTTGTAACTTCGTAAAACGGGCCATAGGAGTGAATTGGTAAGTTTGTACAATTTTTCGTGTTTAAATCATTTTTCATGCCAGGCTTTATCCCATCGAGGCTATTAATTACCTACGCGCAGTACTAGCTCTGAGGTTTTTAGGTTGTCTTTCACGGTCAGTCCAAAGGACCTCGTCGCGTAGAAATCAATGGACGGACACCAACTTTTTTGCCTAACAAGGGAGTTAATCCAATGGGCTCTCTACATTCACACGCAATACTCAAATGCGTAAAAGTGTGACTGTGGAGGGCGTTCACGGGTTTGCGCCTTGTTACCGCCTTGTTGTCAGTATTTTGGCCCGCGTCCAAGGACGGCAAGGACCCGCGAACGCGCGAACGCAACAAGGCTCCACATTCACGCGCAACTTGTATAAAATAAGACCGCGTAGTGTGGCGTAAAGTTCCAGATAGGCGTGCGAGTAAGTACGCCGTACTTATGGCTCGGCGACCTTATCACCTTACTCGCCCGCATGTCACTGGCGAAAGGTCGTCGAGCTTTAAGTACGCGTACTTACTCGCACGTCTATCTGGGACTTTAAACCACGGTGAAAACACTTGCGTTCTAGTCTAATTAACGTTTTGCGATATTTTCATCGGATCAGTTCATAATTTTGATTTAAGTTGACATACACTATTAAATTCGGCAAGACGCCTTCTGATGCGATGAACTGACCGTAAAATCGTCAATGACCACCACTAAGTTGATTTGGAAGGGGCATTTAGCATGGCCAAAAAGTGTTGACACATAAATGCGAAACTCCCCTATTTCTCATGCTACTTTTTGTAAATACATGCGCGGTATTGTATATTGTACCTAATGAAAATTTATGGTCTTATATCCAGTCAAGAGTCAGGAAACATGAATCAGACCCGACTTTTCCATAGGTTCCTAACTAATTTCCGCTCTATTGCAGATAGGTATTGACAATATCGCAGACAGTATTACCCTGTTACCCTGAGTCTACAGACAATATCATCCAAGTTCAAAATATACAATCTTATTAACTTACACAATCAGCACAGGGGACAGTGTAGACACTAGTAACCTCAGTTGACATATTTTAATGAATTTTCATAAATCTACCCCTTGTTAAAATTGTTTATAGAAATTTTAGGAATTCATTTTCATGACAAACGAAACGTCATTCTAAGTAATTCTCTTTTAAATTTTAAATTATCGAAAGGTAGGTAGTTAAAATGAGTTCGGGCCAAAGAACAAAAGAGTTAGTATTTCATTATTACTACAGAAAAAATATCGTTACATCACTATTTTTTGTCATGTATCGTATAGGTAATTAACTCTTTCACTTCACACTTTATGACTTTATGTTGTCTATGATAATGAAGAATACTAGAATGTGAAAGAATTTCAAGTCAAGTTCATTATTTTCTCGTACAAACTCGATGATTATCTATGAAATTGATTTATAGTATTGTTCCCGTTATTGATACAGTATTTTTAATCGGAATCATAAAATTAATAAGTTGTACACACAATAATTTTTATAATAGATATTCGGTCAACTTCCCAGTGTCAAGCTACATGTCATTACATTTCCTTTGGTTTTAAGACAAAATTTAAATGCTAAGAATATAAAATATTCTCATCTTTGGTTTGATTTCTCTTGAAGACTACGTCGGATAAGGTAAGATTTACTATTGGCTTATTACAACTTTGTTAACATTTTTCTTTAGTATTTTCTCTTATGTCTTGCAGTTTTTTTAGTTTAGTTAAGGCAAAAATGAAATAATATTATTAGAGCTAATAAAAATCAAAGTAAGTTCTTTTGGTTGAACACTAAATTTACATAGTAACTATATATTTATTTATATGGGAGAAATCTTCAAAATCTATAAAGTTTTTCGTACTTTTATCTGCTAATTTATACTATTCTAAAGACATCATCATAGATTTGATTTGGTAATATGTGTAATGCCTAAGTTCACTCACTAAACATATAAAAAAATGACTATAAATAGCCAAAGTCATTTCAGGAGTCAGGACTAGTGAACTAGTGAATAAAAACAATGCACTATTTTTGGTCAGATTTTTTTATTTATCTTTCTTTCTCAGTCAGTTTTAGTACTTACCTATGAATAGTAGATATTATGATGTTATCAGCCAAAATACTATGTTGTGTGACGATGCACCGCCACTGTACTTTTAATTAAGCACATCAACTTGCATGGAGATTTATGAGCACACATATTTTTAATTTTTAATAATTAAAACATAATAAATGTATTCCACTGTGATTCAGTAAGCGTACACATACACAATTGTGAACGAGCATAACTCACTGAAATGTGATGGGACACATTCAATTTCCATTAATAACAACAATAAAAATAAAAATATGCCCTTACATGAAGTACTTACATATGATGTCAGTATGATCATCATAATACCATACTCTTAAAAATGTTTCTGATAATTTATTAATCATACTGAATACAAGTTCTGTCATGGTATTTTTCATTGTTGGTTGCATTTCATGGTTAGTATAATATTGGAAGTAAGCAAATACATTTATTGACACAAAACAACACAAAATATTAGAAACAATAAACATATAAAATAATATTTTTATCCAATGTGTTAAGCACCAAAAAGGGCCCTGCTGTACTACTGTCCGACCCTACAACTGATTTTAATGCCTACTAACCAAATGTATCGCAGTTGGGGGACAGTTTATTTGTTCAATTTCTCGTAGGTTATTGAATTACCAAAGATCAAATAGAGTGGAAGAGGGGGAGAGAGGCCTTTGCCCAGCAGTGGGACATTGCGGGCTCATAATAATAATAATATTGAATTACATTATTTGGATAATCACACAGCTAAAAAGATGGTAGGTAGCATAATATCTCTTTAATAGAGGCAAAATTTTCTGCTGGTACTTTAACAATATCTAAGTAATCGTTTATTTATACATATAAAAAGATAAAGATACCAAAATGTTTCCTATATTATAAATGCAAAAGGATGTTTTTTTTTTTCAATCATAGTTTAAGGGGTTTGGATAAAATTCAGTGAACATGTAGTTCAAATTCTGGGTCAGAACATAGGATACTTTGTGTCCCTGTAAATTTAAGAGATCCAGAACCAATATCGCTACTTGAGTTGTACGCGGCCTGAGTCATAGGTAATTTCTAGTGTAAAATATATTAACCACCTGTTTCACAATCAACAAGTAAAGCATATTTGACAGATAAATTTAGTCTTTTCTCTTTCTGACACTTGAAAATAGGCAAGTAGAGAGCTAACTTTAAATGGCAGATAAATTTACTGGTTGATTGTGAAACAGGCCCTAAACCCAGTAAAATCAATAATAAGTAACTTCTTATAATAGTGTTATTGGAAAATTAGGGTGAAATAATTTTTATTTGCCTTCTATCTGCCCACTCATGAAATATTAGTTGGATATAGGAAAAACCCTCGTTTTCCAATAAGATAAAAATTCGAAATTTCGAGTCTTGCTCCGATCTCATTACATTTTACCTAAGGGTCTCTGCAGACATATCGACGCAGAATCGGCTTGAGCCGGTAAGAAAAGTTTTATGTCCATGCAATATGCAAGCCGAGCCGAGCGACGCGTTTTTCACTCTTACTGCACGGACATAAAACTTTTTCTTACCGCTCAAGCCGATTCCGCGTCGATGGGTCTGGGGAGACCCTAAAAACTGATTGTTTAAAGGGTTAGGCCGCGGAGCGTTCGAACCGCTCCGCTTTTGTGTTACGAAAATAGTCATAAAGATTAGTGTCTGTGGCATTTATTTTTAATTACTATAGGTAGTTGTGCTTAGGTTCTTACATAATAGGTACCTGGAAAATAAATGCTTTTTGTTATGTTACAAGTTTTTTTATTTGATAACACAAAAGTGGGGGCGCTTCGAACGCTCCGCGGCCTTACAATTTTTCTTTAAACTCACGAAAGGATTAGTACACGGTACACGAGGTTACTGCAAGTTATTAAATGCGTTTTTTGATCCAATGGATTGGCATTTTTAGTTCACTAGTTTGAACCATGTTGACCTAATTGAATTGAGAAGAAATGTCAAGAATTTCTTCTCCATTTTATTCCCTAAGCAATGCATGTAGTTATTAATATTAAGTTTCAAATGAAAGAGACGTTAAATAATTACCTCCATGAACTAGTTCTCAGTATCTTACTAAAATAAATTAAATATTCCCCTAACCTCTGTATTACTGACGCTATTAATATGAGTAACAAAAATAACATTTGCTGCTGCCTCTGCGGAGGTTTAATTATAATCGTCTGCAATGCCAAGCGTACACTGGACTGGATTTCTTTACATACCAACACAATTATAACACAAAACTGTCCAGTTTCCGGGATAAAAATTACCCTATGTCTTTTCCAGTGGTTCAAGCTATCTCCATACCAAACTTCATGAAAATCGGTTTAGTGGTTTAGTTGTAAAAGAGTAACAAACAAACAAACATGCAGTATGTATACCAAAGTCTTCTTTTACCATAATGGTTGAATACCTATGAGTTCATACGGGTATTCTTGGATACAAGGTGATTCTTATCTTAAACGTAGGTAGTATTATAATTATCTCTGCCTTAACCCAAGTCTATGCTGCGCGAGAGCTGTACGGTGTATTAAAATGTATTGTTAGAAATACAATAGAAATACAAGATATTATAATTGTTTATTGTACATAAACCATTGTTAATTTAACATCATGCAGCTGTTAACAAAATCCCAGATAACGTGTTTATTTACGAACCCTATTCTGCGTAGTTTTATAAATACACTGCGACGTGAGGAACACACACATTGGTTAAAAATATCAAGCTCTGTTTTTTAATGAGCAGGCCTTGGTGAAATTATCGATTGTTGGAGATTATGAAAATAGTACCTACTTAGTTGTTAGATTGCATAACAAATCGGTGTCTAGAGCAAGCAGCATGAAAGCTTTAACTGCGTTATAATTTATATTACCTAATAAAAGCTAGTGTGCTAAGGCTGCCCTCTGCTGGCATGGCAAAAAACTACGAGCATTCAAATCAAAATACAAACGCGTTAGCAGGGTTGGCATCATTTAAACCTAATGTTTTTTTTCAATAAAATTCATTGATTTAATGAAATTTATTAAATTTTACTTTGTATAAACTGAAGGAATGAATGCTGGTTACAACGAATGTAAGACCTTAGGCCCTATTTTGAAAACGGAAGTACGAAGTTATGTTAGCTCCATCCCTCTCTTTCGATTTAGTCTCGAGTGACGAGTGACGGGGACGCACCCGAAATTTCGAATTTAGTGGTTTGTGTTAACCATAAGGTCAATGTGGCTAATTCCGTCTACGGGGCTATGCCGTCATATACACGCCTGCGTTGAATCTAAGCACAGTACGCCGCTGCCGACTCA
Organism: Acleris cristana; assembly: GCA_948252455.1. Taxonomy (NCBI): domain Eukaryota; kingdom Metazoa; phylum Arthropoda; class Insecta; order Lepidoptera; family Tortricidae; genus Acleris; species Acleris cristana. Next base: position 12,466,864 of record OX411782.1, on the reverse strand, counting down.
GTCTATAAAGCAGCAGGGCTTTCTAGTTCAAACTAAGAAACACAGATAGCGCTGTACAATCTACGAAGAAAAATATCTGCTTTCGAACTTCAGTTGTGTTCCGAAGTCGAAACTGGAGTGTAGTGATATGCAGTTTTACCAAAGATAAATATAAAACAGTTAGATTTCTAACTATATTTGTGTGCTTATTACAATGTTTAAGATATTTCTAAAACTATCTGCCTGTTTATTGTGCGTAAAAGTCCGCTGGTTTTAAGTAATTCACCGTGTTAAATTAGGAACCTCAAAATGACGAAGTGGGAAACTCCGTACATAATAAAAGGGGCTAAGCCATCATATGCCGGTATTTCCCGATTCCAGATGTTGTCAACCATGTTTTTAGTGTGGTAATTTTTAAGAATCTTTTTATAAGCAACAATTTATAATAGCTGATTATTTTTCTTTAAATGATAAATAATAATTCTAGAATGTATTAAAAGTTGTAATAATCACGAAAATAGTACTAAATTCTCATATTTATTAAATGTATTTATTAGTAAGTAAGAAAGTACTTATTTTATTTTCTTTCGGCAAATTAATATCATCTCTGTAAAATGAGCGATAATTGAAAAACGATTATAAAAGATGTTACCTACCTTACATTTTAGCCCAGTGTTAAACAAAATCTCTTCCTAATTGTTGTAGGATTCGTAAATATATTTGTTTTATAACTTTAACATAAACAATTTTGAAGTTATTTAAGAAAATACGCAAAAATCGACCATCCCTCCCTTATCTCTGAAAGTACTGGCCCCAATATGGTCAATTTTCGCCTATTTTCTTAAATAACATAAAAAACTGTTTACTTATGTTAAAGACAAATATATTTGAGATGCTCACAACAAGCCCTTTCATTTGACTTGTCACACAATAAGGATTGGGAAACTTTTTTTTGATTTCCTAATTTATCCCCCAAAAGTAGCCCCCAAGTTTGAACAAATTCAGTTATTTATGTTACGCGTCCGTCTTTGAGTCACCGACTTACATAATTGTACCAAATTTCAACTCGATCGCTCCAGTAGTTCTGGAGCAAATCTGCTGTGACAGACAGACTAGCAGACAGGTATATGGTGTGGAGACGGAACCTCTCCACGCGAGTCGAACTCTCTTATTACTTTTTAAATCAAATTGTTAATTACAAACTGACTTTTATTTTAGAGTTAAATGAAAAGTCTGCGGATGGTATCTATGTCAGACAGACGACAATAATGATAAATGCATAGTCATAGAGACAATTCATTCTATTAATTATCGTGGTAGGAATTGAATTGTTATGTCAATGAAAACTGTCCAGTGTGTTGATCGACCCGTTAACGATGGCTCGGGCTAATTATTTCTATTAAATTAGTCAAAGCCATGACGACCAATTTAAGTACTTCAGTAAGTAAGTAAGTATAGTGCATTAAGCCACAGTTGATAAAAAATATAGAAAAAATATATAATGAGAAAATCTTAAAAAGGTTGAGCTCATCTGATTGCCAAATCATGCCGGAATAACCCCAAAAAAATATTTTTGCCGATAACTTTTATTGTGAATCTTATTTTCAAGGTTTGAAAGCACATATTTGATTGAAATCTGCGTGTCTTTATTTTCCACTAACATAGACTTGAAAAATCTTCGTTATACTAGGGAAACATCTTTTAAGACGGAATAGCCCCATTTTTTTGGGAAATTCCGTCTACCTGACTGTTTTTAAAAAAACATTTATAATAAATTATGCAAGTTAGATACAATGAATTTCATAATTTACCTTGAAAGCCAAGTCAATTGTTAGCCAACTACATGCGCGCCATGGGTAAATAGTATAAATAAAACGCCTCAAATTTTCAACCAAAGTTGAACTAGCTCAAAAATATGACGGAATTAGCCACATTGACCTTACTTAATTTGCATGTGAAGTTAAAAAAACAATGCGCGGGGATTCCCCTTTTCTCTGACACCCATCGGCGCGTTCTGTTATACGCAAAAATGTAGTAAGTAATGTGAAAAAAAAACCTGAACCTGAACCCTGATTCTCAAAAAACAACTAATTGTTTCTAGCGCATTGTACCCAATTCATATATTTAGGTGGCAACTCTGGGAGTCTAAATAGGTACAAGGCTGCATCCTACCTAACATTATACCAATGCACCATTCACTAGTGCAATTGCATCATTCAGAGAACGTACAGCTGGGTTTGCGTATAATGTAATCCACAATTATTTCTCGTCTAATACCTACTTATATATTCTAATTATAAACCTTGTTACATGTCTTCAGACTTTAAATAAACATCCTGTTACGATAAAACTCCTATAACTATAAATAATCCTATTGTACCAATTATTCATAGGTGGAAATGCCACGCTGTGTAGGTATTTTTCACTTTAAACTGGACATTATTTAAATAAGTACCTTTTGACCTAGGGTACATTTTAACCCAGAAATTTTGGTTCTTTTGTAATGGTATAGCAATAAACTACCACTACGAGGACGGCATCACACAACACAAACGTTTTTTTGTTACTACCAAATGTACTTTTTTATTACATTTATTTATTTACTTTAAAACTAGTTTAGTTAGTAAACAACATTGTCTTAATGGCAATTTAATTGAAACAAAAGACTCACGCCCTTAAAGGTCATAATGCGCGTTCATTCAAGCCTATCTGCTTACGTCATAAGTACAGCTACAAACTATTGTGCACTAGAATAACTGCACTTGTGAGGTTCCCATGCAATGTACCTACATACCTATTGCATTAGAGTAAACGCCTTACGCAAGACTTCCGCGTTTATTCAATATAAAGTCTATTGTAGCTGTATGCGTTCTTATATCAGTAAGGCTGCTCTTTGTTGCCATGACAATTAAACATTGAATACCAACGTTATCTGTATTTCCTGGTGTTGAGAGGACCTTGCTAGTTCAAGTGGCATTTTCATTGAATAAGTGTCCCTGCTTCACAATTTGCTGTGGAACCTCGGTATCGGACGCCCTTCTCCATACATTCAGCACCGCCAGATTCCCCATTCGTTTATTGTTTTTTCTTTACGGGCTAAAAAAGGTTTCTTCCCGGAGGCTCAAGATTTCTCAGAGGGCGTTTTTTTTAAACGTTGTACTCTCAACTTTTTTTTTTGATTCCTAAAGAAATAGGTGTTTTCTACTCAGAATCAGGAGTACTTTCGATTCCCATAGGAGAAAAAAAGTGTCCCAAGGTTTCAATACAGTGTTCTGTTTTCCATTCTGTTACCGCGAAACAAGTTAGTATGGCGGTAACGGTAACGGAATGGAAAGGAAACTTGGGACACTTTTTTTCTCCTATGGGAATCGAAAGTGCTCCTGATTCTGAGTAGAAAACACCTATTTATACAGGAAACAAAAAAAAAAGTTGAGTGTACAACTTTAAAAAAAATCGCCCAGTAACAAGCATTTGTCGTCAAAATCGGTTCTGCGGTTTAGTTGTTAATCGTGAAGACAACAGACAGGCGGAGAAACAAACTCACTTTCGCATTAATAATATTTGAAGGGATTGTAATCGAGTGCGTTTTATATCGCTACGTATTGTCTCGTCTCGTATTATTGAACAGAAATCAAAACGAAACAAAGACGTAAACCAAACAGTACACAATATTGTGTTGACAAAGTCAAATAAAGGACTTGTTTTCTGCCCAGAATGTACCCTATATTGCTATAAGCTGGAAATACTGCAAGTTAAAAAAAACCTGTTGATACTTTGTTTACTGTGAAGGTATTTCAAGCTGTATGACTCCTTGTCTACAGCGTTTTCACGTCTGTTTTACGTCTAACCTTTGCACGTTTGACGTCGGTAGAATCAACAATAGATAAGTAGTGTCGTAACGTCACACCCCGTCGATTTATTACACAATGAGGTCTTCTCTTGATCGGGTAACAGGTTCGTGGTCGTTATCTGTCTCGGACGTGATACACCGGAGCTCAGCTGATGATACTCGCACTGTGTTATCTTATCCACTTTCCACTGGTTTTATAAACTGTATATCCTAGGGTCAAAGGCTATTAAGCTAATGATGACCAAACGCGCTTCGTCTGCGTAGACTTCGTTCGTTTATTCGACATCATACTCTGTCAATATGTATATATTTTTAATATCACCCTGATTTTTATCCTTCGAGTTTAAATTTAAACTCGTAAGATTTCAAATAACAATGGGATCATAATTATTTTACGGATTATAAACAACAACGTTCGTGAGAGACGTGCCAAAAAGAAAGCAAATAGTCGTGTGCTCTTTGGCATTTGTTTGAGGGATTAATTGAGATATTGAAGATGGCTCTGAAAAGATCAAGCGACAGATGAGAGTTCGACATACGTATACATAGATATATTTTGTCACTATAAATTATATATAATAGGTATTTGTACTTATTCAAAGCATGAAAACAGACAATATTGCCATAGTAAACAATAACATAACAGAACGTAGCAAGTATTCAAGATATACGCGCAATCTAGTCCAATACAAAATAATATTTTAGCTAACAAAGTGCAAAGTAAAATTTCCCGCGAACCTCTACGGGGCATCGCGCCAAAGAATGCATTCCCGAGACTAGGTACAGTCAGCGTCATATAGTTTGTAGCATCCAAAGTAGCCTAATAGTTCGTTACACGTCCTTATTACTACGGTAATAATGATGTGTAACGATATATATGGCTACTTTGGATGCCACAAACTATATGATGCTGACTGTACCTATATTTGTACGACTAGGAGGACTATAATAATGAATCATTGCTTTTAATATTGACCATGAGGTAGTACCCGATACTGAGTCAGTCAATGTTCCGGTTTAAAAATGTGATTCCCCGCCAAACTTTTTCCTGGAAACTGTTTTCCTTTTATTTTTTCCGAAGCTTTTGTGGTCGTTATCGAAATTAATCACAATAAGAAACAGTTCCTCTAGAAAAAGATAAGGATTGCTTCCTTATTTTCTAGAAAAGCTTTTAAATTTTATCACGCAATGAATCACATTGAGAAAACGTTTGGATCTTTGCCAAGTGTGTTGACTATAACAAAGTATTGTGAAATTTGAATTCGAACATTTAATTTCTATTTTAATTTTGTAATAATTAATCTCTGTATTTATAAATCGTAGTCAATTATTATTTACTAATAATATTGCATTTATAAGCACAATTGACCTCTTGTTATTATAGGTTATCGTTAGCAGGGTTGTGTCAGGTCTTGGCCTAACATTCTGTCTTTCCAGTCACGAGTTTAACATGCATTATTCTCTTATCCAAATCCTTTTCACTTTATATGCTCATCTAAAATTATCGTTTCTGAATGTTTGGTTAATTATCTTTTCTTGACACATTCCAATAATATTTGGATCGGTTTTCAATAAGCATATTATTTCTCGAAATATTTGCAGAGTTCATTTGGTGGTTACTATTTTCGCCTCTCGATGTAATTTTCTCAAAATATCTACCGATTAATTTATTTGGCAGTTAACTTCTGGAGCGAACTTGCGTGTTTTTGGACTATTTCCGACGTTGCCCCAGTGAATTTAAGCTCTGCAGACAGGTAAATTGCATCGATGATAGATAAGACCACAAATTATTGCTGGGAGCAGCCTGTCGATGATTAACTAATGATATTTATAGCCAGTATAAAGTTCTATAGCATCGCGTGCTTTAACGCTATTTGATGCTTGAATTTAGTCATAATTATCAATCATAAACGGCTTTATTTAGCTTTGAGGAATTCTACCCATTTTTTTGTTAATCATTCAATTGAATAAACTAGGTAACCGCTGTCTTAATCAGCAGAATGTTTTTACGACTAATTTTGCATTTATTATAATTTATAATTAAGGGATTTTGGAACATATCATATATCTATCAGTGACGCAAGTGATACAATATGATAAGAAAACAATTATAGAGTACGTAATCAGGCAAAACCCTTATACGAAGGCAACTTTAAAAAAAATATGGTATTCAGTGGTGGCTCCCTGATATATATTACAAGTATTTAAAAAAGAAATGGCTCAGTGGCGTCTGACTTCTGAGACAGCATTGTGGCTCCTCCCTAATTCTCATGTTAAATAAATTTACCTATAGAGCTTTATTCAAGATTAAATTTGTGCATACATTTCTTGACATATCTCTTGCTAGTCAAGGTTAATATGATGTAAATGTTATTAATTAATTATCTTCTGCTAAACTTCTTTATGTTGTTATTTTAACAGTGCCTATTGAGTGATATCTTATCAAATTTAATGTTAGGTATAATTAACGGCTCTATAAACTACTAGGCTATTTTGATGACCTTTACAACCAATACAAGGCAAATGATGCAACCGCAGTTAGCACAACCGTAATAATTGCGTGTGGGTATCATCAAACGACCGACTAACCAAAATACAATCGTGGATTGGGCAAAATTAGAATCGATTTTTAATAATCCAGTTTAATCCAGTACATTTCGGTTACAGCCCGATGAAAACGTAGAAATAAATACAGGCTAGCGATTCCCAACAGCCCAAGGCAATCCTTTTGGTAAAATGTGAATTCAAATACAATATTACTCCAATCCAATGTTTTTCTAGCGTGAAGTACTTTACACCCCGAGAAAATCTAAAAGCGTGAGCCGAGAGCGAAGGCTCTTTCTAGGAATCGAATAATCCGCAGAGAGATTTAATCGGTGGGATTTTCTCGGTAACAGAGTGAAGGCACAGTCGAAGGCACTAAACAAATATATGCATACACACACAGACTTATTGTCAGCGATGTAAAGGCGAATATATATTTTTAACGTCTCGTAAACGTACATACATATAATTATATTTTTGGCCGTACAATGAGAATCCAAATTTAGACGCTTAGGCTGTGTTTCCGCTGGCGCTGAGTGAGGCAGCTAAGCGGTATAAGACGAAATATCCACTAATGTGATATTTTCGAAGACCGCGGATGTCTCTTATGGCTGTTTTTTTCTCGCCAATGTTCAGATTCCTCGTACAGGTCTGGTGAAAACGTAGCCTCATACAAAGTTTCCTATGCCATTGTTTCTAATGATTAGTCATATAACAATACGATGTCATGTTTCCATAATATCTGACACACAATCGGTGCCCAGAATTAAATGTAGGTTTGGTTACGTGTGGATGTTAGGGTGTCGGGTACTGAATGCTTTATTAAGTATTCACGCGCGGCCGCGGCGACAAGCAGACTGCCATTACCGCGATCAATGCCGTGTCCAATCAATGTCGACAAAAACTAATCACATTAAACGTTGATTGCGGTTCGATAAGGTTTTTATATAGTTAGTTCAGAGGACCGAGGATTGGCCAATCGATGTGATCATCCGGAGCTGCAAGTCCTTGGAAATCATCTGATGATCTCATTATCTGGACCGTAAGCGGTTGCTATATGATTTTCCTTGTAAAATTCCAGTAAGTAAACGTTACAAATAATTGAAATAATATAGGCTCTGGCCCTGTACTTCAAGTTATATTTAAAGTATTGTATAGAGTGTCTTCGGTTGTCTGTCGCAGTGTCATTCTCCGTCGCCCAGTCACAATCTACTGTCCGTTCGTGTTCTTTAAAAACATGCAGCCGGTGACTTTCCGTTAAGAAAACATAGTATATGTAAACCGTATAGTAGGTTAACATTATTTTCAAACAGGTTCCATCTGATGTGATTATGTTCCTATAAATTAAGTGTGCACATTCAATGCTTTATAAATATATATTCTGTTGTAGTGTCCGTGGCGGCAGAACGTATTTTCTTGAACTTGTATGTAGAGTTTGATAACATTATTTAAAAAACAAAAAACCCGACTGCATTAAAAAAAACTGAAAAGAGAAAAACAAGCTCTATAATTTAAAGAAAATTGTAAGAGCAATGTGCTTATTGATATTTATAACAATTTAAAATTAACTTGAATATTGGAAAAGTTATTGCAGGCGGGGACAAGCAATGAATTACAAATCCTATTTCTTGATAATTATAATTTACCATTTGGACTTGCTTGTCCCCGCCTGCAATGCCTTTTCTAATATTGAAGTTAAATTTAAATTGTTATAAATATCAATAAGTACATTGCTCTTACAATTTTCTTTAAATTATAGAGCTTGTTATTCTCTTTTCAGTTTTTTTTAATGCAGTCGGGTTTTTTGTTTTTTAAATAATTTAATTTATTTCACTCTTTTTAGTTTTATTAATTTAAAAAAGGATTGGGACGTTTTTCCGGGATAAAATGTAGCCTATGACACTCTCGCTGCGAAGACGAATCCAATGATACCTCATTTGTCAAAATCGTCCAAGCCGTTTTTGCTGTAGCAGGGAACATAGAACTGGACATACATACATACATGACGGTGAAAAACATAACCCTCCTTTTGGGCTCCGCCGCAGTCGGGTAAAAATTGAATAACAAAGGTTTTTTCTACTGACGTAATGTATGATTGATAATACCCACTATCCTGTTTAATTCCGTGATTGGTGATTAACATTTTTATTCATAATTATTATCCGCATTTAGCCGTTTTAAATCGCTTTTTATCAAACTGTTGAGTTTATCAGTGTTGATATTTTTTAATCTATAAATACTCGTTTGTTTAGTTAGAGGTACGTATATTTACAAGTAATGGCCGTGGTTTTAGGATTCCGTACCTTATTGGTAAACAATAGTAAACAACCCTTATGGTGAGACTTTGTTGTCTGTCTGTATGTCACAGCAGGTTTTTTTCAGCAACTACAAATGCTATATAAACTTGAAATTTGGCATTGTTGTATCTGTTTTAAATTATAAAAATATGCAATAGATTTTATAAATAATTGAAAAGGTGTCTAGAATGGGAGGTTGAAAAATTAAAGTAGTTTGAATATACCAAATGGGGTGTCATATGAAAGGGCTTGAAATGCATAAAATGAATTGTTCATTATTTACAGTTTTTGAGAAATAAAAAAAGAACTTGAAAAATCTGTATTAAAATTTAGGCTAGTCAAAACAGACCTCATTGCATAGAAAATAAAGTTCATAACAAAAGGATTATTTTCTTTTGCGGTTACCAAGCATATTATCTTAAATACGGAACCCTCGGTGCGCGAGTCAGACTCGCACTTGACCGGTTTTTTTATTAATTACAGTGACAATTAGCCTTGTCCTCATGGTTTATAGGTGTTTGACCATCTTGCGTGACTGGGTTAGTGTAATATTGACCCGGGTGATGTTTGCTGTGGCTTTTAAGTCCCTTAGCGCAATTCTTTGTCTAGATACATATTTACATAAGGGCTTTTTTTGCCTTACTAGTTTGGATGTTTGATTAATACCACTGTTTACCAACCTTATTTCAATTACAACATTACAACCTTTGATATTCAAGAAGTTTGAATTTTCTTTGTTCATTTAAATTAGGAATACAACGTGGAATACATTGTATTTATAGAGAGTTTAACAACCGTGTTGTACGAGTCAGAAAGTCTTATGTCAATACAGCGCCATTACGCCTTAAAATTCTAGTTAAGGTTTGATTAACCTTATCAATAGCAATGCTTCGTCGCATTACGCAGCTTTTCTACGCAGTTCTTTGTGTGCACTGTAGCAGTAATGCAAATTTGCAGAGCTGGAGAAAGTCCTTGCTGATCGATAAACATATCGTGTCTCCTTCACTGCGGCTCGTATTTTATTTATAAAAGAAATACAATCAACGGTTTGGTATTTGTACGTAGATATAACAAGTAATGTTTTAACCTCGTAAGTCCCAACGTCCTAAATTTAGGACATTTGTCATAGTGACTTTTGACTTTAGTTGACAGACACAAGATTCTTTATCGAACTAACGAATTTTGACGTGGGCCTTACGAGGGTAATGACATTAAGGACCAACCAAATGAGCAATAATAGAGCCTAAACTCCTGAGCTTATAACATTGAAAAAAAAGTTAGGTAGGGTATACTAACTAAATAATAAGAAAGGTGTTTGTGCGTTTGTCTTATTGTAAGCAGGAGATTGAGGCATAAGAAAGTGTTGTAATGTAAAGTAACTTTTAACCGAAAGAAAAACCATCACTACACTCAGGGGACATATTTTATCTAATTTTATATTCGTAGGTATGTAAGATAAGATTTATTTATATATTTTTAGATAAGATAAGATAACACAGTTGTAAAAGGTTCCGTAGATGTGAATACCTAGGTGTTGTAACGTAGGAACTTTTATCCCGAAATAAGACCACGCCTTAAGATGCCTTAGGAAACAACGATAAGTACACAAATTCTGTCGCAAAAAGCTTTCGTTTTACATTTTACAGCTGTAAAAGGTCCCGGCGATGTAAAGGTTAGGTTGGGGGCAGGCTCGAGAGCCGCCCTACTTGGCTCGGCTCCAAACAAAACGACGTCGATAATTTGCCGCAGAAATCTATTCGAAGTCCATGAAACCGTAAAATATTCATCAAAATGCATAAATGGACGCAGCACGTTCGGTTTACACATGCGTTTATCGCCTAATGTAATCACGAACATTCTAGAAGCTACCAAAAAAATACAGAAACACGTTACGTGGGCTGATTATAAATGAATTAGGGTTTCTTTCGGCCTAAAAGCAGGAGTGTTACAAAATGGCTAATCTTTAACTTTGTAGGAAAAACCGAGTTTTAACAGCTTAAATATTATGCTTGTTCCACAAAGAGTTTTGAAAGAACCTTTTTTAGTGGGCTTCCATTACAAATTAGGGCATTTTTTTTCCTTTGTAAAGGGTTTATTTCGTGAAGGAGTCAATGTAATAATATTCCCCCTCTTTTGATGATGATAATTACCTATTCATAAATAATAATGAACTTAACATCTGCCTTCGATAAGGTTTTGAAAAAGTAAATATTTATTCGGAGACGACGTAAGGTGAGATTATGTTTGATGGTGCAGGATAGGTTCAAAAAACATACTAGCGAAGTCCAAAAGGAGAGTGGAGGTGTCAGATTGTCTTAGATTAAAATAGCAATAGCGAATATTTCTATTAAATTTATAAATATAAAAAATGGTACATTTTGGGTTAAACAAATTGTCCCCTTAGGTAAACCGGGTTTGTGAGTGCTCTGACCCATGATTGTCATAACTGAAAGCTTAATGGCATTTTGTTTTAACTACGGCCTTTAAATTTATGACGGTGATATTGCTAAAGTAACACATACCTATATTCGTCCACGTGTGCGGCGGTTATCAGCCAAACAAGCACCATAAACTGCACTCGATGCAATAAATGTAGTGTGTCATCTCACGGCTACCGATAACGCTTTCTCTGAATTATTATAACACGTTAGCAAGCTAAAACGTTCATTATGAATAAGCTTAGTAACTGCTCTCGCCGTTGATACAAGATAGGTTTCATTTATACCACTATCAAAACGTGTAGCCATCATCGCTGACTATCGAAATTTAAAATGGCGCCACTAAATACATTAGCGGCGTGCGTCATGCTTAATGCTCATATTTTAATAAACATGCTTGATATTATTTAAGGCGGTTAATCGTAAAAGTGCACTATTTCCGTCATAACGCTAGGATAATAACGACGACCTGGCGCCCGAAACTGCTATTTGTTACATTTCGTTGGACCTGCTCCAAGAACCTATCGCTCGGTGGCACATCTTCGACACATGCCAAAAGAAAGTCAAAGTTCGATGGCATGCTGCAAGAATAAATATAATTGCTGCTTCTGCAACACTTATGCGACTCGATTTTGGCCATCGTTTGATGTCGCTACCGGCCATTACGTTCAATCAAAGCTTATTTATGGTGGCGTAAATATCCTGTAATAAATCGAGCAAAGTTATTTATGATGAAAAATTTGTATCCATTAAACTTTAGCAAAGGAGCTAACAAAAATGCTATGAATTTATGGATGTTGCACCTGCCACAGTATGACGAGTGTCTTGAGTTTCAAGCTAACGTATGAACATTATTGATAATGATTCAATCCAGCAGTGTTGTGAGAACATTTTACATGTGCTTTTTTTCTTCTTTGGTTTGAGATTACCGTATCGGAAAACTGAACATGAAGTTTAAACATAAATTTCTGAAATCACAATATTTACTTAAATGAGTTTAAGTGCTTCAGTTTTCGTAAATAACATTCATGTTTAACTCGAGATCAATTTTGCACAAATAATGTGCGTAATAAAGTATGGAATCTAACTACTCTTTAATATGAGATATGTATGAGAAAGGAAAATTTTGCATTTCAGTGAAGCAGTAAGTAATGTTTACACGAGTAGCGCGTTTTAAAATAGCTCACAAAACACGTGAAATTGCGCGTTTACAAAAATATCTCGGACAAGAAGTCACTGAATGGGGAACTTCGCAATTGGTTAACGAAGCAGTGAGGAAGAAACAAAGCAGTAGAACAATTATAGTCACGTGTGTCAAGGAAAATGTTGTTGAATTATTTCTCCAACGGCATTGAGGAGTATACCACTGTATTGCGGAAAGCGGAAGAGAAATTATTACATTGACAGCCGGCTAGAAACAAATTGTAGATCCTAACTAACGCCTTCAGTGCTAGGCTTCCTGAGTTCTATACAAAACGGATTCGAGATCGAGTTCATAGGCACTGAATAAGTCACAACGCAAAACGTTTGCGCTGAAACTATGTATTTGGTGGTTCTAGACCCAAATTGGATTCAAGTGATTCTTGTTCGAACTTAACAGGCCAGCACGGGTAGCACAAGTTGTATTTTGTCGCTTGTCGCTCAGTGCGTCTCTGTCGTTACAGACTAGATAGAAAGGGAGATCCGAGCGACAAACAAGTCGCGGACAACATGTGCTAGCCGTGCAGGTTTATTTAGTTTAACCTGGTTACTCACATGACCGAATTCACATGTTGGGTCTCTACACATACTTACAAAATTGTAGGTAGGTACCTGATGCATATCCTGCTGCTAATTCCATTATCTTAGAGTTAACTACTTTACCCTGTGAATTGAACATCAATCTCTAGGCAGGCCCGGAAAATTTACGGCAAAACTTCGCTAAAGCCTTTCAGTAACATTAGCGTAAGTGGTTCATAAACCTTCGTTATTGTCGAAAACAATCTTGCCCCGCTCCCTTTCAAGGTTGCCAAGGTTTTTACGTAACCCCCCCCCACAGTCTAGCGTCTGAGTCGGGGATGTTCCCAATTCTCACACCCTACAGGCCATGTAATAGTGGTTTTGCGTGTCAGCAAATCGAAAAGCCAAGGACGCAGGGCACCAATGTGCGGTGTGACGTCGTCTGCGTGACGCCATACCGCCCCCTACGCACCCCAAGTACAGGGGCAAGGCTTGCCCGCATAGATTTACTACACTGTGTTAATTCATAAAAAAATGAAATGAAAACCTGTGACCATTCAGGACAGTCATACTGGAGACATAAAGTATGAGAACTTGCAAAAATTTCGTTACTTGGTTTGATAAATATTAATTAAGTAAGTAACATTTATCTAAATTATAGAAAGTAAAAAGTGTAGTACCTAACTACCTACCTATCAATAGAAATGTTTCGGGGTAGGTATGTATATATTTTTAAGTTATAAACAGAAGATTGGGACTAAAAATCTAATTTAACTGAGCATTATTCGAAACGCTAATCAGCAAGTTGATAACAAAGGCGTGTTTGAGTGCTACTGCTGGTTAAACTGTAATTTCGTATTTTCGTATCAAAATGTTGTTCAAACGTAGTTTGCTCATGTCCTTGTAAGGTTCCGTTCCACAAGGAAAAAGAATGAAGTTGATAAAAAATACCTGATAATCCGTTTAGTAAGCAGAGAGGGTGGCTATCATTTTTTGTTTGACTTGAAGGGCGTGACCCCGGGTATCTGGTAAATTGACCTTGGAGCCGATTTATCGGGAGCCGAGGAACACAGTGCGGCACACTGGGACGCAACCTTGAGTTCCGTCAGACCATGCTCCAAGTATTTCATATTGAATGCGACGCGATTTCCTTCTGCCAGGAATTTTAAGCGCTACAATTTACGATCTTTCAGGATAACGAGCAAGGTAAGACGTCTGTAATCAAAATAATTCAGGCTGAAATACCAAAACCGGAGTTGAATAAACTGAACTGTCTTTGTGTTTAGCGATCCTTAACAAATCTGGAGTAGGTAGCTTAAATTTAGTTTGATTGAATTTTCTCGTATTTAATGAAAGGTTATGTACTTACCTAATTCTTGGTTAAATAAACAAGTGAGCCCTAGTATGTGACAAGAATAAAGAATGAAAGCGTGGGCGGGGGGGTAGTCTTCGCGTGGGCGGCGTGGGCGTCGCTGCCCCCCACCCCCCTCGTAATTTAAACCCTAGTTAGCTGCCGACCTGCCGTCCTACGCAAGCAAAATTTAGGCACAAAATAAACCTACTACAGGGCAAGCATGCCCTGTAAAAGCAAAACGCAGTGTATAATAAAACTTAATTGCATTACTTTGTTCACGGGGATTTTCAACATGAAGCAGTGTGATTTATGAAACCATTTGGATAGCATGAATAGGCATATATTTAGGCTTTATATTTAGATGATTTTTAATTCTATCACTACAAAGCATCGCACTTTCCATATTATTAAATGATTAAAAAGATAATTTGTCTTTGAACACTTATTAAGTAGCGGATATCTAGAAGGTCCTTAAATGAATTCCGCTCAGGCTGTTATGCATGCGCTGCTAAAATATTCAGCTCTCGGAAAGTGGCACGTTGAAGGAGCTTACCTCAGCTTACACGACGATGGTTATTATGTATGAGAATACGAGTTGGTTCCTAAGGATTCCAGATCTCGTCGAAACCCTAAAGGTTGCGTACGAGCGTTGGCTGAAATGTAATCTCACTAGCCTATAATAACATAAATGTTAAAATAACACTGGTCAGTATGAACTCTCGTATGCATCGGTTGTTCTTTTTTCAAAATTGCTAAAAAAATAAATTTTAATTGCATCAAGTTTGTTTCTAGGACTCGGAAGTTTCCAACAAGTGAAAAATGAGGAGGTTAGAAAAGGCGAAGAGGCTAATTCAATTATGCATTGTAACACTCTAACGCTTAATAACTGCTCGCACAACGAAGCTAGCAATGATCAAGATTTAGCCCCATGAAATTATTTGTTATTCATAGTTTCAAACTTCTAAACAACGATCTCAGGGAAGATTTTGATATCGTCTTGGGTCGTCCCATTCGTTTTTTGTCAAGTTCTTAAGTCGTCTCATTCTGCTTTTGTCATCCATTGTTCATTCGTCACTTTCGTTGATATTCTTTGTCATCTTTGGTCATATTTGTAGTTTGTCTTTTTCTTATTTAGGCTCTTTCGGTATTCGTCATCATCTTCTTTGGGCATGTTCGATGTTAGTCTCTTTATTTTTTAGTCTCATTCGTTATTCGTCAATTTTTTACCAAGATTTTCCACCGATTAACAAATAAAGGTCTAATTTAATGTCAATTTTCACCAGCAACCTAATTTTTTGGCTTATTTCCAGTTGTCCGCACCCCTTTGTTCGCATTGCGGACAACTGGAAATAAAAAATGCCAGTTGTCCGCACCCCTTTGTTCACACTGTGGACAACTGGGATATTTTATTCCCAGTTGTCTAATATATATAATAAATAATAAGCCTTCGTTACCAAGGAACTACATAAAAAAAATAACAAACCACGAGTGTCAGGTTTCATAGTTAGGTAGATTATTTTTCAGCCACCCCTCGTAACTAGGTGTGGTATGAACCGTGAGGCTATATTGTCTATCTATCTTTATTTATTTGATGTACGTGCGGTGCACCTGTATTGATTCACTCCCACTCGCGTGAACGAGAAACAAGGTATTACACAATTTATAAATGGCCGGTTAATGACCGCATTATTTGCTGTATATATTTTAGTAGCAAGGACCGTTCATCGAAACGAGGGCTTCTTACAAAGGAATTGACTAAAATAGCTACTTAATTGGAAGGCGAGTAAGCTTCTTAGATGTTATTTGTTTAATGATCGTGTCAGGTCGCAGGTTGAGGCCAACTATGGATCCACGTGGTCTAAAGTGTCCCCTTTAATTAACGCTTCGGGAGATCTCTGGCTCGTCGCCAGCAGCATGAGCAAGCCGCCCTGCGTGAGCTTTTGTCATCGTCCTCAATTATTTGTGGTGCACACATGCTGTTAATGGAATGTTTTCGGGGCTTCCGTCAAAACAAATACTCTCCGTTAAATATGACCGATCATCGAGAAAAATATGCATTTGCAAAGAAAAGTAATGACCTTTTAAAAATAAACGGACTTTTTAAAAGCTCTGATCCCCGTTTCCTTATGATACTGGAATATACGATAAAATTAATTAATATGGGACCGAATGAATGTAGAGTACTAATATTCCAAACAAGCTTTCAAATGCGAATAAGAATTTGAGAAAAAATATTTAGGCTTTGGTTCAAAAGTAGATTAACCGCCGCACTTAATGTTCTAAATTCAGTCACCAGTTTTTTTATGCCACTGTGAAATCAAACGGGCTCACAGGCCATTTTTCGGCACAATTTGATAAAGCAAAGATTGCAAATGTATGTGTTACCAACCCTGAGGACTAAAATGAAAGTTCTCTATGCTAGTTATTTTACTGGCGATCTTACCACAACTTTGAAACAATTTAAAGTTACATACGAAGACTAAACACATAACTGTGTATTTAATTATTTTAGGTATTAAGTGAAGTTTCATGTAGGTACTCATTTGGTTAACTGATAAGGCGACATTTACAGTTTAGTTCGACCGCACGCTATTCTATATTTGGTGCTTAGCCGATAAGGTGAAGGTTAATTGTATTACCCATTCGTTATTAGTTCGGTATTAACGTCCCTACGTAATAAGAACCAGTGTACGGTTTTTGACCTCTAAAATTCAAACTTGAACTTTTAAATAATTTAAAATTGTATTTATATTTAAATAACGTGACCCATAAGTACCTCTTCTATATTCTATCATGACTGTATTGTTTGTTTATTTAAACTTAATTGCACCATACACAAAGTAGATACAAATGGCGGTTAATGCCTTAACGCATTCTCACGCACCAGTCATACAGCGCTGAGATGGATATAATAAATAAAAAGTTGAGACACAGATGACACTTCACAAACATATATAAGTATAATACAAATCGAATATACACATACAACTATATAGTACCGTTTTTAATAGAGCGCAAAATTACGAAATCTTTCGTTGCTGGATGTGTTCAGGTAGTTTTGACCGTGCCATAGCTTCACATCCTAGTCCGCTAACTGAATCTCCGCATTGGGACCACCATTTTACCACAAATTACAATGATTTGATTCAACCAATAACTGTACCAACCAAAGGTGCTAGGTTTTTTTTGTTACTGCTAAATCTGTTTCATTTTAGACAAGTTTGTTTGATTCGTGTAAAATTACAAATATTTGTTTCATTATGATATGACGTCTTCCGTTGCAATAATAATTATATCAGAGGCTTACTATAGACAAATATTTGTGAAACTGTCTTTGATTTATAATGGAAATATACTTAATCCTATCCCCACGTTATCGTAGGTTGTTTTATAGATAACTCCTAATCTAAGCAAAGAGTCGATGCTAACGGGGCAACTGAGAAATATTAGCCAAGTTATTCTTGGGAATAATTTACAGTTGGGTCAACATTTGCTTATATTAAGGACCAAATTAAACTGCAAACATGAGTTACCTGACTATATGCACTATTCCATGATGCGTGGAAAATTTCAGTTGAGTTATGTTATAGTTTAAGAAAATAATTAGGTTTTAGAAGTAATGCCGCGAGCAGCTGGACATTTGTTGCATTTTGATTAAATTTTTTGGCCCCATTTTTGTAATTCCAGTCCAATGTCTTTGCCAAGTTAATTTTAAATGCATGAAAGTGCGAAGTTCGTTGGGCAGGAAAGGAAACTCGCTTCAAAAATAAAAGTATTTTCCTTAATACCATTAAGCAAAAGCGAATTAACATGGCATGGGCATTAACCAGTCAGCGACTTATTGTCTGTTATCAGCGTATCGATCAATACTCAAAAGAGGATATTGTTTCAGGCTAGTTGCACAAAGCGTTCAAAGCGCACACAGTGTTATCTTATCTGTTAAGTAAGGCAAAGTGTGAGCTTGGTGACATTCTGTAACATGTTGGTCTCAGGTGCGCGCTCTTCGCTCCCCGTGGCTCCGGACGCTCGCGCTTTTTCTTCATCGATCGCCACTTACGACGAGGTGAGTGTTTTATACTTTATTAACTTGAATACTTTGCTAACTTGAAAACAGACAAATACATTTAAATATAATAAACCTCCCAAAATTCATTGTGTGGATTTTGGGTTAACTTTAGTGAATCAAGTTGCACGGGCTTTATGGGTTAATTTCAATATTATATTCTTAGGTCAAGGGTATAAATGTAAGAGGAAAAAATTCCAAAAAATGTAATCTCTTGGGAATAGTTACTTACTTCCTTTACATGGCACTAATAACGTATTTAAAAAGAAAGGGAATTCCGTTCTCCTGACGAAATGTTTACTTGTTTTGTTGTAGATAATAGTCTAAAAAGTATTGTCGTGTATCCGTTGTTAGTGAAGGATTGGTTAGTTGCGTACTCAAGTGACGTAAAAATCCTCGTCTTTTTTGTGGTTAGGAAAATACTTACTTCGGGTTTTTGTTATGCGGTCGCTGTGTTAAGAAGATAATATTTGATATATTACTCACTATGTGACATAATCTTGTAAAGTTGCTGTCACATAAATCTTTGTTGTGTCACTTTCTTCTATCAATTGATCGGTCGATTTATTGCCGGAGATATAAAAATAATTGTATTAGGCCGAGATTCTAGGCGTTAAAACTGCCGGTCTTTGCTCTTTTATCGTATTGTCAACTTTCTGATAGCTCTTATTTATTTGCAATAATGGCGGCCGAGCTAAAAACAATACCATAACAGATCAAATTCGATATGATTTTTACCGCCTAGAATCTCGGCAACAAATTATAATCAAAAATCATGCCTATGACCGCAGCGTCTGCTAAGTCGCGATTGACGTCAGAGCTATTATTTCCTCTACCAATATCAGCGTTTAACCAATTTCATGCTTCAATTGATTTGAACTGTTCCAGTCTCCGCTGGTTTAAATTTGTTACACTGACAACGTCCTCTTGCGTCACACTCAATCCTGCTTAAGTTTTGGTGGACTGTGTCTCCGTACGAGACTGCTCGGATCGCGAACTCTAGGCCTGACAAGTAATATTATTTGAGTAAATCGTGTGGAAAGTTAGGTGTGACGAGTGATCTGAAGGAGAGTTCGAATGACTGATTACTGATAGGAAGTAACTACGTGCTCGATGATGAAGATATTCCGGAAAAAAAAACTATATTAGTAAACTGTTGCACTACTGACTGATTGACTGATTGATGGACAACGTAAAGCCTGAACTATTTAGAGATGTAAAATTTAGAATATGTAAGTAGGTACATTATATGAGAATATTGACCCTAAAACAGGGGAAGACAAATTTACTGTGTACCAGGTCGGGCGCATCCAATATAGAATGGTTCATACATACATACATGAACCCTGAAAACATTACACTCCTTTTTTTTGGGCAGTCGTCTAAAAACATAGATCCATTCAACCATTCGATCCTGTGGTGAATAATTAAGAAGCCTGACAAGTTCTGTGTTATTTTGGATGACTAAACCTTTAGGTAGTACAAACAAATTCCTAATACAATAGTAGTACAAGTGATACAATCGGTTTTGTTGTTGTCTTGCGTTAACTGAATAATAATGACCTTTGTTGCGTTGTTGGTGCAAACAATGACTTAGGATACCTATTGCTGATGCATACAAGCTTAAAGTTAAACTGAACCGTGCATGCTGCGTTGTTGCCCAAAGCTGTGTGAAACTTTGTGTGTTAGATATTGTTGGTTAAGTATAAGGGTCAGTTGAGTGGGGTTCATTCACTGGCAGTGGTGGAACAGGTATGGGGCGGTGGGTCGGTCGCTTGGGTCCCGGCGAGACAAAGCCGAAGGGAGCGGCGCTGTGTGCGCGGGGCCACGGGCGCAGCGCCCGCTGCCGGTGGGCACACGCCCGCGCCGCGCAACATTGATTTACTCGCGGTTCGCGCGATCGTCTCAGTCACTAGTGCGCAACGCCAACGGAGACAAGTGTTCCGCGCTCCACAGCGCTACTTTTATTTTGCGTTAATTTTTTTGTGCTATCTTAAGCTTCAACAAGAGAACCTGTTTTAAATTGCCCACGATATCAGTTTTGTGTGAACGATTCTTAACAGCTACGTGTTTTATTGTTATAAACTCAGTGTGCGACACGGCTTGTGCTCTACCTACTTTGGTTCCTGTGTGTTGAGTAATATTCTGTGTCAGTTCAAGTGACTGTGCTTGAAGAATCTGAAAATTTCATCGCGGACGTGTTCCAATTTAGGATTTCATCACGAGCGGGCTCAAGGAAGTGTATAGTCAAGTGAGTCAAAACTGAATAATTTACTTGGTCTACTCAGATTTTGTATGACCGTGATTCGGGTGTAATTTGAAAGCCTTGACTTCTTTCACAGCTGGGTGCTTGTATTCTGATTATCATAACGTTTTATAACGAGCGGAATATTGTGAAACGGTCAAGTCGTCTAAAATTAGGTTGGTGCTCGTCGACGTTCTGCCGAGCCGAGCCGTTGACTGTTTCTAGTGTTGGTTCGGTTCATTCATCGTGCGGCTCGCTCGGGCGCTCCGCGGCGCGGCGACCTCCGCCTGCCACCACGTCATCGGCACTGATCAGCGAGCGCTCTACGCTCGCTTATCTCCCCTGGTCTCTACGTCGATCACATAAATTATCCTTCGTCGAAATGAAAATTAACTTAGGCGACAAACACTACAATATCGTCCGTTCAATTTTTATTTTTATACGTGAGCCGAAAAACATTTTTTTATTTGATGGCCACTATTGTTTTGTCAGACTCTTACGTACTATGTTTATTTTTGTTACGCGGAATTTATTTGTATGGAGCAGAAACGGCTGTGCCGACCTCCACTGTGAAGTGTGAGTAGTGACACTTCCATTCAATCGAATGCTAAAACAGGTGTTGGAATGTGCCTACATTTTCCAAGTGGTTTCCTTCCAATTGGTTTTATAGTTACGTTTGTTATTGTCATTAGTCATTTTAATGATTCAGTGAGGGCCTATCGCGTTGCCGATTTATAATGCTTGAGATTAGGATAAGAGTATGCTAAATAACTATGTGCGTCATTTGTTTATTCGTTCTATTTCTTCTATTATGGTGAGTAGATGTTATTATGTTTAAAACACGTTACATGGGATAGGAAGCAAACAGTTTATGCTTTATAGCTAAATGCACTATGGAAAACAGAATTGTTAGTTACAGTTATTAAAGCTTTTTTGGTTCTATGTCATTACCTTCTCATAACATTGGTTCTTCGACTAAAAATCTCTCTTCGTATACATTTTAGTACAACTTTTACTTTAACCTTAATTATCCAAACGTGTTTGATAATAATGATAATGTTAAGAATAATATTTACTTTTTGCACTTCTAAAACCGTGCAGCCTTCGTTTTCGGCGTGTTGTCAAGCCGTTTCGTTCCCAGAGTTCTCTGTATAGTCAGGGAGCCATACTGACCTTGTCATTTGAGAGACAGCTGTTATCACCGGGAAATAAGACAATTGCCAAGTTTCTTCCCAAACTGCCTGGTTCTGCGGATCGCTGACTGAACTCTTTAAATTTGGAATGGTCGAAAGTGTAAGGTCGTTTGAGTTGTGTGTTGCTAGCTCGTAAGCGTGATTGCTCGTGCGTAGTGAAAGTGCGTTTGGATGCAGGCCCCAGTCCCACCTGCTGGCTGGCTCAGCGCTGCATGGCGCAAGTACTCCGATCCTTCTAGAAAGCTATGTAGGCATGTGAAATTTTCCATTGCGTTTTGTTCTGTCGCGGTATCATAACTTATAGCTACCGAATCCAATGGAACGTTGGTTGTTTTCATTCGCATTTCCGTTTTTCGTAGGTATAAGTAGTAGTTTTTATCACACGCGTGTAAGTTACGTACCTATAAGGTGACGTGTTTCCAATGTTTATTTTTCCTTATTGAACCAAAAATGACTACTGGTTGACATGGTAAAGTTATATTTAGAACTACATTTGCAACATTTTATATGATTTGTTAACCTAATAAGCGTGTGGATGCTTAATTGGTCAAGTTATATGGGTGTAAACGACACTACTTCACTGGTATGTAGCTACACAAGCGCATTAACGTATTTATATTCAAAAGCCATAAATCACCCAACAATAAATAGTGTGGTATGATAATTACCAGTGGCTTGCACACCGCAGTTGGCGTGAGTTGCAATACGTCTTGATCGCATGCTGGTCACATGACCACTTAATAATACAGCTTTGCCGGCAACCGCAATATGTTAACCACTAGTTTAAATTCTAGTTCGATTCTAAAAGCTATAAACCTTACTGAGGTCTTGTCACATTTGTCTAGATAGCCTACGCTCTTCCTAATTGTTCTCGGTCTATTGTATTATGTAATCGCTTCTAGCCAATAGACTGTCTGTTTTTATTTGGCCGTCGTTAGGTCAAGCTCAAGGTAAATGAAGTGCCTGCTCAGGTTGATACGAGTATACATTGCCGAGCGTGTCGTCGTCCGCTTTACAATCACAAGCGCCTTGACAGTTACTACCGATAAATAAAGATTTTGCTTTATTTCCTTGCGAGAGATTACGCTTTATTATCTCAAACAATTGAAATTCAAAGGATATTGCCGTGTCCTTTTTTAATATAACCCTGGGAATTCGTGGAAACGTTTATGAATGGAGATGATGAATCAACAATTTGGCTGGGGCGTCTACTTTCATTGAGGTGCTTCCTACTGCGTGAACAGCGTGAAGTATATTTGCGCCAATGGTGGCACCACTATCTTTCAGCACTCGCTGCAGCTAAAGTTAAACACACACGCTAAACATGAATTGATGAATTGACCAATAATCAAGAGAGGCCTGGCTTACGCTTACGCTTGGCTGCGTCAATATTTTCACAAAATCCAAAATAACTCTGAAGTTTATAAATGGTTGGCGCCATGTGACGCGGATCTGGAGGCGCAAATCGTCACGTGAATCATCCAGATTGATTATATTTGAAATGTTCTTGGACAAAGATTTGTTGATTGCGATGAGGAATAAGGAAGTAAGTATAGTAGGTGTTATGAAGTGTGTTGAGATGTGATTAGAATAACTATGTCGAGATACGGGTAACACGGGTATGTTTGCGTGAGGCGGCGCAGATAGCTGTGCGCTGCGAACACCCGGCGCACTGCATCCGACCCACTGACCCGGTTGTCGGTAACCCACATTTCGGGAACCTGCCCCTCGCATCTAGGAAAGGAGCCGTTGTCACCTGGGAGCTGTTGTCTAGGCTTTTGTAATAGATAAAATATTTGAGACGAATTGTGATAATTTGCATGTGCTAATTTTCTAATCGATTGAGTTGGTTTCTTCTTAGTTAATGTTGAAACTGATTTTATGTTTATAATTATAGAAATGTACTTGTTACGAAGACAAGCGTGTACCAATTTTACAAGGTGCGTCACGTTCAATTATGTTTTTTAACCATGTCCATCACCGTATATAATTATTTCGTTTCAGTTACGTTATTTGTTATTGAGTCGTTCATTACATGGATCCGCATTCCAAATAACATCTGTTAAGTCTCAAATTTTCGCTATATTTAAATCAAATTGTGAATATCGTGATACAAACCAACGTTTTGTATCTAAGGGGATTAAGGTCACAGTTTGGGTAATTAGTTTAGCATTGGTTTCATTTCCTCTGTCGTCTTTCCTCTTCCTGGTTCAGGCTGAGTGATTTACCACTTCCTCTTGGTTCCTAATATGAACTGAAATTTTCCTTTGTCGACTTCTGATTCTTTTGTTACGTACGTAATACTGTTCTGTGTTATTTATACAGCACACATATTGTATAGTTTATCACAACGCACGCAATTGTAGAGTCGAAATGATAATTTTAACTGTTTACTGATGAGTGATGACACAAAGCGCTGTTCGTGTAACCGGTTAAGCCCGGTTAACATTTGAGCACGACCTTATTATCTAACGTCTGCAATCATTTAGGTATACTTTCGTACTTGGAACTCGAGTGATCGCCGAGCAAAGTCGATGAATAAGCGATACCTCCTACTTGTTTATTATTCTTATCAGGAGTTTCAAGGTACCCTCGATGAAGCGCCTGCTTATACTAACAAATATGAGCGTGGATCGGTCTCCGATTTAAATTTAATACAAACGGCCCTGTGTGGTCAGAGAATAAACATAGAACCTGGAGTTAGTTTATCACATTTACGAACACATATGCGTTCTACTTTGGCTGAGTTATTTCGGTGTCTACGGTTTCCTGTGGTGTAAATTTGCGGCGCTTTATTTTTGTTTAGCTGTGATTTGACGTACGATTGTCGTGTGACTCTGTGGTTCGCCAACCGGCGGCTGATGGTCGATAAAGGCGGGGCTTGCGCGTCACCCAGATTCCCTGCGATGCGCCGGCGACTGCGGATCGCGTCTAATTTGGTGACGCCGCGCCGCGCCGCTGCCTGCTCGCGACGCAATCGCCGACGCTCGCGCACCACTCGTATACGTCACAGCACTTCGATGAGTGAAAAAAATCGCTCTTACACCGCGATATTGGCAATGAACGTGAACCTCGGATGTTTTTGTCCCTTGTCCTCATCAGAAATAGTAAGCGGATGGAGTGGGCGTTATCTATTAGCATAATAAACAATAATATTGTTTGAACGAAACGTTTTAAATGCGAATATTATTCCGTCACATAACGCTACCAGACACGTGATTATAATGGAACGTCTTCTAGAAATTTGCGCAGTTTCAGAAATAAGAACCAGCTAATTTGAGACTAAAATAAATTCAATGTGAAGGTTGAACGTATGTATTGACCTTACATATTTCAAAGAACATTCGCGATATCTATACCAACGCTCTTTACTTTTTAACCGTCTACATGCGAGCGTCAAGGAAAATAAAGCAAATGGAGAGGCGGGCTCGGTCGATTAAGGACCTCAAAGAGCACGAGGGCATGGACCGGTCGAATAGGAACCACTCACGCGCATCGGTTCCCCGAACTCGCGTGCATTGCACCGACTAAAACTAGAATAAATGGAACAGGTTCCCGCCGTGAAACACTGCCTTAAACGACTTATAGTTTCTTTCTTCTCGGCTTGGCCGCAGAGATAACAAACGACCGGATAATTTCGCTCTTGAACTGTATAATTCGCCTATGACCGATAAGTGTATTATCGAAAGTTTTTTGGTCTTGAAAAAGATCGCGGTCAGTGCAAAGAGCTAGACACTTGCAAGTTTTCCCCGTTATTGCATCAACCCGCGACTATCATTGCGTTTGTTGCATTCAGCTTTATATGCTAGGTCGTTGGGCTGATTCCGTTCATCTTGTTTACCAGTGGCCAGGAATATTATCGCATGATAGGTTTTTAATGCGATACGTGATTCAGTATGTTTACTAAATATCTATTGTTTTATTTAAAACCTTTTATTTAACTGCCCGTGTTTGTGTTTGAGACAAATCTTGTGAATCTATTTTGAACCACATATAGTTATCGTAATAAATGGGCTGAAATTTGGGGTATGCATATTATTAAACCTGTTGAAAATGCAACAGGATCTCCGCTGGACTTAATGTAGACCCACCTAGTTTGGATTTATTAGTTTGGTGCCGACAAGTAGATGATGATGGTGCCACAAAACGTACCTATATAGGTACCTATAATGAGCAAACAAGGTCTTGACTCAAACTTTTTTTTTGACTGTCTTTTTATGATAATATTTATTGGGTCGTAATAAATATTTGTTAGGTCGTAATAAATATTGCGTTGCGTCGTAATAACAATTAACACGTTCATGATGACGTTTAGTTTAATTAATTAGCATGTCTAAAGTATTTATTAAGTCAATGTCTGATAATAGTTACTTGAATATGTATTTTATGCGCCACTATCATTATAGTATCGTAACCAAAGTAGCTTTAATTTAATTACCAACCCAAATAATTTCCTGACTCATCATCGGACACAAAAGCCTTGTCTCTTTTGTTTAAAAGGGAGCGTATAAATATACTACAAAGAGTAGTCTTCGCAACTTGTGGCACCTGCTGATTATTAGTTGTAAGGAACGGACTAACCTGAATATAGTGATAAATTTTTATGCTATTTCAGTTACGTAAATCTCTACGTAAGAACCATTAACCCATAGATCTTTGCGACTTGCGCAACCAAAATTGTTAGCCATTAGTGACGTGGAACCCAGATGACTTGTTTGTTTAGCGCGTCTTTATTTATTGTATATCGTACTCATAAAAGTTTTACTACAATGTTAACGCGTAATTCTCTTGTTTGAAGATTAATGAACTTTAACTGTCTCTAATATTTTGTTTTTTAGACCGGTTTTTACTCAAACTGACCGGCGTGCAAGGAACTGTGTTTTCGTCGCCGCACATAGCGCAACTATCCGATATTTTTTTTTCGAACGCACAGCTGGTAGTAGGCCAACTTAAAAAACAAGTAGTTAGTTGCCTAAGAAAGTAGTTTATTGTCAAGGTGAACAAGTATTAACCAGGTTTCTTTTGGCAGGTGGACAGCGGCGGCGGTGGCTCGGCCGAAGTGATGGTGTACTCTCTTGGCTGGGGCATGGGCGAGCCGGAGCGGCGCGGCGCGGACCGCAAGCGCCCGCAGGCCGCGACCGCGCTGTCGCCGGACGACGGGCACGAGGTCGACGTGCTGCCGCTCAACAATCAGGTAACCCTTCAATTCCTTCAACAACAACTCTATACCGGCTCCATTAAACCGAACATAGAAAAAAAAACTGAGCTATGGTAAGTTATGCTTCAAATGTCACGGACAATCAGAGGCCCGTTTCACGAAGCTACAAGTTACAAATTACAAGCGGAAGTCTCTTTCTAACTCGTACTGCTAGAAAGAGGGTTCCGCTTGTAATTTGTAACTTGTAGCTTCGTGAAACGGGCCACAGATGTTTGTTATCTTAATCAGACAGCGCTCGACAAAACATGTAAACAAAATGTCACATGCGCATCTGACCGGTATGCTGAAGCGCTGGTTTTCTGCTTTGACATTGAACAATAGCAATGAGTAGGTACTGGTACGGTGCATAAAAAAAGTTTCTTAGTCGGTAGTGCTTTAACTCTCTGGCTTAGGCACCTTCATACGACACAAAGCATATAGAAATAACGTATACTATAATTGTAGTGGCTTTTGGCTAATGACGGGCGATTGAAGTGGAAATGCAATTAGTATTTTATTTCCCAATCAGCAAGTAAACGTGACATACTGCAAGGCACTTTCTCGGATGGTTAACTAGTGAGCAGCTGACCGCAATAGGGCAACAGAGCCCGCCATTGTACTTGGTACTCGCATTGTCGTATGGCCACTTGCGGTGAATGCCTGATTTTATGGAACAAAGAAAATGGAATCGGCACGACGCAATCACTCTCGTCTGCAATCGTATACATTGTATTGCCGACGCGTTTGTTGCGATGCGGACAAAAGTAAAAAGTTATTGCCAAGTGCATTCATGCACCGATATTGTGTTTTTTTTTATCAAGTTTATTAACCTAAAACGCGTTAGTACGTTAAAGTTAAAATAGTAATTGAACTGACCGAGTTGTATCGGAGTAAAGTGGGAGAGAGCGATGCCTGGGGGGATTTTAATGGGGCCAACACTCTTTAGCTGGTCTTTCGGGATACCTATATAGATTTGACTTCTATATACTGGTTCTGGAACACTTAAGAATTTAGCTTTTGCACGCGACAATGCCTGCGTATAAATAGTTAATCGCTATTACATCGGGAACTGTGTAATATATACATACATTATACATACTTTAGTATTTAAAATATGAAAAATTAAAATAAATATATTATGATAATTATGATATACAGTCGTGGCCACATAATGACAACCGATCAAAAAGTTCTTAGTTAATTTTATTTTTAGTTACACTTATCGTTCGTTTGTTAACTAAGTTTTAAATGATATAAAATGTACAATTTATCGCTATTGAAAACGAATCTTTCGTTTTATAAAGATTTGAAAATATAATGTTTATGGACGCGTCGGCACTGAGTTTTTAAATCCTTATAAAATATAAGGTCCGTTTTTAACAGTAGTACTTTAGTTAATAATCTAAAGTAAATTTTATGTAAAGTCGCCCTCAATAGAACTTGCAAAAGATGTAAACAAAACCAAACGAACCAATTCACCATGTTTACTCGATAATCACGTACTTACTAAAGATCAAGTCTTTGCAACGATTTTTACACTAAATCATTATTTTCAAATTAAGTTAAAGATGAAATAACTATTCATTATACGTTATTTTTAATAAAAACACGCTTGGTGAATATTTGAGGTTATGTGTCAAACATTACTAATTTGTTTACATAGTTCACAAGTTCTATTGACGGCGACTTTAGCAATAAAATTGTTTAAGAATTTTTTGATTGGTGGTCAAAATTGAAAAGTCATATTTGTTGGCAATTGTATGGGAAAACCGCAAGCGTCCCTAATTATGTGGCTACCACTGTATATCTATAAGATAGATACCTATTCAAGTTAGCAAGTATTAACTCACGTCTCAAATTCAGCGACTAATTATAATATTCCACGTGAAGAGAATAATAGCCCGTCCATGGGTAGACGCTGTATCAGTGGCGGAGGCGAGCGGGCGTCTTGCGGTCAGATGGTCCCCGGGTCAACGCCACAGCCGCTCCGAGTTTTTTACTTATTCTGTCCCCGCCGCTATAGGTACGCTGCGTTCGCGTGTTGACTGCTTTTTGTTACGATCTGAGTGGTTTATGCGACCAGTTTTGTATCTTAGAATATCAAGTGGAGTTTCACGATCGACGATGATTTAGTTGTTCTACGTTGGACGCTGCAGATTGAACTTCTTTCACTAATAGAATATTCTACCGTGTTAATCTATGATAATGCTTAATCGAACAAGGAAATGATATGGTACTAAAATAGAAGTGTAGGATAAACAAGAGAGGATACCAATCCTAGATGCACGAGGAAATAATTAGCATAATGTTCTTGTCTTTGACTCGCTCTTGACCCTCTGTCATATAGTGTCGCGGCGGACAATGTTGTAGCGCTTTGTAAATTTTAATCAAAAGCAGGAATACTGGCAAATATTGCCGTAAATTTGCTGAGTATTTTCAAACATCGAGTGTTTGGGCGACGCGCAGTGCCCGTGCTCGCCGCATGACGCAATCGCCACGTGCTAGCGCGACCGGGTTTTATAGATCAAATACACCTGGTTTTTGCACAACAGTTACAACAACTATTAGCCTCCGTTAGCTCTCATAACATTTGATATCAAACATGTTTTTCAGATTCCGTGGTTTTATTTCGAAAATAACACCCGAATAGGTAAAAACATTTACACTAATTCGAGTTTTGTTTTTAGCACATTGTCCTCTTATCTGATAGTGTATATTTGGCAACACTTTGTCCGGCTCAAGGCTTTTGGATATCAGTCAATATGTAACTATACAATATTGTTTACTAGCACTATCACTTGACGTCATATTCGTGAGGCAAATAAATAGGCTCGGTTGGAGAACAAAAACACATGTGTTATTTTATTTCGATTCAGGAGTGAACGAACCAGATATTTGCCGAGCGAATTTAGAACTGATAGTGAGAGCGCTCGAATGCAAAAATATACATAGTGGTCAAGTAAACGTGTGGAAATAGCTCGTTTGGTTGTCGGCACTTCGGCAGTGGAATGGCTACATGGGGTACACCCTCTGACAGTGTGTTTGTTGGCGCAGGTGGGCGGGCACACGCGGCTGCTGGTGCTGAACGACAGCACGGTCATCAAGCCGCTCAACATCCGCGAGCTGCATTTCTACATGAACATTCCCGAGGACATCCAGGCCTTCGTGCCTCGATACAAAGGTGAGCATCACCTCACTTTACCCTATAGACTATTTGCCCGGAACGCTTTTACGATTCGCTGAATGCATCACTATCATTCATTGCATTTCACATTTTTTTAATTTATTAATATTAATAAAACGTTTTGTCTCGTTTTTGTTTAAACTACGATTGTGTTGTTTGATGTTTTTTCATTTTGGAGCACTAAGGAAATTCATATTTTTAGACTGTTTACCGAACGTTCACAGCTTTATGAGCGCGGGTCGCGTTTCTACGGACGAGCACATCATTTGCTCATCGGAATTCGTGTTGTCCGGTTCGAATTAGACATCGGCTTTTTAACTCGTTTGTTGAATATTTATAATCCTGATTATCTTAAATCTGCTCGCCGACTGCGGCTCTATTGCCGCGTATCCTATCAAGACTTCCGATTTCAATTTTATTTTCTCGTCGCTTGACACCGGAGTTGCATAAAGCTGTGAAATTATAGCGGACTGTACAATAATGCATATTGAAATTCTTTCCTTATTGCTCGATTGTCCGTGACCATCATTATATATGAGTATGAGTGTGAAAGAGCTGTGTGCCTGACGATATATGCAAACCCGCCACCGCAAAAAGGAACTTGGAGCAATAGGTGCTACATATATGCATTTGAATAAATTGTACCAAGCATAAGAGTCTATGCAATCGTCAACCATTGGATTTATTTGGTTTTTGCATCCCCCGCGATTGTTGTTTTATTTTGGTATATTTTAAACTATGTACTTTATCTTTTTATATATTCAAAATTTAAGAGTGCGTTTAATGTAATTTTGTGTAGGCAATTGTATAAATGTGATAAACATAGTATCGGGTGCGATATTTACTAATCGCCTTAACGCTTCAACCGTCACAGCCCGGCCGAGCCTAGTTCGGTATCTTAAAAAAAAAAGTAGCTAAATAACCTTGGAATAAAAAGTAAATGGGGTTGTCTCATAAAGAGTTATTTGCCTCTGAAATCGCCATGATGCAGAAGTGACAATTTTTTTAAATAATTTATTAACAGTAGGTAAGTATGATATTTTATTAGCACGTTTTGTATACTTATGAAAACATGGAAACGTAAGTATGCTTTATTTATTGTATTCATGTGGCTATTAGTGAATAACGAACGCTAAAGGAAAATCTGTCGTTTAGCCGTAGCAATGTATTAAACCTTTTAAGCTAGCTAGCACAAAATGAACAGGCGTAGTACGTCGCAGTTACATTTCGCCGTCGTTAACTTGTTATGACTTACATGAGCCTATTGCACTTATAAGTATTGTATGCTATTGCTAAGTAAGCATATGTACGAAACGATAACAGATACCGACTTAGGCATGCCCTATTGGGCCTCGGGCGGCACGGGCGGCGCGGGCGGGCGGGTTTGCGGGACGGAAGCGGGAGCGGGAGCGGGACTGGGGTCAGGAACAAAATATTAGTTTCCTTGTTGTCGCAAGGGCTGCGGCGCAGCGGCGGACGGAGCGGCTCCGGCGGCACTCGACACTACCGCCCCTAATAGCGCCCTATAGCGGTAAATTTACATTTTGGGTTTGTAAACCTTTACTTAAACTACATTCACGACCATCACCCCACACACCGAACCCACACACCCACACAAACATTTCGATACACCACTTTTAACATTTCGAGCGACAGTTACACGGCACACGAAACACATAACAAAAGATATACAAACCCTTTTTAAAATGTAACCTTTAAACCTTCACTGTATCATCTAAATTTATGCTGGCAACTTGCACTATAGTAAGTTTATATTTACTTAAAACGAAATCAAAATAAGTGAGGAAGTTTAGTCGATCTCCACGCGTCCGACCCTCTGACTCGTATGGTCCGAGGCAGGGCCGTGCTGAGCATCGACACTCTTTCTGTTAGTATTCCTTACCCAAACCGGATAACCGGTTTATTGGATTTATCATTTGTTTCTTGATTCTCTCTGGAGGATAAAGTAATTGCTGATTAAGAACAAGTGTAATTTGCATTTGTCGGTGCTCGCGGTGCAGAGTTGTGATGGGCAGGCCGTTTGTTGCAGGGGTGATGCAGGCGTCTATGGCGGGAGGCTCGAAGCCGGACAAGCGGTACTCGCCATGTTTCCGCGACGAGAACGGGCGCAAGCAGTCGCTGGGCGGCAAGCGCAAGCGCGACGACGTGTTCAAGTGCGTACCCGCTCGGCCCGTCGGCCGCCTGCTCGACACTTGTCATGTGTCCTTTATCATATTTCAGAAGCTTTGACGAGCCGCTCGCGCGGGCCCGCCGACGCCATTTATTCATACGCATACAGTTTACATATCCCACTAACGCGACGCCGCCGCACCGCGCCACCGGTGCGAATCGCGTCGCGCACTCGTGGTAATGATTCTATTTGATTGCAATATAACAGATTACACCTTCGCTGTGTTTCATTACTTCTGTATTCGCTTTGTTGGCGCTACAGGGCGGACTCTATAACTCTCTTTCCTGTTGCAGATTTAAAGTGCACCGAAATGGCAATGCGAGCGAAGTGCTCAAGAGCATAGCGCACATGGACAATTCCAATAAGCAATGTAAGTACCTACAACGCGCGTCCTTTCCCACAGTTATTTAATATGCCAACACGGTCGGAATCACGCGACGAACGATTTCATGCGGTGTTATCGATCAAAGTATTTCAAAATAGCCGTAGCGGCAGGTGAACAGCTGATTTCAATCACCTTTGTTATAAAAACACGGGATCGCGTAATTCTATGACGAAATTCGATAAGCCAGTTGGTTTATCTGTTCGCGTTGTTACGCTAAATCGTTCCCTGTAGCACGAGCGTTATAATATCGTGCACACTTTGCAGTACATATTTGCGTGATTTGTTGGATAAGTAGGTTAGTGGTGTTGTTGATCATGTCATTTTACGGCAGATTGTTAGCTCTAAACATAGCCACTGCGGTGCAGTTCTGCTCCACTTGCAGTGCAATCTAATTTAACATTTGAGCGGAAA
The DNA here is from genome assembly GCA_948252455.1 of Acleris cristana. Taxonomy (NCBI): domain Eukaryota; kingdom Metazoa; phylum Arthropoda; class Insecta; order Lepidoptera; family Tortricidae; genus Acleris; species Acleris cristana. Next base: position 12,433,814 of record OX411782.1, on the reverse strand, counting down.
GTAGAGTTGGGCGGCGCGTAAATACACGATATACCTTCCAATAACGGCGTAAATGCCTTGTTAAATGCTTAATTTTCAGGTATATTCCAATTAACGGGTAAATTGGCTATATAATCGGCAAATACCTACTATTCAGATATTTGTCCATCCTTAGAGACTAGCAACTAAAAAAGTAGTGTAGTATGAAACATCATGCCCTTTTTTTGTCGAATGAAGGAACTTTTTAATCTTTTAGCTCTACAGTCGACTGCAACCTTACGCGTCCCAGGCGCCAAGGCGCCAAATGCTGACTTAAAATGTTCGTAAAACGACATATGGCGTTCCCGGCACGAAAACCCTTTAACAGCCTCTAACAAAAGCTAAGCTGACAATGCCGCATGTTTTTCGTTTTCCTTGATTTTCGAAATAAAATTGAGTGAAATTGGAAATTGTAATTTGTTAATCCTGTGCATGTGGTGTATTTGGGTGAATCAAGTTTTAAGGTACTCCCCATTTTTCGACATGTTTCACAAGTTATATGTTTTTTAGAAAAACTATATATTTGTTAATGACGTGGCTTACACGCTTATTAAATCAGACATATAGCCTATCATTTGAAATGATTTGATTTAAAATAGTACAGTTTTAAATAATAATACAGTAGGTAACGCAGCGGACAATGTTGTCCCTAGGTTTTGTATGGAAAATGTGCATTTTCCCCAGAGTTACAGGATTTTTCGAGGATTAAAAAGTATTTGAGGTGTTTAACATGTAAGGTCTGTAAATTTGGTGGTCCGATTTTAATATTCATACATGAACATTCATATATTCAACCATAAGTCACCAGGAAAGTTTTAATACCGCAAAAGAAAAGGAGCACCTTAACAGTTGATTCACCCATTTATTTGTGTGTAATGCAATATTTTGTAATAATGTGGTTTACGCAATATAATGAAATATGCTTGTTTCAAATTATTACTAAATAACCTCCATTACGAAGAAACATTCCATTACACACATTTTAATACACCAGACGCCCAGGATTAAAAACATGCGCCGTTGCCACCACTTCTGCAAGGCTCTTATCGAGACTCGCCGATTGTCTCGTTCAATAGCTTATTACTGTTATTGTGTTCAGATTTCCTGATGATGGAGAACATCACCTCGTCGTACCGGCGGCCGTGCATCCTCGACCTGAAGATGGGCACGCGGCAGCACGGCGACGACGCCACGGCCGAGAAGCGCTCCAAGCAGATCGCCAAGTGCGCCGCGAGCACCTCCGCCTCGCTCGGCGTGCGACTCTGCGGCATGCAGGCAAGTTCCACTATCCACACGCCAAGCGCCCAGATCAATTTTCTGAGTTAACGTCTGCAAACATCGGAGAATATGATGGGTGTAAGCTATTGTGCGATAGCCTATGTCAAACACAATTACACTAATTTTATAAATTCGAGAGTTTGTGTTCGTAAGTTGGACGGATTTGGATGAACTAGTACACCAGCTTATACCCTGAATTAGTACACACGAGTGGTGGCTGAAAATGTATCTACCTAACTGTGAAATAAAAGACAGTAGTGGCGATTTTTTTTAATATTTAGTTTTTTTCATAGCAAAAAGTACTTGTTACATTAATCAAAAGTTGACATTAAAAAAGTACTTACTTGTTACATTAATCAAAAGTTGACATTAAATAGGTACCTCGTGAAAATATGCATTAACAGCGACCTTTTTTGTTCATCGTTCGATAATATCCATCTCCTGAGATCTTTCTTTCTTAAGAAGTTTAAATAGGAAATAATCACAGGGGGATAAATCTTAGGTGTATATGGGAGATTACTTCTAAGCCATTTTTGGCTTCGTTGTGCGAATAGTTATAGACAGGTGCGTTACCATGCAAATCAAAATGTCTTTGCTAAGTTTGCCTCTTCTTTGCGTCTGGTGAAGTAAATTCGCAAAATAATTAGCTTTCGTTGTTTTTATTTCGGCAAATAATCTACAGTCAAAATTTCTTCGGCATCCCAAAAAAAAGTAACCAGAAGTTCGGCAGCCGATGGAGAAACCTTAATGCCCTTACTTATCTATATATATAAAAGGCTAAACTGACTGACTGATGTATCAACGCACAGCCGAAACTACTGTACCTAGAAACTTGAAATTTGGTACAGGGGTTCCTTTCATGATGTAAGTGAGCACTAAGAAAAGATTTTCCGAAAATCGACCGCCAACGGGAAAAAATGGGGGGAGTAGCGGGAAACTAATTCTACGCGTACGAAGTCGCGGGCGTCCTCTAGTAAACTTATAAACCTTGGGGTAGCTATGCCATGTTTTGTCCTTACCTGTCGTTGTGACATTTGAATTCGACGGATAAGGACAAAGCATGGCTTAGCTACTCCATGTTTATAAGTAAGGGCATTAATGTCCGAGGAGGCTTCTTATCCATGAATTTCCGTTGTAATTACTCTTGTTTACTTTCCGGATCTCATTGTCGAATCCATGTCTCTTCAGTCCAATCACAATTTAAAACTCTACAAATAATTAACTTGTCATTCCCACGACATTGATATAGACCACGAGTACACTAGTTTATATCTCGACCAAAGAGCGTTATGGCCAAAAGAAAGAACCATATAACCACGTGCGCAACAAAAGAAACGTGTGCTATATTAGACTTCGTTTTAGCGATATTCACAGTTTTATACACTACCTATATTTAATTTCAATCTTCCTTTGGAAATCATCTGCGATAAATAAGTTGCCAAATGACGATATTGTTTGGATCAAATGGGAATCACCCAATGCTTGATGAGATTCGACATTAATCTTGTTTTAAGTTGTTCGCGCACGGGGCATAACTTTCAAAATACAACGAATTTATCATCTCTAGTTTGAATCGCGTGGCGTATCATATTTTAAGACTTGTCTGCGCTTTCAACTCTACCAAATAACGTTTATGCCTCAGCGTTCTTTGATGTTTGTTTACTTCTACGAAAAGCTAGATTTCTGAGTTAATTTTGACTGCACCGAGCATGTAAACAACACTGGTACGTTTTTATAATCTCCTAGCGTCGGTTATCTAAACACACATTGTATACTTACTTTCCCTATTGTCACGATAACACTTCCAACACGAGTATGTTGCTAGATAACCGCTCTGAAGTAACAAAGTAACATGAAGTACTCGAGTGCCTTGAACCATAAATTGACATTGGATTTTTTTTTACTTTGTTTAGGTACAACAACTTAACTTATTTAAGGTTCAAGGTCGCTTTAGTAGCTCAATATGGCTTCTGGTGAAAATGCTGATAAAGTAAAAGGTATTAAAGGGATTAGCTGTTGAAATTTGTAGGCGATTAACGACGATTGTTTTGAAGGTTATTGTTAAACATACACGGCAATTTCATTGTTTCTAGAATGTTGATAAAATTATATTTATTAGCTTTTAAAACATCTAACTAGTATCGTAAAAATACGGTCAAATCTAGATAAGGAATGTAATATTATAATATAAATATAATGCTTCTTATCGTTCAAACCGGATTGAGGCAAAATAATTTATTATCATGTTCTTTGACAAAGGCACAGAATAAATAATAGTAGGTACAAGTGAATAGCGGCAATAGTCGATTTTGACGCAGCAATTTCGATGGATTCTTATATCTCTCTCGCTTCGCTTCGGGTTATGTGAGTTATCTGCAACACCCGAACATAAAGCAGAATTGATGAAAACCGCATTAAAATCCGTTGCGTAGTTTGAAAGATCTAAGCTTACATACAGAGGAACAAACGGCGGGACGCGACTTTATTTTATACTATGTAAAGATATCGTAAAAATGTAAAAAAGTATTAATCTGAAATGTGGAAAATTCAAACAAAGTGAGGTAATAAGCTTGTGCGGCAATCGTGCAATGCACGGCCAACTGACTGTGGTTTATACCTAAACTGTTTATTGTGATGGAATTTTTATGACCTCACAGCCGGTACAGTATCAGAGCAAACTCGACACTTGACGATTCAGTCCACGGAATAGAAAAAACAGTGGAAGTGGCATGAGCTTCGCTTAGTATCGGACCTGTTGTTGCCAACATTCGAATTATCATAAAAACAACACGCCACCATGGAAAATGTTTTTGGTGCGGCTATCGTTTTTACACTCCAAAATAGCACAAGAGAGCATGCTTCTGGATTTATTTCCTAATTTAGAAATATCGATATATCGAAATAAGCAATCGCGGCAAAAGTATGGTAGGTTATGCGGAACTCCGCATGACTATGCCACACGTTACACGCCCACTTGACACTTCTACTGTTTTTTCTGTTCTGTGCTTCAGTCAGACTTGCCATTTCATTTTATGATTCAAACGCAACACTGAAATAGAGGACCGGTATGTCTGGGTAGTCTTTATGGTAGAGTGTATGTGGAGCAACTTTGTTCTATCTTTTATGGCCCCTAGTTTGTATACATTATAGTATAGACGATGTTTATTGCGGTGATAATGTTTGGTGACGTGTATGTTTGCTTACAAAAAATAGATTCAGAATAATAATCATTTATCGATTTATCATAATTAATATCGGCGGTAGAGATTAGACACATTCCCTTTGCATTGATTTTGCGATAAGTTTGTTCTAATCATCGTAAAAACAAATAATTACGGTCAACAAATTGAATTGTAGGTACTTGAATATTGACAGCGTCAAGTCACGAGACTGATATTTCGTCAAAATTCATCATTGGATTTCAGTGACAGGGTTTTACAGCAGCTTAAAAAAAGTGCTCGACATTCACGTTAGCATATGGTTTTGGCATCGTCTATTGCGAGGATAACTCACTAAGTTATTAGTAAGTAATTGATATGTTACTTAGGGCCTGTTTCACAGTCGTCAAGTAAAGCTTATCTGACACATAATTTTAGCCCTTTCCTTTTCTTACACTTGAACATAGACGAGGAGAGAGCTAACTTTAACTGGCACATAAATTTACTTGTCGATTGTAAAACAGGCCCTTAGTGAGTTTTTTATCTCTATAAGTAGACGAATATATTATTTATCCAATTTTAAGATCCTTACTAGTTATTATCCCTGTTTGTTGCTCGTCATCACGTTTGATCAAAATCAGAGTTGAATATTAATTATACCTATGTTAATACTGACCATTACTTCGCGCAAATACTAAGCATTACATTCAACTAGGCAATACTGCCAGCATCTCTCGTCTCGTAGCAGTTTATTAGATTATCGTATAGTGTTAGGTAAATTCTACAAGGATATTTTTAATTTAAACTTTTAAACGCTTATCGTAGGATAAAAAAATTGTCGCCAAACATGTTTGCTATACTATGCAAATTACAACTTAATTGATGCGATACAAAGTCTCTTCATCTGAAAAACAAAAAACTCGCGACGGCTGTAGCCGTCGTGGCGTGACTTTCAGTTGACGGCCAGAGTCATCCGTGGCGTTGAAAAGGTTAACCAGTATAATTGTCCCGTTAATAAATATTGATTGTAACGTTTGGTCCTGCAGGTGTACGTGAAGGAGACGGGCGCGTGCGTGCGCCGCGACAAGTACTGGGGGCGCGCGCTCTCGGAGGCGGGGCTGCGCGAGGCGCTGGGCGACTTCTTCGCGGCCGGCTCGGGCGGCGCGCCGCGCGCGCGCGTCGTGCGCCAGGCGCTGCGCCGCCTCGACGCGCTGCGCCGCGCCGTCGCCAAGCAGACCAGCTACCGGTACTACTCCTGGTCAGTCACAATCCAACTTATTATTGTTTTTCTATAAACCGGTAATATTGATATCGTTAAAGCGTGAAAACAATTCTATAATGACAGTTGCCATGGTGATAACAGTTCTTTTATGATTATTATAGCATCGTTATTTTAGCGTACTTGTCTTTAACTTTTTAATTAAATATGTTTTTGTCAGCAATGATATTTATTTATTTTTGTTCGTTTTGTAGCTCACTACTGATCGTGTATGAGGGTGACGAGGAGGGCGCGGCGGCGTGCGGCTCGTCCGAGGCGTCCGAGCACTTCGACATGTCCACCCTGCACGACGGCATCTCCGAGCGGGAGCCCTTCCAGCCACATTCAGAGGTACGACATAATTACACTCATAATATTTAATGCTAAAAACAAAACCCAGTAAAAACACGGTGCGAAAAGTTGCTTTCTTTAAAAAACTAATTATTAGTCAAGGGGATGATGGCGGAGCAGCCGCACCCCGTCTCCTGTCTGATTGACGTAACGATGTTTCTAAATAGTTTATTTAGAAATGGATCGAAGCTATACCTAGGTTTGTCTGGCTCGGGTTTAATTACTTAACCGATTCTGTCGCGGCGCCACAACACCGCGCCACACCCCTGTTAATGTGAAAACCCATATGCGTTAAGCGATATTTAATAACAGTTTTGTATATTTACAATGGTTTAATTTGATGTGTTCGCAGGAGACGATGGGCGGGTACGAGGAGGGCGAGGTGGGCGGCGCGGGCCAGTCGCCGCGGCGGCAGCCGCCCAGCCCGGACTCGGCGGACAGCTGGATGGCGTACTCGTCGTGCAGCAGCGAGTCGTGGCGCGGCGACGAGCCGGCGCCGGAGCCCGAGCCCGGCAAGCGGCCGCGGCCCGCGCCGGCGCCGGCGCCCGCGCCCGAGGAGCGCGTCGACATCCGCATGATCGACTTCGCGCACACCGCCTTCGCCGGCGCCGCCGCCGAGTCCCCGCTGGCCACCAGCACGCCGCACCACGGCCCGGACTGCGGGTTCCTCACCGGCGTGGACAGCCTGCAGCGCCTGCTCACCGAGATCCTGCAGCCGTACAGTTAGTGCGCGCGCGCGCCGCCGCCGAGACCCGCCGGACCCGCGAGACCCGCTGGACCCTCCAGACCCGCTGGACCCTCCAGACCCGCCGGACCCGCGAGACCCGCCGGACCCTCCAGACCCGCCGGACCCGCGAGACCCGCCGGATCCTCCAGACCCGCCGGAACCGACGACTAGAGCTCTCGGACACCACCCGACTGACGATAGCGGCAGGCGGTCCCGCGCTCGGTGAACAACGGCGGTACGCACTACGTTTATTTAATGTAAAGAATATTATAATTTTAACGTGGGACCCAGTAGGTAAACTTGATACGTTCGTATTTTTAAGTATTACTGTTAAGTTATTCCAGAATGTTGCGCTTTGTTTTATCTTCCCTTCGAGTTGGTTTGTCGATTCCCGCGTGATAGATCATGATGTATAAATTTAGTAGACATTCCCCTTCGATGTTAGATTGTATAATACTTTAATTTGTTTTCTAAACGAGCCCGTTCGTTGTTTTGCATTTAGTTCTATATATCCTTGTAAATTCTAAATAAAAATATAGTGTTATTGAGTGGTTTATAAAGCCTAAAATTGTAAAAAGTAAATCCCAGTCACAGAAACCAAAGCCGACTTAGCGAATGAATTGCTTGAAAACTTAAGTAGCAAAAATATTTTACAAGCCACAATAGAAATTTAAGTACTGACAACAGACCGCTGTAATTCTTATTACGTAGTGTTCTCGTAGAAACTGCTTCGTTGAGATATCTTCGTGATGTGATCGCAATGAGGACAAAGTTGATATATTTGACTAAAACTATATTTTTTTGCTAACAGTATTACGAATGTTGTATAAACAGTGAGAGTGAATACGTGTATGATTTGGATCGAAGAGAAACTTGTGAATACCTTTTTATCCTGACGATAAAATGATGTGCCGATTGTTAGCTATTTACACTGGTAGCTGTCGAAGCGTTCGTCGCCCGCCGCTAGGGGGATATCCCAGAAGTTCCATACTTCTAGTTCCACATGGAACAATTGGTACAAATGTAAATGTCAAATAAATGATCCCAATAGTTCCATATGGAACTACATACTAGGCTTTACATCTGGTTTTGTTTTTATTTTGGTTTTAAATCAGTTGAGTATCTTCGGAGCATACCCCGTTATCACTGTTATCAGTGTTGCAAAATCATTGAAAACGGTAGGGTTGGCACTGCACATTTTTTTAAATATGAAACAACGTAAAACCTGAAGTGTCATATACTTACTTGACAATGTTAACTGAAGTATGCAGGTAGGTAATCAATGTGAAGAAGTGGCCAATTATGTAAAATAAATCTATACGTACAAAGGTTGTACTAAGCAAGCAGAGGTAGACATTTAGTATGAATATGTACCAGTACTTCCATATGGTACTTCTGGGACATTTCCTTCAAAATGCATATCCCGGTAGATCCATATGGGACTAGAAAATATGGTACTGCTGGGATATCCCCGCCGCTAGTAGCGCCGGTCAGTGTGAACAGCTAGACCGCACAAAGGCGCGTGTGACCACTAGCGTTAGTTAGCCAACATTCCTTTGTGCTGCATTCGTCATTATTTGTCCTTTTTATTTTATTAGTGGGATAAATTTATGAAAGTACCTGGTTTAATTAGGATGCTAGGTTGTATTGCAAATTATCATTTATGTCTGTTATTTTTAATAACCGTATGACACTATTTTGTTAAATAAATTTTAGGTATTTTAAATGTTCGTTTTATTCAGAAACACATCTTTCCTCCTTAACCTGCAGGAGGGTAAAAGGTACTAAGTTCCAGTCTCTTTAGATTATGATTATATTCTATACAAAAAATTGTAAAGAAAAAAATACGAAAAGATGTATGAAAATTAAGCACTTAATACGAGAGCGCGAGAAAACAAAAACAATGATCGGCTCATTGTTTTTGTTTTCTCGCGCCTAAAGCCTTACGTATTATCTTCAATGGTAAATAATTGAGCAATATTTGGTCAACATTTTTAGACGAAAATGTAAATTGAAGCCTGGGGTTACCAATTCATGGCTAAGCAATTCAGTTTAGGATGAGTGTTAGGGACAGAGCTACATCAGCTACCTGGACGGCATCGTACCTATACTGCACCTTTATCCACAGGTATTAATAGTTATGAGCATTTTGTTGATTAGTGACTACATTAAAATTTATCTTTTTTTAATAAATGATTCGTAAAAATGATATTTTGTGTTTTAATAGAACACTTGGTCTTGTTGTTGGCCACAATCTTCATAAAAGTCCTCAAATCCTGACGTATGGCACCCTATCTACAAGGGAACAAAGACCTATACACTACATATAGATAAAACCATAACCCTCATTCTTCGGCAGTCTGGTAAAAGATAAACACCTAAATAACAAAACTACTCGTACGTTCGGTCGTACATACCTGAGGCACTGTGCTACCGGGAGTGACGGGGTAGTGGTCCAATTGCTCTGTCCAACTGACTTAAATTAGTATCATAAATATGAGTTAGGTTTAGGTTATGTTAGTTCTTCAGCTGGCCCGGAGGGCCAAACCACCCAGAAGTAGGAGCTCCGCGCCAGCGGAGCTCCGTCGAGCCTGTTAATTTGATATTCTATAGAAGTACTTACTACCTAAAAAAAGCATATTGTACTTATTATAAGGCCCGGTTTTATAAAGGTCCGTTAGTAAATATGTCAGATCAAATTTTAGTAACTTCATACAAGTTTTGACATTCCTGACCGAAATTTGATCTAACGGATCTTTATAAAACCCAGCCTAAGTCTGAGATTTTAACGTATTTTTCTAATAGACTTGTCAATTTAATACTTGTTCTAATTAGTAACAAATTATAACTTATTTTAGATTGTGTTTCTATTCACCCTGCGAATCCCTATTCACCCAATCTTACGGTACTTTGAAAATCGATTCTACATTAGTTCCATCCCTTTCTCTCGATTTAGTCTCGAATGACGAGTGACGGGGATAGAGCTAACGTGACTTCGAACTTCGGTTTTCAAAGTAGGGCCTGTAGTGTCTGCACTGTACACACAGCAACACACCTAACTAACCATTGGAGGGAGAGCAGAGAGAAAATATCAATGCGTGACAGGGATGTAGATATTTTTTTCATATTAAATATATTTACATCCCTTTCAAGCATTGACACTTATTCTCAGCTCAGTCTTTAATGGTCAGTTAAGTGTGTGGGCGACTGTACATGTTTAGGTACACGTTCACACTAGGAACTAGATGCGACAAACGTCACTTGTATGACAAATATTGCTTACATCATGTATCATGTTACAAATACCGCAAACGGCGCAAACCTATTTGTAGGGTTTCTGATAAATACGAAGCAATGGGAAAAATATTTTGAAAATCGGAGTTCGAAGTTACGTTAGCTCCATCTCTTTTTCTCGATTTAGTCTCAAATAACGAGTGACATGGATGGAGCTAACGTAACTTTGAACTTTGATTTTCAAAGTAGGGCCTCAGGTCCTCAGGTATGCGGCCACAGATTATAAGTATGCGGCACAAATAGTGATTTGGGGATCCAACAATTTTTTTCAAGTTACCCTACTAGACGAGTTTGGAAACTTAGTATATGACTGTATATTGTATATAGCTGAGTATTATGTAAGACTCTGCTAGCGTCTGCCAGCTGTAACCTTAGTTTAGCAAATTTGTTAAGAAACAATCTGTTGTCCACGACTCCAGCTGCGTAGAATTCGTTTATCGCTGTTCGCTCGGGAACTGTCCCGGTGTAAAAAGTTACCCTATGTGCCCATGTCCTTTCCCGGGCTTCAAGTTATCTCCATAATTCCATACTTAATTTCATTAATATCGGTTCAGCGGTTTAGCTGTGAAACAGACAAATACACAAACAAAAAGTTACTTTCGCGTTTATAATATTAATTTATGGATGGATTTTTTACCAGGTATTGGTTATTTAGATACAACGAACCTTTTTTTCACTCGGGCCGTACCTAGACCAACACCGGAAGGACGAGCCCACTTTCTCAAGTTACCCAACCTCTACCTCTGTCTAGCGACTCGAACACGAACGAGGAGTGAGAAGGAGGGTACAATAAGTGTCATATACGATATCCATACTCCACACACCCAGCGTCCATAGACTATAGATTAGAAAAATGAAAAATCTTTTCCCGCCAATGGCGCCGATGCCTGTGTGCTAGGCCAGTAGGTACAAGTGCGTCGCTTTGGTAGTTTTAATTTTCCACATTGTGGCTTTTTAAACTACTCTTACGGTATATATAAAGAGATAAATTAAAATTTAGATCTTGATAATTTGTCAAAACATGGCGGATTCAAATGATGTACAATCGATAGAAAAAATTTCAGCGGTAGTTGGCGAATCTCAAATTAAACTAATTCTTTCGAATCAATGTATCAAAGGTAAGATAATATTTTTAAATATATGTAAACGGTAGATTTAAACTTTATCCGAGTTAGTTGTTCCATATTTTGCCTTAAACAGAAAGCAACTAGGTACCTATGTTTTGATATCTTGTTATTTTATGTACCTACATAAAGTGTAGGTATATGTATTTAAATATTTCTTAATAGCTCGAAGGTTTACTGGAAGATATACCTTAAAGGGATAAGTTTACATCGGTACAGTCTGCCAAATATTATGTGGTGTGATGAATTCCGTTTGTACGTCAATTATAATTAAATAAATAATAAAGTCGATAAGATGCATTACTCAATTCAAAGGGTTGTCTTTAGCGTCATTTTAATGCGTCAAGTCGTTTAGTCTTTCAGTTAAGGAGGTTACAAAAAACAGACATTAGATATACTTATATACCTACACACATCTATTTCATACATTATAGATATGTACCTAAATATATATGGCAGTCTGGTAGAAATAGGTAGAAGTAGGTTCGTATAGGAGTATAGTAAGTTAAGTTTTTAAAAATCAATAATTTACATTTCAGCACAAACGTTGCTAGTAAATAGACTCAAAAGACAATTTGACCGTCAAAAGGAAATCTCGAAATTTATTAGCAATGACAACTTAAAACTGGAAGCAGAGATAAACAATGCTGAACAAGAAATAAAAAGGTAAGAAGTTAATTATCATCTTATTTTTTTAGTGAAAAACAAGAGATGGTGCTCATTAGCTCAAACTAGTAGGTATAATTAAACTTATACCTACAGATTTTAAGTAAAGAAGGACTGTTATCAATATTACAGTTACATTTCGTCCTTTTGCGTTTAGAAATGCCACATAATTAGAATAAAATAATGCCTATATGCTAGTAATTTCACCAGTTGTCTTATCCTCACACCGGAACAACAATGTGAACACTGCTGCTTGGCGGTATAATTTAACAACTCCCAATGATTATATCTCGCTACACATTAATCGAATAAAAAACATTATGAAGCCTTATTGTGTTTTAAGAGACTTTTAGTATCTTACATGCCGTTACACACGGAAAGATTCTCGCGATCGCGCGAGCGCTAGATAAACCTTTATAAATAAATAGGTAGGTTACGGTTCTAACCTAGACCGTAGAGCGGTAAAGTAGGCCGCGACAGCGGCAACGAACAAATGTATAAAAATGTATGAAGCATGCCACGCGTCGCCGCTGAGCGGCTATGAGGCGATTGCAATGTACGTGTTTGTTTCCGCCGCCCGCCCGAAGCTCACCGTCTCCGCGTAAACTCGTGGTTATCGTTTTACTATATGGCAAAGTAATAATAGTCTTTAATAATCAACGACGGATTACAGCTCAATCCTGGCTCACGAGAGCATTAAATCCGCTAATGTGGAACTTAAAAAAGAGTGGCAACTAGCCAAGGAAAGAACCCAAGAAACTACAGAACGCATACAGTTCGGATTAAAAAAGTATGAAGAGCTTTGGGAGCAATGCAAAATTAGATATGAAAGCCTTGAGTTTGTGCAACATTGGCTGCAAGCGAATAAAAAGTCAGAAGTCCTAACCGAAGATATATACAGGCTTGAGGTGGAAACTCAAGATCTCTTGAGAGATATTAAAACAAAGAAGGCTATAATATCAACATTGAACAATAAACGTATCGTACAATTGGCAGAGTATTTAATATATGAGAGGCCGAAAACGATGCAAAATATAAAGAGAATGTCCGTAGAACTCAAAGAATTAAAAGATCAGGCTGATCATCTCAAAAAAATACAGAATATCAATGCGTCTAATAAAGAAAAAGCTGATTTTTCGGTGGCTAATAAACAAAATAAACCAGATACGCAAAAAATGAGTAACGCTAAGATTGATAACGACTGGCCCAATCTGAATAAAGATTTTAATAGCAATAGCGACACGTTGGTAAGTAAACGACAGATCACCATTATTGCAACTGTTTTAACAAATTATTTACAAAAATATATGTTTCAGATGCCGAAACTGCAGCTCATGAGCATTGACTTAGATATACTCAGCGTTAAATTAGATCAGGTATATGAATCAGGCCAATTAATAACTCATATTATTCTTGACGGACGTTTGGTTAACTATGTTAAACTCTTAATCATTTCGCAGATAAAAAAATGTGACGTAGTTACAAGAAGCACTGCAAAAGAAGAAATCGTATCAAAAGGAAGAATTGATCTAAATGAACCTAATGTCACAGTGCTGGATAAGGGGCGCAACGAAAGAATTTCTTTGTACTTTATCAATTCTACGAATGACTCTAATAGGGTTGAAGAAGTGAAAGAAAACAAATGTAACAATTTCTCCACGCGTAAATTGATTAACATACTGGAAGACGTCCAGATTGACAAAAATGAAGCTTACAATATGGTAGCAAAAGTTAACTTAGATGATTTTCAAGGAGTTAATGTTATCAAAGCCAGTTTTTCTACAAATAATGGCTCTCAACCAGGATCTTTTCCAGAAAATGAAGGTGCCAAGCCTCAGGTAAAAGTCGATATTTATTTACTAAATAATGTCATATTAAATCAAAATCAAATCAAAAATCAAATACTGACATTATTAATAAAATTTCAGGAGAAGACTGATGTCCAAGAGGTCGAGATAGAAGAAGTAGATATGACATCAACAAATACTGACAATATTCTGATGCCGCCCTCAGGGTTCTCAGATCAACTACGAGTATGAGTTACTACTAATTACTACGAGCCTAAAACATTTCTCTGCATTTATTATATTTACTTTTTTTTAGAGCTCTCAGGATAAGAAGAGGGTTTCATTTGAATTACCAATAACTATGCAAGACCAAGCAGTAGAATCAAATAAAGATGTTCCAGATAATGACACTGATGAAGAAAATGAGGTGATGAATGTGACAATTAATAGTCAGTTGGAGGCAAGCTCAGTAAGCGATGAAAGTTTTACGAAAATTAAAGATATGATTTTGAAGAAACATAACTTAGACTTGTCACCACAATTCATATATGCCAAGAATACAGTCATGCAGGTAAGGGATACTGTATATAAGGCAGTCTTAAAGCTTTTATAAATAGACAGACTAAATCTACAATCTAAAATCAAATTTTACAGAAAAATGAAGGCACAGTTAAATCAGCTTATTTTAAATTAAGTGGTGAAGAGCCTAAGCCTTCTACTTCGGGAGTTAATTTCCAGATGGAAGAAGCTAAGATAACAGAAATAATGGAGGTAGATGATAATGAAGCAGACCAAGTAATGCCAATGCAGTGCATTGATGAAGCTCAAGACCAATCAGTTGAGATGAAAGTTGATGAAGATGCCAATTCTAGTGTAGAGGTGATGAATTTTTGAGCAGAATCAATTAATAAGTAATATTAATTACAGGGATTCATTTATATATATATATAGATATACACATATAATATATATAATCTGAATCTCTGAAACGGCTCTAACGATTTTCATGAAATTTAGTAAAGGGGGTTTCAGGGACGATAAATCGATCTAGCTAGGTTTCATTTTTAGAAAACTACTAAAATGTTATACTTCATTACAGGTTAACCAGGAACAGAATATTGGAAAGCAAGTTTCAGGTCTATTATTCAATCATGGGCCACAAGGCATACCTGACTCGCTGGATATTTCAATCAACACAACCGGATTTGAAGATGCAGATGCAGACTTTCCCCAATGTAACACAAGTTCAGACTAAAACATGTTAACATTTAGGTCAAATATAAAATGAATCAATTATCAGCATTTAAATATCATTGTTCCAGATTCTAGTCTCCTCTTGTCTCCAAAAGCAGATCTGCCAATTCCCACAAGTGGAGAGAAGTCTGATATTACTTCACAAGAAGTGCCTAATTTTCTTTCAGGTATGAAATCAAATAAACAAATATATCAAATTAACCCAGCCTCAGAACTGCCAGACTAAGCTCTAGAGTGTAGGCTATGGGTGTACATAGAAATATAGGAAACTTCCCAGAGCAGGAACTTTTTTTTTCAATGTTTTTATAAGGCTAATGAGCACAAAAGCTACTTAATAATTTAACGAGTTAATAAACACAACTCGAACACTGCATCTTGGTGAAAGGTAAATCGCATTTCGCACAGCGGGCGGGAGCGGGTCGGGCGCCGAGCATGTCGTTTTCATGGCGGGAGCCGCGCGGGTCGTCGTATTCACAAATTGCGCCGAACCGCGGCGGGCCCCGCACTGGATCGGATGGTATTGGCGTGTATATAGAGTAGAATTTACAACGAACTCTGTGAGAATGCCTATCGGAGAATGCGTGTTATTACGACCAAGGACGCCCGCGACGGAGCCGCCGAACCCGCGCGCTGTTTTTAGTGGCGGGCGGCGGGCGCGGCTCCCGCGCGGGTCTCGACCCGCGCCCGACCCGTCCCGCCGCGTGTGTGAATGCTTCCATGTAACTGCATGTTAAAACACTCGCCGCACTTCCGACCTGGGACCCAATTCTCGTGACTTCGAGATTATTTTTCATGCGAGATGAACTGTCAACTGCATACATTTTTCCGACATATCTCGCGTGAAAAATCATCTCGAAGTCACGAGAATTGGGTCCCTGCTCGGCACACGACCCACGCCCGCTGTGTGAATTGTGCTTAAAGGGATTGATAGTGGTAGGGATCCAGACACACCCTGCATGACACAGGGTACCACTAGGCTACCACCACTAACCCAAAACAGAGATAAACTTGAGATACTTGATCTAAATTAAAATAAAAAGAATTAAATGTTTATGTTGTAGGTTTGAGAAAAACTGGGCTTTCCATCTTCGGCCAAATGCCTGGGAGACAGTCAAGCAATGCGGATAGTGGTGTGCAAAGTGAAGGAAACAATTTCAATTTTGCTTTTGGAACAGATAAGAAAAACAGAGGGGGAATTTTCAACATGTTTAACTGAGAAATGTGTAATGATCACAAAAAGATATGCATTAGCCACTTTTCTATATAATTTCTGTTATTAATACAAAAACTTTGATTTCACTTAAAAAATTGTTCAGATTATTATACTTTTGTTATTGTAATGTCATTTTCCTTAATTAGTTTAATAAATTCAAGTAGCTGTTACAGTAAGTATTTATTTATTTCACTATTTTTTAACAATTATCTTACATTTCTATTGGTGAAGCTGACAGGCTCTCACTGCTATTAACTGTAATAAAATGAACAAGGGAGCAAACACTTCACTATATTCAATAGCAGTATCCCCTTGAAGTTTTCTACATAATAGGAATTTAAATACAAATGTCAAACCAAGAAAAATAGCACTCCACGATGCTCTATACAGAGAAGCCTTGTGTGAATTTTCTAAATTCATACGAATGCAGACAATACAACAGAAGTATGCATTCATTGCATCACTTACAAACAATGGTGCAAATATAGTCCACCAAGCACTACTCACAATACAATCAATTTTTAAGGCTAACAGAACGGTGAATAATGTGATAGTTATCAAATTTATCCATATCTCAAACACTGTGAGTCCTATCCACTGCACTATTTCATTCAAAGTGAAAAACATTTTCACTGCTTACTGGTTGGCTCCAAGCATTGCAGTTCTAAATATTCGAATGTGAATGGAAGAAGAGTGTCTTAATTGAGCACCGAAGTCCAACTCTTCAGTCAGTGGCTCCAAATCATCTGCACAACAAAATGAAATGGTGAAAATGTATATAAATATCCTCCTAGTGCCCTTTATTCTTCTCACGGAACAATAACTTTCAAAAGCGCTCTGCCCAGATATAATTTTTTCATACTTAGATTCTATTCTATTCCTTTTTTTGTTTTTGGCAACCGGTCGCCATAGTTAGATGTATAGCCCAATGTTCTTGTATAGGAAGAAATATAATGCCTACATACTCCTTTAAAAATTTAGGATACATTGCTGTAAATTAAGGCCTCGAATATGCAAGAGTTCCCTTGGGTGTTTAGTACTAGTTTATTTTTGTTCTTCCTCAAGAATACTGGGTCACAAGCTAAATATAGATAAAGTAGACCTTAGGCACTAAGAGGATATACCTTTTTGCTTTGTGGCTTGAGTTTTAATTAGGACTAGTGGCTAGTACTGTCAAGGACTTTAATTGTTAAGCCACTATGGAACCCTGTCACATAATCAATCATTATTTTAGGCATTATTTCTTTCATGTGGTTTGATGCTGTCATTATGACAGGGTTCCATAGTGGCATATTAATTAAAATTCTTGACTGTACATTATCCTCACATCATTGAAATCAGCGATATAACTTTTACTTACCAACCACATCCACAGTGCCAGTATTGACTTCAATCTGACATGTGCCAGAGAAAAGTGTTTCGAGCTGAAGTGCCAAGTTGCAGCAGCGCTGTATAGCGGCCCCTAGTCCGTGCAAAATTATTTCTTTTTCCCCCTTTGTAAGCAGATCACAACACTTGTCAAGTTGAGCCTGAAATACCAAACTACTGTAGGTGCTGTTCCTACCTAAAATGGTCATTTGCTAGATCTGATGACCACTATGAGCATGATTTTAGATTAGGTACTTACCTTAAAGTTAGTCTTTTTAGTTATAAAAACGACATTGTCTCCATCAATTGGTCGTACAGGCATTCGCTTTTTAACAGCATAATTCTTATTGGGATTGCGTTTATGTTTCTTCTTCGTTTCGTCTTTATTTACGTTTTCATCTGCCATTATATTAACGCCATACGAAGGGAAAATATAATATAGTAGGTAACACAGGTAACATAACTTTAACCTCAAATTGTCATTTTGACAGCTGCGTGCGTATGTCACCTTAATGTTACCTTACTTAAGCCAGGTTTACACTAGCAAGGGCATCCGCTACTGGGGGGCTACGTTTTGGCGCTATAGCGGTCCCGTAGCCCCCCTCCTAAAGCGATTGGCGTAACACCCCGGGGGTTTTAGTCCGTGCAAGTCGGACATAACCCGTCCTGGCCCCCGTCGGGGCGGGTATGCACAGGCATTTCCCCCGGGACAAAAAAAAAAAAAAAAAAAAAGTTTTACACTAGCAATAAAAATTGCAAAAATTGACTTATGCACTCTAACTTTTAATTTAGAAAAAGACAACAAAATTGTGATTCTTGCTAAAGAACTGAAGTTAAAGTAAGACAGCAATCAACTTCTGATTTTTTTATTGCTAGTCTAAATCTGGCTTTAGACTAAGTAACTTAGGGCTGAAGTTTCAATCTCCAGTGGCTCGTTTCACGAAGCTACAAGTTACAAATTACAAGCGGAGCTCTCTTTCTAGCAAAAGGAGTTAGAAAGAGACTTCCGCTTGTAATTTGTAACTTGTAGCTTCGTGAAACGGGCCTCAGATAACACCATCTGTCAGGTAAATTGTAGCTCTGTCCTTTACTTTGTCATAAGAAAGATAAGGACAGAGCTACAATTTACCTGACAGATAGTGTTATCTGGAGATTGAAAAATCAGCCCTTACTATTCCAAACGTGATCCAAACAAGGGTTTCATCGGATAAAATATAAAAGCGAGTAATTATTTCATGTTAAAAATAGTAAAGCATGTTTTACCAAATGAGTCTTGCAAATATTGCGTAGTTTATAAATGCCGCTGGAGCCGCTACTGCTCTAATGCAACAAGAACCACGAATCACTAGGGGCCGTTACAGACGGACTGCAAAATGGCATTTCGAGTGCAGTTCTGATGCAGCTGACGTAATGAAGAATGTCAGTAGGTACGCCAAATCGCTTGAAACTTTGTAACAGTAATGTTTATAAATAAACAAACATACTACTTTTTATTTTATTCAAATAGACCCAGTAGTTTTGATTCTACAAACGTTTGAAATTTGGGTCAATAATATTAAAGGGAGCGGGCGCCATCTTACTGGAGTGACGTCATGGTTCCGCTGCGGTACGCGCCCTTGTATGATTGAGTAAGTTTACAGGGCTATATTTTTTGAACCGTAATAAGTAACCAGTTGAAATTTTCACAGTTTACGTGTTATTATAAACTCTATTGTTTAAAATTACAAAATGATCAATAAGTCAAATCCCAAGAGGGGTCCCCATACAAGAAACATGACAAATAACCATTTTTTTTAGCATTTTTATACGGATTATATTTTTATAATGGCTTATTATTTTGATGCTGTTTTAAGCTTAAATTGCAGTCGAACTTTCATAGTTTACGACTAAATAACAATCTCAAGTAAAACTGCTAAAAATATGTGACAAAACTGATTTTATCAACACGATGTTTTAAGCGGCCACCCATCCTGTTTTAGAATACGCTTTTAAGTAGTTGCTTAACTTTGGAAGCCGAAGTACGGGTTGTATTTGTATTAGCTATTTATTTCGGTGTCACGCAATAATCTAAACTCCATACTTACCTATAGTTTATTACCTATAGTTTACGACCAAACGGTAATCTGTAGTAAAACAAAAAACAACAAAATCTTACACGATATTTAAGCTGTCCTGTTACGGGCACGCTGTACGACTTGTACAGTCAAGGTTAAAAATAAATATCCACACAAAGTTGCAAAAATATGTACACATAGACCTTATTACCATAGTAATAAGGTCTGTGTACATATTTTTGAGACTTTGTGGTGTATACATATTGGTGACCTTGACTGTACGAGACCGCGTAGCGAACTGCGTGAATGTGAATCGTAATATTGTTGAATAGTACCTACCTACCGCGCTCTGCCGCCCGCCGCGTCCCGCGCCTCGCGTCTCGCGCTTGGTTTTTAATTTCTGGGAAGTTTCACTTCAGCTGTCAACATACTTTTTGCATTAATGTTTTGGTATTTTTGTGTAGAATACGGTGAACCCAAAATTAAAAGTGCTTGATTATTATTCTAATTTTATTTAACCAACTTATTCGACAAACATTACAAACAGAAAAGCCGGTCAGCAACAGACAGTTACTTTAGTTAAACTGTATGTAAAACAAAGCAATAGATAACCATAACTATCATAGAAACATCAAAACGAATTCGTAAAAATATTACGACTTCCAAAGTTAAGCAACTACGAGCGTAGTCTAAAACAGGATGGGTGACCGCTTAAAACATCGTGTTGATAAAATCAGTTTTGTCACCTATTTGTAGCACTTTTACTTAAGATTTCTATTTAGTCGTAAAGTATGAAAATTAGACTACAATTTAAGCTTAAAATCGCTTCAAAATAAGAAGCCATTATTGGAATACAATCCATATAAAAAAGCAAAAAAAAATGGATTTTTTTCATGTTTCTTGTACGGGGACCCCTCTTGGGATTTGATTTATTGTTCATTTTAAAATTTTAAACGATTGAGTTTATAATAAGACGTATTCTGTGAAAATTTCAACTGTCTATTTATTACGGTTAAAAAGATAGAAGCCCTGTAAACTCACTCATTCATATAAGGGCGCGTACCGCAACTAAACGACGACGTCATCATCCGTGAGCGCTAGCCGCCGGGTTTCGAGCGCCGCATACGAAGTTTAAAATTCAATATCTCGGAAACTATTTGACGTATCGAAATGATTTTTTTACACAATTTTTTTGTTTATAATTAAGAATACGATAAGCCAAAAATCAAAACTGGTTGACATTCTCTATTGCATCAAAACGTACGTACCTCAACTGCACTCGAACTGCCATTTTGCAGCTGGGTTGCAGTTCAAATGCTGTCCGTCTGTACCGGCCCTAAAGTCTAATCTTTAGAATCTTTTCTCTTTCACTCATTTATCGTGACTAAAACGTAAGGAAGGGGTTAAGCGCATGTAGGCCCTCCCGGTCGTAGCGAGCCCTACCTATTGTAACTATGATGTTAGTTATTTTAACATGGATATGAATATGACTTCCAATCCTGCGAGTATTTTTACCTACCTTTATATAAAGGTAAAAAACTTTAATTTTAAGTAGTTTACACTATTCAATTAACAAAATAGTTATTTTATATCTAAAATATATTTTTAAAGTATATGTAAAATAAATGACCTATTATAGATAGCGAACATTTTGTTTATTTAGTTTAACCCTCGACAAAAGTTATTAATTATTAACAATAACCCTTTTCTCAAAATCCCGGGAAATCGAGTCACATCCATGTTTAGTATAACGTATGAGGTCGTTCACCCCAAATTGCATCCTAGATCCGATCACTGGCCATGAGTTTATGTCTAGGTATAGTCACTTACCTAGGTATGCTTAAAGTTGTAATGCAATAAATAATTACCTATTTAAAAAAATGCGTTACAAGGGGGAACATGTCCTTGTACAATCTTATCACAAGTTATTTACTTACAGGGATACTACTTTCCCTTCGACCGTGTAGCCGCACAGTGTTTTATGCTCTCTACGCTGGGTAAAGCGCAAACTGCGCAAAAAACATAGACCGCGCGGTTCGGTTAGGCATTCGGCAGTACGGCGGCGGGCTTATTAGATTACTTTGATATTAATAACAACACACTTGCAACACAGACTGCGTGCGCGGGTCGGGCGCGGGCGACGACGAACTAAACTATAAAGCAGAGGCTCTACTTTGAAATCCGTAATTCGAACTTTGTCTATTGCTATCTCTTTTGCTCTCGACGCGTCACTAATTAGCAAGAAAGTGACGAGGCGATCCGAAGTTCGAATTATTGATTTCAAAGTAGAGCCTCAGAGCTCAATCCTCTTTGTATTATGCTTTCGTTGCAACCTCCGTTGACATATTTTTGACGGTCTAACTTTTTCTCTTCAAAATCAGAGAAATCCTATTCAATGTCGTAAATTAATTAATTTACAAATTATCTACACTTTTACTTATTATGTAGCTTTTTAACTGCTTCCAAATTACTAATGTCGTAGTTGATAACTAAACGAATAGTTTTTCAAAATGGGTTGTATGTGTTGTTCTTTGTCTTCTTTTGTGTCCATAGTACTCCATTCTTTAGAAAGGTAAGTTTTTCTTCGGCTGATATAATTAATCCGCTCACTGCTGCTCTCTGACCTTAACATTGTAAAAGTGGCTTAGGTATTTATTAAATTTCAAATCGGAGAAATACTGGAAAAGGGCCGAATTTTAAGTACCCGAAACCGACGTGCGTGCATGACTCGATGTATGAATGTGGAAGAAGCGAAAGAGATTTGTCAAGATAGTAGCAGGTGGAAAGAAGTGGTCTCTGCCTACCCCTCTGGGAAACAGGCGTGATTTAATGTATGTATGTATATAGACTAGTCTAAGTTGTTTCTTGTTTACAGAATCTCCCTGTGCACAGTATGTGCAATGCTAACTTGCTGTTTGTTGTTCACTATACTGTCTGTGCTGATGTTGGGGATCGGGATAGGATACCACTACTGTTTTGTACAGAATTCTGTCGACTCTATGGGTATGTAATTGTTGTTTGTGTTATTGTTTGCAAAGAAAACTGGCACTTAGGATTATTTTGAAAGCGCCCGATTTCATTGCGGGGGTGTATTATTTTCAAAGAAAGAAAGAATAAACTGTAGGGATTATGACGCCGCCAGTAATGCGCTGTCACCGCCAGTTTGCGTCAGTGCAGACTTTGAGAGCAACGGAAATTTAAAAATTGTTATTTGTGTCACAAGGGAGCAAAATGACATACCTATTTACGGCGAGGGCGTACGGTCACCAGCAATAATATATTATCCAACATTGGGCGCACAAATATCTGACACGCTCTTACCGTATGAGTCGTATGACACATACTGCTCTTCACATCACCTATGAGAAAAATAAAAAATCTTCATCATCATCATCATCATTTTTATCGTGCTAGTAAAATATGCACGTAATAGATTATAAAAAAATGTAATCGACTATATGCAAATAAAAAAAATCTAGTGAAGTTTGCAACAAAATGTCCTTGAACTGAAAAGTGCCACTTTGATCCCTCCTAGCTGGGAAGAAAAGTCCTCTTTCCGAATAGGTGATGTGAAAAATGTATTTCCATACTACCTACACACTTAGGCGTCGTCAGACCTTGCGCAGAGTCAGCCCGGATCGCTTCCACGATCTTATCCTCGAAGCAGCAGTGTTCGCATTGTTGCGTTCCGGTGTTGATATAAGACGACCGGTGAAATGACTAGCATAGAGACATTATATTCCATCTTAGACTCAGGGTTGGCAACGCATTAGCAGTGTTAGGATTGCAGTCTGAAGATTGTAGTCTGCAGAATGCAAATATCTAATGGTATCAGATCCCACTTACCTTCAGAGGCCCGTTTCATGAAGCTATAGCCTATAAGTTACAAATTACAAGCGGAAGTCTCTTTCTAACTCCTTTTGCTAGAAAGAGGCTTCCGCTAGTAATTTGTAACTTTTAGCTTCGTGAAATGGGCCACAGGTGGCCAGGGTGGCCTGTTTGCTCGTCTGCCATCTCTATGCCATAGAAAAAATCAGTAGAAGAACCAAAGTTACCACACATCTCAGCAAATCAAATTGCAACCTCACGTGGTATCTTACATAATTAATTAGAATCATTACGAATCAGCGAAGTTCTTAAACATATTTATTTACCCCTTTTTTTACATTTTATTTTTTAAGTAATCAGATAATATAGTTTGTTTCCCCATATTAGGTGTCCCAGTGTTTGCTTTTCACCTTGTATGGAAAAAACAACTTTGTGATAAATGTTTTTTTTTGAACGGTCATATAGGTTTAAAACTTCGCTGATTCGTAATGATTCTAATTAGGTATGTAAGATACCACTGAGAAACTTATGAAATAAAACATGAAATTAATGAATTTTCATGACATGGACATAAGGGAAAATTGCAAAAATCTGATTAAAATTATCAATATCTCCGAAACTAGTAAAACTCGCTAAACATACATAGGGGTTAAATCGATAGCTTTTATCTGCTCTATCAGCCCTAGACGGGTTGACGTCGGTTTATGGGACACCCTGTATGTATTAGGTATGAAGTTTTAGTCCCGCCGTACATTGAAAACACAATATTTGAAATACACCTCTCCATCGATAAAACCACCACCTTAAGTATCCGGGAATCGGAACTAAAATAAAATTAATTTGAACGCAGCACGAAAATGTTTTTACGCCACCCTGGGCCGTAAGTAGGTAGCATTTATTTATTGAATTTCAATTTTGAATTCCGGCTGCGATCTGAGACATTGTTTTACCGTCCTAGGTATAAACTAGGCATGTTATTACATAGACTAGACATAGTGGCATCCTCATTATATACAGGGTGGAAAGTTAAGATGGGGCAGTAAGGGCAGCTACTAGATCCCTTGCTGCTACGCGAAAATGCTCTTACCTTAATGACCTTTACTAAATTGTTTAGTGATGACAATCGACATTCTCAGATTTTTGATAAAATTTACAGTCAGCGAGATAATCGACAGGTTTGAGTAATTTATTTTAATGTTTGTTATCATATCACTTAAAAAGTTAGTAAAGGTCTCCTAAGAGCATTTTCGCGTAGCAACAAAGGATCTAGTAGCTTTTCTTACTGCCCCATCTCAACTTTCCACCCTGTATGTATTCTAAGTACAGTCGCCCACACACTTAACTGACCATTAAAGACGGAGCTGAGAATAAGTGTCAATGCTTGAAAGGGATGTAAATATATTGAATATGAAAAATTTATCTACATCCCTGTCAAGCATTGATATTTTCTCTCTGCTCTGCCTCCAATGGTTAGTTAGGTGTGTTGCTGTGTGTACCTACTCTTTTTGGTAGATAAATCCATCGATTATTTTTGGGCAACGTTGAGAACATTCTCTGATGATTCTTATGAATTGCAGCGAAGGCCGCCAAGGCCGCTGGCGGCATGCGCTCCGGGCCCGAGTCGGGCCCGATAAATGGCGGTGTGATGCGCTCGCTCGACAAGGTGGCCCGGCGCGGCTTCGCGCACCGCGTGGCGCGCCGCTACGCCGACTCTGATCCCCCTCTCACCAATAAGAACACCACCAATTACTCTTCCAACAAAAACTTTTCTGCCACAAACGGGACATATGATACTCAGTATCGTATCGCGCGCCGCGAAATTAACAACTCCCCTTCGCTCCTTAACCCAGATTTCGATTACTTTTTCAAGAATATCTCCGCGAACCACCGTATTGTGCGCCGGGAGGCGAATTCCTATCCTCCACTTTTTATCGAAAACACCGCCGACGAGTCTTTGAACATGAAAATTTCAGCCACAAACGTGACAAATTTTCCTCCGTATAGAGTTACGCTTCGCGAGGCTAACCCCTTGCCGCCACTTTTGAACCAAAATATCGATTTATCTTCGAACATGACAAGACTTACTGATTCCACCACGGATTATATTCCTTCACTCACCGATCAAAACGCCACCATTACTTCTTTCAATAAAATAATTGCATACATGTCAAATTTCACTATTTTTACGTAGTTCCTATTCGTAAATCAAACACATGACTATTGTTAAGAGAAGTTTAATATATTCACTTCAATAATTACATGCGTTTTAATTAAAGCACCAGTATCAAAGAGGAGCAATGATTTGAGATTCCTTTTGCTGAACAACTTCAAAACGTAACCTATCAATCGTTAAGATTCGTTTGATCACCCTGCACCAGCAGGACCATGTCTTAGTGGTCTCAAGAACGGGTGTGTTGTTGGAGATGTAAGGTTCTTGGAACGTCGGAAGCGCCCGATGAGCCTCCGAGCTAGATCCCTCTCGTGCGGCAGCATCTCCGGCTCCTTCGGCGGTCTGCACACATAGAACATATTGTATTAGGATCCAATCTTGTGTATTCCCTATGCCAGGGATGCAATAAGTCACCACCCAAGCAACAAAATTATCCCAGAGAGCACACTTTATAGGCCTACAACACTAATAACGTTCTCTTAACGGTTCTAGTTTTTACTACGACGCTTATAATAGCACGAACGGAGCTTGTTTGGCCTACAAGTACATCTGTTCTTATACGTTAACTAACTATCGTCTATAAGTCCAAATTAACAGCACAGTATAAGCTTATGTGTCCTATAAAAGTATTGAAAAAGTGTAAACGCGCTTGAGAATACGTACTCTGGTAAGCTATACTTATAACTGTCTACAAGAAGCAATATAAAACCTTTATAGCTAAACTATGCTTATAAAAGCATCAAATAAGACTAAACGTACTGGAAACTATTTGCACTTATTAATTGGATTTATAAGGGTTTATAAGTTCGCTTTGTGGATCATTTAGTAGTAAACATATACTTGTCTTATAGTGCATTTCCCAATGCTGCTATAATCCTAAGTTATCTTCGTGAAGTCCCGTAAAAGAGTAGGACTGCTTATAATAGTCTTGCAAATACTGTTATAAGCGCGTCTTTACGCGGACATTTTGATTTGGTACGTCGTCGTATTTGTAAGTTTTCTATAAATTAATAAATTTTGGTACAGACATTCTCCAAAAATGGATTTAAATAAATGGAAGCGGTTGAAAAAAAGTGGTTCATATAAAAGATAAGTTCATAAAACATATAAACAAATAATTCAGGTGTCGGGTTCTAGCTTTCTATTGGGCAAAGGTCGTACCATAGAAGTTGGCGAAGGTTCCGTACAAAAAGGAACATTGAAAATTGTAATGAAGATGATTCTGGACAAACGACTTTTTATCAGCATTTCGTGATTCAGATTCAAACAACGAGGAGAGTAGTAGTGAGGAATCTTCGCAAAGTGATATTGAAGACCTTTCGTATCTAAATACTGAGAAAAAAATGAATTGCGTAATGATGTAAGAAATTGGGCTGTAGAGTACAATATACGACATGCAGCGTTAAACTCGTTATTGGAAATTTTAAATAAAAACATAGAAGATGTCCTACCTAAGGACGCTCGAACGCTTCTTGAGACAAATAAAGAAAATCTGGATATAAATGTTTCAGCTCCAGGAGAATATTGGCATAATGGCCTCATCAAATGTTTAAACAACATTTTTCAAAAACTTTATTTTGCACTTTATTAGTGTCATTTTGGAAGCGCAATTTATTAAACTAAACCATAAACATTACCATAGCAGTGACAAAGGTTGACACATTCAATAGTTCAATGGTCTCATGATAACGGTATTCTATTAAATTCTAAAAAAACTAAACTTCTTATAGTACATTCACCATATTTGAGAGTAGACGATCAGGCTCCCTCGTTATTTACACACAGCTATCAATGCTTTCATGATGCCCTCGTCAACTGTCAGTGTATACCAATTGAAAAAGTATGTTGCGTAACCAGTGTTGTTAAAAGACTAGTCTTGAAGACTTTTGAACCTTAAAGACTTCCAAACCTTGAAGGTTCAAGCTTTGAAGACTCGAGCGTTAAAGGTTTGAGCTCAGAAACGGTTCAGAACCTTAACGACTCAAGCTTTTTATGAGCTCTTAAGAGCAAGTCTTTAAGACTCGGGGTTCATAGACAGCTCAAGCTTTAAAAACTCGGCTTATTGAAAGCTCAAGGCCCGGAACCTCGAAGGCCTGAGTTAAGCGTTAAGAGCTCAAACAATGAGCGTTATAGGAAGAAAGTATTATTGTACGGTCAAGTGCAAAAATACGTATCGATTTCATCCTCTCATAATTATGTATCGAGGCCTTATTTCGCTGACGTTAAGCTACTATGGGACATATTTTTGATTGGTTATGTGCACCTATATTTTTACACTTGACTGTACCTATATTTATTTTTAACCCTTAATTTGACCTCAGGATTATGCTGTTAAAATCTCTCGGGTTCCTCACGGGCATCCTGTATAATTATCAAATATGGCATAGATAACATAAATTAATCTACTTTGTTAAAAGCTTTTAAGACTTAAATGCTACAAACCTTATAGACTTAAACCTACAAAGCTTAGGAGGCTTGAAAGCTTGAGGCTTTAAGACTCTGAGGTTTCTGTGCTCGTAAGCAACAACGCGAACTTATTAAGTTGAGGCTTATATGGTCGAGGCTTTAAGGTTCGAGGCTTCTAGACTCAGAAGTCGCGACTCAAGTCTTGTAGTTTACGCCTCGAAGCTTAAATTCACAACACTATGCGTAACTTATCTAGGTGTCAAAATTGATGTTAGTTTTTCATGGGCACACCATATAGATTATATTTGTGTTAAGTTAAGAACATTATTGGGAAAATTTTATCATTTAAGTTATAGAGTTCCTATTAGTACCTTAAAGTGTTTATATTTCTCGTTAGTAGATTCCATATTGGGCTATGCTCTTGATAGTTATGGTCTCACGTTTAAAACCCATTTAGATAAATTAGAATCTTTGCAAATAAGGTTTTTAAAATTACTCGTTAGTAATAAAACTAGAGAAAGCTGTAATAAAGATTATCGGAAATTGTTTAAAATTTGTAAAATTCTTCCAGTTAGTGTAAAACATAAATACCTTTTAGCAATAAATAACCATAATAGTCAAGAGCATAACCTATCTCAGATAAGTCATAATTATGGCACAAGGTCGGTATCTGCGGGTAAATTTGAGGTACCTAGAGTGAATAATTACTTTGGTGACAGAACATTAAGGAAACGTGTGCCATATGTCTTGAATAGTTTGCCCGAGGATATCCGGCAGGAGCCAAATATTCGTAGATTTAAGAGGCTAGTCAAAAAATATTTATTAGAGTCACTTCCATACTAGACATACTATAAGACATACTGTAAGCTATATTTAAGCTATATTTAACATTAGAATAAAAGCAGATTTTGTTTCACGGACACATTCCTGCAGTCAAACTGTTCTAACAGTTTTGCAGGGCGTTTAATATTATTGTATCATGTTGTTTGTTTTTAATAAATAAATAATAATAATAATAAAATTAAAAATAAAGTACCTAACAGCATCATTACAAAAAAGAGTAGGTTTTTTTAAAGAATTATGGAACCCTAATTCCTAACAATATGGCGATATTTTACGCCTATAACGGTATGGTAATGTACTTGAAAATTCTTGCTTTCAAACATGGCGACTTTTCATTGTTCGTCTTATTGTTACCAACATAATTTTCAAATTGCCTTATTAAATACACTAATTTCAAGAGGCGAGTAAAAATTTTGATTCAAAACATAACATACTTCACAGAAAATATACGTTACCCATGCAGACGCCTATTATAAATCTTGTGTAGGTACTTACTTGTCTAACTCAACATAATAAATTTATAAAGATGGGTTAACTTGCCTTTTTATTAAATAATTATGACGCTTAATTAGCAAGCAACACACGCGATTTCACAAATGTTTGGAAGAGCTTGTAACAGTATCACGGAGTGCGCTAGAGTCGTGGTTGGTTCTGTAAGGCGCTTATAGTTAGCTTCGTGGGAGCAGATAGTTCTGCGTAAGTCAATTATAAGGTCTCTATAGACCAAAGAGGGATCCACCAAGACTACTATAGGTGTTTTATTAGCACAATTACGCCTATAATTTGGGCCCTTTTCCGTGGCTATAAGCGTTTACTAGCCCATTATAAGCCCGAAAAAAAGTGGTTCCAGGACAGCTACTAGTCCACCTTTTGCTGCTTGGGCAGGGCCTCTATCCTAGGCGGTAAAAACAATATCGTATTTGACCTGTTATGGAATTGTTTTCAACTCAGCCGCCATTACTGTCAAGTAAATAAGAACTATCAAAACGTCATGACAATATGATAACAGGTCAAAACGATTTGGTTTTTGCCATGTTGAATAGAGGCCAAGATATAAGAACACGTAGTAGGTCTGCAGTGCAGACTCTGCACGTTCAAGCTAGCTCGTCGTTTTTACGTTTATTCGAGCAAGTTCGAACATGTAGGTTTAATGCTTACCTAAATAGTAGGTTACATATTCCGAGACGTGAATTATATACACTTTCATTTGTTTTGTAGTGTTGTTACATAATAAAAAAAACTGTAGCAACAAACAAATTCTCGTTACGGGAAAGTAGCTGAAAACCGCAGTAGACCGAGACCAGAGGCGCTAGACAAGATGCATTACGCTAACCAGCGTTTCTATTCGTTTCGTTTTTAAACCAATCGCGTCACTGGTAGATGACGTGATACGAAAAGTCACGTAGACTCAATTCACCTGGGTTAATTCACCTGGATGAACAAAGTGCACTAATTAGTAGATTTGAATACATCGTGATTGCGAGTGCGTTAGACAATAAGCCCTCGGGTTCTACCTTTATTTTAAGTTAGGTAGTTATTTTATCCCACGAAAGCGGGTGTGGGCCATACTTTATTTATTTTTATTTATGATTTATTGGAGATCCAACAGCTTACAAAACAAGATAGAAATTAAATTAATTAAACTTGTGTGTGCACGTGTGCACACTGTATCGGAGTGCGTAGCTGTCGTCGATAAGCGTCGCCGTAGCATTAAGTAGTTGTTTTATCCGCTTTCGTGGGACAAAACAACTGTACTTAGGCCGCATTTCACCAAACTTGGAATAAGACTTACTCCAAGATAGCGTTGAAAATTCCGTAAAAAAACTAATGTTTTTTCCTTGAGTTTTTGAAATTTTCGTTTTTTTCGGGCTTTTTAGGAAAAATTACAAATGACATACATACATACATTAAATCACGCCTGTTTCCCTTAGGGGTAGGCAGAGACCACTTCTTTCCACCTGCTACGATCTTGACAAATCTCTTTCGCTTCTTCCACATTCATAGGTACATCGAGTCATGCACACACGTCGGTTTCGGGTACTTAAAATTCGGACCTTTTCCAGTATTTCTCCGATTTGATTCGAAAAAGTACGCCTAGGCACAGAATAAGTAATAGTACAAGTAGCCTAGGGCGGCCCCTTCCGACCCGAAGTTCGAAAAAAACGAGTTTTTTGGAATAAAACGGGATTTTTTCCGGAATTTTTCAACGCTGCTCCAAGGTTAGTCGATACAAATTCGGCGTTTAATCTAGGTATACGACCTTATTCCAGTTTGGTGAAATGCTGCCTTAGTAGATGTTTTCCAGAAAACCTACGATACGAACCTTTCAGTTTCCAAAAGAACCATGGGCGTTTCTGCCGTTTCCATGTAAACTTTCTCCGCAACTTTAGTAGTTTGATAGTGTTCTAAAAATAAATATAAGCTTTATTTACTAATGCGGACGTACGAGCGAGCCTTAATGCTTGTTAGCACCGCTGTTGCTGTTGCTTGTTGCTTGTTTGTGTGGACCATTGCTCTATAATTTACGCAATTGCAAAGGGAATAAGTTGAAAATTTAAGAAAAAGGGAGAAAAGGAATGGATGATTTTGGGCATTAGATTAGAGCAAAAAACGTTATCGTTGATGCAGCTTTGTGTGGACCATTCAATACTACAGATATTCAACACAATAACTTTAGCGGTTTTAGGGAAAATGGCTCCTCGACAGACAGACAAAATCGTCTGCTATCGTTCCGTTTTTGAATAAGATCTGGTACGTAATATTTAAGTGTAGTTCTACCTACTATACTGTGGGGCTTTTAGATTTGCAAATAATCTAAACAGCTGTTTTTTTCCTTGAATCATGTATTTAAACTTAGCTCTACAAATAATAACGAAAAATTAAACACAGCGGTCATGGAGACCGGAACAAGGTAAACAATAAAAACGCGTTTTTGTGAATAAGATTTAAGGGAAAATAGTTAACAGGATAACTTTGGTCACTGTATGTAAATAATTCGTAGAACAACTATCAGTTCTACTACATTTTTGCCTGAACCGATATTTGATATTTTTTGATATTTCTGAAGTGCAAAGTACCTAATATAAGTTCAATTTTCTTAATAATAGCTGAATATATGAATTAAAATGTATATAACATTTTTTTGTCCTGTCAGTATTTTTACTTAACGTAGTACAGTGTCAAACAATAAGATTAAAAAAAAAAAAATTGCTTCGCCGACAAATGTTTATTTCCTAACCTACTGGTACTAAAACTATTTTTTCCACAAAAACTCCTTACAAACATGCCTGTTAATATTTTTTCTAACGAGTTAAATTGATAAACGTAATATATTTAAATAAAACATAATGCGCGGGGATAAACTTTTTCGGGGATTACAATTTAATACTCTCTCTTGTCTATACTCAACGCATGTAATGAAAAAAAAAATGCTGTTTTTAATTCGCGCAAAAGGCCAACCGGCCTAGTTTTTGTTCCAATTTCCTCGGACTACTAAGTAAGTGACTGAATGGTAATTAAGCGATACTTACCGAGTATGGGTGCATTCGGCCTATCCGCTGAGGACCTGTTCACTGCGACCAGCCGGACCACGGGCCTGGACTCCATCCCCGACCGCCCCAGCAATATCGGCACTTTCTCTGTCGTCGTTCTCGCAGACACTGGCCACATTAAGGCAAAAAGGTAATGTTCAGAGTTCATTATAAATCGTTACATTATGGGTACTTATTGTACCGGTACATAAAAAAAGACTGCTGAGTTTCTTGTGGCGTTTCATCTCAGCAGTGGTCACCTCTTGGGAAGCGCTGGTAGATTCTTAACGTGTAAAAGTGCTCGTGCCGCCTACTTACTGAATAAATGTCTTTTACCTTTATCTTTTTTCATCATACTGACGTAAAAATGTAATCAACAGTCAGAACACGTGCCAATAGGTCGCAAATTGATTTGCAAGATTGAACACACAAATCGTGTGAAGTTAATAAAAAGTTGGTAAAAGTAACCTGGCCTTCAACGACAAAATACTTTAAGGGCCTTTCACAATCGATCAGTAAATTTATCTGCCACTTAAAGTTGGCTCTCTCCTTGTCTTTTTTCAAGCGTCAGAAAGAGAAAGGGCTAAATTTATCAGTCAAATATGCTTTACTTGTCGATTGTGAACCAGGCGGTAAGTTACTTACTTGAGAAAGCAGCCAGTTCTTTTTGAGCGTAGTGGTATCCGACTGAGATCCCGTAGATCATCAACATCAAGATAGTAAACATCAGCAGCATCAGTAAAAATGCACAACAGGTCCATGTTAAAACTCTGGAAAATAAAGCATTTATTATGGTCGTGTTTATTAAAGGTGCGGCCCCACCGCCGCTTAAAATACGGCGACGGTACGGAGTCGCAGTGACGCATCGTATCTGTACCGTTTTTATCGCATGCCCTCCACATCGCTGCTTAACGGTGCGTATATTACGGTGCGTCAAAAACGGTGCCATGTTGTTACTATGACCCCGTCTTTTGTTTACGCAACGACACTGTATTTTAAGCAGCGGTGTGGGGAGCGTGCGTCAAAAACGGTACGCATACGATGCGTCACTGCGATTCCGTACCGTCACCGTTTTTTAAGCATTGGTGTGGCCGTACCTTTATGTGGGTAAAACATTTGTCACTGTCTGACCCAGTACGCAAGACATGCAAGTGAGAGTGACGGATACTTTACCCACCGCGAAAAACGCGACCATAAATACTTTATTTTTAAAACAATAAAATTCTTACGCACCTTTCGACGCAAAATGTGACGGAACAAAATATGGACTGGAGCAAACCCATGTTTCTAGATTGTAGGTATTAGTTATAAATATAATTCTGGAAATATACAATTAAAATTTAACAATTAGTTATAACATAGAGGACACAATAGGTAATAGATATGACATGGAAAACTTCAGAAATATGTTGGGATCTTGTTAGCGCACAATTGCAGCGTAGATTTACACCCGTATTCACAAGCGTCACTATGAGGTCTCAGAGTGCTCACGAACGCACAGGGTGTTTCAAATCATCTTATAAACAAAAGGTCGGTCAAAAAGGACCAATCACAAAGCTGTATTGAACGCAGTGCGTTTACTCAGTGAAGGATCCCTTAAGTATTGTTTGTGAATACGGGTGACAGTCATGTGCGCATGTAGAGACCACCATTTATGCTTCACGGCCTGTTATAGATTGCGCCAAAACCCTTGATTTTTGCTCTGGAAAAATAATAAATAAAAGGTAACTAAGCCAGCCATCAGCAAAGAGCCTTACGCAGTCCACGCCTCTTAGAGTGAGTACAATGTATTGATTCTCTACTACACAACATAAGGATAAGAATAATTATTTATTGTGTCGGTAGGTTAAGTATATACTTACTACATAACAACTACCAGTAAATATTTGCAAGTAGTCACTTCACTCTCATCATTTAAAGCAAAACTATAAACTAATTCAAACATCACAAAGAAATATCAATAAACAACGACGTGCATTGTCAGTAGATTAGACAATGTTTAAAATTATGGAGAAGCTCGGCAGAAGGGCAGTGTGTTTTCGGCCAGTGATATTATAATTATAAATTCATTTGTATAAAACCAAAGGAGGCTATACATGAGCATTTTTCTCTTTTTTTTTGCCACTATGAGTGCACCTCCAGAATTTAAAAAAAATTGGCATGTAAGTAGAGAACATCAAACTATGCAATAATTAAATAATATTCTAATGTGTCCCAAAATATTTGTATGGAAAGTTCCTTTTGTGTTACCGATATTCATACGTTTTTGGTAACACAAAAGGAACACTTTCCATACAAATATTTTGGGACACATTAGAATATTATTTAATTATTGCATAGTTTGATGTTCTCTACCCACATACCATTACTTTTAAAATTCTGGATATATCACTCATAGTAGCAAAAAAAATAGAAATGCTCACATATACCTACCTATAGATAGATCGTCGATTACCTCATTATTTCAACAACTCATATCGACTAATTTAATAAAGGAGAGAAATGGGCGGGTAATAGGCCTAAGAGAGCCATCCAGTGTGAACAAAGGGGTTCGGACAACTGGGAATAAGCCATTTCCTTGCATTGTTTGAGAAATATTAACGGCTAAGGCTCGGTGCGCCAACCATCTCGTCAGGCAATCTATTTTGCGGGCCTATGCAATAATGTACTATTTCTAGAGATTTATTTCTATTTCACCTTAGGCACTGGTCCCACCGCCGACGATGAGCGGGAAGCGAGTACAGCCAGCGATCAACTATTAATATTTGTGTCTCTTTTATTGACACGCGATCTATATCTTTTGTTCGTTTCTTGAGCGAGACAATAGTCGATAGCTAATCGCTTCCTCGCCCTTGGTGGGACCAGAGGCTCTACTTTGAAATCCGTAATTCGAACTTCGTCTATTGCTATCCCTTTTGCTCTCGACGCGTCACTAATTCGCTAGAAAGTGACGGAGCGATCCGAAGTTCGAATTACTGATTTCAAAGTAGAGCCCCAGTACCTTATCCACCAAAAGTATTATAAAATCAAGGGGGCACTTCACTTGGTTATGTATATGTCAAATGTTTTCGTTGCCCCTCTTTCATTCGGTATGTACGTCAAATGTAAGATATGCAAGATCAATATTTAGCAAACATAGCCAAGTGCAGTGCTACGTTAGATAAAATCATTATTTTTGAATTCGCATTCAGTGTCTATATTCGTTTACTATAACTCGTTCAACGTTGGATGATCCCTTTGACAGCCGTAGGTATAGTGCGCTCAATCCACGAAGTCCTGCGTTACTTCGGTAACATTCGGGTTTGGGTTAGGTATTAAATATTAGAGTTTATAGGAGCAAGTAAATAAGAGAGTTGGCTCTCTAATATTTTATTCTCAATTCTCTAATATTATATCCAACTTTATAAACTCGCAGGCGCGACATAAAATTGTAGTGTTATCTAATAAAAGGGGGACCTTATTGTCTGCGTCACGCGACGTATTTATATCGGAGCCACGTTAATAATGGCGGAAGCGCCATCGACAATAAGGTCTCTTTTCATAGATAACGCCACATTTGATCGTATAAATTACTAAAGATCGTCGCGAGTCATGATTCATATAAAGAATAAGAACCAAGTGTTTATATGAGCTGTCATAAGGATCACCCTAGAGGAACGCTACTATAGCACGCCGCGCGCCCCTTTTATTTACAGCGACATATCTATAAAGTAAAATAAAAACGCTTTGATGAGCACTTATTTATTATTCAACAACATGTACAGTACTTTATAATAAAATTACAACAGTCTTCTGGGTCAGACTCACAGAAATAACAACCCTTGTTCCCGAAAGTTAATATTTTTAATACCTAGTTTCTTGGTTAAAGGGTATACCGTCGGAAACAGAAAAGACAATATTTAATCAATCTGTGAGTGTCCCTTCTATAGGCACACACAACCTTAAATTAAAAACGAATGTACGTAATACGTAGAAATATATTTCAGCGTTTATTAACAAGACCAATAATTTACTGAAATAGCGTTTCGTTTTTACATGTAGACTGCAGAAAAATAATTAATGTGGGATTTAACGCATCAGACTGGCAGACAATCGTCATCGACGTTGCCAACCCTCGCTATAAAATTATATTACATATATTATATTTATAGCGGGGTTTAGGTCGTTGCCAACTTGTAGGGTATATCTGGACTGGACGGTCAGTTACTACTAATGTTCTGCTGCATTCATATAAATAGTGAGTTAGTTAGTTCCCTTCCGTGCGACGTCTTTCTTTCCTCACTGACTGTAGACTTGTAAGTCGGAAAGTGGGCTCTTTAAAACCCATGTAAATGTACAGAATAAATAATAGTACAAGTAGTAAAAGTCAGCAATATGAAAACAAAATGGATTTTTTATCGATCTCTGTTGGCAGTCTTCCCAATCCCAATAAAATCTTGTTACACAACCTCATAAATAATTATAAACCTCTTAATGATATAGAAGTATTTTTTAATATCAAAAAATATCTTGTACAAATTTGTATGTACTTAAATATAACGCCGCGAGTTTTACGGCAAATAAATAATACGCTTTTTCTAAAATATACATTATACACAAATCACGAACACAATTTACTTCGTAATCTAACGGAAACTCAAAACATTTTCTTTGATAAATGTGTAAAATCACGATCAGTCTATTCCTTGTAAAGTTTAATAAAAATAATTACATTGAGTTATACAGAAATATAAATAAAAACGGATGTAGCTGCAACCATAATTATTCTTTAGTCGCTAATATGAAAATTGATAAGCATACTTTAATAAGGAGACAAATCAGCAGAGTTATATTATACAAAAAGTGATATTATTGAATCTTAATATAACCAAAAATACGTAATGTTTAAAATACGTAATTAAGATTAGTTAAATTAAAAAATTACAAATCAGAAAAGTATATTTCTTGCTACCCAAAATAACAACAACCATTGATTTTATTATGTAGGTTCCCAAGTTACAGTCGAGACGAGTTTGTTTACAACTAGTCCCCAATTTATTTCGAGTAGCGTGGTCTTACTAGGGACTTTTGCCACATATTTTGGTAAGAATATAGGTAGGTACAATTACAGTCGCTCCAACACTTACCAATGTGTTCTACTTTCTCATTTAATCATTAGTTATGGGATATTACAGGACCAACGACAGTCAGCCCAATGTAAGCTTTCTCGAACTTCACTGCAATTTCTACCTAGTACAGGTGCGAGATACTAGCTGATTGCAAATTCTATGGATACTAAACTCGCCACAATCATGACCAGTGTTTCCTATCCCCCGCCCTACATACTTCGCTTCATCTCCGTTAATTCTGGAGCAGCAGATGGAGCTAGCTTCGGAAGATTAGAGGCATCACGACTGCTCCCCAACTCTGTCTAGCGTATCCGGCCCTCTCACTTGACTTCGGATCCGTCAATGTTGGTGCAGCATAACCTAGAGCTGCAGGTCTGCAAGTGCCGGGCGTCGCTCGCAGATGAGCTGCGCGGGCGCAGCGTGCAAGTATTATATTATCAAGAAGGTCTTTTTGTAATTGAGTCAAAGGAAAATGCTGTATTAAATGACAGTTTTACCTCGTCGCCATTTTTGTAGACTTCGTGCAATGCTGCACTCTGGTTGGACCGCTAGCAAATTGTTTTGATAAGCCCTACCATCCCTCGAATCGGGTCCAGTGTATGCAGGCCCCTCAGCGGAGCGGGTCCGTCAGTGATGGTGCAGTATCTCCCAGAGCGGCAGGTCTCGTCAGTGCTGGTGCAGCATCTCCCAGAGCGGCAGGTCCCGCAGCGCGGTGCGCAGCTCGCGCGTGAGCTGCGCCGTGAGCGCGGGCGCGGCGTGCGCGGCCGCCGCCCCGCGCGCCCAGGCCGCCGCGCGCGCCGCGCCGCTCAGCGGGCCCAGCCCCGTCACGTGCAGGTCCATGCCACTGCAACGATACAGTACGCTTGTTTTTTTTTCTCAAAAATATCCGGAAATATTGACATTACTAAATTACTATCTACATATTGAGACGCGAAGTACATAGTTTGCTGACAGTTCTCAAATTAAAAAAGAACATTGCGTGCTCGCTACACAAGCCCGCAATGTTGCATACAAATTCCATTACTATATCTAGCTTGTAACTTTTTTAAAGTGAAAAGGACCATAATATAACGAGGGCACAAGTCTTATGCATCCATATTTTATTCGAAACATAACTTTTTTATCTGTGTCTGGAATAGCTTGTTTTTTTTTTAGAACAAGGCTTGCGTTTCTCCTTGTCATGAACAAAAAGGAGGTAAAGAGTGATGGTTTTTCACGTGAACTTTCTGTTTGTATGCAATTCAAAAAATGAGTTCAAGCGATAAAGATTTTACTCCAACACAAAAAAAAACTTGCGATTTTTGAGAAAAGCACTATATTTGCCTTGGCAGGAACAGCAATTGCGTGCTTCGTATTTTTAAACCAATACTCGGCCCGCAATTGCCTACTTCCCTGCCTAGGCAATAATGTACTATTTAGGGAATGCAAATAACCGGTTATTTTCATACAAAAACGGCTAATAACCGGTTAAATTGCATTCCCTAGTACTATTGTTACAGCCACGCTACAATGCAGAATTGACTATTAGACGTTACAGTTTTGATTGAAATGCCCGACTCAAGAAACGGAGTAAAGTAAACGGTGTTATAAAAAACTGTAATTTTCGGCGAGTCTTGAAACGGGTACCTCTCTCATGTGTGCATGATCAGTTGATTTCATCAATAGGGCCTTTAGACGCTACCTTGGTTGTGATAAAATACCGTTTTACATGATGATACAATAAGTAGATTAAAAACGGAGTGTCACTGTCTACATCAAACCTTTTGTAAAAAAAGCAAAGCGGTAGAACACAGCGCTGTTAGGAACACTTACTCCAGGCGGGTGACGCGCTGTTAGTGAAACTCACTCCAGGCGGATGTCATGCTGTTAGTGACACTTACTCCGGGCAGGTGACGCGCCGTTAGTGACACTCACTCCAGGAAGGGGACAAGGTATTAATAACACTCACTCTCAGCGACAACTTGCTAGTGACACTCATTGTAGGTGCAATCGAAACTTTTTCGGGTGACACGCAGCGAGCGAAACGTGACTCCAATTGCCATGCTACTCCTGACAATTACTCCGGGCGGGTGACACACTGCTAGCGACACTAAGTTCAGGTGACATCCTGCTAGTGAAACTTTCTCCGGGCGTGTGACACACTGCAAGCGCAACTCACTTCAGGTGACATGCTACTAGTGTAGTGACACTTACTCGAGGCGGGTGACGCGCAGGTCGTCCAGCTGCGCGTAGGGCTCCCAGCGCGCAAGCCCGACGCTCAGCGCGAGCCGCAGCACGCAGCGGCCGAAGGCAGCCGCGAGCCGCCCGCTGCACGACGCGTCTAGCGCCTTGATGCGGTATTCGTCGTAGCCGATCTAAACATTCACATTTGTTCTAATTTCAAACTGCGGTAACATAATATGAGTCGCCCTAGAACTAAATTATGTGTAAATATTGTCGTTATTAGATGAAGCTGTTTGGTTTTCTAATAGAAGTAAGTAGCGTTGGAGTAGGCGGGCACTTTGGCTATTTGACATTGATGTTAAAATAGATAGTTTAATGTTTATCTAGGCTCTTAATTGAAAAAGGTATCAAGAAAAGGTTTGTTTTGACGGAGACTTTAAGGATGGCTCGCGTATGCCTATTAGTGGCCGTATATTGGCTGTTATGACGATTGTCATAATGAAAAGCCACTAATAATTAAAGACATAAAAGGGAAGGATTTTGGAAGTTTTGCACTAAAAGGCAGCGACTTGGCTGCCGTTGAAACAAAGTTTTATGTATTAACCTTTTTATTATTTGTTAGTAAATCCACCGTAATAACTCACGTTCTCAAAAAAAACCCGCTGTCTATTACGGCCCAAAGGATACAGCTGTTTAAAACAGACAAAAGTACGGACAAGCGTAGGCATATTAATATAAATTAGGAAGGTACCTGACAGTCCTTGATGGCGAGGGTGACACAGAAGCTGGTCCGCAGGGGGTCGCGCCGCGCCGCGCTCACGTCGTTGACGCGGTTGATCGTGGCGAGGTTCTTCACCCAGCCCGCGTCCGTTTCGAACTTGCCGATGAACGATATCGAGCCTATCTGCGAAACGCACGTGACACATCAATAGAGACCCCCTTTGCCATTTGATTTAGTTGGTTATTGAGTTTTTTCCCAGAGTGGAACCCTCTTATTCATAAACGCACTGTAAACCTATCATAGTGAAAGTATGCTTTGTCACTCTCTGTGAGATGCTACTGTCACAATGACAAATAAGACAAAGCATATCGCATCTTTAGAATTACAGTGACCTTATTAACACATTTTGGATTTACAGTTAGGTCACTATAGCATTTTTTTTAAAAAATAATTTTTTAGATAGTCTGCAGCAGCGTGCGCCGCATGTTGATGAGCACCATGTCGACCACGTCTTGAGACGGGCCTCTCGCTCGAGATCGGGTTATTGACAGGCCCTGTGTTACCTTGTGTAGGAAGGTAGCATGTAGCGGGGGCAGCTCCAGCACCTCGCAGCACTTCTACAGCAGCGTGCGCCGCATGTTGATGAGCACCATGTCGACCACGTTTTGAGACGGGCCTCTCGCTCGAGATCGGGTTATTGACAGGCCCTGTGTTACCTTGTGCAGGAAGGTGGCGTGTAGCGGGGGCAGCTCCAGCACCTCGCAGCATGTCTGCAGCAGCGTGCGCCGCATGTTGATGAGCACCATGTCGACCACGTTTTGAGACGGGCCTCTCGCTCGAAATCGGGTTATTGACAGGCCCTGTGTTACCTTGTGCAGGAAGGTGGCGTGTAGCGGGGGCAGCTCCAGCACCTCGCAGCACTTCTACAGCAGCGTGCGCCGCATGTTAATGAGCACCATGTCGACCACGTTTTGAGACGGGCCTCTCGCTCGAGATCGGGTTATAGACAGGCCCTGTGTTACCTTGTGCAGGAAGGTGGCGTGTAGCGGGGGCAGCTCCAGCACCTCGCAGCACTTCTACAGCAGCGTGCGCCGCATGTTGATGAGCACCATGTCGACCACGTCTTGAGACGGGTATCTCGCTCGAGATCGGGTTATTGACAGGCCCTGTGTTACCTTGTGCAGGAAGGTGGCGTGTAGCGGGGGCAGCTCCAGCACCTCGCAGCACGTCTGCAGCAGCGTGCGCCGCATGTTGATGAGCACCATGTCGACCACTTTATTGCCGCTCGCCGCCATCGTGCTCACCATTGCACTGGAAGTGGGAATAATACGTGCAATAACAACAGTCAACATCAAAAGTAGTTGTAAGTAAAGGGGCTTCTAAACGCGCCATTTTCACTGCAATATGTGGCCGGCAACTATTAGTGTCTTTCTCTAACATACGAGTAAGAGAGGGAAACCAATAGTTGCCGGCCACATATTGCAGTGAAAATATGGCCCGTTTAGAAGCCTTGTCAAACGTGTTAATGCGATGACTTTGACTGACCCTATATTAAAATGGGTGTAAATTGCAAACTATATCCTGTGTCAATCCAATTAAAATAACCGGGCAAGAGCACGTCGGACCATGCTCAGTGTAGGGTTCCAAAGCCTAAACC
Source organism: Acleris cristana (assembly GCA_948252455.1). NCBI lineage: Eukaryota > Metazoa > Arthropoda > Insecta > Lepidoptera > Tortricidae > Acleris > Acleris cristana. The sequence continues at coordinate 12,391,838 of OX411782.1, read as the reverse complement.
TATACATCAAATTTAAACAAAATTATGTTGAAGTGACCCATATTTAGCTAACCCTACATGAATCGTTATAGGCACCACATAATTTAATCGTTATTTGAGTAAGCTCGTTAGTAGAACCTACCTAGAAAAGACTAACTAATTACCCGTTCAAAAGTCTTGCTTATAATGTCCCAAATAACTAAATGAATCAATTATCGACGCTCAGTCAGCCTGTGGCTCGTGGTTAACGACCTGATAACATTTCCAACTCGCGATGAAGTTAATTACACTCGAAAGTAATAATTTAATGATTAAAACATATTATTTAAGTATCAATTAACTTTTTTCAACATTTGTAACTGTTCATGTGCGTGTGTGTACGTGTGGTTGCCGGCTTAGAAAAGTGCCACTCCATATATTCCCGTGGATGTCGTAAGAGGCGACTAAAGGAATAAAGGCTTGTAGTACTGTTAGGCTTGCAACCTGTCACTAATATACACTGATAAACATCATAGCCTGTTTTGTGCAAACTGTGGTACAGAATTAACAACAAGGTTTAAGAGTTGTTGGCAATTCTGTAGCTCTGCCTACCCCACTCTGGGAATGAAAGCGTGAAGGTATGTATGTGTATCTGCTACTGTGCAGTGAAAAGTCGAGAATTATATTGCTTTAGAGCGAGCTTGCTTGCGTGCGTGTATGTGTGTCTATGTGTACATAAACGTGACTTACGTATCTAAATTAATATTGTAACATTCACCCAATACTACCATCACTCTCGTTGTTCCGAGTGATTCAATGCAATTGTTAGTTAAGAACGGTTACCTGTAGGCCTCGAGCAGGCTCGGGTTGCAGCACATGACTTCAGACACGCTGATGGCCTGGCGCAGCACGCGCCCCAGGTGCCGCTGCAAGCGCTGTCGCAGCAGCGCGAACAGTGGCAGCGACACAGCCGCTGACAATGGTAGGTCATCTAAAAACAACCGATACACGCCACTATATATACCCTCGAAAAGTGGTTAACTCGTTTCGCAAAAGTAGGGCAAAATAATTTGACAATCGAAGTTCGAAGTTACGTTATCTATATCCCTTTCTCTCGACTAAGTCACGAATGAGGAATGAATGGGACGGGGAATCCGAAGTTTCGATATTAGCACTTCGCAGTTACCATCCTGCCACGAATGGAACGAACGAAATATTAACATACGTAGTTCAAATTTTAGACCTAAATTCTGTGATAATTTTACTGACTTTTTTCCTTTTTCCTTCTATTTTTCTTTCAATTAACATCTGAATGTCTTCCCTAATATCTTCCCTCGTCTATTTTATATTGTCTGCAATAGATATAACTTAGACGAAAAAGTAGGCGTCGTGCCATATCAGTGTGTTAAAGAAAAGGCTCGGAATAGAATAATATACGCGGCTCACAACTCACAAAATTACGCTCGTGTGGATTCACCCGTAGATATACTTTAATTCACCCATTCTATCAAATTGTGGCAACTCTTACGTGACCCAGTCTGAGTGGTCCCAGAATATTACGTGTGATAAGAGTGTTAGTTCCCTCAGGAACTATAAATTAAAGAACAGAACCTAAAGTTTACATGTGTGCATAATTAGACCTAAATCCGTTTAGAGTAGTTTTTTTTGTCAGAACATTAGGTTTATAGAATTTGTAACGTGGACATTTACCGATAACATGCATTTAAAGTTCATCTTGGCGGAATGAAAACCTATTACCATTACGTATTTAACATTCAAGTTTGTAATTTCAATGGTTGCTTTGTAAGCAAGTAGATACGGTTGGTAGTTACGGCCTTCAGAATGACAATATTCCATTACCTTTAGGTGTTATCAGTTCAAAAGACGCTACACTTGTTATCTCTCTTAATACTTGTACCTACCTCCTTACAGCAAATAAAACTCGTTGACATACTTACTCAACATATTCACCATACGACATTACTAGTATATGTAGTTTGAGAAATACCATGTTGCCCAGGCTGCTGGCACTTCCTTGATACGGAATGTTCAGAAGAAGTATTAAGAGGCCACATAGCTTGTTAAATGAATGAATGATGAATGCTCAAAAGGGGGGTGTGGATGGAAAAGTTGAAAGCAGTAAGTTTGACTTCGGAACTTTGTTACTAAAAGTCCCCGTCGGGGTGGGGCACAAAGAACTTGCATATAATATATCATCTGAAAAAAACAACCCCCTACATAGCTTGCACGAGGAGAGACCAATGATGGACGTTTGATTCTTATATTACAGAAGATAAGGGTTATTCATTTGTCTTGCAACAATCAATTTAGGAACGTCTTAAATTTTAAATAAGAGTGAACTGTCTATTACTGGTGCATGTCAGCTAAAAGTGTCCATCATTGGTCCCGTCACCCTATGCGGACGAAGTTACAACCAAAATCGAATATAATAAAATGTCGTAAAATAATATCTTACCTATGCCTGACTTTAGGTCTTATTATTATGTAACAGTTGCATTATAAAAATAAGCTTCTGGCCACCATGTCAATTATAAGAAGACTAATACTGGAAAAAACAAATACACACCTATGTGTTTGGCGAGTTGTTCCGTGGTGACGAACTCGTAGCCCCCGTTCTTTTGAGGCGAAGGCCACGACAGCTGCAACAAAAAACTAGTCACTTTCTCTATACAAACTACGGCGGTCCGCTTTCTGATTTCTTTTTATTTAACGTTTTTGTATTTAAGAATTCAATTGTTTAAAAAAAAGCAAGCGATAAATCAAGGTTTAAAGATTAATAATAATATCATGCAACGTTTGCAGCACTATCTTTATTTTTTCTAAGTGATCAAGGGATTGAAGCAATTAGACCACCATACAATTTTTTTGGTGTCACTTTATAAACTAAATTTCTCGCGTTTTCATTCACTAATCAGTTTATCGCTATGCCTGTGGAAACTGCACAAATTTGTAAGACGAAACAATTATTTACAGACAGGTTATTAAGTAGGTATATCTCTCCCATCCTGCCTCTTATTGGCTGATCACAGTGATCACACAAACAAGGCTAAGATTACATCTATCGATAATTACTTTATTATATTATTAATTATCCGTTTGGTTATTAACTACATTTTTTTAAACCGATTTGTCGCATATATTTAAAAATATCCAACGCCTTTTACAATAAAATTCGAGCTTGATATTTGTTGTCAAATTTACATAAAAATATAATACTTACCTACTGGGCTACAGACATTTTATTCCTGATGTTTTAATAATAGATTCTTACCTTTACAAGTACTTCGTCATGCGTGAAATCTATTCCGGGGTTGATGTACGAGAACGCGTCGTCATCCACTATCAGTCCCAGGCTCACGTCTGCCGTCACATTCGATAGTGATATGCTATAAATAATTGAATAATCACCTATATTGACTCTGTTCATATTCATTTGTAAAACGTTTTGATACACACCACACATCTTTCTTTAATGAATTACCTGATCCTATTAAAATTGCACAGACCTATAAGAATAAAATATTTTATTGATTTATTTATTTAAAAATTATTGCAAAATACACACATTAAGTACAAATGTCTTGAGGCATTCTCTACGAGTCAACCATTGGGCCAAACAGAGACAAGTAGAATTTGGTGGTTGGTTGGTTAAAAAAGGCCAGTTCAATAAGAAATTAATACTTAGAATGTGGTTATTGAGATATAAGTACATTAATTTTGAAAAATTGCAAGCTCTGTTTTCAATAAGGGACAAATGTTCCGCATGTCACGACAAAATCGCGCGACTCGCTTAACATGTTTGGCAACTACGCAGAACATGTTTCGGTACTGGCAACGATGATAGACGAAGCCGAGCGACTTCGCGAGACTACGATTGCTAAGGATGGGGACATTGCACACAATGTGTTAAAAACAAACGATAATAAATCAAAGTCAAATTGAAAATGCTCAAACACACACACGCCCCCACGCAATGCTTTGGTATTTTTAAGGGCTTCAAAAACTGCCTACAAATAATTGAAAGCTGCAAGTTGAGCGCCACTAATATTTTTTTAATGTATGTAACACTTGCAATGGAAAAGATCCTTATTAAGTAATATTATAAAAATATGAAAGTTTGTTTGTATGTTTAGTCTCTACGGTTTAACATTTAAACCGATCAATGTACATTTTCATATAGGGATAGTTTATAGCTTGGATATGAACATTGTTTATCCCAAAATACAGGTCAGTTTTTTAATTTCTGGCACTTAATAAAACCTATAAAAGTAAAACTATACTCACACAACATGTCCTTCTGATAAGACTGGGATGAGATTGTACAGATTTTCATTAAATGCACTGTACAGGCCTCTGACAACAACTTCTCCGAGTGAGCAGCGCAGATTAAGCATCATTGATTTCAGGTCCAAAGACACACCCTGCATATGAAATGTTGGCGATTTCATCAACTCTAGCGCCGTTAAGTTACTGTAAAATTATATATTAGTTATAGATAAGCAGTATAGGTGTACAAAAAAAAGTTTCTTTAGAAACTACAATAGACTTACACTTGTGTGTTTTTGGAAAAGTATGATGTATCTTCCAGTGTGTCCTGAATGATCTTTTCTCCATTTTTAGACTGCTGTATTGCAACATTTGTAAAACTCTAAAACATTTAAAAAAAAATTGTCAATTGGCAACCTTATATATTATGAAGTCTGGGCCCATTCATTATATTAATTGTTATAATGTAATTAGTTTTGTTTAGCTTAGCATAATAGTACTCAGTAATATTTTGATAAATCTAAGGGCCATTTCTTTGGTGCCTAGTTTGGGACCAATGGATAGCTACATTGTTGCATCGTTATGCAATATTATAAGTAATGTTTAAAAAACGTCTGACTGTTGAGTTTCTTGCGGCATTTCTTCTCAGCAGTGGTCTCTTGCGAAGCGCTGGTAGATTATTGACGTGTAAAAGTGCCTGTGCGGCCTACTTACTGAATAAACATCTTTTATCTTTTATAGTCTATATTTTCACTTGTGTAGCCCATTTGCACTCGTTGTTGTTCGCAGGTTACTCTGCTTTACTAGCTATCTTTTCACTTGTTTAGCCCATTTGCACTCGTTGTTGTTCGCAGGTTACTCTGCTTTACTAGCTTGAAAATAGCTCGAGAATCAACAGAACTACAGACAGAATATGTCAGGAAATAGGTCTCTCTGTGCATTTTCTTTAGTATTATGGGCACTAAGTTGAATTGCAGATTTTTGTTTTTGTTGTAGAAATTGGAAAGGGGTTGCATCTGCGAATAACACCTTATTACCCAGTGAAACCCCATTTTCCAATAAAATTACACTAGTTTTCTGTAATGGAATTCAAGTTGATGCCTATAATTGATAAATGTATATAGAAAGACCTATTTAATGACATATTATTTAACTCTGTTAGTTCAGGTTTTCATATTTGAGACAAGATTTTTTTATTTATTTATTTATTGCATCTGTACATAAAAAACTACCCTCCAGGGCTGGATCATTCATTAGGCAGTGTAGGCAACTGCCAAGGGGCCTCGCATAGGCCCTGTATCAATTAGGGGGCCCGTGCATGGAAAAAAAATATGTATTAAATGGGCCCCCTGAATTGTATTGCCTACAGGCCCCAACATAGTTAATCTGGCCCTGGGTATTACAATGTATTATTTAAGTATTAAAACAAATGTGATAAATGAACATTTTCTGACTGCCTTGTTTCTTGCATACCCAAGACTAAACTATCGCATTTAAAATTCAGTGGGTCTCTATTTTATACAGTCAAGATCCATTGACAACCTTCCAGCTCCTTAATATGATCAGATCTTAGATTTTACACATATGCAAAATTTCAACTTGTCGAACTGCAAAGAAAGGAAAGTTGTTCAAATTTAACTTGTAAGATTTGAGTACAGAGTGAGACAGGGACAGGTACCTACAGCAAAAAAAACTTGTAACTTTAAAACACGGCAAATATTAAGTTCGTTTTAAAGACTCTTGTTCCGTCGAAGTTGGGGTTGTTGTGGACACCCTTGTGCCGTCACACCTTACAGGGACAAGTAATAGTGCAGGTTTGCGGCGGAATGAGTATAAACCTTCAAAAGGCGCAAATACAGTCAACTTGATAGAAGTTTTATATTTGAGCCTCTTGTGGTCGAAACTTTAGGAACGTGGGGACCTGGAGCTCACAGCATTTTTAAAAGACCTTTCAAAGCGTCTGGTCGACGCAACTCATGACCAAAATGCTGTCTGTACTTGGCTCAAAAATTAAGCATTGCCATTCAACGTGGCAATGCTGCCAGCATTTTGGGATCAATGCCCACAGGTAGCGGTTTGTTAGATTAGTGTAGTTTAAGTAATAGTAAGTTCGTGAGTTTGTTCTTATTATAAGTGTGTCTATTTAAATCTAAATTCTTATAATAAAACGTTATCCTTTTAAAGACTACCACATTTTTTATATTTAAGTAGCGTTTTTGTACCGATGCAAGTAACTGTTAAGATATTTACCCTTTTAATAATATCCTGCAGATCTGGTTGAACTTTTGTCAAAAGATCGTCGAGTTCCTTTGCGATATCCACAGTTTCTTCTTCAGCCATCTTGTATAAAACATTCCCTAATTTGTTAGGTCACACGAAAATTGGCAATTTAATTTTGAATATTAGTTTCATTACCGAACGTTTAGTAACATATTGTTGCACGTTCGACTGCTGCATTACATGCTTTGACAGTAAATTGTTGTGTTGTCAAACGGTTGTCAATGCCAGCTGTCTGTCATCGCTACGATTACGTTCCGTTATTTATTTATTCGGTTAGGTGTCAAAATGAAAATGTATAAGATTTTGGGCCACAGCAAGTGGGTAGAGTCTGGCTAACGAAAGCTGAGACTGAAATAGAACGCGAAATTTAAAATTGTATCTATGGTATGCCTGTGTGCGCTAGAGTTTAGATTATTCTTATGGTTTAGACAATGTTGATGCTTTTTGTCATTAGTTTATAACTTAATACCGTAAAACGGGATGAGTAGGAATTAAGGGGTGAGCAGGGACACCCTAAAATAAGTCATAATTTGTTACAAATAAGATCAAGTATTAAATTGACCAAAACGTAACGTCTATTGGAAATAATTCCAGTCTTATAATTAGTAACATAATGCTTCATTTTAGGTTGTGTCCCTACTCACCCCGTTTTACGGTACTTAATAAACAAAGCCATTGCATAAAAAAAAGATTAAATTACATCAAAAACCAACTAGACTCAGAGACGTCAATTTTATTTATTGCTTGATTAAAATTTGCTGCTGTCACTTTCTTTGCTTCAGCAATAGAATAAGACAACGGGCGTTTTCACTAAAACGTGTATCCCAATTAAGGAACTTTAACTTTGTCAGTTTTGTGACGAAAATTAGGCATACATTGCGGCCGTAAATAATATGGCTAATTTTTGTCACAAAACTGACAAAGTTAAATAAAAAGTTCCTTAATTGGGGTAGGTACCATTCGTATCGCAGCATTAATTATCGTCCAAGCTATATACATACGCGATAAATGGGTCTTTTGAAGCAGAATTTCATGACAAAAAGAAAAACTTAAATGTAGGTATAGCTATTAGTAACTTTGAGAATAGGATTAGTACTCGAATTTCAGAGACCATTTTTGCATTTAGAGAGTATCATTTAGTGAAGTGGAACTGATGATGAAGACCACAGATATGGGCTCCGGAACACCTCAATGGTGGCGATGAGATAATAATATCTCGATTATCATTTGAGCGACTATGACGAAGCACATTTAAATGGTGTAAATAACATACTTACTATGACTTTCCCACCGCGTTGCTTGTGGTGAGCTTGAAATGTCCTATAGTTTCTTATTAATTGAGAAGTGGGAGTAAATATCAGCATATTATGATCACTAAAAGGTATAGAATAAACTGAATGTGTTCAAAAACAAAAAACCGCCTTCACGCAAACGTAAAAAACCCCTTCTTTTAAAATGGTTGGAAGGCCGGCCCAACTGAAGTCGGCGTGTAGTATTTTTAACCAAATGCCGACTTCACCAAATGGACTGATCTACCATTTTAAAAGAAGTTGTTATTTTGCGTTTTCGAAGGCTTTTTATTCGTTATTGTACACATTCATTTTATTATGCACCATTTTAACCCCCCTCCAACCTAAGTAACACTTATTATGGCGTTGTGCTGATCAGTTAGGGCCACTACATGCCGAAAAAATACCATGAAAGTTACATGTTTGCGTCAGTAAGCTTTGACCGATTTTTTCAATTGTGATTTTAGGTTCACAATAAATAACTTCTTTTCTAATGGTAAACTGAAGTCGGCGTACTATAATATTTTTAACCAAAAAAGCCGACATCAGTTTGACTTTACTATTACTATTTGGAAAAAATCAAGTTTTTTTTTGCATTTTAGAAGGCGGTTTTTGTTTTCTTATCAAGACAATTTTTGATCTACTTAACTCTCTCTTATTCCTATACCTCCTTGACATTGTGCATTTTTATGAACGTTACACTTTTAAAAATTCTGGAGAGTAAACTCGCACTACTTATTCTTAGGTCCTTTTTTTAATGCGCATTATGTCTGATATTCCACCTAAGCCAAACTAATAGTACTAATTTGTAATGCTGGTAAAATCCATTTTGACAGTAGGTAGCACCACAGTATAAAACAGTAGATCGTCTTCAAAACAAAGGTACATCGCGCGGCGTACGACTGTGGGCGGTGCGAACCTCCCACACGAACCTAAATCTCGAGATATCACAAGGTAACTTAAGTCGGGGCCGCGGCGCGGCGTCATTGCGTTCCATCACGTTTGGTTGTAGTGCGCGTACTTACCTATCGAGCGACAATGTGGTTGCCGAAAACTCGTAAATATTGTTCTGTATACGGGTGTCTAAATAATAGTATACAAAATCCGGAGCTATCGTTTTTCAACATACCTTTAGAGTCGGAAAGGCGAGTACCTAAATACCTATTTAGAGTTTGTGTTGTGAAGAATGCGGTTTATTTTTTGATATTTATATTATAAGTAGCCCACTTGCAGCTTAAATCTATTTTATTGTCAGCGTGACATTTTAATTCGTTTCCAAACTCCTAAACTGTGCCTAAACCTAGCTTAGGTACGTACAACTATATCCAGATTTAATAAAAGCTGCAAGTGATTAATGTAAATATCTACTTAATTAATTAGGTATTTCGTACCGGCCTGCCTATAGTAGGTACAGCCCTAGGAACCTTAAAGTGTTTTTAAAATAACGTTGAAATATGTGCCACAAGATGATTTAGGATAAAAAAACCGCCTTCTGTTACATGTATTGAGTGCCCCCCCTAGAAATATTTATTATTGTTATTCAGTCTACCAAACCAAGTAACGGCTTCTACAAGACATTTTTACTCCAAATTTCATAAATTTAAGTACCTACCTCTTGTAGTTTTCGAGTCAAATATCTGTGACATACGGACGGACATGACGAAACTATAAGGGTTCCATTTTTAATAGTCATTTTGGACACTACCCTACCCTAAAAATGGGAACCTACTTACTTGTTTTCTGACGGTGGGAGACACACATGTATGTACCTATACTTGAGACGTTATGGTAATGTACGAGTACTTACATAAAGATACATTCAATAAAACACAAAGCCCCAAAAACACCAACAACATTTCAGGAAAAAAACTTGCCAATTACTTATTAGGGTTAAGGGCCACTTGCACAAAAGATTAATTTAGATCTAAGACTGACAGTTCCATACATTTTGATTAAACTAAACTAAACTGTACTTACCAATTTCACCAAATGATGTTAAAAGTTAATCAATGTTAATCGACTGTTAGTTCATACTTTTTTTATCTTTTAGCATTTTACCATTGGACGAAACCCGACGGACGCTTTCGAGTCTATATTTTTGACTCGTAAAATAAATAAATAACAAAAAAAAATACATTAAGTATATAGGTAATTTTATATTGGGTGATGATACTATTATTAATATTGAACTTTAAGCCACAATATCAATAATTTTAGAAAATAATTGGCGCTATCCGACTTTTCTTCCACCTTTGTTCTTCAGCCTTGTCAAGGAAAACTTTTCTTGTACGTTGAGTATCATGGTTTCTTTATGTTTAGAACCAGATTTTGGAGGAAATTCTAATTCAACACTCTCATTTTTAGAAACAATATATGTTGGAGCTGGTGAACCTTTAGGGTCGGACGGATTTTTGTTTTCATCAGAGTTTTGTGTATGTTCTGGCAGTTCATCATCTGTTAGTCCTGGTTGTGGTGGGGTTTTAGTTTCACCGTCTGATGGCCCTGGTTGTGGTGGATTATAAGGTTCACCGTCTGATTGCCCTGGTTGTGGTGGATTATAAGGCTCACCGTCTGATTGCCCTGGTTGTGGTGGATTATAAGGCTCACCGTCTGATTGCCCTGGTTGTGGTGGATTATAAGGTTCACCGTCTGATGGCCCTGGTTGTGGTGGATTATAAGGCTCACCGTCTGATGGCCCTGGTTGTGGTGGATTATAAGGTTCACCGTCTGATTGCCCTGGTTTTGGTGGATTATAAGGTTCACCGTCTGATGGCCCTGGTTGTGGTGGATTATAAGGCTCACCGTCTGATTGCCCTGGTTGTGGTGGATTATAAGGTTCACCGTCTGATGGCCCTGGTTGTGGTGGATTATAAGTTTCACCGTCTGATGGCCCTGGTTTTGGTGGATTATAAGGTTCACCGTCTGATGGCCCTGGTTGTGGTGGATTATAAGGCTCACCGTCTGATTGCCCTGGTTTTGGTGGATTATAAGGTTCATCGTCTGATTGTCCTGGTTGTGGCGGTTTCTGAACTTCATCGTCAGATGGTAACGGTCTAGATTCAAAATCTGACGGTCCTGGTGGTGGTGGGTTTTTTGTTTCATCGTCTGATTGTCCTGGTTTTGGTGGATTATAAGGTTTATCATCTGATGGTTCTTTAGCCGTTGTTTTCTTTCCATATTCATCCGATTTATCTGATTCGGTACCGGCAGTATTAGGCAGATTTGTAGGAGCCTTAGTTGTTCTTGGATACGATGGTATCTTATTTTCTGCCTCAGGATATTCGGAGGAACCGAATTCTTCGCTGTCTATATTTTTATACATAGGGTCGTCTTTTCCAACAAAAGATGGTCCTGTTGAACAATTTTGTCCTGATTTAGGCCTTTGTCATATTAATTAACTAAACTTATTTAAAGTGATGTTAGAAAAACACTTACGACATCTGGTCAGAGTTCCGAGTTCTTCTATGTAGTGTATTAATGAAGTACTCATGATTGAAACAATGTGATGTTCTAGAAGATGCTTAAAGTTTGATATAAGCCTATTGGCTGGCCCTTCTATTGTCAACGACTGTGGCCTGTAAACGAGAAAAAAATAGAACAGAGGGATAATATAAAAAAAATACTTTCACTCCTCATGCTCTTAAAGTGCCCGATGCCAGGTGGAAAGTAATCTGAGTAAAGAAAAGTAACTTATACAATTTTTTTTAGAAATGGAAAGTCCCCAAGAGATCAACGATAAATGACTTTTGGTTAAAAATAAAACTTCACTAACAAATAAGCAATTAAAAGACGGGGTATGGTGGTTACACATTCGGATCCTAGGCGATGACAGACAGATGGATATACATTTAGATGAGAGACGTCGCCGGAGATGAGACAACGCGGCTAGCGCTCGCTATTCGCCCTAACATCTTCTGTCGCCTGATGGGACTCACTTTCCTTCATGCCAGTACTGGAAGGTCAGGTCGAGCGCCCTAAGGGAGGCTAGCACCTTCAACCGCGCGGTCAGCTCGTCACCGTTCAGCACCAGTAGGCCGGAGAGCGGCGGCGTGCCCACGGTCTTCGTTGTCGCGTCGTATCTGTATTCCACCTGCAAAAGTGAAATGAAACCGGTCCACGGAAGGTTCCGCGTATATTTATTTATTTATATACTCGTACGGATCATCAACAGGATACAATGCTTACAATTAAGAGGTTACAAAGTCTAAAACAAACGAAAGTACAAATAATTATGCTCTCCGACTTGAGGTCATCACAACATGGGCACAAATTAGCAAATATTAACAATAAAATACATACATAAACTCACGCCTTCATTCCCAGAGTGGGGTAAATAGGCAGAGCTACAGAATTACCAACAACTCTAAAACTTTGTTGATAATTCTGTTACCACATTTTGCACAATTAGGCTAAGATGTTGACCAGTGTATTAGTGACATGTTGCAAGCCCATCGCCTAACCCAAAGCCTAGCCTAGCTTATGCCTTTAGTCATCTCTTACGACATCCATGGGAAGACATGGAGTGGCACTATTCTAACCCTGCAACCACACGGGGGCACAATACAACAAATACAGCAAAAATATATGTAGTCATGGTCACCAACATATTAAAGTTTTGTTTTACTTATACGAGTATATTATTTTGAAGCCGAGTCGTGGTGAATGTCAAGTGACAGCTTGTTGTACGTAAGATAAATGTTGGCACATGGGTTGGTTGGTTAATGGTCACTTCTAAAGTTAAAATAAAATGCCTGTGGTGTTTATCATGGTGCAGAGGGCTACCTTTAGGTTGCTGAAGCCGACAGCCGTGACCACTTCGGCGAGTTGGTCGTTCGCGGAGCCGCTACTGACGGCACGTCGGTACATGCTGTCCAGGCCACGAATCACGCCGTCCCTCAGTTTAATCTCCTACACAATCGTATAATGTATAGTACAGTCGAGTTCATAAATATGTGTACACTTTTGTACCTTGTCACTTGAAACGCTGTGACAATTCATATATGACAGTTTAATTTAAACATGACATTAAATAGACAGGCGTGATTTAATGTATGTGTATGTATGTATTAAATAGACAAGGTACTAAAGTGTACACATATTTATGAACTCGAATGTATGTGTATCCTTTAGCCTATACAGACAGAGCTTTATTTTACATTGTCATTCACCCTACTGTTGTTGTATTGTTAAGTTTATCAACAACATCCTCATCATCATCACCATCATTATCATCATCACCATCATCATCATCATCATCATCATCATCACCACCACCACCGTCATTAATCCAATACCTAAAGCATAAGGTATTAAAAAAACTGCAGTAAAATACATGGATGGACAAGGTGCATTCGGCGTTTGTTATCATTATCATTATCAAAAATGTTTAGCATTGGCGTAAGCTGTCAGACGGTCTCGTCGAATTTAATGTTATTGACCATGTAATTTTTACTTCTGCTTGTTTTAATAATTAATATTCATTACTTTATTACGTTGTAATGTAACTAACTTATTTTTAAGTATTGTTGTATCATACCTATATGTTTGAAAAAATGACCTGCTTGAGTTCCTTCCGGTGCTTCTTCTCCGCAATGTGGGTCTTGTCCGAAGCGCTAGTAGATTCACTTTATATTACCGACGTGTAAAAGAGCCCGTATGTAACCAATTTACTGAATAAATATTTTGATTTTGATTTTGAACGCTTACGTCAATTCCATACCAATACCAATTTTCGAAAATCGTTTCCGTTGGCGTTAAGCCTTTCCCCATGAGCTTACCAGACCATTGACAGCGAACAATGAGAAGCGGGGTATCTTGATGCTGGACGCGTTGAGCTGCCGCAGCCGCCAGCGCGCTGTCGACAGCACTTTGTCAGCGAACTGGTTCAGTATAACCGCCTTTTTATTGTCGTACTCCCTAAAACATTCATTTTTTTATGCCATGGGGAAGGCAAACGAGCGCACCACCTGACGATAAATTGGATCCCTGACCCATAAACATATGCATTCCCAAGACTACAATCTTATTTATTATTATTATTATTATTTATTTATTTATTAAAAACAAACAACATGATACAATAATATTAAACGTTATGACCGCAAATGTGTTGTCAACCCTGAGGACTAAGATGGATTGCCTTTGCTAGTTTTTTTATTGGTTGTCTTATCGCCAAACTGGAACAAAACAATGCGGACACTGCTGCTTGGCGGTAGGTTGAAGGATAAGATGGTGGTAGCGATCCGGACGGACCCTGCACAAGGTCCTACCACCACTCAAACATCAATGTATCCCTGAAAAATATCCCGGAACGAGTAAAATTAAAGAGAGACTGCAAATTTTAGTGGACCTCAAAGCCCACTATAAGATAGATAAGATAGTAGAATACACCACATAATAGGACCTGGAGAGTTCGTTTGTCTTCTTCATGCTTAAAAATAATCGTTATGTTAGTGATGACAAATATAAAAAACCGGCCAAGTGCGATTCGAACTCACGCAACGAGGGTTATGTCTGTTGCGCCGCATAGGTGCTATTATATTCCGATTTGAATTCGATTTCGAATCGTAGTAGTGGGAACCAACGCACAGTTGACCGAACTTGAAAAGGCACTTTTTTCCATTAAGTTACTCATATGTCAATTATTATTATTAATTCATTTGTGCAATAAAAAAACATTCGTCGATTTCAAGATAATACTTTGATATTTTAGATAACACAATAATAGTAATGAGGTGCCAGTGCCACTGGACGCTCGGTGCAGTTTTAACTTACTGTACTTTGGCGTTAGCTTTGGCGCCGCCCAAGCCGAAGAACATAAGGAAGTCGTTGAAGTAGTCCTTCAGCCACCGGTCCAGGTCGTTCCGCAACCTGAGCAGGTATTCCTCTGGACAACCATATTTGTATTATTTACAAATCCATACTAATATTAAACCGGGAATACACATGCCTGTAAAACGGAACAGTAGCGTGCGTTGAATACTAGTTAACGGCATGTACCTATCAGCCCAATGGAACCCTGAACCCTGACACACCATCATAGGACGGTGTCACACAGACATTATAAAACAATTTGTTTGACACTTCTTGCGACTTGAATCTTAACAGAGTTCCATTGGGCTGATTGTATTTACTATCAGACCAACTAGTTTGTTCCCGCTTCTCCGTCTGCGTAGAAGTTGTTTATCGCTATTCTCGCGGGAACTGTAATTATCTATATATATATATAAGGGAAACCTGACTGACTTATATATCAACGCACAGCCGAAACTACTGTACCTAGAAACTTGAAATTTGGTACAGGGGTTCCTTTCATGATGTAAGTGACCACTATGAAAGGATTTTCCGAAAATCGACCCCCAACGGGAAGAAATGGGGGAGTAGCGGGAAACTAATTCTACGCGTACGAAGTCGCGGGCGTCCTCTAGTTTTTGATAAAATGAAACCAATGTTACTCTCTGGCACAACAATAAACACCATGATTCATTAGCTGCCGCAAAAACCAAAGAATACTTTCTAATTTATAATATTCAGTACCCTTAATATGAGTTACAATTACCGTACTCGCTATCGAGTCGATTGTTCTGTCCCTCGCACTCTATAAGAATATTGCAAGGTTGCGAGGGACAGAGCATTCGACTCGCTAGCGAGTACGGTAAATGTAACTCATGGTAAAGGTACAGGGACCCAATTCTCGTGAGTTCGAGATGATTTTTCATGCGAGATATGTCAAAAAATGTACACAGTTGACAGTGCATATCGCATGAAAAATCATCTCGAATTCACGAGAATAGGGTCCCAGTGGTGAACTTTGTTTAACTTACTTATGTGCACGTCGTCTAATCTTATTGGCGCCGTGTTGTTTTCTCCAAGGAACTGAAATGTTCAAATATAAGAGGGTCATTTAACCTCATACGCTCCGACGGTCTTTTATGAATTTTATGATCATCTCATAGTATAGTAGTATTGTGAGGCGATGGATGACAGTGGCATTTCCATCTGAAAGTCTGTTTAGTTTTAAGGGTTCCGTAGTTAACAAGGAACCCGTATGTCCGTCTGTCCGTGGTTTACCTCAGGGACTCTTGGAACTACAAATCTGTAATTTGGCATCGTTATACATTTAAATTACGCAGACAAATATTTTTAGGGACCTTCCGATCCCATACAAGTAAAGTAAGGGTAGGTAAAAAAAAGAATTACTTTATGACGTTCATTAAATAGGTAGCTCTTAAAAAAAAAAAAAAACAGATTTTTTTAATTTCGCTAGATTTACGTGTCTCCGTAATACTACAAGTAATAGAAATCTGAAAAATATCTTAAATGAAGGCACATATATAATATAAAGTAACAAACTTAAAAGGAAAACGATCACGATTAATTGTAAGTAGACTTGATTGGTTCCTGAGAAACAGGCGCCTAAAGTGTTTATAAGTACTTAATAATATTTAGAAGACCGACTTTGGTACAATAATTATTCACGTCATTTCTCTATAATTTTCTATTGAAAGCAGAACACAGCTTTCTATTATGCATTACAATAATGGGCACTGTAAAACTGTTCACTTGTGCACTTGTGTCATAAAACCTTCAATATGTAGCAGATGCAAAAATTTGTGTATTTTGGCTAAGATAGTAGAATATACAGTACAAGAGGTCAAATTAACTGCCGCACTCAGAGTTGTCAATTAAATTTAATGCTTGATTAAAGTTGTTGCTGTCACTTTCTTTGCTATAGCAATAGAATAAGACAACATGTCACTAAACAAGCGTTAAATTTAATTGACGTCTCTGAGTGCGGCAGTAAATCTTTTAAGGCGATCGAGAAGTACTAACCGAAGGATGTCTTCAAAACTATTGCAATGTAAGTAATATTACCCGCATTAGTATTTCCTTAGGTTTCAAAGCAGAGTTGATGTTCTCGATGTAAAGCCGGTCATGGAGCATCCGGTAGTAGCCTTCCATTTCGTAGCTGACGTCTTTCAGCAGGAACCTACCGGGAGTAGAGAATAATACAGATCAATTACTAAGTAATATGTAGTTTATAGGAAAGAAGCAGCAGAAAAGTATGAAGTCCATATTCGCACAGTGCCTTTTTTGCTTCGGTACGGTGTTAGAGCACGAAATAATTGTTTATTCAAATTTGAATTGTCTTGATGTATTCATTTATGTTCTTTTTGACACAACGTGTTATATCGACTTATCGGGTTTGACCACGCAACCCTCACAGTATAGAGAAATACCCATGTACACCCGGCCAAAAGTAAGGAAACAAAGTTGTTTTACTTAATATTTAATGTTTCCATTATTATTATTGTGTAATTGTAATGCAAGACTTACTAGGGCAGCCTCAAAAGATTAAAACTACACCCAAAGATCAGAAAATCTTAGTAAAGGTCAGGAGGCTCTATTGCAACTGAGGGGCTATTGTAACTTTTCATACTAAAACGTGTTCTACTTAAATACTTAAAAGAGTTAAAAAATATATAAATTTGGGAGAAGTTACAAATCGACCTTTTTCATTGTCTTTCTACGAAATGTTGAATTAACAATTTTACTAAAGATAATTTTAGTTATTTACTTTTTAGATGTTCTATTATCATTTTTAATCTTTTGTTTTCAAAACGCTTTTTATCTTGAAATCACAGTTTTTTCATAGTCATAATATAAGCTTGTTTCCATACTTTTAACCTGGGGTGTAGGTACACGTAAAAACCTCCAAGATTTAGGTACAAAACCACAAATACTCGTGCTCACACAAACATTGGCTAGTAACGGGAATCGAACGGTAAGCTTTGTAAGAAATATCTTTCGGTGAATTTAAAATTCGACGAAGTGGTCCAGAAACAAACGGCCGCACAAAGAGCTGGTTAATGACGTTTAAGTCCTTAGTGACGATTTTTATAAATACACAATTTTGAAAAAGGAACGAACTTAACTAACGACTCACATGCTTTTGGCATTTCTCTATCAACATTAAATGAAATAAGTGAGGTCACAATGGGACACTCACTCAACCTGCCCGTAGGAGGGCCGGTAGAACAGCACAGAGAGGTCCGTGACGGTGACGGTGCGCTCGTAGTGGCCGGCCAGGTGCAGGTCGTTCAACGACAGCCTCGCTGTGAGCCTCAGCTTCTTCAGATTGTTGTGCAGGTAGTTCACGCGGAACCGCGTGTTGTTGCGCAGCTTCAGACGGTGGAAGAACCTGGGGAAACCACTACACTGTCACCACGTTCGTATGTACCATCTGAGTTCTTCTTGGCCGAAACAAACGAAGCTTGTCCCTGGCACTGTGTTAGGTCCATGTAAGCTGGTGATTCTATGGAGTTTATATTAGGTACCTTCCAAATTTACATTTCCAGGTGCTTAAGATATCCTAAAAGTTTTCGTATCTTCTCATTTTGATTACAATAAATCATAATCTAAGTAAGGCTGCTAAGTATTCCATGCTAAGTTTTTTATATTTATTACAACCATGAGACGCACTCTGACATCAAGAATTAGGTAAGTCAAATAACTAAATGCACTGACCCTTTTAAATATACTGACGTATCCAGTAGGGAAGTAACACTTGTATAGTTTGTCAAACAAGAGTTAAGAACACATTACCCGCATGCTTGTAGCAATCCATTGACGAGTTGTTTTGACATTATTGAGCTGGCAGCTATTGCAGCGATGCAATGTACTGCTAAAAGCATGCGGGCTATCGACCAATGAAACTGAGCCTCTATGGGTAGTCGGTTCAAACTGAAGTTCGTAGTGAAATTGGCGACATGACCTATTTTACCCAGAAACTACAAATCTGATGCTTCATTTAGTGGTTAACTACTTGAGAACATTGCAGTTCCACCCGTCACGGTCACCTCCAATAAACATGTGCACCGCGCCGGTTTCTCGCCGATTTTACGCCGCCGCTGACATTTTTATATGCCGCATCGGCGTGAACTCGGAGTGACCGGCGTGAAACCGGCGCGGCGTACATGTCATTGCCAAGCTATAAGGTCAGATGGGGCAAGTGCGTCAACGGGTTAAGTAGTTGGTTTTACGCACTTTCCCCATGCATGTACAAAATACGAAACAAAATAACTACGAAATACTTAAATTAAATTGTAATTATCAACGCAACGTTAGAGAATACGTCCATTGAAAGGAGATCCCTACTCAAGTATTAATGACCGCGGAGATATTCTTTCCATTTCTTTTGCACGGTATTGCTAGAAGCCAAATTTGAATAAAGACGTTATCTTTTACTAGGGGCCATTTCCGGTCTGAAAAAGGCTCTCAAGACAAAGAATTTTCGATTACAACGTTATCTCGTTTCAGTTTGGAAAAAGGAAGCCCTTGGACGAAACTTTGCAGTTGTAATCTAATGTATTTTATTTATGTCATTATTTACTGCAAGTGATACTTGCACCTATTAAGCTGGGTACTGACTAACGTTACGAGGTGTAATGTAACATGTTACACAGCGAGCATTCATGCAGTCAGTACGTAATTGCTCGCTGGTTTCCCCGTAACACTACGTACTGACTGCATGAATGCTCGCTGTGTAACATGTTACATTACACCTCGTAACGTTGGTCAGTACCCAGCTTTACTTTAAACACCGGAGGGTATCCATAGACGGTCGACAAATAGAAAAAAATAATGAATAACCGTCCTCGAAAAGCCACTTTAGTGCGTGAAATAATGACGGTGTCCCTGATTAATCCTTATTGGTAATATTTACCCGAATGTTTCAGAAGAAGGGTTATGTTTTTCGAGTGTATGTAAAGTGCATAGAAAATTCAATGGTACCTATTACCAGAACTCTTGCCTTTAAATTATAATATTTAAACGCAGTTTTTCACGACCAAAGTTATAAATTACTTATTTTTACGTTTAGTACCTACAATGTTTACCGATTTGTGACGTCATAGTTCAGTATCAATTTGTATGGTTTTCAACGCTTAGTAGGAATTTCGGACTCTGACTCCCATTTGCAGTGCTCGGATTGTAGTTGGTCCTATATTATGTCCTATATACATTTGATCCTTACAAAAAACTGAAACGAATGGCAGCATTTTTTTTGTCCAATAGCTTATTAAGGAAGAGACATGAGATAGACTAGACTTACAGTACGGATTGAGGCATCCGCATCATCTGGTAGCCTCCGAGGTTGATTCCGGCCGGGATCAGGTTCGGTTCCCCTCTGAACCGCTGCAGCGCGCGCTCCGCTATGGAACGCGTCTTCAACATAGTCTGAACAGACAAACTTTAACTTTATTTTGTGTTTAATGTGACCTGCTGGCGCATGATACCTTTGAATTTCAAATCCAAATTCATTTTTTTAATACTTCAGAAAGTGTCCATATATTGTTAGTTATAAGTATACAAACATAAAAACCGGGCAAGAGCATGTCGGACCATGCTCAGTGTAGGGTTTCGAAGCAGACCTCGCGACAAACTTTTAACTTTGCCGTTGCCAAACTGTTATCACCATACATCGACATAGTTTGCGGTCAGTTTACCAACACACCGCAAATAAGTTTTCGGTAGGTATTAACATTTAAACCGTTTGTAACTCAAGAACCTATGAAGGTTTTCAAGATTTTATTTTACCACTTTGTCGGCGTGACTAATATGTATATTCATGCCAAATACAGCTTTCTATTACTAAGAGTCTCTGAGCTAGACTGCGGACAGACGGACGGACGGACATGGCGAAACTATAAGGGTTCCTAGTTTGACTACGGAACCCTAAAAACAATCACGCCTCTTTCCCGTGGGGGTAGGCAGATACCAGTTCCTTCCAGTTGCTACGATCCAGACAAACTTCCCTCGCTTCCTCCATACTCATAAGTCTCTTTATACACGTGCGTCGGTTTAGGGTACTCCTGACCTGGCTTTTTATTAACACGTCCCCGATCTGATCATGGAACGTTCGCCTTGACCTTTCCTTTCCAAAATTCTCATTAACTCTTGCCTCATATATCTGTTTTGTTAATCTCACTTCATCCATTCTCTCCACACATGATCAAACCACTTCAGCATAATAGTTATAAAGTTCTATAAAATAAGTATATGTTATAATATAAAAATAAAAATATGTATTTTCTGGACTCCAAATGAATGGAATCTCAAATGCAAGGCCTAAACCAGCTGCAGGATACTGTTGGGACTGTCTCGTACGCTACGCAACACCACGCCGACGTAGCCCGCTTCCGCATCACGGCGCCAAAGCTATCGGATTGACCGCGCCTCTGCGAACATGCCAGAAGCGCTACAAACATTTAGGACTCCGTTCTACCTTCGCTCGCCATACAGAGGCTCTATTATTCTTGGGTATATCAATCTAAATCGTTGCGTTGGCTTTACTACTATATCTAAAGACATACGATCTTTATGTCATTTTTAAGTGTAGGTACCAGGAATTTAATAAATATTGGCATATTGCAGAGAATATATTTTTCTACGCAGATTCCAAAAAAAATGCGGCGCCCTTGTAGCTTTTTATTTTCTTGTTCAGCAGCCTCCTCTTAAGCGGGTGAATAAAGATTTCAAACTCACCTCGAGCATTTCTTTGTCGAAATTGTCCATGCCCACCGTTTTTTCAAATTCTTCCAGAGCACTAGCGTATTTATCTGTAATTTTATAATTTCATTTTAACCTTTGGTGGCATAAGTACCTAGCTTGGGTGCACTCCTGAGAGGATCCTGGGTTTGAAGTAAGGAATGGAATTACCGGCCGAATGTAAAACCGGCCATTCCAACCTTAATGACCTTGTAAAATTGTGTTGATTGAAATCAATCACAGGAACTTCACTATACCTACCTACAGTGGACAGTTGAGATGGGTCAGTAAGGGTTAAGAATAAGAATACCTACGCGAAAAGGCTCTTAGGAGACCTTTACTAAATTAACTGATAAGAATCGACCTTCACAATTTCTCGATAAAATCGTCAGCGAGAACATCGTCAGATTTGTTTTTTTTTTTAGGCCAATCCCTTTTTTATAAAGAATTTAAATACACTGAGATCAACTTAGGTTACGGTTCCTAAGACATAGCTTTTTAAAGTTAGCACAGTCAGGCAGAGGGATGGATAAGGAAGCCTTACCAAAATGGTCCCGGTTAGAACCCTTTGAGTATGGAAACCTAACAAGCGTTAAAATAAAACACAGCTTACCGTTCAATTGATTTAGCTTTTCGAAATATTTCTCAGTTCTCATCGGAAACCAGCAGTGCTTATTATTAACTTTACTCAACTTTATATTTCTGTTTGAAAGAGTATCTAAATCGCTGTCCGTGTCTATTTCGCTTTCTGAATCGCCCGAATCGTCGCCGATTGGCTGCAAGGGTTCATCTCCCGCCCGTGTATTTCTGGGTGCACCAGAAGAAGCAGTTGGAGGTAGCTTTTTGTGCACACTGTTGCCTAAAATTTAACATTTTTATTAATGTTTAAAAAAAACCTTTACAATTAGGCATATAATTAAATAAGTAGTGAAATTTCAGCGAAAATAATGTGTTTCAGTTAAATTTGTGTACGTACTAAGAAGTGTTTGTAATAAAATCGTTTGGGCTATGGTCTTGATTCTTTGTTATAGGTAGATTTCAATTCATTTTTTAAGCATGCTTATAATAAACTGCTTATTGTATTTTTTTTGAGCCGTACCGCTGTGCTGTGTTATGGATAGTCTTAAGAATTCTTGCAGACGACGCGTTTTTTGTAACAAAAAGCTCGATGAATCTTAAGAAGAGAATCAAATATCTAAAATATTATGTAGTAAATGAAAATACTGACCGACATTGCCGACTCGTCTGTGAATGTATTTACATTGTGCTAGTTGTATGACAATAAAAATAAAAAATAGAATTTTAATTCTCGCGCGTCTGCTATGCATCATTGATTGGTAAATATTCTGTGTGCGGAATCAACAAAGATGTTGGCGATTTCATTAATTCTTATCAGAATTTGATTAAAACGAGTAATTATTTCAGTTTCAATCCAATCCAATTAACTTTTCGTTGCAATAAAATGTTTAGTTTATTTCCGTTTATAAGATATGCCCCTGTGCATAGTTTTAATATGTTGAAGTTTGCGTATTTGTTAATATTTACTGTGTTTATTACTATTAAAGATGTGAACTGTACTTTAATACGTGACACTTTGTCGTCATATTATACTTCTGGTTTGTTTTATTCGTGCATGGTACCATGATGATTTTAAGACATAATTTTAAATTACAAAATTAATTACAGATTCGCTAAAGTCGTTCAAACAAGAATGGCAGCACTACAAGAGAGCTTACGAAGATGCAGTTGTATTGGTAAATCACGGTATTTACAAAATCAAATTCATGCACTCAATATGCATCGGGTCCACGTAGGGATTGAGTATTTACATATCAAAAGTCAATAAAAAACATCCGTTTAAAAATCCAGTATTTTCATAGATATTGAATAATACATTACTATAAACTTTTAAGTTTTGGCTACACTAGTAGTAGGTATATTTATTGAAATAAGACGCTACATGCAGGTTCTGTCAGGAGACAGAGGAGACAGCAATGCACATCCTCTGCTCATGCGGACCACTAATGCGCAACAGAAGTAGGTATCTACTTAGGGCGATATATCATGGACCCACAAGAGATACAACTCCTCACTGCCCAAAGCATCTGGATATTCCTGGATTCAACGGGCCTTTGTGAGCTCTAAACAAAGGGCTGCCACAAAAGATCAGCAATGGTCAAAGTGGCGTAATGATAAATATTTTTTCGCTGTTATAATTAAATTAAATCCGGGTAACTAGCGCACTTACAAAAAAACCATCCTTCGATTTCAAGATAATACTTTAGTTTAATACAAACTACAATAACAGTTTTTTTTTATTAATTTATTTCTAATGTCTTAGATTCATATTTGTTAGTAATATACCTACATTCTTATAATCTAGCTGTTGGAACACATATTAAAAATTATTTGTGGAAAAAGGGATGCAAACCACAACAACGGTTCATGTAGGGACAGTCAAACCTGTCCGCGATCATCGCGAGGATACTGTTGGAGGGTGATTCTTCGGCGTTTTAACCGCCGTCATTGTTGTCTTCGCATATTATTCAAAATAAACTTGATAAATTTCTTGTTATTTTAAATGTTATGGATATATAAATACTACCCCCGGGCCCGCTGATTTTGACATCGAAAGTTGCTGGTAGTTACAATTATTTTCGTCAATCTATTGAAGACAACAATGACGGGGGTTGAAACGCCCGAATATTCACCCTGGAGCCGGGGGGCTATTGTCTAATGCACTCGCAATCGCAACCGGCTTCAAAGTGGACCAATTGTTTTCATTTTGTATGTAGACAAGCCTTCGATTTTCAAAATGAAAACGATCGTGATTGCGAGTGCGTTAGACAATTAGCTCTCTGGCCCGCACTCTGCGGGTGTTGCATAAGAACAGTCAACCCTTGCCTAATGTAATAAGAGGCGCCACATGACGGCCGGCGTCCTCTTAAAACTTCTTTAAAATGTCGGCCTGTTTAAATGAGTGTCACCAATCACTCTGTATAATATATAGTTCGTTCGTTCAAATAGTCTGCATGCTTTGATGTGTCGCTACAATTACTACAAATAAGCCGCGGCGCACACTATTTGAACAAACGAAGTATACTTTATGTTCGCCTTTGTTCCAGAACCTAAAAGAAGCGTACGGAGAGAAGTCCATGAACGTGTTCATTAAGGACGAGTCCGGCGCTCGCGCGTCCATCGCGGGGGGGTTCTACTTCTCCGACAGCTCTGTCGATGTGTTGGTACCACTTATTTTCTACTTTAAAAATATTATTTACATTTTACACAAATAAATATGAAAAAGCCGGTTACGTGCGAGTTGGACTCGCACACGACCATTCTTTAATTTAATTTATTTTTAATTTGTTGTTATAACGGCAATACAAAAACTCCGTGAAAAAATCAACTGTCTACATGCATTCATACATCCATCATTCCATTCAAAGCATTTAAGCATTTAAGCAGTTAGCTATCCAGAGAGGTAACGCAGCCAGTGTCATAGGGACCATGCCGCGAGCGGACCTGCTAGAGGGGGTGTTCTTTTTATAGTGGTGATTATTATTTACGTCTTTAATATTTGAGTAGCTTAGTTTTTATTTTAATTTAAATAAGTTTAGTTATAACTTTTAATTGTATTATATTAAATATGTATCTATAGCAGTTAAAAAGAAAACATATCGAACATTACTACGAATTACTAATTAGCGCTCTATTGCTTTTCGCTTGATGCTTCAGGCTTTTATACGACATGCTGCTGCGAGACCCGCCCAGGCTGGTCATGCCCGAGATCTCCTTCGACCTGGCTTCGAACCTGCTGCTGCTGGAGGCGACCGTGTCCAAGATCTTCATCGACACCAACTACTACGCCCTCAGGAACGACTCCGCGATCGTGTATAGCAATGAACAACAGGGCCGCTCGCCCTTCAGTCTCCAACAAGTGCAACCTTACGGGAAGCTTACGTATGTAAAGATAAAAAATCGTGTGCGAGTTGGGCTTGCGCACCGAGGGTTCCGTACCCAGCGTGTATTATTATTTTCCAATTCGAATTCGATTATGAGCCTAACTCCCACTTTTTACTATTTCTTGTTTTTATTTAGGGTTTTTAATTTAATCATACCAAAGGAGGGTGGATTAATAGGCCTATATGACCAATGAGGACAAGCGATATGTCACCGGATAGGTAGGTAATTCTAAGTTGTAAAAGTATTATCTTGGTAGGTAGTTCGAAATCTTTGTGTGAAAAAAGTTATCGCCATGCAAAGACAGCGGTGTTTCAAACTAATTAAATGCTAACGTCGTCTATGTAGGCGTCCCGATGTTCCAGATTTTTTAAATATTTCTCACAGTTATTTGAGGTTTCCCGCTACACAAAATCGTTGTAGAATTAAAAAAGATATCCGATGATATAGTGCCTATTGTTATTGGTTTCTAGGCCAGTGTTCATACATTTCTACCCATTCTCCTTTGAACGGTTTGAATGTTTTACCGTTTTTAAGATACAACAAAAACGTTTCTTGTATGGGACCCCCTTTATAATTTAACTTTCCTATTTTTTTTATTTGTATTAAATCCACGTTAATGACATATATTCTGAAAAAAAAACACCCGCTATCTAATTACGGCTTAAAAGATACAGCTCTTCAAAGTTAGGACAGACGGACAGCGTAGGGATATTAATAGGGTTGGCCTGCCGTCGTCGGGTACGTAACCCTACAAATAAAAGATGTTGATTCAGCAAGGGGTATGTCCGATTTGTTCCATGGAACTACGAATTTTGAATTGAACATTACGTCATAGTTCAATCAGTCCGGACTATTATCGAAATGGCAGGCTTTTCGTCAGGACTTTTCAAATTCCTAAATGGTAACCCTATACATGATGTAATTAAACGGTTGGGTTTTAAAGGATCATTGCAGAAGACTGTTTCTTGAGCGGGTTCGCGATCGCCACCATCGTCTGGGAGTCGGTGAACCTCGGCCACAACACCTTCCGCCTCGCGGACTGCAAGTTTACTGTGGAGGTAATGTCGCCAACTATCATGCCCGCCCTCCACTGTGAGTGGAGCGGTAAATAAATGAGTTTTATAATGAACTTGCTGCTTATGGTTAATGACAGACGCTTGCTACTATCCAATTAAATTGTTTTTCTATTTTCTTAATGGCTGACAACTCAAACAAAGTTGTAGGAATATTTAACTGGACATACTCTTACCCCCTTACTAATAAACGTTGAGTAACCGTGGTGTAGTTCAACCATGCTTTGTCCTTATCTGTCAAATTCAAATGTCACAATGACAGATAAGGACAAAGCATGGTTTAACTACACCACGGTTACTCAACGTTTATTAGTAATGGGGTTAGTATAGTGAGCCGCAGAGATAGGTTACCCTTTTTGGCTAGTTACCTAACTTCTATGCAGTAGAGGTTACTTTTCTGTGCAGCTGACTGTGCTACAGTATACATTCATACGGAAACGTCGGGAAATTGGAACTGTTCTGTACTCGTTATTGGCCGTAGACAGTTTTCAAAATAATATACCTAGGGCCCTAACATGGTTGCGTTTATCGCGTGACAAAGTTTAGATAAGGCATCCGTCACATTTTGACACGTAAATAAGTACGACAGTGACGGATGCTTTATCCACATTTGACACGCGATATAGACGCAGCCATACTAGGCTCGGCTCTCACATCAAGTTAGACATTTGTACATCGAAATCAAAACGCAACCAATTAGAAATCTTACCTACTACCTACCCGGCAGGATGTACTGGATGTATTCCCGACGTCGACTTATGCTTGTATAATTGTCACTGACGTTTTATTGAAAAAAGAAAATTATAAGCATTATCTAAACTAAATATCTTCTCCGTTTTAGATAAGTTCGAATGACTCATCAGTACCACCAGTCATAGCGCCGTATTTCCCGAAAAAAATAGGTGAGACTAATAAAGTAAGGCTAACTGAACAGGACTACAAACAAGCTCCTATTACCTTAGCCTGACAGAGACGGGCGACAATTCAGTGTACAGTGCGTAGCAATTATGAAGTTCAGTGACGAAGGAACTCGTCGACTTCGCAATGTATACCGAATTGTAACCTGCCTCCTGACTTTGTCATGGTTGTGAGGCAACTATATAGTAGTTTAGTAGTTTTCAAGTTGCACTATGGACTTGAAGAACTATCATGGTATATTATATGCATATTATGTTGTGAATAAATGGAACCAGCTGAAAATTTGAGCTTCGGTTTGAAGCTGCAGCTCATTGCTAAACCGTTTGACCATTTAGCGGTTAGGGCGCATAACGTCCCACTCGCAAAACGTCCCTCCAGCAAAATTACGTCCCATTCGCAAAACGTCTTCTCTGCAAATGGTCCGTTATGTAAAATACCCCATTCGCAAAACGTCCCTTTCTTAAAAGGTCCCACCCCTTTCGCAAAACGTCCCTATTGCATAATGCCCCTATCGCAAAACGTCCCGTCTGCGAAATGACCCATTCCCAAAATGTCCCGTCTGGAAAAAGCTTGTTTAAGTAGAGTTTTCTCATGGAAAGGAACTTTTTGCGAACGGGTCATTTTGCGAAAGGGACGTTTTGCGAACGGGTCATTTTGCGAAAGGGACGTTTTGCGAACGGGACTTTATTTATGTGAAGGGACGTTTTGCGAACGGGACCTTTTGCAGAAGGGTCATTTTGCGTAAGGGACATTTAGGAAAGGGACATTTCGCGAAAGGGACGAAGGGACATTCTGCGAGTGGGACGTTATGCGCCCTAACCCATTTAGCGTCTAGGTATAATATTTTTCTTATGGCACTATCGAAATATTTCGTCCTATTTTCTCTTTTTCATAACGATGATTGTCGAATCTTTGTTTTTCACACGAGTGACAAATATACTGTCAGTTGCGAGTGCAAGCGTGATAGCGATAGCCAGCCGAAAGGTATTAAGAAGCCGGGAATATTGTACACCAATGACAATGTATTGACAGTTGATTTTAGTTCCTAGAGGATGATTAACTCAAGTGACTATAGGTACGCCAATATTTATATTAATTCTGATTTCCTGGCAGGCCAGATCATTGAAAAGCTCCTGTCAGTGCCTCTCCGCGGGCAGGAGCTGATGCCCAAGCTGCAAGGATCCATGTACAGCTTCGTCAACACTACGGCGGTGTTCGAGAAACAGCTACGTACCTACAGGTACCTCGTCATTGGTATTAGTTAATACATTGACGCGTAGAGTACAGTCGTCCTCCAATATAACGGAACAAATATGGCGCTCAGCAATATCTGGACTGCATTCAAAGAGCAAGAGCGTAAATACTTTTACTTAGCATTTTAATTAGCATTTTAATTAGCATTTACCGCCCAGAGCAGAAAATTCTACTTCGTGGCCAGGTGACGACATTAAATTGTGTACGCATAATAAGAAGAGCTACGTAAGAATGTCAAGCTAGCAGTAAACTAATAAATATAAATCTTTTCCAAAAGGATAGTCGAATATTCCTAACCCCTCGGCTTAGCAATTGTGTGACGCGGATAACAAACTAAGTAATAACCCTAACTAACGCGAAAGAGCATGTTTCATGCGACAAGGAGGCAGTGCTAAGCATATTTTGTACCTAAACACCGGTTATGTAAAGACAATGATCCTTCTGTAGGCACGCTGGTACTATGATTAAGTACTATACATAGGTACTACATACATGCCGGAACGTTGTTATTTTTGTCCTCTATGACGCAGGTTTAATCAACAAAGGCTCTTCAAAAAAACTTCGGACTACATTAGTGAACTCTGCGATACGATGAACTCTATCACATTAAATGAAAACAGAGGTAGCATGGAGATGAAAAATTTCGAAATACGTTTCGAATCAAAGGTAAAAATATTTTTTTAATAAATAAGATAGTTGGAATCCTTTTGAATCTTCAACTCTCGTTTGATCGAATTTATTATGTCATCGAAAGCTAATTTTTATGCTGAAACCTTATTAATTTTAGGTTATTTTAAGCATTGGTTACGTACGTGGATTAGGTTATGTTAGACCTGTGTGTGACCACCACAAAATGATAAGATAACTTCTGCACGTGTAAAGGCCTGGCGATGAAATCAAAATTCGGCGAAGTATAAATATTCTATGAAATTAGTGTCGTTGATTCAAGGGTAAATCAAAATAATGGTAATGTTACTTACACTGTATACCTAGATACCTAGCTGTGTACAAAGTGTTGGTGTATCTACCTATCTAATAAACATTAACGGCCAAACCCTATATTCAATCCGCGGACAGATAAGGCTTACTTCGGGTTAAAATTTGACACTTGCCCATACAAAATGTGTCAAATTTTAATCCGAAGTAAGCCTATCTATCCGCGGTTTGAATATAGGGTTCGGCCATTAGGAAAGAAGGTGGTGAGCCCATACTAAGTTAATCTCTGTAAGTAGTTGCTTAGTT
This sequence comes from Acleris cristana, assembly GCA_948252455.1. NCBI lineage: Eukaryota > Metazoa > Arthropoda > Insecta > Lepidoptera > Tortricidae > Acleris > Acleris cristana. The sequence continues at coordinate 12,362,026 of OX411782.1, read as the reverse complement.
ATTTCAATTTTCTTATTTGTTTTATGTGCAAAATGTGGTTACAGAATTATCAACCAGTTTTTAGAGTTGTAGGTAGGTAACTTTGTAACTCTGCCTACCCCTCTCTGGGTACAAAGGCGTGACATAATGTATGTGTATGTATGTATTTGTATTGCCATATTTGATTCTTGATAATAATGAATGAATAATGATAATCTACGAGTAGTAGTGTCTGTTGAACAAAGCTTTGTTTGCAAATTAGGCCCGCTTGCACGTAAATGTTAACCCCAGGTTAAACCTAGGTTAACAGGTTAATTCGTTAAAATTGACAGTTCTCATATAAATCTGACATTCATGACTAATTTAACCTGGGGTTAACCTAGGGTGCATGCTGGCTTTAAGTAGTTGATATATAGAATTCCTCTCGGATTTTTGAGTTACTTAGGGCTTCATTATAAATTATAATTATACATCCAGTGCTTTATTTTTCCCTCTCACTCTTTATATTCCGTTCTTATGCTAACCTAACAGACTTTACCCAAACCCTTAACACTTTTTCAGACCTCTCGATTGTAGGTAGGTATTCTTTAATTACGCAAAACACAGGAAAGTTTGAAGTTTTAAATCCTATACTTTGGGCAGGCAACATTTAATACGATTTTGATAATAGAAATACCGGAAATTTTACGCGCCCAGAAATCCATCCGTTAAGTTGTCATTTTCTTCCAGGTACTACGTTATTGATAATTGAAAGCTTGAAACATTTTTCAGAGTGACTCAAAGCTTGTATCGAACAAAATTGCGCTGAAGAACTTGCGGTTGTACGGGCTGGACACAGCTTACGCGCCACGCGGCGGCGGCTCCTTCGAGGCTGGCGACGGCGGAATCGTCATAGCCGAAGCCATCCGGTTCAGCTCCCTGCAGGTACAGCTAGAGATGTCTCTGACCTGAGGCTCTGTAGAACATGCGGCTTCTCGGGCTGGGCACAGCGTACCTACACGACACGGGGCGGCGGCTCCTTCGAGGCTGGCGACGGCGGGCTTATCATCGCTGAAGCCATCCGGTTCAGCTGCCTGCAGGTACAGCTAGAGTTGTCTCTGACCTAAGTCTCTGAAGAACATGCGGGTTCACGGGCCGGACACGGCTTACGCGCCGCGCTGCAGCGGCTCCTTCGAGGCTGGCAACGGCGGGCTCGTCATCACCGCAGCCATCCGGTTCAGCTCCCTGCAGGTACAGCTACAGATGTCTTCGACCTGAGTCTCTGAAGAACATGCTGGTTCTCGGGCTGGACACGGCGTACTACATGATACGGGGTGGCGGCACCTTCGAGGCCGAAGCAACCTGATGTGACTGAATTAGTTCCCCCTCTGACGCGTAACTTTTTTTGTACCAATTCTTAATTGCATAATTACTTAAATCATAATTATCTATGTCTATTTGTATAAACTCTTTTCGGCATGGCATAGTATAGTTTCGCATACAAACACTTGGCAGAAAGTCCGTTGGCCGAATAATCTGTATGCATAATATTGATAAGCTAATCGTCGCAAGTTTTTTTTTTTCCGCATTAAAATTATTAACGCCCGCTTGCACGTAAATGTTAACCCCAGTTTAACAGGTTAATTTGTTAAAATTGACAGTTCTTATATTTATGAATCTGACATTCTTGAATAATTTAACCTAGGGTTAACCTAGGGTTAAATTTACAAGCAAGCGGGCCTAAGGTGATTATTATTTAACTTAATCTTTTATAGTAGTTAGGTATGTATTTGTCATTCTCACACAGCATTATGCAATAAGATCAGACAAGGCTGAATTTCATTACGAATAATGTTCTTTATATAAAGATTATTCGTAATGAAAATAAGCTTTGTCAAATAGCCAATTCATACCATTCTTTGGTATATATACGCTTTCTCGAAAAAGATTATGCCCAGTATGTTATGCCAAATAGTTACACGTACGTGTTGTGCAATAAAGAGTTTACATACATACATACGTTTCGGACAATTGATATTATGCCAAATAGACGGCACCCGTCTGAATCGAATCTCGTTGAAGAACAGAAGAACAGAACAGTGGTCGTTGCAAGTTAGAGAGATTTATGGAAACAGCACATTTCTATATTATGGCTAAATTGTTTCCGCGTTATGTGATATAGTAATATTAAATTCGCATTCATTATTTATGTCCTACTACCCTACTAAATATTATAAATGCGAATGTTTGTGTGTGTGTCTATAACTAACTCCGGTAAGGAGTTTTGCTCTCAAGGAAAAGGGGGTCAATAAAATGAATAAGATACAGATATTAAATTCTAGTCGCAACGAGGTATCCCTGTAACTTTAGCTCAATACTGGGATCTCCTTATTCGATCTCGTAGGAAAGGGCTATTCATCCAGCAGTGGACGCTGATATGATGACGAAAATATTAAATTATTACTAGATTTGAGAGAGCCTATGTGTTTTAGGTACGAGGTGAAGCTGCATACAGTAATGGTTCTAAAAGTGGGCAGAACGACTTTGCTGCGGATATAGCAGATGTTTCAATCCTTTTACTTGTAATGTTTGGCAAGAGTGGATCTAGCCCGAGCCCTACGTTTGAAGTCTCAGATTGGAGGTATTAATTAACGAATATTAATGAAATTAGACCTGTCCCATCTTGTATTAAATGTAAGTGTAAATTACTGATAAGTTGTCCGCAATCTCGGATTCATGTCGGTCACAATAAGTATCACAATGCGAAAGTTTTTTGTATGAGTTTGTATGTTTCCTACTCTTTTTAGCAAAACCAGAATGAAGCTTCTGTCCTGAATTAACACATACGTACACTACCATTCACACATAAGCTTGTCATTGTAATAAATAAAAGTATTTTTTCCAGGACTGCTGACTTTTCCGTTGTTCCTTGGGAAACAAGCCTTAAGTTAAGGATGGGGTACCAATCCTTCGTTACCGGATACTTAATTAATGAAATACCTGCATGTTTAGAAAGCCATTTATCAAATGTCCTAACAAGAGCAGTGAAGGAACTAGACAAGAAGGTAGATAACGATAAATTAGATACTGATGAGGAGGATGATGATGATGGCCACAATAATAATAATAATAAAAACAACGATAACAAAAATATTGATAATAATGATAATAAAAATGATAAAAACAACGATAAAAAAAGTATTGATAAAGTTGACGATTATGAAGCTGATGAAAATTTTGGTGACTATAATGATGGAGGTAAAGACCCAATGAATCAACCTATGGCTGGAAACAATGAAGGAGCCACGGAGTTTTCCGCTCAGTTTGAATTAAGTGACAATTTCTTTTCTGATGATAATGGGAAGAAAGATATTTTAGGCTCCGGTGAGCCATTTAATCCGCGTGATGTCACAGATGAACAGCCTGCTGATAATACAAACAAAGGCGACGGTGATGGTACAGGTAATCGGTTCTTAGTATTTGCACCAGATAAAATATCCAGGAAATCGGGCAAAAAAAAACAAGGAAGTATGAAGAGTAAAAGTAAGAGTAGGAGTCAGATGAAAACTCGAAAAGTAACAAATAAGACTGCCGAACGTCTCGGTAAGAAGGCGTTGAAATTTAAACATATCACCTTTAGGAGAGACCTAACTAATAATACTAACAAGGTAATGGCAATAGGAAGTCTTGCTCAGGCCCCCAATGAGAGCAACTCCACGCCGCGGTCACCTCCGCACATGTCTGACAATGAAATAAATTGATATAATGTAATGTCACCTAATTTCCATTACATTCTGTTGTCCTTTTTGTGTTTCGTATTATTATATTATTATTAAAATACAGAAAATATTTGTTTTCTTTTATTTAACTCAACGTTACATTTATTTATCTACCATTTCTAGAAATTAAATAAGAAATTTGTTAATTTCAGCGCGCCTTACAGTATTCGCGCCAAAAGAAGTTACAGCGGGTCTAGTATGGCTGCGTCTATATCGCGCGTCAAATGTGGCTAAAGCATCCGTCACCCTCGTACTTACTTTTATTACGTGTCAAAAGGTGACGGATGCCTTGTCCAAACTTTGTCACGCGATAAACGCACCCATATTACTCTGACAGAAGGTGAAGACGCCCTGATTCGCAAGGTCTATTTTGCTTGCGAGAAAGCTGGTTGATTGACTTCGTTACCTAGACTTAAAAAAATACAAAACAGTAGCAGTTACGAGTATATTGAATGGAATTTCTTAACTGCCCAACCCAGAACATTAACATAAACGGGTTTCGCGCCAATTATTAGGTGTAATTATATGGAAAAAAAAGGATACGAAGAGTTATTATCTTCATGGTAAACTGATCATTCAGATATAGAAGATAAAGGTACGACTTACTATTGCTAGAAATGTAAGATCAATATGTCACGAATAAAGTTGTCGATAAACTTAGTCGATATTTAATGTATCACTAGCACTGGTACATTTTTGCCCCTGTCAATCCGGTGTTTGGTCATTAAGTAACCTCTTGTGATCGAGTCGATCATGCGCAAACACAGTGCGACTACTTGGACGCTTGCGGCACGCGACCGTCGTCAGGCTGAGAAACAGTAACTTGGTGTAAACGAGCCATACATAACACATGCCTTATGCCTTAGAGACGGAAGATGTACTTAAAAGTAGATATACCGAAGTTTGCCTAACACTCCCCTTTATTTACCTAGCAATTAGGTAAATGACATCAATTATGGGCCCATTTTTACCCGAGCCCGATCAAACAGGGAGCAATGCTTGCGCTCGATACGTTTGCCCTTCGTCAATATTTACCGTCCCTTCTCGGATTTTGTGGTGAACCAGTCTACAGGCAGTTACTGGTTTAACGCATTCAGCGCCTTGAACGCATATAAGCGTTCTGTTGATTTTGAACCAGTGCCTTGAACGCATATGTGTGTTCTGTTGATTTTTAACCAGTGCCTTGATCGCATATAAGCGTTCTGTTGAATTTCACCCAGTGCCTTGAACGCATGTGCGTTCTTACACTTCTTACTGTATGCGAGATTCGTAAAAAACAAAAGAACCTGATGAAAGTTCTAAAAAGAATCCCGTCAGTGAATGCGCTAAGTACTAACGGGTCGGCTCGATTAGGTCACTTAGGGCCTGTATCACAATCGACAAGTAAATTTATAGGGTATTCTCCGTGGTCCACCTATGTGGATTACGGAGAGTAAACTGGACAAAATCAATAGGTAGGTTTAGGTTATGTTAGTTCTTCAGAGGGCCCGAAGGTTTGCTAAAATGCCCAGGTGGACAACATAGGTGGACCACGACCAACGACTGAAATTTATGTGCCAGTTAAAGTTAGCCCGCTCCTTGTCTATGTTCAAATGTAAGAACAGGAAAGGGCTAAATTTATGTGTCAGATATGCTTTACTTGACGATTGTGAAACAGGCCCTAACTATCTCTAACATTTGTTACAGAAAAGCACATTTTACAGAAAGTGTAAAATCACCAGTGGTCAGCCAGAGACCAGTAGTCGACCTTGTATGAGTGCGAAGAGTGGGAAATATATCTTTTGTACTCTTCCCACTCGTACAAAGTATAGGCAGAGGCCGAAGTGACCACTGGTGACTTTACGCTATTACGAAAAGTTATTTTTCCTTTCCCCATTGGACTTTCCACTATTCTTACTTTATTTTGGCATGGAGAAGACAGACGAGCACACAGGCTGCCCGAGGGTGAGTGGGCTCTGAGAATCATACGCCGACGCAGTTAGCTAGCGGTGCCGGATTCGACTCCTGGTCAGGGCTATTTGTGTGACGAGCGGCATATGTTTCTCATGGGTGTTCTCTACGTACATTTATCCATATTCGTATGTTTATCGTTCCCTAATACCCATAGTACAGTCAAGGACTGTAACTGTTATGCCACTATGGAACCCTGTCGCATAACGTTAATCATTAATTTTGGCGTAATTTCCTTCATGTGGTTTGACGTTGTCATTATGACAGGGTTCCAGTGGCATAACAAGCCTAGAGTTGAGGGACTAGGCCAACTTGTTTAAGATTGACCCCCGATATTTATTATTATTTATTATAGACATTTTGCAATCTCAAGACTATACATACCTACATTGTAATAGATCTTAAGAGTTACTTCGGGTTTGTACTTTTGTCTCGCTCGCTCTCATACGCTGCGAGTCTAACCAATTTTACCCGAATCCGAAAGACTATAGAAACTAGTGTACTAGCCTTACTCATTCAAACGAATGAATTCATTTTTGTATAAGGTTTATTAAAATATAGTAAAATATATTACTGAAGGCGTCATCTTGCCACACATTATTTCGACATACTGAAGTCATATCTGGGTGAAGAAACAAAGCTATCGGTCCAGCTCTCATACGGATCTGTAAACAATGTCCTCGTCTTCTTCTTCGCTGCTGCTGTATTCCTCGGAAGAAGCAGCTTTTGTGCTCGCCCTGGTCACCCAGTGGCGCATTGACGTAGGGGTCCTGTGTAAAAGCATTTTTAAAATAAATTAAATATCTGTGACTCAACCTCGTATATTGAATATTGTCCAGTATAAACTGACACGCACTAAGTATGCACTTGCGTACTTAGTTAGTGTCAGTTTATACTGGACAATCTATATATATAATAGGCAAACCTGACTTACTGACTTATATTATATATCAACGCACAGCCGAAACTACTGTACCTCGAAACTTGAAATTTTGTACAGGGCTTCCTTTCATGATGAAATTGTGAGCACTGAGAAAGGATTTTCCGAAAATCGTCTCCCAACGGGGAGAAATAGGGGGAGTAGCGGGAAACTAATTCTACTCGTACGAAGTCGCGGGCGTCCTCTAGTATTCTATATACGAGGTTGAGTTACAGAACCGTCGATATGTAACATCTTGTTGTTAACGTGGGGTGCCAAAATTATCTGAATCGTCTCTATTACAAGGAAATTTGCAATATGTCAGGTATTTTGAACCCGATTGTTGGCTCAGATATTATTGCTAGGGACTGTACCAACAACGGTCCTGGAGCTCTATTCTACTCGGGAAAACATATTGCCTGTGCGACGTATTGTTTTTATATAACTTGGCCGCCATTGCTGTCAACTGTCAACTGTAGTTTTACCCACAGAACAGAAAAAACAGTAGAAGTGGGAAGTGGGCGTGTCACGTGTTGCATAGTTATGCGGAGTTCCGCATAACCTAGCTCAGTTTGCCGCTGTCACTTGTGCGTGACAGTTGTGCGAATAATATTTTTAGAAAAGGAAATAAACCAAAAAGCATGCCTTACTGTGCTATTTTGGAGTGTAAAAACGATAGCCGCACCAAAAACGTCTCCCATGGTGGCGTGTCGTATCATAGGTAAGTATTATTTTATTTACTTTTAATATATTTCTCATTTTATGTTTTCCGCAAGACATGATGAACTGAACTGACAAAATGAACTTTATGTCAAAAGGGTAAGGTCGATTTGTAACCTTGATAGAATAAGGTGATAAATCTCGAATGTTCCACGCTACTCGGACCGAACGCGCTGCGCGAGTAGAGAGAGGGTGTTGTCGATAATGTTATCGATAATTCATATTCATATCATAAAATTCATAAGACTTCTAAGAAGACAAAAATAATTCTAATTATTTTATCGACATAACAACTGTGTCGATACATATCAAACGTGGCTAACTCCATCGAACTTTATTTTGAGATAATCGTGAAAAACCGTTTCTGATCCTGATTTTATTACTAGGATGCTTAGAACAGTATTTTAATATGACGGACTACCTAATAAATCAAAAGCCTATTAAATTTTGATTGTAGAAGATGGATATTGTGCAAAAAAATGGATTTTAAATTTGGATTTAACCAGGTTTGATTTACCTGGCTCGTATTTCGCCAAGTTTAAAAAAACATGTGATGGATTAAACTATGTTTGAAATAATTGTACTGGATATTCGAAATAAACTGTCAGCCATCTTGGGACAATTACGCCTTCTGATTGGTTCAAATGGATTTAACTAGTTTTGATTTGAACGACAAGATGGATTTAACCAAGTTTGAAAAATTACATGAACTTTAAATTAGTTTTATTCAAAATTTACAAAGATATTTTCTGTGTTATATATGATAAAGATAAATTTATTATTTATCCGATAGCATAAACAACTCAAAAAAAAAGTGGATTTAGCCACTTTTGATATGTGTCGACACAACTGCAATGAGCTACGTGCATCACTAAGTTGCGACAAAGTAGGTGTCTGTCTCTGTCGCACAAAAACAAACGTTATCGTTCCGCTACTCAACACTAGATGGCAGCACTTTGTAAGCTAACTTGTGATTTTACATCTGTTTGTCATAAGTCGTAAAAATGCGTTCTATAATTTAAACTATGCTGCATGGAATTAAAGTTTACGTTACGTTAACGGATTATGGTGCATATTCTTTTATGATTTAAAATCCTTCGACCAATCATTTTCAAGATTTCTTAGTGGTTGTTTTTATGATAGTGTGAGTTTTGGCGACAACCGGTCTCATAGTTAGCGAAGCTCATGCCACTTCCACTGTTTTTTCTATTCCGTGGTTTTACCCAGTTGAATAGAGGCCCTGTATAGGTATCCTAACTTTTTACCAAATCATCATTTGAAGAACTATATCATTTTAGAAATTTTCATTTCGCAATAATGTAATTGTACTTAAACCATTACATATTACATAGGTTACATGGGCTTATTAAATAAGTTAAGTTAGGTTAGATTAATAACAACAAAAAATAAAAAAATATCTGGCGGGAAGTACGCCTTTGCGAATTGAAAGTTTATAAAATGATAGTTTGTCAAATATAAACGACTAGCGGCCCGCCAGCGGCTTCGCCCCGCTGCAAATTACTGACTTTCCCGGTGGATTTTTCAATTATTTTCTTTCATACGCACCTTGTCCTGACAATGTCGAACACAACAAAAAGAAATCAGCTAAATCGGTTCAGCCGTTCTCGAGTTATAGCGTGACCAGGAGAAATAGGGGTTCATTTATATATAAAATATGTAAGTACATAGATTAGCAAAAACGCAACTTACGCTTTGTTGTCTTGACGTTTTCGTTCAACGAACTTTATTTTCGAATTGGACCGCTTTTGCGTAGTTTTTCTCGTGTTCACCCGGCCTTTCGCGGAGTTATTTAAATCTTCGGGCATTTTGTTTTTTCTTAAATCGGGGGTTCTCAACGGCTTCAAGAAGTTTAGGTAACCGCCGCCCCGCGTCGGCGGCGCCAACTCTGACACAAGCGGCGTTCGGGTTCCTTCGAAGAATGGCTGTACGGAAAAAGGAAGAAAATAAAATGAGATTACTTTTCCACCGGTGAGGTTAAAAATTCACGGTAAACGTTTACAAGTTTAGTGGGTCGGGCTACACATATTTTATGTCACAGGTGTGTGTGAAAACTTCCCCCGCCACGGTTTAAAAATTACGAAGTTATTAACTTAAAAAAAAGAAATAAATGTTTTAAAAACAAAAAACCACCTTCAAAAACGCAAAAAATTACTTCTTTTAAAATAGCAGGTAACCAGACTCGCCGGTCGCCGACTTCAGTTAGGTTAGGTTAGGTATATTAAATGTACTACTTAGTAGCAATAGATGGGGCATAGCGACCAAAAGCGTGATCCAAATCGATTAGTCTACTTTGACACGCCCGCCTGTGAGGTCGTATTTGTGTCATAGTTTCGTATTGCACTATTGTAAATCCCGATCCAAAAAAGCAGCTTGACGTGATGTTAGTTTATTTTCCCTATTAATCAATCAATTTTTTATTAAAATATTTTCCTTGATGATTCTAGAAAATTAGTTTGTTGTTATAAGCGCCCTCTGTTGTTGAGTAGATGAACATGTTTTAGTGTTTTTATCGATATTTTTTGTAAGTAAATGATAAGAGTACCTACTTTTAAATGGAAATACAATAATAATGAATCATATAACTGCAATATTAGTATGGCATTACTATTTTTGTTGATATGGCGACTCTTGTAGATTTCCGCCTGTCAATAAAAAAGCGCGTGAAAAAGGGATATAGTTTGTCCAAATACAAAAGTATTACCTTAATATGGAGGAGTTATAATTAATGCAGAAAATATACCACGGCATTAAGTTCGCCTTTTGTATATTAAGTATATTCTTTTGTGCAATAAAGATTAAATAAATAAATAAATGTAAATTACAGTTGTGAACGAATCGAAAACTAGTTCTACGCTGACAAAGTCGCAATTTTTAAATCAATATTAATACGATATCAATAACTTTATCGATAGTATTAATACCTCAATATCGAATTGGTTACACCCTAAGTCACCTACAGTCCAATAGTTGAAATAAGTATTCTTATTCCTTTCATGCGTATTTTGCTACTAAACGCTAGATGGCATTCCTGATGCTTATGTATTGATCAAAGATTTTCTATGAAAATGTTTCCAATGGCCACTCTATTACCTATAATATTAAATCTCTTTGAGTTGGAAGTTATTTTTTGCGTTTTTGAAGGCGGTTTTTTTTTAAAACATTTATTTTGTTATACTCGTAGAAAGTTACCGGAAAGATTCAAAAATTGACCGCCCGCAGCTTTGGCATTAAGTTATTTTTGGGTATCTGGCGGTAGATTTAGGTACGTTTCAGAACTCAATCTCCTAAAAGTAATAGATGGTGGGGGGGAGGAATCGTATCATACATTAGGTTTGTTTTATAACATACCTGAACATTTTACGGTTTCAGAAATAAAACCATTGTAACATTATACTCCGAGAGAAGTTATCCGTAAATTTATAAAAAGATTTTGAGTTAAGAACCATTCTTTTGTTATTCAAATCGTTCAGAATGTGTCATATAATCTTTTCATTACACGTAAAAAGTCAGTGATATAATGTTAGAGATTTTGAAGAGTAAATAAAATAAACCGGACGAGTGCGTGTCGGACTCATGCACAAGACACGGTTAACTCAATACAAAATTTGGCCCGCCGTTCCTTGCATAAAACCCTTTTTTTTGTGATTTTATTAAAAATGTAGGGTTTTTAGTTTTTTTCCTATATTTGTAGTATGAGACGGTATTACTTGCCAAATTTCATAGTTCTAGGTCAACGGAAAGTGCCCTATAAATTTTGATTCCCTTGAGAGTGTCGAAATATACGTTTTTAGTGGCATAAACGACCGCATCTTTTTTATTTACGTTAACGTTTGATTTTTTCACGTGACTGTAGACTTGAGTATATGGTTTAAATTTCAACCCGATACCTCCACGCGTTCCCGAGATAAAGGGTCTGGACAGACAGACAGACGGACAACAAAGTGATCTTATAAGGGTTCCGTTTTTTCCTTTGGAGGTACGGAACCCTAAAAACGTGGAAAGCGGACTTGATTTAGGGGGTGAGCAACGTTATCGCCCGGACCATACTTTAGTGGTTTTTTTGTCAATTACCCTATTAAGGGCCAATTCGACCAAACTTATAAGACTTAATCTGAGATTAGTCCATACAAATTCGGCGTTTAATCTAGGTATAAGACCTTAATCCAGTCTGGTCGAATCCGCCCTTAAGCGTTGTTTCACAACCCTCTTAAGTGTAGTGGTACTCACCTCGGGTGTTTCCACCTTTACTACGTTGTCGTTCAATTTGCTTTCGTCGGCGTACTTAGAGAGTTGCTCAGCGAACTGCCACGAGTTGTCGACGGTGGCGCCGTTTCGCGAATCGAGGGTTGTGGTAGGCTTAAATCGACAAACGTTTCATTATTTGCCTAGGCCCGGAAAGCAGGTTATTGCCTGACGAGGTGGTTAGTGGGCCAAACCTTAGGCCTGCTAAAATACGAATTTAGCAATCCCGTTTTCGCTGAGGCATATATAGTACATTACTGTAGAGATAGGGAAAAAGCCGTTGCGGGACGAGTATGAGTTAGCGCGCTCGAGACGCGACGCGACGTGAAGGCCGCGCTATATAAGAGTCCAGCAAGCGCCCTTCCCGGCCGAGTATAGTGCTTTTCTCCTACAGTGGGAGAAATATATCGCAATTAATAATAGAATGACTGTCAACAATCCAGTGCCCAACAAAACACCTTTTCAGACAACTCATCTTAACAAAATAATGCAATTGAATAAATAAATAAATCGAATCTAGTGCCAAACTTGGCACCTTTTCAGATACCACTACATTTGGTTGCATAACAGAACTTGGCCATTTTTAACATTTATATTTTGGTGGGATGATACATAATCTACGGTATGGTACATAATCTACGGCATGGTACATAATCTGCTAAATAATAAAAAAACTAATCAAATTGCAACCGTGTTTAGCACCGTGGTACTCACTGTAGGTGTGTTCTGCATCACCAACTTCTGTCCGCCGCCGTATTTAGAGAATTGCTCAGCGAATTTCCACGTGTTGTCGATATTATTATTATTAATTTCGGCGTACTTCCGCGCGTCGGGGGTTGTAGTATACTTAAATATTGACAAACGTTTCATTAGGTTAACGATTTTTTTTCATCTAAAGATATGTTATCTGATAACCAGTGATCGGATATAGGATGCAATTTGGGGTGAACGACCTCAAACGTTATGCTTAACATGGATGTGACTCTGGATTTCCCGGGATTTTGGGAAATGGGTTATTGTTAATAATTAATAACTTTCATCGAGAGTTAAACTGAATAAACACAATGAAAATGTTCGCTATCTATAAAAGGTCGTTTATTTTACATATACTTAAAAAAAAAACGTATAAAATAACTCTTAGGGCTGATTTTTCAATCTCCAGATAACACTATCTGTCAGGTAAATTGCAGCTCTGTCCTTATCTTTCTTATTTCAAAGAAAAGGACAGAGTTACAATTTACCTGAAAGATAGTTTTATCTGGAGATTTAAAAATCAGCCCTTAAGCAGAAATGTATCTTGTTGTTATAACATATTTTGTTAATTTTATAGTGTACATTTTTATAAAGGTAGGTAAAAAAGACTCGCGGGATTGTAAGTCATATTCATATCCATATTATAATAACGGACTTAAACCCCGGGAAATTGCATCCTAGATACGATCACTGCTGCCTGATGACGTATGGCCGTTTCGGGATATATTGCAGACTGATTACTAAAGGGCAGCAGACGGATGTAATATGATGACGAAAGTATCAGACGGATAAGTGGTCATTTGGCACCTTAGTATGGAAACCATACCCACGGCGGACACGAACAAAATATATCACAATGTATAATATATGGCTCTGGGGTGTGATTCTCTCAAGAAGCAAAGGTGAGCGAATGAACGAGTGAAGTCCAAGCGGCGAGATTAAGTAGTCCCGTCAAAGTGAACAAAACACATTTTAGGGCGTGCATTTTCAATTTGGCAGCATGTCGTCTCGAACGTATAAGGCTGCCTAAATGAGAATGCACTCGCTAATATGTGTTTTGTTCGCTCGGACGGGACTTCTTAAACTCGCCGCTTGGAATTCACTCCTGCGTTCGCTCACCTTTGCTTTTCAGAGAATAACACCCCTGATATACTATGCCATAAGTCCCATTATTTTGAATCGTGGGAATTTTTAATAATCAGGTTTGGCAGGTTGAGTCAGATAGGAACAATTAACGACGACTACACGTTAGCCTAATTGGTAATGACCCTGCCTACGAAGCTAGCGGTCCGGGTTCAAATCCCGGTAAGGGCAGATATTTGTGTGATTAGCGCGAGTTTTTGTTCCTGAGCCTTGGATGTATTCTATGTATTTAAGTATATATTTCTCTATATAAGTAAGTTTATCATTGTGTAGTACCCATAGTATATCATAGATATACATATAATAGAGCTTAGTTTGGGACTGGGTCAATTTGTGTGAGATTGTCCCCTGATATCTAGACAACGATATAAATACTTATATTATAAATACTCATACAGAGAAATATATACTTAAATACATAGAAAACATCTATGACTCAAAAACAAATATTCGCGCTCATCACACAAATCTCTGCCCTTACCGGGATTTGAACCCAGGACCGCTAGCTTAGTAGGCAGGGTCATTACCTACTAGACCAGCGCGTCGTCAAATAAATAATATGCCCAATAGTGTTTATTTATGAAAATATAATTGCAGTTTTGTATACAAAGGAAGTCTTGTAAATTGCCACCTGTTGAGAGTTTTAAACGTTTGTCTTATTGACGTTTTCAATTTTGACTTTATTATTAAATTAATTTAAAATAATTGTATGAAATTATTTTGACGTAATTTGTATCCGTCAGCCGCCCATTACTGATTACTTACTTATAGTATTCCCAATCCAAGACAGTGTGCCACGCCAGTCAAATTGACGTTACACGGTTAGGCCAATGTATGGAAAATTAACTAGACGGGTGGGTCGTCTTAAATTAAGAACACTACAGTTTAGGTTAGACTTGTGACACTACAATATAATTATGACTTGTGGATTAAAAAAAATACAAAATGATATGCAGTAAATAATAAAAACTAATCGAATTGCAAACGTGTTCATACCATGGGTGCGTTCGCATGCATCCCTGCCTCATCCTTACTGTCCATCTTAGAGAGTAGCTGAGCGAACTTCCACGAGTTGTCGACGTGGTCGCCGTACCGCGTTTCGATGGTAGTAGAAGGCTTAAATATCGACAAACATGTCAAAAACGATTTTTCACGTTGTGTTAACGGTAATTTCGAATCATATTCTAATCGCGGTTAGATAATATATAATTAAAAAATCAAAAAACAAGAAAGCTGTTAAAAAAAATTGAACTAAAAAGTTATGGAAAACCAACTAACTTAGGTGCCTACTTGACATAATTAAAGTCGATCAATCATTAGTTCTTCTCAGGGCGACTTTGTCCACTGTCCTATTTCGTCACTTTCTTAGTTCGTCCACAATTTTATATCGTCAATTTGCTATCTTGCCCACATTCCTATATTGTCCATAGTGCTAACTCGTCCACATTCCTATATCGTCCACAGTGCTATATGGCGCACAATGTTAACTCGTCCACATGACTCAAACGTGGCTTAATGTAATGTTCAATCTTAAAGCGAGTTTTTAGAGACTGCATAGGCAGAATATTCCGTTTATACTAAACAGACATTTTGTTGTACTTTATGTATGTATGTATGTATGTAAACTCTTTATTGTACAAACAGAAAATAACAAATTAAAAAGAAACAGAAACACAAAAGGTATGTACAAAGGCGAACTTATCCCTTTAAGGGATCTCTTCCTTATGTTGTTGTATTTGGTATGTGTACTTTGATATATATGTTTTTGCTCCCGCGATAATGACGTTTGTACTAAAGGATTAGTTTGTAACATATCAAAAAAATATAAATTGCAACTCACCCGCGGAATCGCATCATGGGATTAGTGAAGAGTAGTGAACGAGTTTCGAAGTTGACCGCACAATAGAAATGTGGACGAGTTGGCACTGTGGACTATATAGGAATGTGAACCAGATAGCACTGAGGACGAAATAGAAATGTGGACCAGTTAGCACTATGGACCATATAGGAATGTGGACGCGATAGGAAGGTGACAATATAGGAATGCCGACGAATTGGAATTGTGGGCAATATGGCATTGTGGACGAGTTAAGAAGGTGACGAAATAGTACTGTGGACAAAGTAGTCCTGAACCGTTAGTTCGTATGGGAGAAAGATTCACGAGTCGTGAATCACGACTATGTAATAGTACCTCCTACACAATGCTTTTTTGTTATTGATGTTTTGTTAGTATTTTTTTTTATGCAATGGTCTCAGTAGAAAACAGCAGTGTAGTTCAGCAGGAAAACGTGCCAAAAATCTTGCGAGAGAGATAGAGGAAGAAAAAGGAAAAAAAAGCACCTACTTATCCTCTTCACCTCACCTATTGAATTCAATTCTGGTCGGTAATTAATATTTTTCAATTCCTGATCACCGATTAAAAATCATCGTGTATAAGACGGTGCAAGACGACCACATAAAAGTTTAGATATGTTTACCGTTTACAGCAACGGTGTCTCCTGACAAGATAAAACTTTTGCATTTGCACAAATTATTAATGACTAAGTTTCGGGTTCAGGTCAAGTATTTTTGTCTGTTAATTCCTCGACCCTATACATGCATTAACGACTTTTTCAAGTATTTTTTAAGTGCTGGAAAGCTTATTATAACCTCAAACCTAAGTAACCTATACATTAAATTGTACTGCGATGAGAGGTGTCAGGATTGACTTCGTAACGGCCGGTCACAATAGGTAAGCATTTTGGTAGTGGTACGCACCAATGGCATTTTCGGCCTCTCTCCGTCGTTGTCGTTTATTTTGTTGTTGTAGCTGACGAGGCTGTCGGAGTATTTCGCTGAGTCATCGGCCTTCGTCTGCAGCGAATTCTCCGTTGTTGTAGTAGTAGAAGTCTTTAAGAAGCGATGAACATCTTATTATAGTAAGTAGTTTATGTGACTGGCGTATAATGAGAGGCATTAATAAACGAGTATGGTTTTATGAAACGAGCCGAAAGGCGAGGGTTTAGGGTTTTTATTTCTTATCACTTTATCTACATGCATATGCATAAATATCATAAGCAGAGCCCGGAATTTTCGTGGCAAAACAAAAACAATCTAGCTAGTGTTAGATATCGAGTATTATTATACAAAAAAAAACATGCCGATATATTTACGTCATTTTATAATCATTCAGTTGTTTTATATATGTACACATGTTTATAGGATTATATGTGTTGTGTGTATGTGTATATGTGTATTACATCTAAATATTAACTCCTACTTTATCATTTCAAATAATAAAATAACCCGTCGGGTAACAACAGAGGTAAAACTTTAAAAGAAGTGGCTATACTACCTCATTGGAAATAATAGACACTTCAGAAACCGTCTATTCCCAGAGAATGTTGAGAAATTAATGATCATCTATATACTTCTCTCACTATCACAAACCCTTCTATATAATTTTATACAAACCTTACGGAGAATGTTTTATTAAATATATCTTTTATTCGTTGACCGTTTTTTTTTCTTGTATTAGGTACACAACTATCAATATCTATATCTATAAAAAAATATTTCTAACACTAGCTACATTGCGACAGTCTTTTGTTTTGCCGCTAAAATTACGGCCTCTGATCATAAGTTTTCTACAATTTGTAAGAAACCTGTATCTGTGGTTGCCCTAATGTACCTGTATATTAATGTTTACATTAAAGTATCGGTCGCCGATGCTTTAATGTGATACTTTAATGACATGCAATACTTTAATGTTAACATAAAATACAACCACAGACTCAGGTTTCTTAATATACGCCATTGCTTATCGTTTCTCAACATATTATAAAGAAGTTATGATTGTGTCTCCGAAAGAGATTATATATTATGTACTGAATACTGTAGTAGCAGAGGATTCAGTGTTTTGCCACAGTATATAAAGCAGTAAAGAAGCTAGGCCAAGATAAATACCTGCTATTTGTAGATTTAAGGTATGTCACGGGAGTCAGATTCTCAGGAGGAGGTGGGGGTTGAGTACCTTAGGAGTTTATAAGCTCTTTGCCTATAAATATAAATACGAACTGTTGCGACCAATAACGATATCGTATCCACTACATCACTACACAGAAAGAGGCTAGAAGCGTTTGAGATGTGGTGCTGGAGAAGGATGGAAGGAATTAGTTGAACGGAAATGGTATCAAATCAAGAAGTATTGGCGAGGGTAAAGGAGAAAAGAAAGATATTGGAGATTATAGAGAACAGAAGAGGAGGGATGATTGGCTTATTGAGGTACGACATGCTAATCAAAAAAAATATAGAGGGAATGATTGAAGGCAGGAGAGATAGAGGAAGACTACGAAGCTACATGGATCAAATTAAGAAGGTGCATGTCGTGTCGTATAAAGAGGTCTTACTCCACCGACAAGAGCAACACTCTTAGATAAAGAGAGAGGATCACAACATCCCGTGGCACTTACCGCGTGGACGGACACCATGATGACCTGGTTCGAGTCGACACTGTCGGAGAACTTGGTGAGTCGTTCAGCGTACCGCCGCGTGTCATCAGACTTCACCCACGTCTCGCCGAGGGTCTTCGACGACCTGCGCATATTCTCGTCGTAATCCGAGGACATGTTCGCATTGAGTTCTAGAAGAATACGCGTCAGCAATGTACAGTCTGTGAGCACTTAGAAGGTTCTTCGGGTTAGTACTTCTCCTCACTCGCTCTTAATAAGAACGTATGAGAGCGAATGAGAGGCAAGTAAAAACCCAAAGAACCCTATAAAAGCTATCGCACTATTCGCGCTATAGGTGAAAAACTTAAGTAAATGACCTCTTGCATGTAGTGGTGTACAAAACTAATATGGATTTACGTCAACGTCGAACGGTCTATACAGACAGATGTGTTGTGTTACAAGTTGTACTAGACACATAAGGGGTGTGTCAGATATTTTGCGTATGAATTACCAGTTTAATACGAGTATAGGTGAAAAACTCAAATAAAGGACCTATTTTATGTAGTTGTAAGTTAAAACAATAAGAGTTAATATCTGACACGCCCCTTATGCGTCTAGTAATACTCGTAGAGAGAAACGTGTCAGTTATGTTTGAGCCCGATGTTGGATTAAAAAAAACAAAAAAGAACAGTCAATAGTATATAATATGGTTGGAAAACGCCTATGTAACGTAAATTATTACATGTTAAAAATGAAAATGAAAATGATTTATTTGTTATTTAAATGCATTACGCTTACTAGCCTTTCTATTCCTTTCGTTTTTAAACCAATCGCGTCACTGGTAGATAACGTGATACGAAAAGTCACGAGATCTACCAGTGACACGATTGGTTTAAAAACGAAACAAATAGAAACGCTGGTTAGCGTAATGCATCTTGTCTAGCGCCTAAGGGTTCCTTGTCGGCTACAGAAGCCCAAGAATGATAAACACGGATGAAAGAATAATTTAATATGCCTAGTTACCTATTTAGTTCCCTACAGTTAACCCAATTTGTATTGGAAACTTTACTGAAGCGGTCCTAATTTACTTCCAATTAGGTGAAAGTTTGCGAACAGATGTGGCTTATTAACCTTTCTAGTGATACGACCGCAGCCACATCTGTTCGCGAGTTCGGGCAACACTGAAACAGCTCTCAAACTAGCACCAAACATTGTCTTATTTATTCATCAACCTACAATTGGCATGTATGTTAACGCTTTATTGTACTAAAACAGCAACATTACACAAATAAAAGTGAAATTAAGGCGAACTTATTCATTGTAAGTTAACTTTGGGCGATTGAAAAAACAATGCTACCGAATAATAGAGTGCCCACGGAAAGAAGATTATATTTCTGTGAATACTCACGTGTTTCGCGAGGGATTTGAGCAGTGTCGGATTAAACTAGCACAGGACCTGGGACTAATCTATCAGCACCCCTATTATGATCGTGATTACTGATGTGGATAAAAAAAAAAACTCTTTCTGACCAGTTTGCAAGTTTGAAAATTCTGTGTAATGCGTTTATTGAAAGGTCCGATAGAAAATTAGGTACCCAGCACGGGTAGCACAAGTTGTATTTTCTCGCTTGTCGCTCAGTACATCTATATCGTTACTGACTAGATAGTGAGATCTGAGCGACAACCAAGTCGCGGGCAACTTGTGCTAGCCACACTGAGGGGTTTGGTTGGACCCCAATAATATTTCCCATTTCAAAAGACTTTACCGAAGTTTTAGATGCATTCAACGCCCCCCCAATTGACCTCCGTAAAAAGGGGGGTGTTATTAAGTTTAACCTGTTTATTTGTGTATCAGTGTGTGTCTGGGCATTGTATCGTAACGCCTAAACGGATGGACCGATTCGGACGCAGTTTTAAAAAAAAAGCTAGTGTAATCGGGATGGATCTTAGCTAGTTTTTATCGAAATCGGTTGGGCCGTTTATATTTGGCATCTAAGATTAAAAAAAATAGCCAACAGAAAAAAAAACTACAAATAGAATGCATTCCTGTGACTGCTGAAATAGTTTGAGTGCTTGCAAACACACAAGGTTCACTCTGGAAAAAATGTGGTTTTAAATCGTAGAAAGCCCTAGGGGCCCTAGCCTAGATGCACAACGCTTTTATTTTCTATTACTCTAAATTTACGGAATGAAATTCTCGTGCGTTGCGATAAACCACGTCAACTGCCATCTCATACATTTTGATCGATAGAGAAGAAATTTAGTAGCGTTTGCATCTTGGCTAGGGCCCCGTTCACTTACTCATATCCCCAAGCGATATCAATTTTTTTTGAATAATTTATAATATTATAATACAATACAAAACAATACAAAATTCTCTATTGACACCACATAATAATAAGTTTTTTAATTAGAAATAATATTTTTATTTAGTTTTATTAATTTGTGCCATGCATGTAAAATATTAGAATAAAATTATAAAATTTAGAATGTAAGATATTTTCACAACACTGCTCGGAAATATGGCCATAGATGGTCTCGTTTGGAGTCACAAAACGTCACTTATAAGGACACACCAAGAATGTTTTTCTCGGCGTGTTTGCTGATTGGTCGAGAACATAGTTGTCCAACTTTAAGAACCAATGAAAATCAATCAATAAATTTTCGTGTCAGCTCCTTAAAATTAAAAATTGAAATCGACCAATCAGAACACACCATTTTGTGTCGTAAAATATTAGGTGTATTTTTGCTAAAAGATACACAGACTAAGAATAATGTCACTGCTTTTTTTTTAAATGTTATTCATACTTGGCCCCTAATCTCGAACCACTAGAGATGAAATTACATGGGAGATATGGCGAAACAAATACAATTTTATATGGAGTTGACATCTTCATCTCGAATGTTAGTTTATTAATCTCGAGTGCCACGAGAAAAGGGGTCCAGATTTAAAAAAAAGTTATCTATGGCAAAATTGGCGGTGATACAGCTTCTATACTAACTTTGAAAAACCCGACGACAATTGACTAACGCTACTGAGTTTTGAATATGAATTTTTATTTTATTTCCTCTCAGTAGTTGTGAAAAGCACTATGTCTGCCTCGGTAGAAAGTGCAATTTATGGACTCGTACACTAGAGGGCCTCAACTACGTTTCGGCCCTCTATATTACTCGTCCAAAAATCGCGTACTTTCTATCCTCTGCAACAATGTACTATATACTTATAAGTGTATTACACTATGTTTAAGATTGCTGTGCCCTAGCAGGGTTCATGTTGAACATAATATTATTAACGTAAGACCTTTGTATACAACATGATCGCAATAAACATTTTTGATTTGATTTGATTTGATTTAATAATATCCTTTCCTTGCTGTATATATTGGGAGCAAAGAAATCGAGCCACTTTCTATGGAAAAATAGTACTAAGTGGCTTGATTTCTTCGCTTCCTAGTAACAAACATGTTGTATAGTGAGTCTTATGATTATCTTATCTTATGATTTATTTTCACATAATACAAGCATTAACAAACAAAAAATAATATAAAAAAAAACAAAGTCATGTGGTAAAAGGAGCCGACTCAGCAAATGCTGCGCTTCCGAGCGTGGGCGCGGGAGCTGGCAGCGCTTTCAGTCGGCTCCTGTTGTCTCATGCTAGCGAGGTAACGTACCTGTAGCTGGCGAATAGCGATCTCTGAGACCTTTGAGACGCGGTATAGAACCTTACCTTCCTCAAAGTCGCCGCTTCTTCTTCCGCCGGTTGGGTGGATCAATGGTGCCTTGATATCCGGGGGGTCGTAGAACTTTCCGCGCCGCATGAACACTGTCACTTCAGCTCCTAAAAAAAACCAACCATATAGATTACAATTACAATGATCATTTCGGCTTGACACATAGCACGCGGCGGTTTTAAAAGTCTCACCATCCCGCCGGTAGCGGATCAGTGGCTATATTATACTAGGCAAAACCGTATAGCTTTTTTATTGTATTATCAAATTTATCAACGTAATAGCTCTTATTTACATACATACATAAACTCACGCCTTCATTCCTAGAGTGGGGTAGGCAGAGTTACAGAATTACCAAAACTCTAAAAATTTGTTGATAATTCGGTAACCACATTTTGTACAATCAGGGGTGTGATTCTCTCAAAAACGCGTTCGGACGAACGAACGAGTGAATGTAGCAGCGGCGAGTTTAAGTAGTCCCGTCAGAGCGAACAAAACACAATTTAGCGCGTGAATTTTCAATTTGGCAGCATGGCTTCAGTCGATAAGATCGAACGTATAAGGCACGAACAAAAGTCCTTGACTGTACAGACGTCATATTAGATATATTAGACCATATAGTTAAGTAAAAGTGCTAGAAAATATCTGAACATGCTCTTAAGTTGTTAAGAATAAGAGTCGAGTTTTTGTACTGTAAAATGTTTCCAACGAAACTGCTATCGAATGTTATTTAACTTTTTGGTCCTAGGTACTCACGTGACGTCAGGGTGAGGAACTCGGCCATGCAGTAGTTGTATCCGTAGGCAATACCAGCGCAGGAGGCAACGATCATCCCTACACAGAGCGCATAGAACATACAACATGCCAGGCCAAAGGTAATGACCCTGTTGAGAACAAGTCCAAAATCAATCAAACGACACTCTGCAGCAATAACGTTGAGTTTCCTATAAGCTACAAAGGACTTGGCATCTCTAATGACATTGACAATTGTTAACACATTTTTATGGTTTCTAAGTAAAGTTTAGGTAGGTACGTTACTTTGTGACCGTACTTATACAGTGCAGTAGCAATCATAAGACGTGATATTTTGCCGAATAAGTTCGTTTTATCCGCTCAGGTTCATTTCGTTCACATTCCCATTTCGTTCACATTCCCATTTCGTTCACATTCCCATCTTGTCCACATTCCCATTTCGTTCACATTACCATCTTGTCCACATTCCTACTCGTTCTCATTCCCATCTCGTCCACATTACTATTTCGTTCACATTCCCATTTCGTTCACATTTCCATCTCGTCCACATTCCCATTTCGTACACATATTTATCTCGTCCACATTTTTATCTCGTCCATCCCATTTCGTCAACATTTCCATTTCGTTCACATTCCCATCTCGTCCACATTCCAATCTTGTCCACATTGCCAACGCGTCCACGTTCCTATTCGTTTGTAACAAGGTTGCTACATTTTTTTGATTTCGTTCCTGGGCACTCTTACGTTTCTTTTATTGATTTAAATCCTTCAAAATTCAAAATTAGGTAGTGGGATCGATTCAAATATCGATCGATATTCTCATTCTCTTAACAACCTTCAGAAATAAATTAAATTATTTAAAAAAAAAACAAAAAACCCGACAGCAATAAAAAATCAACTGAAAAGCGAAAAACAAGCTCTATAATCTTTAGAAAATTGTAAAAGCAATGTACTTATTGATATTTTTAACAATTTAAATTTAACTTCAATATTGGAAAAGGTATCTATTGCAGGCGGGGACAAGCAATGAATTACGAGTACAAATCCTATTTCTTGATAAAATTTAACATTTGGACTAGCTTGTCGCCTGCAATACCTTTTCCAATATTGAAGTTAAATTTAAATTGTTATAAATATCAATAAGTACATTGCTTTCACAATTTTCTAAAGATTATAGATTTGATTTTTTATAGCAGTCGGGTTTTTTTGTGTTTTTTTAAATAATTTTATTTATTTCACTCTTTTTAGTTTTTATTAATAAAATAGTGATTTAATTAATTATTACTAAGCGATATATGAGCTCTGGAGCTCAATTTTTTAATGTCGCGAAGCTACAAGTGACAAATCACAAGCGAAACTCTTTCTAGCAAAAGGAGTTTAGGTACTTCTTAACATTTACGTATTTTTTGACTTTCCTGTCAAAATGGTAGTATCAAAGGGTTATAATGTATATATATTTAGAATGGGCCATTTAATAGCTTTCATTTGATACCCATATTGTTATAATAAAAAAAATATTTTTTTATTCCCACTCCAAATATTTTTTCGCGGACGCCATGTTGAAATTTTATATACCCTATGTCACTTCGGCAATTAAGATGAATCGAATGACACCTCGTATGTTAAAATCCGTCAAGCCTGCAGAGCGTGCCCAGATATAGACATACATACATACATACATACGCTTGTAAAACATAACCCTCCTTCTGACGCAGTCGGGTAAAAACCCACAGGGACCTCGGGTTTCCAAATTTCAAGAAAGAACAAACACTTAATTTTGTATATGCAACTTAGTTTGTTTTGAGTTCCTCCATGTAACGCATGCATAACGAACGTTGGTTTTTATTATTAAATATGAGAATGAGAAAGATTTGGGAATGTGGACAAATTGAGAATGCGGACGAGTTGGGAGTAAGGACGAGTTGGGAATGAATTAGGACGAGTTGGGAATGAGGACGAGTTGGGAATGAGGACGAGATAGGAATGAGGACGAGTTGGGAATGAGGACGAGATAGGAAGTAGACGAGTTGGGAATGTGGACAAGATAGGAAGTGAACAATTTGGGATTGGTATGTGGACGAGTTGGGAATGTGGCCGAGATGAGAATGTTTACAAAATGGGAATATGGACAAGGTGAACCTGCGCGGTTTTATCCTGCTTTCTGAGCTAAAGGCGTACAACTTAATTGAGAGCCGGGGTAGGCATCAAATGCGGGGCGGGGGTGAGCTAGGTACAATAAAGCTCGACCAGTCACCGTTGCCCTCTCCCCGCACCTCATGCAAACCCCGGCTCTCAGTTTAGTCAAAACTGGTAGACCACTTTCTTGGCCGACCGTACATATATACCTATATTAAATAAGATAACAAAATGCAAGCTTTCAAAACCCGACTGTTGCTAACCAACTTTAAATCGTTATAAATCCTACATGATCAGTCAAAATGAAAAACGAAGAAAGAAGCTTAAAGATGATTTTAAAATACCTATTCAACGATACCCCACTTGTCATAATTCGTCGTCTTATTTTTTCTTTTTTAGAATATGGCGTCTGGTTGCCGCCATATTGTTTTTTTATTCCTGTCATGCACCTTCAGAACAATAGTGACCTAATTCGAAATTTTAGCTTTCAAACTTCAAGTCATAAATTTATTAGTATAGAGACCTAAATAGAAATATAAAATTTCTGAATTAGGTCACTATTGTTCTGAAGTTGCGATTATCGACACTCAAAAGATTAAGACAAATCGATTGACATAAGAATCATCAAAATCGGTCCACGCGTTTAGTGTCTAGAGCGCCACAAAGGAACAAACATACATATATAGACTGATAAACACATTACCTTCCTCCTTCGGCAGTCGGGTATTAACCCTTAAATGCATAGCATGTCTAAAGTGAAACGCGTCTTTAAAGTTCATTTCCAAATTTAAATTTTGACAAAGCTTCAAACCTTACTGCATAAATTCTAAGTTTGAAATTGACTTAAAATTTATGTTTGAAATTGAACTTAAAATGTACGATGTAAATATACATCATTATGCATTTAAGGGTTAAATAAACGAGCGTTGTTTAGTTGCGTGCGTATTAAGTATCGTGCGACGCGTATCGACGCAACCCTAGTCATGAGCAGCAACAGATAACAGAAATTGCTAAAGGCTGGAGTCGAATTACTTACATTTATATTTATACTATGCCTATATCCAGCTGCGGACGTCCTTATCGTGATGATGAAGATTACAGTAAAAGGTATCATCTCTATTAATACTGGATAAAGTCAGTTCCTATTCAGACTGCCAATGTCAATAACAAGTACTTATACCTGACTGTAATTGTCTTTAGATAGAGGATGACATAGTGATGAGAATAATGTTACCTCTAATTAGTTTATTAAAAGGCTTGAATATATATTCATCATCATCATCGTATCGTATCGCTGGGTGCGACGGAGACGAAAGCCTTTCTTATCAATCAAATCTATCGAAACATCACTACATTTTCAATGTCAAAAATAGTTCGAAAAAAAAGTCTAATTTGTTTTCTTAGGGAAAGTGCTTTTCATCAAAAAATACAATATTTAATAGAGAACTACCTACCTCAAAACGGACATGAAGACAATGATTAAGTGTGTAAATAAATAATTTGACCGTGCTCAAACTTCAAAAGCATGTGATTATGGAGTAACAATGGTAAATTTATTTGATTATATGAGTGACGGTGACAGAACGAAAAGGTCCCGACTATACCTATTTAGGTACATAGTAATTCAGTGGGTTTTGATCTCCCATTGATCTCGAATCGAAAAAAATGAAGAGTAACTAATTCGTGTTCTTTAAAACTTAATTTACCTTCCTCTAACTAAAACTTTATTAGAATTTACTATAGCAGCCAAGGTAACAGATGGGACCTTTATTGTCTCAGCAATTTATTTTAATTAAACTTTGGAAACCAAACCGATCGGTATCAGTTAAGAAAGTTACGCGACGCGACGACGGAGGGAAGAGCGAGGTGGAATTCCACAATATGTCAAGAAGGATACGGTACACGTGTGCACTGTGTATGCACTTCCAAACGATTTGTCTTCTTTTCCGTACCGCTTTATTAATCAGAGATCGGGAATTAGGTTTTTTCTTTCTGCAGAGTTTTTGGTATGGGGTCGTAGTTTACGGAACGGATGATTTGGAATTGGATATTGACCATATGCAAGTTAAATTTAAGTTGTTTTCTGTCCGTTTCATAAGAAAAAGTCCCAAGCACCAACACAGGCTGATTCCTCTTTTACTACTAAATATTTTAGGGTCATACAAAAAATGTGTATTTGCCGGCGAAGCCCGAAATTCTTCGTGTGCTCGGAGCCTCGGACTTACCGATTTTTACCAAGATAATAACTATAATTATCACTTATTATTATTTTAAATATCATTGCTGTTGTAATTTTATTGTCATTTACTATCTAAGTTACAAAAAAAATAGTATCCTGACATCTGTCATTACAATTCATAACGTACTCCTGCGTTCAGGCGGTTATAAGTTATATTATAAGTCACACTGGGTCTTTGTCATTATTGACTTTGTTCCTCGTTTAAGTAACTAACTTAAGTCGTTACGAGTTGAAACGTCCACTTTGTGCCCCGTGTTCTCACGACCTATAGTTTCGCCTTCTGTCGTCGATCTTTTCCAAGTCCAAGATTGGATTTTCGCGCAACACCCCGGGGAAATAACAAACTAGCCTCTAAACGTCTCACGGCCGGGCACAGGGGATTGGTTTTCTAAATTAACGGTTGTATAATATCAGCACAAAATTAGAACAGGAATAGAAAAGTACATTGGTTACTATAAAGTCACCAGTTACAATGCCACCGAAATTGACAATGTTGAATTATTATTCAAATAAATATGGCATAATATGCTACTTTTTAAAAGAGGTACGTAACGTTTTCAGGGGATCTCATATGTATGTATATATGTTTGTGAGGATCTTTATTCCACCACAAACCAGTATCTGAAGTAGATACTGGTTTGTGGTAAAGTAAGTAGATATCTGAAGTAAGTAGAAGTAGTTCGTCTTCCAAAAAAGGTATTTCGCGCGGCTTGCATGTGTGCGTGTCTAGATTGTACGTGCCTCGAAGCACCACAAGCAAACTCCACAGGATGGACCGAGCCGGTTTAATCGCGGCTTTTGGTTGCGTGCGTTTCAAGTAGGCACCGAGCGTCGCGGATAGTTTTGTTGCATTGTTTTTGTTTTAATAATTATATGTGCAGTTAATCTATATGTTAACTAATTTTGCATGTTTGTATGTAACAAGATAATCGTCGTACAGGTATAATAAACAAACGCCACCTAATTTTACCTTTAATGCCGTGTCGGTCAACCAACTAAAAAAATATTATTTGCACAGTTAGTATTTGTTTTCGGACAAGAAATAATTGTGCAATTCCCAGTATCATTTCCTTCTTATTCAAAGTTATAAAAATATATAGAGCCACGGTTATCTTCACTTGTTTATATTGAAAAATCCTCTTTTAGAACTAATACCGAACTCCTGTCTCAACTCTTTTATCACTCTAACGTCAGTAGACCGTGTTCTGTACGTCCTAATTATATTTCTATGACTTAAATGCATGACGTAATGAACGTCTGTGCCGACGTCTTACATACGGACTGAAAAGACGTCGTGAGGCTGTGACAAATCTTCGTCACCTGATTGGCCTACCTGACGTCATAGAATGACGTCACATACGTCGAACAGGACTGTAAATGGACGTAATATTGACGTCGAAATGCTACCTGGGGGATCTGGTTTCTTTCATCTTACAACATATAACTAATAACCGACGATTTTTCCATTAAGCTCACATTCAACCGTTAACTTGTTAGAAAGTGAAATGGTAGAGCGATAAGTGACCGCCTTGGGCCTTAGCTCCGTACTATCTTATTCCGATCGATATTTTGCACTTTGCTGGAACTTTAGAAAAGTGGAAAACTATTCCCTCTGGTAGCGTTACGGTTCCGAGAGCTTTCTAACGTAAGCACTTAAACTTAATCGTATAGGTGTCGACTACACTCGTCTGTATGTACGTGGGGTCAAAAGCTTTTAATTTTTTTCCTTAAACTTTTATATATTTTGTAGGGTTCAGTCAACAAGGAACCCATATAGTTTCGCCATGTCAGTCTGTCCGTCCGTCTGCGTCTTAACTCAGAGACTAATGGTACTACAACGATGTAATTTGGCGTATTTACACCATATTAATCGCATCGCAAAGTTGTAAAATATTATAAAATATTAGTTTTTGTCTAAACGTAAAAAGGGATGTTTTTTTACTCGTTTATTTTATTGAGTAGGGTATTGCGAATAACATTTTTCGATTAAAATTTGCGTCAAGTGTCCCCTCCCCTCTTGCTAGCTACCATTGGTTTTGGATATACGAAAAAAACACGGTAGTAGTATATGTAACGAAGTATGTACTTATATTATATATATATTTTATATTTATTTATTTAATTATGTATTTATTTATATTTATACAAGTATATTCATTTATTTATTATCTATTTATTTGCTATTATTATTTTAGTCTTCTGTATCTTTAATTGTTGTACGTTTAGCCATCCGTTGTTTTTATTAATATCCCAATCGCTCAAAGGTTAACTGGAAGAGATCCCTTAAAGGGATAAGTTCGCCTTTGTACATACCTTTTGTGTTTCTGTTTCTTTTTAATTTGTTATTTTCTGTTTGTACAATAAAGAGTTTACATACATACATACAAAAAGACATAGCAAAGTAGGCTTTACAAGTTAACGAGTAATAGTCAACCAAGTTATAAATGGCTCTTGACGGCAGGTTAGGGTAAGATCAATGGGGAACACCACGTTTTGGTTTACTTAGAGTGTCACAGGTTCTCAAAGTGAGAATGAAACACTTGGCAAGGCTTAGGGTGATCACATGGTCACTGAACAGACATCCGTTTCTAATTGGTACGAAACAAAACGCAACATGCAGGTTCTGTTAGGAGGCAGAGGAGACATCGATGCACTTCTTCTGCTCATGCGGACCGCTCATGCGCAACAGAAGTAGGGTGACACATCATGGACCCACAATAAGTACGACTCCTCAAGTCCTCACTGCCCAAAGCATCTGGAGATTCCTGGCCGCAACGGGCTTTTGCGGCGAGCTCTAAACATAGGGCTGCTACAATATATTAGCAATGGTCGAAGCGGCACACAAGGCCCATCTCAACCCCCATTAATAATAGATCACTCTATTGATGACCCCCTTATGGGGGTTCCCCCCTGAATCCGCGCTTGGGTATGATGGTTTACTTAGTGTTTGCCGTGATTAGGTGTTACCTTTGTATGGCATCCAAAATCGACGACACGCAACTGCATATATAGCACATGCCAACACGTCTCTATAGAGACACCGCCGCTGTAAAACAGTAGTACTTCCTGAAAAAAAAACATACTTTAATCAATATTATAACACAGCCTATTCGGCAAAAGAAAACTACAATTTAAAAACCTTAAGTTAATGTATTTAAGTTATAAAGAAAAACCACAATTACCTACTAAAAATAATGAAGTATGAGTTGCGCTCGCGCTGATTCGATTCGAAATCAAATTCAAATCGAAATATAATAATACCTACTGTGTGGTGGTACGGAACCTTTGGTGCGTGAGTCCGACACGCACTTGATCGGTTTTTTTGTCATTTTATCCGTGAGAAGCCAGGGCTAGCCGCTAGTGGAACAAAGTGTTCCCGGTTGATAGTAAATATTTCACATTCGTTCTACCGAGTTAATAGGGTCGGAACCAGACAGAATGAGATTTATGCAGATAGACGCGGACAGATGGAATTTAGGTCACAAGTTAAAAACAGCTGTAGCACTTGCTTCCGTGGCCTTTAACTTGGTTAATATTCCACTAAATACCTTCATTCCGGTTGTTTGCGAAGCGTCGAAAACAAATGAGCGTCGCACGTGCGTTTTTGGAACCGACGAAAAATTGTAATGAATGATTCATGAGCCGCTTTTGTGGTTGGGCCGGACTCATTTTGTATGCACTCGGCTCGGTGACAAATGGGTCCCATTGTGGGCTTTGTTAATTGTTAGTGTAGCAGGCGTGAAATATTTTGCTCGAACTAAACATTGGTGTTTTCGTGCGGAATGTGGAAGGTGATCGCGAGCCTGAGCGCATTGGCATAAACGTTTTTACACGACTGCCCAAAAAAAAGGAGCGTTATGTTTAAAGGGTTCATGTACCTCTATGTATGAATGCACGATTCTTTATTCCACCATAACTTCTAAAAGCCTGAGCCGATTTAGGTGTGGTATCGTTCACCATCCCGGGTGACATAAGATACCTAAACTGTTAAAATTGAAACACCAACAATGGCCTAATGACAATTATTACCACAGTATAAAAAATGCAGTCGGGTTTTTAAAGCTTGCTTTTCATTTAGTTATTTAGTGTATCGTATATAGTACAGAGGGTAAAACCGACGTCTATTGCAGGCACTCTGTTGAGCACCCGATACTGAAGGCTCCGGCAAACCAAACGCGTGGCAGCAGCAGCGCGTAGCGTCGCGTGGCGTCAGGGAGTTGTAAAACAACAAAACAAATGGAACCCCGGCACACCGAGACGCGCGTCTCGCGCGCTGCAGACGCGCCGCACACGCGCGTCTCGGTATGCCGGTGTTCCATTTGTTTTGTTGTTTTACAACTCCCTGACGCCACGCGACGCTACGCGCTGCTGCTGCCACGCGTTTGGTGTGCCGAAGCCTTGAATATACACTTAACACGCTTTGGCCCGCCACTCCCTCCGCGTAGAAGTTATTTATCCCTATTCCTTCGAGAACTGTTAAATTTTCCGGGATGGAAAGTAGCTTAGGTATGTGCCAAATTTTAATCCAGATCGTGCCGATTTGGCTGGATTGAGTAACCAACATACAAACTTTCGCATTTATAATATTAGTAAGATTAGAAACTAAATTAAGATATTTTTTACCATAATATGTCTTATATGTTTAATACGGATTATTCGCGGTTCCTTTAAACATTCCTTCGAAGGAACTATGGCGTTTTTTTTCGCACTAGTTCCTTCAGATGAGATGAAGGACGTCCTGCGAATTTCTTTTCACCTTTGTTCCTTTGCAAAAATTGAAGGTACTACTGCGACTTTTGATTCGCTTTTGTCCCGTTACACTGAAAGAACAAGCGAGACCTTTTTTTCGCATTAGTTCCTTTAGTTATTTTATTTGTTATTTTGCAAAGGAACTAATGCGAAAAAAAGGTCTCGCAATAATTCCTTCGAAGGAACCTCCAAAGGAACTACCGCGAATAATCCATTAATACTTATGCAGTTTTGACGTTTAACTATAATAAAAATCACTCCATAGTTTAGAAACTTAGAATAAATAAATACGCATAAAAGTAAGTGGTCTTAAGGGATCATCTACCAATATTAAGATCGCAGGCAAAAACCGTAATAAAATACTGATGAAATAAGTAGCTAAACTAATAAACGCCGGAAACAGAACCATTAGGCTCTTGTCACACCGTCGACGATGAGCGGCAAGCGAGTAGCGTCAGAGATCAACTATCAATACCTACTGCCCTCGTACGGAGAAAAGGCACAAGTGCAATTAATTCATAGAAGCATATTAACTCTCAAAAGGTTATAATAAGTTTGGAAGTGCAATACATTTTATAGATTAAATGTGCCTTTTTTTCCGTAGGAGGGCGGAATATATGTGTCTCTTTTTACCCGACTACCGCAAAGAAAAGGAAGGGTAATAATTCTGAAGCCCTATGTATGTATGCGTATGGATGATTCAGATTCAGATTCAAATATTTATTCATACAATTTAGTATTTTACATGTCATTTCAATTTGTTATTTAAAACTGGTACTTCGTTAAAATAGGTAATAAATAATAATTTAGGTAGATTTACAACGTCAATATGTATGTATGAATGCATGTATGTATGTATAATATATGTATATTAATATGTTTGGATGGTACACTCTAGCGTCGTTCCTAATTAACTGAGGTGTATATAGTTTCGTCTTTATTATGCGATGTTTATAGGCAACTTTTTATTGACACGGGATGTCTTTTGTTCGTTTCTTGAGCGAGAAAATTGTCAATAGCTAATCGCTTTCTCGCCAGCAGTGGGACAAGTGCCGTATTCGGCCTGATCTTTATAATACGACAGGAGAGAGCTCTAGCACACCCAGGTAAGTTCATTAAAGGTATGTCTTAGGTAATCAGCTGCGAGCCATTTTCAGGGGTGGTATTCTTTAAATAACACAATTTTCAATTCGTCAAAGAATTATTAACTGGCCAGCTTAAGAGGCCAGATAATTATGAGAAAGTCGGTAATGTTCCGCGATTTATATCTGACAAGGAAAGGTACCCAACTATCCGGCTCCGAGTTCCTTTATTTTGATATATGTTACAGAGTAGTCTAAAATACCAGTCACAAAAAAATCTTCGAATAACGAAGGGTATTTTTTTTATATAAGTTTGAGCCGCAATAACAAAACACGTGCTCATTATTTTTTCATGTTTTTAAACATATAATCCATTAGGTAACTAGCAATTTTTTTAACAAATTCTCTACTGAAGTTAGAGGGTTTAATCACTTTAATTTGGAAGACAATTTCTCCCAACAGGTTGAGATTGGGCACCTAAAAATACGTGTCTGTTATTTAAGACTATTCTAACATATATCAAAATAAACCAAATCGGAGCCGGACAGTTGGGTACCTTTCCTTGTAAGTTTGTCGTTGTCTAGTACCCATAGTACAAGCCTAGAGCTTAGTTTGTGTCTAGGTCAGTTTGTGTTAGATTGTCCCCTAATATTTATTTATAAAAATAAATACCTAGTCGTTGGATAAGGAATGTGTACGCCGATGGAAAGTTTTTGTCCGGTAGTTTGGCAGAAATATGTAGATAAGATAATGTTATAAAAACGATGGGCCAACTAAAACTAGCTGGTTTATAATTTGATCGAATCGACAATCGATAGCTGCTTAGAATAGCCTGGCTGGTGTGTGTGTGCAGGCAAACACAAATTAAGAAAACGCTAAGTGCTTCCCCCGCGAGACTGCCAATTAAGTTAGTGCGAGTTCCTTCCGAACTAGTGTTAGTGCTGCTGCAACAAACCTGAAATAAGCAGAATGTACTTGCAGCTAAATGTGACACTAAAACGTTGTAGTGTTTTATCTCTAAATACCATTTATTAACATTTCTGTGAATCACTTTTAATTTTGTCTGTCATTGTAGTTTATCCTTACTGATTCTCCAGGTTAGCTTGAAGAGATCCCTTATAGCTCACCATTGAACGAGCACGCTTTTGTAAAATTTATTAACATGTGACAAAAAAAAAGTGTATATTATTTATTTATTCATTTAAACATTTTTTGCACAATACAAACGAAATAAGTACAAATGGCGGAGTTTATGCCTAAAGGCATTCTCTACCAGTCAACCACATGGTAAACAGAGAATACCTGGAGCAAGTAGAGCTCTAAACAGTGTTGAAAACTTAGTGAATCTGTGTATTTATGTTATTGTGTCTACATTATGTTATTGTAACTACTGAAATAAATAAATATTTCGATGCAAGAAGTGCCACTACCTAGCCCGATGTGTCGCCGGCGACACGTGTCGTGGGACATTAATTTGTCCCCTGGGTAGTGAATCAGATGCTTAAAACGCTTACAGTTTTCCATCGGTACAGTCACCAGCCGATATATTTTCCAACATTGGGCGCAAAAATATTTGACACGCTCTTATACCTCTAGTAATAAAGACGTGTCAGATATTTTTGCGCCCAATGTTGCATCATATATTATTGCTGATGACTGTACAAAATGGGTGTCCCTCAGAATCCCTAACAACGTTTGTCCTAACACATCGTTTGTCCGAATTTTCTTTTGCCCTAAACTGGTTTTCAGATGAGTCAGGCAACTTTTTAAGCTTTCCAATTATATCTGCGGTTCGGTTAGGTTAGGGTTGTATTATAACATTTATAACAAAACTTAAAAGTTTTAAAATTTAAGCGGGAATGGCTTTAGGATAAACGAAAATTCGGACATACGATGCATTAGGACAAAAGTATCTAAAAGCTGATTTATTTGTTAAAACCGTAGTTTATACCTGCCTACATTAGACAACACAAAAATCGGAAAGTAACAATTAGAAACACGGTATACTTAACAGAGTAAACTTTCTTACCACTATTCAATGTTGTCATTGCAGTTAAAACATGTTAATATATAAATGAATTACGTATATTTACAATACTTATCATAATTCATAATAGACAGATCTTCCTTCTGTGCCACCAATTTGACGCATGTCAATCACATAACATCAAATCAAAACGAAAAGTAAAAAGAAGATAAATCAAAGCATAGATAAAGAAAAGTTGACGAATTAATACATAAAGGTTTATAAATGAGGCAGTATGGAGTGGTCTAGTATAGGTCTATCAGATTTACTGTCATTAGGTACAAATGGAAAATCGTCCACGTGAAATAACCATTCTGAAAATGGGTCAAAAGTAATAGTGTCCAAAGTGAATTTAGTCCAAATGTAATTGTGCTCAAAAGTATTTACAACCAAATTTATTTTCGTTGTAAATTAATTAAGTCCCAATGGAATTTTGTCCATTATAAATTATGACCAAAATGAAATACGCACAAGTGAATGTAGTGTAATATGAATCAAGACCATATAATATAATACAAATTGTACAAATTTCAGGTAGGACGATTTTACAATTGGTCATATTTCTGAGTGTACGTAAATACAAATAGACATAATTTTTTCGTCCAATGTCATATTGGACAATTTTACCATGGGACATGATTCCATTTTAGACGTTTTTCAATAAGGACAATTTTCCTTTTTGTTGTATTTCAAATGGTAATTTTTCTGAACTGACGTATAATTTCAAGTGGACGATTTTCCATTTGAACCTAATGACAGTAAATCGTCTATCAAAGTCTCATGACATACTTAAAGGGAAATTCAAATTTATAGCTTGTAACTCCGGGGTAATAGGGATTAAAAGTTCTTGATACTTGATTTTCCACCAGTTCTGAAAATATGATTTGGGGGTCTCAGTCCACGTAGAAGTGTTTTTTGATTTCTTCGGGTTGTATTCCATTTTCCACCGTGCCACGTATATACCGTGTGGTTGCCGGGTTTGAATAGTGCCACTACTTATCTTCCCGTGGATGTCGTAAGAGGCGACTAAGGAATAAAGGCGTATAGTGGAGTTAGGTGACGGGTTTGCCACCTGTCACCAATACACTGGTAAACATCTTAGCCTGATTGTGCAAAATGTGGTTATAGAATTATCAACCTGCTTTAAAACTTGTTGGTAGTTCTTAACATTAAATTAACTCTTAATTATCGTACGTTAAATCGTTGACTTAGGTACACGATATGGTTAGCTTCTAAGCGACGACAATATGCAACTTTAATGTAAATCAATTTCATGATCTAAGGGGATGCCAGCTTTTTCTTTTTTTTATTTTCCCCGTAAAAACATCATGAAGAACGTCCCGCACAGCTACGTTTCGCCGAGAGGCGGCAATAGATAATCCTGGAAATAAATGGCACCTCATTATTAAGGGTTCTAAATCGATCGATCGTCAAACATTAATCAAAATGGAATGATGAGTAACGTTTCTGCAAATTTAAAAGTGAACATAAAGTATCAATATTATTTGGCTTCATTTACCAGACAATCGTGTAGGGTTTATCTGCCTAATTTTTTTTTCAATCCGTTATTCCTGAATGCTTAAGTTACAAAAATCCAGTGCCGGTATTCTAGGCGCTAAAAACCATATCGTCTTTAATCTGTTATCGTATTGTCAACGTTTTGATAGCTCTTATTTCCTTGACAGCAATGGCAGCTGGCGTCAAAACAATGCCGTAACAGAGGGCTTACAAGTGGAGCAATTGTTTTCATTTTGTATGCAGACAAGCCTTCGATTTTCAAAATGAAAACGATCGTGATTGCGAGTGCGTTAGACAATAAACCCTCAGGTCAATTACGATATCCTTTTTTAACGCCGGGAATAGAGGCCCAGGTAGGTATCCAAATAGCAACGATTAGGTACTTTTAGTAGGAACTATATTGATATCATGTTCCCTACGATTTTTGTCAAATATGTTTGTATCAAATTCGTAATTATTCTCATTTATTCGTATTTCATAAGTTACTTTTTTTCTTTAAAAATAGATATTCATATATCTTGCACATCTCAACACAATTATTTATTTATTAATAATTTCATATAAAGTATGTTTCTTTGGTAGCTAGTTACATCGGATCACTTAGCTTCAGTTCACGTCTTGTGATTTTGCCTATCCTCGTGCATTTTCTATTCGCCCTTGTACATTATAATAATTAAAAGTTTATATTCCGTGTAGGTACCGTGTTTATTTGTAATAAATGGTTTACATACAAACAGAATTCTCCACTACGCATTAAGCTATTAGCTTACTAAGAACAAAATGCTCGAACAATTCGAGCAACCTTGTATCTGGATGAAGTCTAACCTTTTGTAAGAAATATTATTGAGGATAACATTGTTAAACTTATAAACCGTTATTAATAAAGTTCTCTTTAGTTGCAATATAACCACGGAGACAATGTCTGCTCGGTTCACAGCGCCTCGTGCTCAGCTTTATTACAAGTAAAGTTACAGACAATTTTGTTCCCTACGTTTATAGAAACTTGACTAAGCAGATTATCAGGCATGTCGGTTTGCTCAACACAGGAGTTCCCTAACTGTGCGTCGCGACGCCCTGGGGCGTCACGGCGCTGTCCAAGGGGCGTCGCGAACCGCTATGCCCACGTTACCGGCACGCGACGTAATGAGTACACGCGGATATTTTCTTTTACAAGGAAGCCGCAAAAAATTACATGTAAAGGGAGACGCGGTATAAAAATATTGGGCCCTATTTTTCAATGACACCCCACACCTTGAAAAAGAAGAGTAAAAAAACATCCCATTTTTACGTGTACGGGAATTGGGAGGCAGCGACTGAGCAAGAGTTCTGACCGCCCTAGGCTAATAATGAGGTCTAGTTGAAACTGTTGAATATGTAGGTTAGGTAGATGCAATGATGCTAGATTAATAGTGCATGCGAAGACACGATTTCACGCCCCCCCGATCCACGCGCCCTAGGCTGCAGCCTAATTAGACTAAGGGTTAATCAGGCCCTGTTGGGAGGTACAGTCAAAAGCACTAATATCTATACGGCCATCGCGTCAAATATATGTAAACATAGACCTTGTTATCAGTAGCATACGGCTGTTTTATTGCTAGACGACGGGCTTGCAACCTATATATATCTATATATATAAAAGGCAAACCTGACTGACTTATATATCAACGCACAGCCGAAACTACTGTACCTAGAAACTTGAAATTTGGTACAGGGGTTCCTTTAATGATGTAAGTGAGCACTAAGAAAGGATTTTCTGAAAATCGACCACCAACGGGAAGAAATGGGGGGAGTAGCGGGAAACTAATTCTACGCGTATAAAGTCGCGGGCGTCCTCTAGTATATATATAAAAGGCAAACCTGACTGACTTATATATTAACGCACAGCCGAAACTACTGTACCTAGAAACTTGAAATATGGTACAGGGGTTCCTTTCATGATGTAAGTGAGCACTACTAATATACACTGGTAAACATCTTGAGTGTGCAAAGTGTGGTTACAGAATTACGAGTAACAACAAGTTGTTATAGTTGTTGGTAATTCTGTAGTCCTGCCTACCCCACTCTGGGAATGAAGGCGTGAGTGTATGTATCTATTATATGTATGTAGGGGCGTGTAGGTAATTTGACGCCTCGAGAACGTATACATATTTATGATATATATTTTACAACTTTGTTGCCGTGATTAATATGTATGTAGGTATAAGCATGCCAAATTACAGCTTTGTAGTATAGTCAGCATCAAAAGTAGCTAAGCAGAATAACGTGTTCAAAATGATCTAGACACGACGTATTCTCTTGACAATAAAGTCGAGTGCAGATCAGTTTGACCTCTCCGGTTGCGTAGCTACTTCTGCTGCTGACTGGACCAAGAGTTTCTGTTCTGATGGACGGACAGACCGACCGACGGACATGGCGAAACTATAAAGGGCTCCTTGTTGACTACAGATTATCATTACTTATTTGGTTTGTTTTCGAACTTATCTTTTTAATATTTTTAGCGTATGTGCAAAACAGTAAGGTTTTTATTTACTAATTAATTGCATAACTTACAAATAAATGTACTTAATATGTCAAACTCAAATTAATTTGGAACCTCAGTAAGAAGCCGTTATGGAAAAAGCAATCTGTGCAAAAACTCGCTATTTTTGGTTTTAATATTTTGTTTTAATAACAAATACTCCAATTTGCCTTCTCATCATATTTTGTGACATTTAAAATTGATTCCATATTGCGGTTCAAAAGATACAACTTCTAAAAGGATGGACACAATCGGCGCAGAGTCGGTCCTTGTGGCGAACCTTGGTCCATGTCTGGCAGTGGACGTCTTTCGGCTGAAATGATATCTATATTGATTTAACAAAAAAAGAAATTGTGAATTCAAACCCTTTTTAATTTTGAATCAGCATAAAAATTGATCAAAAGAAAAAACAAAAATGTGGACATTTTGATGTTTACTCAGGTGAAAACTGACAAGTAAAGGGTTAAAAGGTGAGACAGATGGATGGACAGACAGACTGACGGCTTAGGCTTAACAATGTAATTCCAATAAAGGTCCCCTTTAGGTACGAAACCCTAAAAATCTGACAACTTGTTTTTTTTTAACAGGAGATTTGTTTCTCCTGGTGTCACTCGTAGAAAAATATTTGATAAATACACACGGGTCATAAATGTTTGAGGATCCAAAATATTTCTACATTTTTTTTTGCAATAATTTGACTGTAATGTATCCCACTGATTATTCATCCATTTCTGTGTGTGTAAGAAAGAAACTTGTTATAAAGGAAAATTGGGTTGCTCCCGAAGAAATATCATTCTAAACCTACGCGAACGAAGTTAAAGGTTAAAGTTAGTTATTTTATTAATACAATTTTAAGTTTCTTTTACAAACTCTAACTTAAACCTATATTCTCGTAAATTTCCCGGTGATTACTTACTGCCTAGGCATCCGCCCACTTTCCGACTAAATGTCGTGACAAAACAAAATGTCCATAAAAACACAATAAACTGTATTTACGCTTGTCTAAAAATAACTTAACACGTGAAAGAACTCAAGGTAAGAATTGTCAACTGAAAATGAATTAAAAATTGAATTTTCAAGATGGGTTTTCTTTGCCGACTGTACTTTTTACAAACATGGACTGCTAACTGAAACCAACGTTAGCTAGAGCAGACATTCAGTAGTCAACTTCCGGTTTCAACATACATCATCCGCTTTATACATTTTTTACTTTTGTCATTCATAAAATTTACATACATATGATAAATAGCTGAAACAGATTAATGTTATGCACAAGTCGAAAAAAAATGCCATACAAACGAAACAAGTTAAATAAGTCTTGTACAAAACATGGTCACTAAAAGATTTTCTCTATTTATTTACAAATTCATAGCAACAGGGCCTCACGTGCGCGGAATGTCAGGTGAAAATTTTAATCGCCAGTATACTGAAATTAGTGCGGTGCCGGTATGAGTGGCATGTAACCCTAAGCTCAGTCGCACGCCGGTCTCCACGCAGGGCGCCCGTCCGCCCGCCCAACCGCACCGCGCGAACATGTGATTCTAAATTCAAAACTTTCGTTGTTAAAAACAAAGAAAACTTTGTGGCCAGTGTCTTAAAGACTTGGGTGAATTTTTCAAGTGTTTAAATTACGAAGTCGGATTTTCTTCTGAAGGTAATTTAAATATTTTTGCATCGTTTAGCTTAGTTAGAAATTTAAAGTACTTCTACGGCGAACCATTAAGCTTTCGCGGCCACTGGATAAAGGACAGTTTTTTAATTAGATTTAAGATTAAACTTGAAATTACTTCTTTAATGGGAATAAGTATTATTAAAACTTTATGGCAAATGCAATTATAATCTACAAGAATGACTTGTTCAATTAAGAGGTAGCTCTCTACTTACTCTTTTACCTAATCACATTATTAGTAAAATATAAATCTTTACAAAAAGTTGTAGGCTCATTAAAAGCCTCTCAGTTGCATTATATACTTATGTAACATTTCTTTTAGTTTTTTCGACTGCCAGGTCGATCGATCCCTTACCCTGGAAAAAAGAACAATAAATACAAAACCTTACTTAAAAACTAATTACAGAAAAAAACAAAGCAAGGTATTAATTGGGGCATATCGAATACGGAACGAAGTAATTATGCATATTCTGCAAAATCGTTAAAAGATCTGCGCCAGGCTCCTCGAATTTCATATAAAATGGACTCGTCTAGTGGAGTCCCGGCATTGGAAGTGTTATGATAGCGTCGGATGTCGAAGTAATTTCCCAGTAGGAGGAGAGATCGTGCGGGCAAGCCGTTGCTTGAGCTCAAAATATTAAATATTAGCGACTAATATCGATCAAAGTCGATGAAAATACATTTTAGGAAGCGATAATTAATTTCATGGATCTATTGTCATGTGACGTAATAATAATCCTAGATGTACCTACTTGTATTTAGGTTCGGGTCTAGCTCAAGGTTTTTTTTTCATACTTTTTTTTATTTAATAATGTTTAATGTGTGTGTAATGTTTGTTTATGTTTGTTTGCTAATGTTTATGTTTGTTTTTGTTTGTTTGTTGTTTATTTGTTTGTTTGTGTGTTTTATCATTGAAATTACGATAACGTAAAATAGATGTTACGTTCTGTATTTACTTATATACTTTATGTATATTAAATCTAATGCTATGTACATAAATAATATATTTCATAATGTTGTGAGTGTAAAATCATTCATATTCGACCCGGCATTGGAAGCGTAAAATGAAATATTACAGGTGTGTATTAGATTTGAACAGGTAAGTAACAGAAAAAATAAAAAAAATACTATTTCCTGAAATTTGTTCTTTCTTTGAGCAGGTAATTTGACGTATTAAAGAACAAGTTTAGACCTTGAATTTACTCAAATTGGATACATTTCAAACGATTACTCATATGCGTATTAAGAACCCATAGTTTGAATCTACATAGTACCTACTAAACTGTAACAATATACTCGAAATGAGGAGCATGTACGTAAGTTTTGTTATTTTTTCTATATTCGGTTAGCTTCACGTGTCAAATATACATACAAATAGTTTAACAAATGCATTATCTACAATTATTACGATTCTTGTAAAAATAACGAAGCATGAAAATACTACTAAAAACAAAAAAACG
The DNA here is from genome assembly GCA_948252455.1 of Acleris cristana. Taxonomy (NCBI): domain Eukaryota; kingdom Metazoa; phylum Arthropoda; class Insecta; order Lepidoptera; family Tortricidae; genus Acleris; species Acleris cristana. The sequence goes on along the minus strand of OX411782.1, from coordinate 12,320,234 downwards.
GCGCACTTGAAGCTTGGCCTCGATGTACAGTCGAGTTCATAAATATGTGTACACTTTAGTACCTTGTGTATTTAATGACATGTTTAAACTGCCATATATCAATTGTCACAGCGATTAAAGTGACCAGGTACTAAAGTAAACATTTATGAACTCGGCTGTACCTATTCATGATTCTATGTAGGTATTGCAACCCACTTCCATTGCTCTTGAGCCTTGAAAACATTGATCGACATTCATTCCATTTTAAAGTGACATAATAAATGAAATCGTAAGAAGTCTATTACCATTTCATTTAGGTACTTTGTCACTTTGACGGAGTCCCATAGTGGTGTAGGAATCGAAGCCGGCTGCGCTATGCAAGTGCAAGTTTGTTCTACTGGGTAAAGGGTAAATCAACTTAATTGTCGACCCACAAGATTTTCTCCGGTAACGAAGGAGACAAACGATCATAATTTGTTAGAAAACATATGTTGTTAGGGTTCCGTACCCAAAGGGTAAAAACGGGACCCTATTACTAAGACTCCGCTGTCCGTCTGTCTGTCTGTCACCAGGCTGTATCTCATGAACCGTGATAGCTAGAGTTAAAATTATGACTGGCTGACGTTGTAGCGTTGCCTGGTTCAACGATGAAGGTTAAACAAGAAATATTTGAATGCATTGATAAGTGAATAAAAGTTAGTTTATGACATAACCATATAACAGTTAGTTTAAGAATAAAGAAATCTGATAGACAGATAGGCAGGTAATAAAGTGATGTTATAAACGTTCCTTTCAGTAAGTATTTAGCACGGAATTCTGCCAAAATTAAAACACTGTCGCGCTAATAATATTAATTAGAATGTCACCTGTCGTCAGCCGCTAATTTATTTGTATAAACATACTTCAGTAGAAAGGAACGCCCATTAATTTGTTTTTCTGTAGATTTTTTTTACGACAAATTTTAAGATATAAAATATACGTCGTGGTTGTCGTAAAAATTGTTTTATATCACATTAGACAGGTTGTTCGTTTTTTTATATTTATTAATTTATTTGTTTCAAAGAAAATCTCGCGTTGGTTACTCAAGTTGATTTGGTAGTTTGTTGGCTAATCGTTAGACGATTCTAACGGTGTTAGCTTGGCCGAGTTAAAAACAATACGATAACAATACGTGTAGAGACAAAGTAGAATGAGGCCCCTGTTACTTTCATCGGCAGTATGGCAAAGAGATCGCTTCTATTATGAATCAAAGGACGCAAAATTCATAATGTACGTCCCACGCACAACTGCCCTTGCGTTCCAGGTAGGGTGTTGAATTAATAATTTTAGACCCATGACCCTTAAACCTACACGTTTATGAGCTACTATACTACATAATAAAAATAAAGGGTTCAGCCCAATCGCCTACGCAATCCTAAGAGGAATAAAATGAAATGTCAGAAAATTTCAGAGTAAAAAAAAATGCATTTATTTACAATACAGAAGACACAAAAAAACATAAATAAAAGAAAAACAATTAATGTGACAGGAACAGCACGGAGTGAATGTCCTCACGGTAGTAACTCGAACACAGTGGGCTTAGAAGAACACTAGTAGGTATACGTCAAACGCTAGTTAGTGTCAAATATATCTATTCCATATTCTAACGTAAGGGTAAACGTTTAAGGTTTTAAATAAAATTGTATTTTGTGTGACTTGAGTCCTTTTATTACTAAGCATCTTAAAGTGTGACGTTAATGTCATATTTTCTTATTTTCATATGAATGACATAAAATATGACACTAGATAACGCGTAGCATACTAAGCCCACTGGTTCAGCATGGAGAACGGGTTTTTCTTTAATATTAAGTCATTTATTTGACCTGTATGACCTTTAGGTTTTTTGAACGAAAGCCATGTACAGTCGAGTTCATAAAAATATGTGTACACCTAGTACCTTGTCTATTTTATGTAATGTTTAAACTGCCATGTATGAATTGTCACAGCGATTAAAGTGACAGGTACTAAAGTGTACACATATTTATGAACTCGACTGTACACATGAAATTAGAGACCTTGAAATTCCAAATGGATGAAAGATTACGAGAATTTACCAGTGGATTGCCAAATAATAAGGGACAGCAACCAAAGCTCTGTATTTTATAGTTTTAAAATATATAAATCGTTTTAAAACTTGTTAGATTAAAAAACCTACGAAGCGCGAGTCGGACTCGTACACGAAGTGTTCCGTACCATTCTTGTATCCTCCTCCACTTCCAATTCAACTTGAAATAAATAAATATTACCTATTTATTATTATAAAAACAATTACTCAATTTTAAAAAAAATAATGTGTTCCAGAGTTACATGGGACCTCCTTTAATTTTTAACTTTATCTTCTTTTTATGTGTCTTCGAAAATTTTAAGTGTCTGGAGCTAGCTATGACGGTTCAATAGATACAGTCGACTGATAGACAGACAGACAGACAGACAGACGGACAGCGGAGGCTTAATAGTAGGTACCCTTGGCAGTGGCGTAGCGTGGGTTTTCGCCGCCCGAGGCCGACCAGAAATTCGCCGCCCCACTATTTTTAACAGACTTCGAAAAAACCAGGAGGTTCTCAATTCTTCTGGATATTGTTTATGTATATTCCCCGATATTATAATAATATAATATTTTCCGTATGCCGCCCCCTTTTATCTGCCGCCCGGGGCCATGGTCCCCCCAGCCCCCCCCACGCTACGCCACTGACCCTTGCTTGGTACCCTTTGGTTACGGAACCTTAAACAGTAAAAAAAATCTAAAGTATTGGATTTGTATTAAATTGTAAAATGACTTTGGTGATGATTTTCAGTATTAATTCCATTAAGATGATGGACCAAAGTCATTTTTACATTGTGTACTTTTATACGGCCTCAAAATACTGTCTTTAGGTTGGCCAATTTGGCCACCCGACGTAATAATCTGGCGTTAGAGCGACAATGTACTATAGCGAGATTCATCTTTACCCAATTGTGGTGACATCCTGTTTGTAACATTGTAATCGCTAACGATTACCGTCATATCGGCGTAATCTAAAATACGTTAACAATAATGGCGGAGACGTCTTTCATGCGAAGTTGTTTTTGACTTGCAAATTAGAACTATATTTTACCTTCTCAACGTATTTAACTTTGACAATTGGGCTACATTTTATCTTTTTGATAGTTAAAGAGGACTGCGAACCTAAAAAATATTTATAGGCTGACTTTAGCGACTTATTACTAACCGACTTCAGAAAAGGTTGGTCAACTATGGAACCCTGTCGCATAACGTTTATCATTAACTTTGGCGTAATTTCTTTCATGTGGTTTGACGCTGTCGTTATGACAGGGTTCCATAGTGGCATAACATTTAAAGGCCTTGACTGTGTGAACAGTCGATTTCATAAATATGTGTACACTTTAGTAACTTGTGTATTTAATGTCATGTTTCAACTGCCATGTATGAATTGTCACAGCGATTAAAGAGACAAGGTACTAAAGTGTACACATAATAAGAACTCGACTGAACATGTTACCATCTTCTCGCTATAGTTTTGGCTTATTTCATATTTAGTACCTATATAAATGGCGAATTCAGACCATGGCCAGAGTTTTCTATAAAGGGACTGAATTAACTTGAGCTTGGGAAGGATTACTCATTTAAGCTGCAATATACACAGTCCCGGCGTCGAACGGTGAGCAAATACGGTACGGTTTTATTCAATGCGACATTATGGCTCGAACGAAGTAGACAACTCTTTTCTTCCTTCGCGCCGCCTCCAGTGTGAAATGCTCGTTCAATAAAAGTAGGGAAAAACTTCAAAACATTCACTGCCATGGGGCGTGGCCTACCAACAAACTTGTATGAAATTGAACGCATATATGCGTCGGTGGCAGTGAATGCGTTAAGAGGACTGTGAAGCGACGCTTAAATCGCGGAGTTGTCAAAAATGTCCATACAAAAGCGCTGGGCTGTAACATTTCTCACCCCCTAAATAAAGCACGATTTCCACGATTTTTTGAATATGTTGTATTTATTATGAAAAACTAAGGGTTTTATATTTCTGCTTTGTTTTTTGTTTCCATCCAAAAAAAGAACTTGGAAAGGAAACGTACAGACCTAGTTTTTCATAATATCTACAACATTCAAAATGCAATAGAAATTCGTGGAATTCGTTTCCTTCGTCGTTTCATGAGAGATATAATGTGGTGGTGTTCAAATCAAGAGTGCTGAGTGAGTAGGAGCTTGCTGAACCAGGGACTTCCATCGTAGAATTCATCAGCATTTACCATCAGGTGAGGTCCATTGCTGGTCAGCTATGAATCCTCCAAGTATTGTATTTTTATTTGGTTTTCGTTCATGAAAACAGGTTAGAAATTATTAAAGATATATTTATCTGGGGGCACGGTAGTGCCCCCGCCAAGACGAGCCAAGCGAACGAAGCGCAGGGGGCACTACCTACCTTTTCTCGAAGTAGTTCGTCGTTTTTTTGAACCTTCATAACTTGGGTTTGGATTATACCAGATAAACAAAATTCTCGGGATATGATGTCAGTAGTGGACTTATTAAACATATAAAATTTCAATTGCATAGCTCTTATACTTTAGATTTTATTGATATCTAAAAACCCCCGATTTCGTCACTGACTCACTGATGGTCATCAAAATTATTAGGGTACTTCCTGAAGTCCTAGAAAGCTGAAATTTGGTATGTAGGGTAGTATTAGTACACAAACAACATAAAAATTCTAAAACTTGGAACTTTTACCCCCCAACCCCTTAAACTACGGGATGGAAATTTGTATGAGACTTCTTGACACTAGGGGTCTGACTTATTATATATAGCATAGAAGCCCGACTATAAAATGAACTTTGCACCAGCTATATTTCTCTATACTTTTTTAGATTACTTATTAAGTACAGTCGAGGAAATTAATTCCTAGACCTCTTTGGACTATGTCAAAGTGACGTAATCAATCAAAACGTAAGAGACTTCTTATATTTTTTTTATTTACAGTGTCACTTTGACAGAGTCCAAAGTGGTCTAGGAATTAATTTCCTCGACTGTACCTAATAAGTAATCTAAAAAGTATAGAGTAATATAGCTGGAGCAACGTATTTTTTTAACTGGCATTTTCACAAGGTTAATTTGAATGGATCTCGATATGTCCGCAAACGTGTGTATGTGAACACTTTTTACAGAATAGTAATGTACAAACGCGAATTATCCCTTTAAGGGATCTCTTCCAGCTTACCTTTGGGTGATTGAGTAAAATTACCCCTATTTCATTTTCTCTTACGTAATGCACCATCTAAAAACTTAGTACAATACAACCATTTGCTTAATAGCGATCGACAATCTTCGTTTTTCTATGACACACGAGTGACAAACATACTGTCAGTTGTGAGTGCAAGTGTGATAGCGATTGTCAGCCGAAAGCTATTAAGAAGCTGGGAATACTGTAGAGATAAAGTTGGTGCAAAGTTCATTTTATAGTCCGGCTTCTATGCTATTCTTATTCTATGGGTTTCTATCTCACAAGTTGCTTGACAGATTTGAACGATTTATTTCATTAGGTATTCTGCCAACACCGGATAAAATGACGTTTACGTTGCTTAGTAATAAAACGACTTAAGTCAGAAAAATACACTTTTATGTTGAACCTTAACATTTTAATCCTACGTTCTCTATATATTAGATTATTATTTTGACACAAGTTCACTTTTTGACGTATTTTCCGTTGCATCATAATAGGTACCTATTATTCATTTAGAAAAGTCACATCCTATCCTATTCATTTAGAATTAATCAGAAGGGTCGATTTTCCTACTGTGAAATAGTTTCACTTGAAGTAGGGCTGGGACCCCACCGTCATCGTGTGGTTCATATGCCGGGAGATGGTTCCTGCCTCTTCCATTCCTTGACATATTTAATGTATGGAGACATAGATTTTGAGGTGGCGTCGCAAGTCAGGACTGCTGTTGTGCGATATGTTGTAGACCACTGGGATGAACTACAATTGTATACTTGTGCCGACAATGGGGACACTTATCATGATTCCGGATATGTTGAATAGCAATACTTATGGCGGTACCTCCGAACTCATGGCTGCGGCAGCTATTTATTTAGTTGAATGATATGAAGTTCGTAGAAATGCTTCTAAGAATAAGAATAGGAATCACTAGTTCACTACTACTATGTAGTGATTATGCTAAAGTATCATTCGGCTAAAAATGTTTCTGCGATAACTGTTATTATTCGAAGTGTATTTCGGACAATAAATATTATGCAAGATGAAGGGAACCCATAATAATAAGCAACTTACAAAAAGAAGTGAAATCCCACCAAAAACATTTTCATGTAAAATGTTGCCAAGACGATCATATGGCTCGCACTGTCAAAAAGTTATCAGATGTCATGTAGAGCCAAGCTTCTAACTCTACACGCCCTAACTCTACAAGCTCTAACTTCACAAACTCTACACCTTGAGTCAAAATATGTGCCTTGGCCGTTTCGCTACCGTCGCATGGGCTTTTCTGTTAAACAATAGTTCCAGTAGTAACGAAACGGCCAAGCCACATATTTTGACTCAAGGTGTAGAGTTTGTGAAGTTAGAGCTTGTAGAGTTAGGGCGTGTAGAGTTAGAAGCTTGGCTCTACATGTGACATCTGATAACTTTTTGACAGTGAGAGCCATATGATCGTCTTGGCAACATTTTACATGAAAATGTTTTTGGTGGGATTTCACTTCTTTTTGTAAGTTGCTTATTATTATGGGTTCCCTTCATCTTGCATAATATTTATTGTCCGAAATACACTTCGAATAATAACAGTTATCGCAGAAACATTTTTAGCCGAATGATACTTTAGCATAATCACTACATAGTAGTAGTGAACTAGTGATTCCTATTCTTATTCTTAGAAGCATTTCTACGAACTTCATATCATTCAACTAAATAAATAGCTGCCGCAGCCATGAGTTCGGAGGTACCGCCATAAGTATTGCTATTCAACATATCCGGAATCATGATAAGTGTCCCCATTGTCGGCACAAGTATACAATGAAGAATGTCAGTAGGTACGCCAAATCGCTTGAAACTTTGTAACAGTAATGTTTATAAATAAACAAACATACTACTTTTTATTTTATTCAAATAGACCCAGTAGTTTTGATTCTACAAACGTTTGAAATTTGGGTCAATAATATTAAAGGGAGCGGGCGCCATCTTACTGGAGTGACGTCATGGTTCCGCTGCGGTACGCGCCCTTGTATGATTGAGTAAGTTTACAGGGCTATATTTTTTGAACCGTAATAAGTAACCAGTTGAAATTTTCACAGTTTACGTTTTATTATAAACTCTATTGTTTAAAATTACAAAATGATCAATAAGTCAAATCCCAAGAGGGGTCCCCATACAAGAAACATGACAAATAACCATTTATTTTTGCATTTTTATACGGATTATATTTTTATAATGGCTTATTATTTTGATGCTGTTTTAAGCTTAAATTGCAGTCGAACTTTCATAGTTTACGACTAAATAACAATCTCAAGTAAAACTGCTAAAAATATGTGACAAAACTGATTTTATCAACACGATGTTTTAAGCGGCCACCCATCCTGTTTTAGAATACGCTTGTAAGTAGTTGCTTAACTTTGGAAGCCGAAGTACGGGTTGTATTTGTATTAGCTATTTATTTCGGTGTCACACAATAATCTAAACTCCATACTTACCTATAGTTTATTACCTATATTTTACGACCAAACGGTAATCAGCGCCTCTATTCAACACGGTAAAAACAATATCGTTTTTGTCCTGTTATCGTATTGTCAACGTTTTGATAGCTCTTATTTACTTGACAGTAATGGCGTCTGACGTCATAACAATACCTTAACAGGTAAACTACGATATCGTTTATACCGTCTAGAATAGAGACGCTGTAGTAAAACAACAAACTTTGGTGGTAGGCCTTTCTTTACAAATTTCGTGTCTAATCTAGAATTCATATCGCTACACCGTATAAAATAATGAACTATAGAACATGAGTTTTTGATTGACCTACTTAAGTAGTAGTTCTGATATTTTGTGTACTTATTCATTTCATCGAATTCAAATTTCGCGGGCGGGCGCTACCAAGTCGCTCACTCGCGATTAGTTAGGTACCTAGACCGCCTCTCTCTCTCTCTCTCTCTCTCTCTCTCTCTCTCTCTCTCTCTCTCTCTCTCTCTCTCTCTCTCTCGCTCTCGCTCTCGCTTTGCTAGTTGTTGGTATTAGCGGCGGCTAACTGTAGCAAGTAGGTAGTGTTGAACTGTTTTTGAGCATTATTACTGTGTTATTTCGTGTATGCAAGATAGTGTGTGTGTGTGTTAGAAATAATATAAAGTACCTAGGTATAAATCAAGTAAATGCGATGGAGGAAGGATTTGAAAAAGGGCAATCGGACAATCTACCAAAAAATAGATGGGCTTATGGTCGCTGACTATTTTTCAAGGAACAGTAATTTTGTTGCTGCCGAAATGCGAGGAGTGAAGATGCAAAGGTAGGTACTTACAATATATTTTAAAACTACTTTTATTCAAGTATCTATTAATCGAAGGGAAAAGACGGAGGTACTTAACGTAAGTTGAACTTCGATTTTCAAGGTCGTCTCACCAAAACACTAGCTGTAGCGTCGCAGCTCACAGTGCAGGGGTTCTAAACCTTTTAAAGTTTGTAACGTTTATTACGATTTACTTAAGTTTAATGAAACTAGAATAATATTATTAATCTATAGTTATTCAGGTATACTGTTCACTTCTGCTGTCAACATACTTTTTGCATTAATGTTTTTGTATTTTTGTGTAGAATACGGTGAACCCAAAATTAAAAGTGCTTGATTATTATTCTATTTAATTTAATTTTATTTAACCAACTTATTCGACAAACATTACAAACAGAAAAGCCGGTCAGCAACAGACAGTTACTTTAGTTAAACTGTACGTAAAACAAAACAATAGATAACCATAACTATCATAGAAACATCAAAACGAATTCGTAAAAATATTACGACTTCCAAAGTTAAGCAACTACGAGCGTAGTCTAAAACAGGATGGGTGACCGCTTAAAACATCGTGTTGATAAAATCAGTTTTGTCACCTATTTGTAGCACTTTTACTTAAGATTTCTATTTAGTCGTAAAGTATGAAAATTAGACTACAATTTAAGCTTAAAATCGCTTCAAAATAAGAAGCCATTATTGGAATACAATCCATATAAAAAAGCAAAAAAAAATGGATTTTTTTCATGTTTCTTGTACGGGGACCCCTCTTGGGATTTGATTTATTGTTCATTTTAAAATTTTAAACGATTGAGTTTATAATAAGACGTATTCTGTGAAAATTTCAACTGTCTATTTATTACGGTTAAAAAGATAGAAGCCCTGTAAACTCACTCATTCATATAAGGGCGCGTACCGCAGTAGAACGATGACGTCATCATCCGTGAGCGCTAGCCGTCGGGTTTCGAGCGCCGCATACGAAGTTTAAAATTCAATATCTCGGAAACTATTTGACGTATCGAAATGATTTTTTTACACAATTTTTTTGTTTTTAATGAAGAATACGATAAGCCAAAAATCTAAACTGGTTGACATTCTCTATTGTAGTTCATCCCAGTGGTCTACAACATATCGCACAACAGCAGTCCTGACTTGCGACGCCACCTCAAAATCTATGTCTCCATACATTAAATATGTCAAGGAATGGAAGAGGCAGGAACCATCTCCCGGCATATGAACCACACGATGACGGTGGGGTCCCAGCCCTACTTCAAGTGAAACTATTTCACAGTAGGAAAATCGACCCTTCTGATTAATTCTAAATGAATAGGATAGGATGTGACTTTTCTAAATGAATAATAGGTACCTATTATGATGCAACGGAAAATACGTCAAAAAGTGAACTTGTGTCAAAATAATAATCTAATATATAGAGAACGTAGGATTAAAATGTTAAGGTTCAACATAAAAGTGTATTTTTCTGACTTAAGTCGTTTTATTACTAAGCAACGTAAACGTCATTTTATCCGGTGTTGGCAGAATACCTAATGAAATAAATCGTTCAAATCTGTCAAGCAACTTGTGAGATAGAAACCCATAGAATAAGAATAGCATAGAAGCCGGACTATAAAATGAACTTTGCACCAACTTTATCTCTACAGTATTCCCAGCTTCTTAATAGCTTTCGGCTGACAATCGCTATCACACTTGCACTCACAACTGACAGTATGTTTGTCACTCGTGTGTCATAGAAAAACGAAGATTGTCGATCGCTATTAAGCAAATGGTTGTATTGTACTAAGTTTTTAGATGGTGCATTACGTAAGAGAAAATGAAATAGGGGTAATTTTACTCAATCACCCAAAGGTAAGCTGGAAGAGATCCCTTAAAGGGATAATTCGCGTTTGTACATTACTATTCTGTAAAAAGTGTTCACATACACACGTTTGCGGACATATCGAGATCCATTCAAATTAACCTTGTGAAAATGCCAGTTAAAAAAATACGTTGCTCCAGCTATATTACTCTATACTTTTTAGATTACTTATTAGGTACAGTCGAGGAAATTAATTCCTAGACCACTTTGGACTCTGTCAAAGTGACACTGTAAATAAAAAAAATATAAGAAGTCTCTTACGTTTTGATTGATTACGTCACTTTGACATAGTCCAAAGAGGTCTAGGAATTAATTTCCTCGACTGTACTTAATAAGTAATCTAAAAAAGTATAGAGAAATATAGCTGGTGCAAAGTTCATTTTATAGTCGGGCTTCTATGCTATATATAATAAGTCAGACCCCTAGTGTCAAGAAGTCTCATACAAATTTCCATCCCGTAGTTTAAGGGGTTGGGGGGTAAAAGTTCCAAGTTTTAGAATTTTTATGTTGTTTGTGTACTAATACTAGCCTACATACCAAATTTCAGCTTTCTAGGACTTCAGGAAGTACCCTAATAATTTTGATGACCATCAGTGAGTCAGTGACGAAATCGGGGGTTTTTAGATATCAATAAAATCTAAAGTATAAGAGCTATGCAATTGAAATTTTATATGTTTAATAAGTCCACTACTGACATCATATCCCGAGAATTTTGTTTATCTGGTATAATCCAAACCCAAGTTATGAAGGTTCAAAAAAACGACGAACTACTTCGAGAAAAGGTAGGTAGTGCCCCCTGCGCTTCGTTCGCTTGGCTCGTCTTGGCGGGGGCACTGCCGTGCCCCCAGATATACACTCAAAAAGATGAGAGCCAACAAAGAGAGATTTTCTCTTAGGTGACATAAAATGAATACAATAGTTAAGATATTAGTTATACGAACCAAAGCTGATAGTAACAACAGCAATTTCTTTGGTGATTCAACTAACATCTTAGTTGGTGTATCTAACGTTTCAGTTGATGTATCTAACATCTTGTCAGGCTCGTATGGAATCAAGACGTTTATGCACAACAATCACAATCTTGTTAGAATCGACTAATTATTTTTTCAGTGTACTCGTCAACATATTGTATGATGCTATCCAGCTGATTTCCACCCAGGGGACTGCTTCAACTCCTTGAAAAGTATCGATGGTGTGCTCTCATGTGGCTAACATAGCACCTTTTTGGAAAAAGCTCTCCTACAGTGTAAGCACGTCAGCACACTATCAACATAGTTACAATTGATTGCCGCGGGCGGTCGGGCTTTCAATTCGTCCCTTTTAGCGTCCAGTTTGGAACACCGAGGGTACTCAAAATCATAAACACTGGTTTTAACGACAGCCCTCCACTCTGACCGGTTTGAGGCCTGCTGCTCCCATAGGCAACACTTTTTAATGTGCCGCTTAAGCACATATTTGTACCTGAGGAATTGTCCGCCATGTTTGCGCTTGTCCTCCTCAAGTTCCGAGTAGAAGATGCGTTTCGCCACTCGCTCCTCTGCCATCCGTGCGACGTGACCGCACCACCGAAGTTGACGCCGCATGATGTAACCTCAATGTCTCCTAAATTGGCTCTTATCAGCACTCCAGTATTCCGCACATGATCTGACCAACGAATCTTTAGTAATTTCCATAGGCATCTTAGGTAGAATTGGTCCAGTGTGTGGATGTGACGACGTTACACGGTTCATGTTGCCATATACACTGAGATTTATGTTTTAAGTTTAAGATTGAGAGAACAGAATTCCTTGGCATCCAGCTTTCCGAATGTTGCAACTGCAGGTTGGTGTTAGCGTGCTCCCTAAGTATCGAAACTTTAATAAAAACTTTTAATCAAATTATTAATGGTTTGTGTTTGTTATTTAAACTCTACAAAAGTTATAATTTCAACAAGTTATAAAATACGAAGTGGGAGTTAACGGATGGTTTTCTTTGTATAAACTCCTTTGTTTACTTACGTAAATACAGGTAAAGTTGTTAATAAGAACATTCTATTCATGATCGTCCCACGAACCAACGACGGCGGGTTTAGCAATGTTTAACATTCTTTGTTTAGTTTCATAGTTTAGTTTCGTAAACATTCCGATGGTGAATTAGGAGAGTTGTTCGAAATAGTGTGTACAGTCACCAGCAATAATATATTATCCAACATTGGCCGCAGAAATATCTGACACGCTCTTATACGTCTGGTAATAAAGACGTGTCAGATATTTTTGCGGCCAATGTTGGATAATATATTATTGCTGGTGACTGTAAAGATGTGAGAGTCAATAAGTTTTGAATTAATAAGTGTCATTAATTCAAAATGAATTTACATTTTTAGTACCGGATAACCACGTATTTTTTAACTAATTTATTAAAGAGTTTTAATTTATTTTTTAATTTTCAGTTATTCTTTTATACATCATGTTTTATTTTATGACGTTCTCTACATTATTTAATAACATAGGTACAAATAATATTTTATTAAACAATCACTCTTCTTAACTACAAAATGGACTGTTTCCAAATTTCTCTTGACCTCTACTTGGCACATTCTACACCGCCAAGGAGCTTTAACCTGGAGAAGGGATAAAATATTGTAAGAGTACGTTAGGCTCAGACAACATGCATCCGGAATCACTCCGGTCGGAAAAAACCAAGTTCGGTATGATATCGACTTCACGCGGTCCGTCTGAATCCGGAGAGAAATTAACTCATTCGCCCGCTAGCAGTTGCGTTGGACACCCGTTATTCCTATCGAAATTAAACCGTTAAGAGGAATGTGAGTTTGTGAGGCAAGGCTTCAATCACGTAGCTGTCAAATTTAGCTCCGGGCGATAGCGTTTTCACCCGCTATATCAAGCCCGATTTCCGAGATTATTGTACATGTTATAGTTATTATGAAAAACTAAGCATGCACTTACGTATCCGTTTTTTTTAATTTGTTTCTCTCCAAGAAATATTCTCTTGAAAAGGAAAACGTACAGACCTGGTTTTTCATATCGCATAAAATCGGACTAGGTTTAAGGGAAGAGAAACCATTTCACATTCTGTATGGAAATTGTCAGCTTCACAATTCTATTAATTTTAATAGAAATTTCGTCCCTAGCCTGTCGTCTTTATACTTGCGTTGTTTTAAAAAGCCCGATTTGACAGCTATCAACTCAGTATAAAATATGTGCTTTAGGCATGTTTGAAGTTAGATTTTTTACTGCGCTGACCAAATGGCGGCGCGACTGGTTGTCCTATTATGTAAACGTCCTATCTGTGGTAACTACCTCCTCAGATTAACCAACATGAGTTGAGATTACATATATTTCTGAAACTGAAATCTTATCTTAAATAATACTATTATTACTTTTAACCAAATTATTAGGTTCCACTTTTAACCATCACAAGATAACCTAAAATCAACACGGGTTCAGAAGAAAATAACTTTTTATGAAACGAAACTTCTGCAAAGTGATACGTTCTCTGAAATGAGGCTCGGTAAAACAAAGGTTAACCCATAACAAAATAATCATTTGACAAAAACACACTGCAACACGAGAAAAATAATGACATATTATGGCAGAAAAAACTTAAAGGTAAAAGAATAGAACAAAAAGATATTAAATACAAGTAGCGAATTAAGAGACGTTGCGCTGTAGTGTGAGATCAAAAAGGACTCAGCTCAGCATTTACTGTGGCGCTGAGCTAAAGCTTAAGATTTTCTGAGTGAATCTTAAGTATAAGTGCGAATCAACGATTAACACCGAACAGCTCGGGATTACTACCGATCAGAATTGTCTTGGTTTTCCCAGATTTTTACAGTACCTACCTACCTAACTAGTCAATATCAAAATATTTTAATTATAATTAGGTTGCATTACATTTAACTTACGAAATTACGTTTAACGGATCAACACCACTACCTAACCTTTACTTTTAACCTAACCTAACCTAACCTAACCTAACCTAATTTGGTGATCGTTTACTATTTTTGGGTTTCAAAGATAATTTTGGTGCTCTTTATATTTGTTGCAGTTATAAAAGCTACATTACGAGCAGGTAAGCTCATACTTCAGACTGATTTGTTTACCTACTTATCTACCTACTAACATGCCTAGTATAAAAAATAAAAACAATCATTTTAATAATGTCTAGTAAGAACATGAAACGTAATTGTAATCTAGCAATGGTATTCTTTCCTACCTTTAATTACTCTAGCCAAGCGGGGTTGCAGAAAAGTTTTCTTATAATGGCTCGCTAGACAATAGCCGGTGAGCATCCCCCGGGCATTGTTTCTTAGAGTTTATAGTTGATACTTTATTAATATATAGCTTTTGCACACGACTCTGTCCTCGTAGAAGTCGTAGAATTCCAATATTCTGGGATAAAAAGGAGGCTATGTGCTATTCCAGACTCTAACCTATCTCTGCGCTAAACATCTTCCAGATTCATCACATCCAAAATTTTGCATTTATAATATTACCTAGTAAGTAACGAGAATTATAAAATCACTGTTATAATAAAAAACCGGTCAAGTGCGAGTCGGACTCGCGCACCGAGGGTTCCGTATTGAAGATAATATGCTTGGTAACCGCAAAAGAAAATACTCATTTTGTTATAAGCTTTATTTTCCAGGCAATAAGGTCGATTTTGACTAGCCTAAATTTGAATACAGATTTTCTTAGTTTTTTTGTTATTTCTCAAAAACTGTAAATAATGAACACTTTATTTTATTTTTCCCAGAAAATGTAAGTAATTATCTATACGTCAGGATTTTTTTCAGAATTTTTGATTAATAAACTTCGGAGATGAGGGGGGGGGGAACGGTCATTTTTTGTATGTTTTTGGCTATAAATCAAAAAGTACATCACAGAAATTTTTCAAAAAAATAGTTTGAAATGTGCAGATTAAGAACTTTCATATGACACCCCATTTGTTATAATCAAACCACTTTCATGTTTGAACCCCCCATTCTAGACCCCTTTTTAATTACTAATAAAATTAATTTCATATTTTTTTTACAACAAATAGATGAGGGCAAGCAAGTTGTACAACTATGCCAAATTTCAAGTTAATAGCATTTGTAGTTGCTGAGAAAACCTGCTGTGACATACAGACAGACAGACATACAGACAACGAAGTCTCACCATAAGGGTTCCTTTTGTACCATTTTGGTACGGAACCCTAAAAAGAAGATTTTTATGGCACAAGCACAGTCTGAAAATGAGAAGATTCCGAGGCTCGTCAAATCTTGCGATTGCAAATATGCTGCCAACCCTAAGGAACCTGATGGAATGTGGGAATCATAGTAATTTCCTGAGCTGGCAACCCTCCGCACTATAAAACAAAAAGAAAAATCAATAAAAACATATATTTGAATGTGGACCCTTCCTCAAAACGGGTTTTGAACGACCACAGGTTTTTGAACGAAACAAGGATTTTATTTAGACTATTGCAAACTTGCAAAGTGGTCTCTGCCTACCCCTCTGGGAAACAGGCGTGATTTAATGTATGTATGTACCTATGCAAACTTGTAGCAATCGGAAGTAGATGTAGTGAATAATATTTAGCCATCGATTTTTGTCGGATAAGTTCGTATTGATCTTGCTTTCTCAATTAATTTATCGGTGGGTACTAAAGTTGACTGAGACAGCAAGATAAAAACGAACTCTTCCGACAAAAAACGATGGCTGAATATTATTCACTACGCGCAGATGTAGACGGTAAAAACGATATCGTAGTTGACCTATTATGGTATTGTTATGACGTCAGACACCATTATTGTCAAGTAAATAAGAGCTATCAAAACGGTGACAATACGATTACAGATCAAAAACGATGTTGTTTTTACCGTGTTGAATAGAGGCCCTGTAAGTAAGTAATCGTAAGTAGTAGATAGTAATAGGTAAGTTGTGTTCTCTGTGCCAACTCCTTGAGTGCATCGATCAACATAATACACGAGCTCGCCCTAGATTTCTCTAAAGATTTGGCTCCAGGGGCGTCTGTCTACGCAGATAGAACTGGCTCTCGTTGTTTCGCTCCAGCTAGACAATGTGGCAGACAGACACTTTGAATAAACAGCTAATTTGCAAAGCACGGCAAACAAATCGAGTTTATTATGTATGTTAATTAAAGTACGACTATTACAAGGCTAAGCAGTTTCATCAGATAAAGTGTTGCGAGATTAGATAGATATGCGCGTAGAATTAGTTATTCGGCCATCCCATATTGCGTGGGATTCGATCATCTTTATAACCTGGAGTTTTTTTTTTCAAATATCGTTATTCCCTCGGAAACATTAAAATTTTCCGGGATGAAAAGTAGCCTATGTTTTAATCCAGCGTATAAGCTCTAAATTTCATTGAAATCCGTCCTACCGTTGCAGCGTGAAAGAGTAACAAAATAACTCACACACCAACTTTCGCATTTATGATATTAGTGGGTTAGTGTAGGTATAGTATAGTATAAATATAGATGAATTACAGTAATGGATAGGTAAACCTTTTAAATATCAACACGAACAGTACTACCCATACTGTGTAACTTCATAGTTCAACAAAGTTGTTAAACAAAATCATCTTTTTATTTCATGAACTCTAGATTTCGAAATGATAAAACGGGTGATATCATCGATTTGTGTTATTTCGGGTACCGCCGACCTTCAGACTATAATGAGGGAAATGTATTGATTGATTTATTAGTTCCTGCCGTACTTTATAGGTGCTTTCATATATTTTTAGGTAAACTGTAAGCATTATAAAACGCACACATGGTGTTTATTATCTTCACTTAAACTGTGTTTACGCATTAATGTAAATATAATTTTAATCGTTGTATCTTTGTATATAAACCTTCGGCATAATCATTATTATGAAAAGGTTATTTTCAGCATGGCGTTATGATAGCCTAATTTCTTCCCGAATTAATTCGCTTGCACGAATGAATAAAGCATTCTTATCCTTTCAGGCTCCGTATGTGATGATCCGGAGAGTGTTGCTTAGTAAAAATTTGCAAAAATGACAAAATTTCAATGACTTGAGATAAAACTCATACTTAATTGTAAGAATAAAAGCGTCTCACTATAAGGACAAGTTAATCTAAATAACGTAAAACGCAATTATAATATTTTCAAGCAGTTAAATAATTTACAGTTACTGATCTAGGTCTTAATAAACTACAAATATAGGCAGGTCAATAACAGGTTATACAAAAGGTTCAAATACTTATTAAAGTCAACAGTAAAATTATATAGGTATCTAGTCCATTTGAGGGTCTATTTCCGTCAGCTAAAACTGCCTGAATAATTAATGAACTAAGTCATATTCAGTGTTTCTATTACAGTGCTAGACTAGAATAGATAGCTTTGACTTCGAAACGTTATTCAGATCACGTCCGTGGGATTCCGCTTTCGTCTCATTTATTTTTAAAATAAGTAGGTTAATATTTTGAAACTGGTGACGAAATAGTAATTACAGTGATTCCACGTTCAATTTCGCTAAGTTCCTATGACTAAGTGCTTTGGTCCTTTGGTTGGGACACATACACCCGCATTCACAAACGTCACTATGAGGTCTCACAGTGCACACGACCGCACAGGGTGGTTCAAATCGTCTCATAAACAAAAGGTCGGTCACAAAAGGACCAATCACAAAGCTGTATTGAACGCAGTGCGTTTACTCATTGAAGGAACCCTTAAGTATTGTTTTTCTAAGGGTAGGGTCATTACTGGCTTGTCCGAAAGGGTATTATTATTTATTTATTTAAACTTTATTGCACAATACACAAAGTAGGTACAAATGGCGGAATTAATAAGGTTCGACTAGCCATAGTTGTGTTTTCCACATTTGTCATTTGTGACCAAAATGTACTAAAATAATAAAAACACAAATGTAAATTAAATTACAAATCAGCTTAGGAAAAACCTTTGGAAAATCTCTTTTAGTTAGCATTTAATTCACACTACACACCTTTAATAATTCATCCTATAAACACAATTACGCTGGCAACTTTGTCCCTCCGTCCACTAGGATCCATTGTCAGGATCCATTAATGGGGTCAAGTGGACTTTTTGTACATTAAAATCCATTAATGGACTCGAGTGGGATTTAATGTACACTTAAATCCATTTGAATTCATTTACACTTTTTAAGACCCTGGGATCCATCAATGGATTTAAATATACAATGAAGTCTACAAAGATCCATTAATGGATTCTATTGAACTTTTTATATACCGGGATCCATCAATGGATACTAAATGTCCATGAGTATCCATCAATTGATGGAATCAAGTGTATTAAAAGTTTAATAAAATCCATTGATGGATCGAAGTGTAATTAAGAGTGCAACAGAATCCATTGATGGATTCCAGAGTATTAAAAAGTGTAAACGAATCCAAATGGATTTAAGTATATAATAAAGCCCACTCTCTATTAATGGATTTGAATGTACAAAAATCCTAATGGATCCTAGTGGACGGGGGGAACTTTGTTGACACCTTACCTAAAACACGTTTTAGCATCTAGAGAATTACCTACTTTACGGCTATTTCTCACTCGCCTCTCCGTTGAGCTCCTGAATTATTTATTGTTTACTAGTAAAAGTACTCACGGTGTCCTTCTATTTTAAAACAAACAAAACACATTATCATAAACAAGTTCGTCATAGACAGTTTTATCGAAGACATAAACGTCAGCACCATAATTTGTGACACTCCATAGTGCATATTGTGAAAGCATATTTTTGAAGCACACTAAACTTTCCTTTAGAAAAATATCGTCGTCACGTGAAGTGTCGGGAAGTCCAAAGTACATATGCACTGGCATTACGACTAGCATTTTCACTTAAGATTATTGGAAATGGGCCACGGCTTATGTAAATTTGTAAGTCTACATCGCTTTGGGTGTATTTTCTGCATCGAATACGAATATGTTTCGGAGGTCGTATGTCGATCGGCTAGAAGTCGATTTTGTGTGGAGTGCGCAAGAATTTGGGTCTCATATGTCAATGACACGCTACGTTTGGCTTACTAACCTTGGAGGGTTGACATCGATTGCCCCGTGAGGGCGAAACTCCCAACCCCCATAATAACTTACATTGTTCGGTAGTTTGCTTTGCTTTACTTTAGACACTTTGTAGTACTTGGAAACATTTAAGTGCCGCCTTGGTTCTAGACTCGAATAAACCGGTTGGCAAGTATCCGCAATTAGATGTTGTCGGCAATTATGAAATACGGCCCATAAAAGTGTGATGTAATGTATATGACGCCATAAATATGGCGATTTAAAGTTTCGTGCGTTCCTCTGAAACGATTTTCTTTGTAAACATGAATTTTATGGCTCCTAAATGTTCTTAACTTTTTTTGTAGGTCTCCTTCAAATGGTAACATGTTGGTAGTCTAGAACTTTGGAGCTTGGTTACGCAATCGTATATTTTTTCTTTCGTATTCTGTCTAACCATAATCTTTTACTTTAAGTGATCTTAACTTATAGAAATATATATAAAACAATATGCATAGGGTTTTGGGCATCGGCTCTAACGATTTTCAAAAGAATATTGGAACAGGGGGATATCAGGTCAAGAAATGGATCGATTAAGTTACCACCTTCGGGAAGTTTGTTTCAACACGAGCGACGTTCGGTCGTCTATTTAGATGCAACATTGAAATCGCTTACAAGGAAGATCAATTTGAATTCGGTGTCTATATCGGCGCTTGTAAGTATTCCCCGCCTTGTACCCAGTTCGCAACCTCAGGTTACCGGAGAAGCCGTATCGCATACGGCACGTCAGCTTACATTATTTAGCGTTCGCGAGTGACTGAAGCACGATCGTCCGTGAGCGATTGAGAGCCATGCAATATGTATGGCTCCGACCTCGGCAATGGACTGCTGAGTGGGTAGGGTTGTCAGTTCTTTAAAAAAGAAGTGATAAAAATGTGGTGTTTCTAAATTATTTTTAATTAGAAGGTACGGTTAATTATTAGACTGATACAATACAATACAAAGCACTTTATTAAATACCACATACACCAAGGAACGGATATACAAAAAAATAATATTACATAGTGAGTCAATAAACAGTGAGTCGACAAACGTAGTGTAGGACGCCCTCAGGCCAGAGGGCTTATTGTCTAACGCAGTCGCAATCGCAACCGCCTTCAAAGTGGAGCAATTGTTTTCATTTTGTATGCAATCAAATCTTAGATTTTCAAAATGAAAACGATCGTGATTGCGAGTGCGTTAGACAATAAGCACTCAGGTGGGATAACGATCTGCGAAAGACTGCAGGCAGATGCTGGATGCGGCAAGCTGAAGACCGGGGCTCATTAGTAGAGGTCTATGTCCAGCAGTGGACTAATATAGGCTGATGAGTGATGATGATGATGATGATCAGTGAGTCCATAAATAAAATAAATAAATAAATATCAGGGGACAATGTCACACCAATTGACCCAGTCCCAAACATAGACTTAATATGTCCCAAACTAAGCTCTAAGCTTGTACTATGGATGGGTACTAGGCACAAGAACGAATAATTGCGTAAATATTTATTCTCCGTAGCCACCCCTGTCGATGGCAACAGAAACTGCCCTATTGTACGGCTTATAGTCTGTCAATTCGAGGGATCGTATCGAAAAAATACTTCGAAACAAACTTCTTTAATATAAGGAAGAAATGCGTGTTCATACCATTCAGTAGCGATGACTTGCACTGTTTTTGTGTGAACGTAGTTTATCTTTCGCGCTTTCTTTTTTACTGCTAAAGGGTTTTCTTCCTTTCCTCGTCTTTTGTTTGTTATTTGCTTTTGTTAGTCAATAAATATGAAGGCTTTTTGTGGTATCATTAGAATTTTTATCACTTCTTTTTTAAGTTTTTAGCTTGATCCCTGAAGATAATGTAGATTTC
Source organism: Acleris cristana (assembly GCA_948252455.1). Classification (NCBI taxonomy): domain Eukaryota; kingdom Metazoa; phylum Arthropoda; class Insecta; order Lepidoptera; family Tortricidae; genus Acleris; species Acleris cristana. Next base: position 12,298,923 of record OX411782.1, on the reverse strand, counting down.
TCTTTATTCATAAACATTCATAATCACAGTACCAAAAAAAATGCTAATATACGAATTACATGGGAAAAAGACACCAGTAGGTATATAAAATACAGTAAACTTGATAGAAGTTACATATTTGAGCCCATTGGGGTCGAAACTTTAGGACCGTGGGGACTAGGAGCTCACCGTATTTTTAAAGATCTTTCAAAGCGCCTGGTCGACGCAAATTGCGACCATTCAACGTGGCAATGCAATGGTGCCAGCATTTTGGGAGCAATGCCCCAAGGCACATTTTGGTAGATTAGTGTAGTTTTTAATAAGTTTGTAAGTTCCTTCTTTTGTTTTTGTTCTTTCTTTTCCACTTGTTATTCGTAAAATCGTAGAGAATATTCGACGCAGTTAGCCTAGTTGGTATAGTGTTTTCAATCTGCGGCAGCACGCCCCCCACCCCCCAATTAAATAATTATGTAGCACGCTCGTCGCTGCAAGGTGTCAATGTATGAAAAATGAAGTTGTGGGGGAGATGTCGTGGGTTGAAAAACTGTAGTGATCGACCCGGGCTACGAAGATAGCGGTTTGATTCCTGGGTATTTTTCTATGAGTAAGTTTATCGTTAGAGTTAAGTAGGGGATTAAGTGAATTTGTAAAAGACTTTCCCTTGATACTTTTATTTATTTAAACAAGGCTCAGGAACAATTGCTATTATCGGGGATTAAACCCAGGACTCTACGTCTACATTCAAAAATCACTACCACCAACGCCACAAAGTAAATGATAAAGACAAAAGACATGACAATGTATTCAGTAAGTAGGCCGCACGGACACTTTTACACGTCAAAAATCTACCAGTGCTTTCCAAGAGGAGACCACTCTGACAGTATAGGGTAAGTATCGCTGGAGACCCACACGGAGGAGTAATATTGTAGATGATAAATGAATCACTTTTCGCTAATTTGTGTTTTATTATTTAATTTCAGAAAATATGGTTATTACAAGAATATAACTGAATAGTAATAAATTATTTTTATGAGGGTAAAATACACAGACACGAGCTTGTGTCTGCTTCTATTTCAAATTTTCTGGAGACTGAGCTAAAAGATCGATATCCGAATAGATCAAATAATTTTGAATTTGGAAAGATTTAAATCGAAATGTATGAGTGGCCAGGTACGTAAAAAAGGAGGTTCTAACAACCTCGTTACAATACCCGGGCTGGCCTGGAAAGAAAAATCCTGAGCTTGTAGTGAAGGATTTTTCTTTTACAAAAGTTCGTATAAAAGAAACTTAAATTAAATGGTGGTGGTTGAGGTGTAAGATGAGGTGAGTGAGGTGAAAATGTAATATATAGTGGGTATGTACAGTGGGAAGCAATCTATTACTTTCATTATAAACCTTTCATTCATCATTCATTCATAGTTATGGCCGCATATATCGCAGCTCATAACACCACTCATGTAGAGTATTCTCCTATTAATTAGGTAGAGATATACTCCATAGAAGGTCCCGTAATGGTGTAGGCTTTTTTAGGGATCAGTCACCAACCGCTGATGTAGTCTAAGATGATAAAGTTCCTATATACAAGTATTTTATAAAAGTAAAGTTCTCACTAAGAGAAACATAGCGTAGGTAAAGCTTATTTTTATAAGGGATCAACTTTGATCGCTTCTGGGTTAAAAAGAAATACATGACTAAAGGCTTATTTAACGAGTTGTCAACCGCTCCAGGGTTGGAAAGAAAGTATGACTTAAGGCTTATTTAACGAGTTGTCAACCGCTCCAGGGTTGGAAAGAAAGTATGACTTAAGGCTTATTTAACGAGTTGTCAACCGCTCCAGGGTTGGAAAAGAAAGTATGACCTAAGGCTTATTTAACGAGTTGTCAACCGCTCCTGGGTTGGAAAAGAAAGTATGACCTAAGGCTTATTTATAGGGAGTAGTCAGCCGCTCCAGGGGAAAATATGACCTAAGGCTTATTTATAGGGAGTAGTCAGCCGCTCCACTGAGAAAGGAAGAAGAATGGTTAAGAAGAGCAAGAGCGGTAGGGCTCATAGAAAAATAATATATGTATTATATATTATTATTATTTAACTATTTTGTTCTAAAAATAGAACAAATTTATGAAATGAAAGAAATGTGTTAGTGATTAATATACAAAAAATAATGAGGAGAGTTATGACCTTAATGTTTGTAAATTAAAATTACCTAGTAATATTAAGTATTTGTATATATTTCCAAAATTAATTATGATATATATAAACAAAAAGAGAAAAGATATAGGAAAGGAAAAGGTGGGATTATCTAACAGTAAAATGGTGATTTAAAAAAAATAATGGGTCTCAGTCCATTAGTAACATTGATATGCATATAATTATGGCGATGGAGAAATCTGGGCATATTTATATTAAGTAGGGTTTCTACGGTTGTTAATTGTTTTGATGCTTTGATAACCGTTGATATATGTATATGGGAAATTTTTGAGAAAGGAGGTCTAAATTGTTAATGGTTGAACAGACACTGCTGACTGGTAAGAAGATGATGGCTTTGACGTTTTATTGTCAAAATCTTTTCGGCATTGAATAAAAATTTCGGTAATATTTTTAAATACATCCAATGTATTTTTGGTGCATTCGGTCGAAATATCAACTCGATCTATTCTATTTTGTAAATGAATCAAGTATGTTGCTATTTTCTCACGATGAGTATTGCTGAGTTGTACTGTGGCTATTCGAGAAGAAATCAAAGATAGGCTACGCTCAACCTCGTCGATATCCTGCTCTGGAGAGTAAGGGCTTTGTGAAATGGATTCTGAGGGGCTGGTTTCGAGAATTGGAGATAACTGTCGGCGTAGTTCGTCGGCAGTAGAAGAAGTCGTGACTTGAGTGCCGCGTAATTTTAATTCGTAAATAAGCTCTGGTTTGTTTAGTAAAAGAGGGTTCATTTTTTAAGCTTTGAAGATTTGGATTAAATATATATTTTATTAAAGAAATAAATATATCAATAAATAAATAATTATTTATTTATAGTTTGAGTAATGTATGTCAGTGAATTGCCAACGTTGTAAATCCAGTGACCTCTAGATAAGCGGCATTAGTTGCCCTAGGTAAGTCACCTTCAAGACAAGAGTTGGTGTTGGATACACCGAGGATATGCTCCTGCGGTACTGCCGTAAGTGTTACTGGTCACAAAGCACAAGTGTCTCGATAGAGATTATCACAAGTGAATGTTTCCAGTTATGCTAGTTCCAATCGGAACCGTGATTGTATATCTGTCTGAATATGGGGTGATTTATTTTTGAACAGTGTACTGTTTGAGTTTTGTTTAGTGTTGCGACTGAATTGTGTGTGTTATATTGAATATTAATTTAATCCTGAAAAATAAAAGGTAGGGAAGTAATGTAGAAATTAATATAGTCCTGAAAAAGAAATAGGTAGGGAAGTAATGGATTAATGAATTAATGGGAAATGATTAATAATGGTTATGATATTTACGTAAAACGTCGTCCTTGAAGAATGCTAAGGGTATAATAAATAATTATTACAACAACACTAAATTATCACTGAATTTGACACTAATAGTCTGATCTTGATGTTATTCACGCTTGTTGAGCTTGAGAAACTGTTGTTGCTATTCGCTGTGGCTGTTGCTAGAGTTGTTGCTGTTGGTGTTGCTGCTGCTGTTGTTGGTGCTGCCGCTGATGCTGTTGCTGATGATGCTGTCGCTGCTGATGCTGTTGCTGGTGATGCTGTCGCTGCTGATGCTGTTACTGGTAATCTGGTCTGGCTGGTGATTCTGGAGATTTTGCTGCTGGTGGTAGGTAGTAATAGGTATTCACGCTCGATTCTTCGTTAGCTGGAGAGCCATTTCTGATGGTCGATTCTTCGTTAGCCGGAGAGCCATTTCTGACGGTATAGGGTAAGTATCGCTGGAGACCCACACGGAGGAGTAATATTGTAGATGATAAATGAATCACTTTTCGCTAATTTGTGTTCTATTATTTAATTTCAGAAAATATGGTTATTACAAGAATATAACTGAATAGTAATAAATTATTTTTATGAGGGTAAAATACACAGACACGAGCTTGTGTCTGCTTCTATTTCAAATTTTCTGGAGACTGAGCTAAAAGATCGATATCCGAATAGATCAAATAATTTTGAATTTGGAAAGATTTAAATCGAAATGTATGAGTGGCCAGGTACGTAAAAAAGGAGGTTCTAACAACCTCGTTACACCACTGTCCCGTAGTAATCCCGTAGTCTAAATTAAACTATGATACCTACGTGTCTTGATTTCTCTTATTCACTTGACCCCTACGACATACGCCTTGAAAAGGCACTTTCATTATATTGCTCACTCAGTCCGACCATTTATATTCATCCCGAGTTCAACTCTTTGAATCCGGATTGCTCCCTGGGGAGTCGTTTTCCGTTCGAGTCCTGATTGCTGGGCCTGGAATTTATTTAATAAAGCAGAATTTTAACTAACGACTGTCCTAATTAATATATTGTAAAGCTATGCTGTTATTTATCCTCGTAAGTCCCCGCGTACTTGAACAAGTACAAATTAATAATAGTAGTTCAGACCTTAGTACTCACTGTAGTACAAATTATTTTTATAGATGCTAAACATACCGAATAAAATTTAAAAAGGTATGTAAGTATTCGGTAATTAGGAACCTTTATTGATGAACCAAAAGACTCACAATTAAGTTTGCTAATTACAGTACAATCATCTGCAATAATATATGATCCTATATTGAGCTTAAAAATATCTGAAACGCTCTTATGCCTCCAGTAATAATGACGTATCAGATATTTTTGAGCCCAATGTTGAATAATATATTATTGTATCTGTACAAGTGCTGGAGTTAGATAATTTTATGATGAAAATATAGAGAGACTAAACTGAAGTATGCCTCAACCAATGATCGCTTGATCAGCGCAAAGTATTTATAGTCTATTTAGGTCAATTTTATTACAAAAAAAAGTTCAAATTATGCTATTTATAATCTTGTGAAAAAACAGTAATATTACAAACGATGCATCTTATACATCAATTTTATTACATTACGACCCGAGGCGTTTGTTTCTTTCGAACGAATTTATCGGTCCCGAATGCCCTCTAACTTATAACTTTCTTATCTTACTTATTACATACTTCATTGTTTTGTTTAGAAGTACTTATAAATAAAAGTAAACTTTATTGGAATTGGACATCAGAGAGTTGATGCACACGAGTATGTTTATGAATTTGAGGGACATAATTATTACCTATTTAATATCTCAAATAATAAATAATTTCAGTTACCGGTGAGATAAAAATTAATAAAATTCTGGAAATCAGTAAACATCATTTTGGTGAGTTATATTCACCGGATGAGAGTTAAAAATTGACTCTCTCACACTCAGTCAAAGCAAAATATTGGTATAACAAACCTGGGGATTATTGCTATATTTTTTTTTACTGCCTCGCTCAGAGACGTTAATTAAATTGAATGCTTGATTAAAGTAGCTGCTGTCATTTTTTTTGCTATAGCAATAGAATGAGGGCCTGTTGTTTGATCAGTAGTTAAACTAACTAATCGTTAAAAACCGTAACTAATGGTTAAATCTCAAGGAAATGTGTCAAATTTTCGATTTCTTTTTCGAATTTTAACAATTAGTTGAGTTAACTACTGATCAGACAGCGGGCCCTAAGACAACACGTCACTAAACAAGCATTAAATTTAATTGACGTTTCTGAGTGCGGCAGTTTGTGCTACTTATACCATTAAATCATTTCGTTTGACCGCGTTGTGTGTACGTTTTAGCAACTAATAATATATGAAACATTAACAATCGTACGAAAACAAAATTTGACATAAATAAAGAAAAAAATATCAACCTCTACTAGTTGAGAGCTCATAAAAGTACTCGGAGAGGGTAATGTTTGTGAACATTTATTAAATTATTATACAACGCACGGAATGCAGCGTTTTTCGCCAGCTACGCCGCACGGCTTTCAGAAACATTTCATGTTCAAGGAAAACTTTTTATTCCATAGCTTTTTATAATGAGCCTCGGTCGGTAGGTATGTTAGCAAAAAATATTCTCAAAGTAGGATATTCGCTTCAGAACGTGATCTGAAAGACCTATCAGTTTTGATAGACCGTTTGTTACATCCTGTATAGTCTTTAGGAATTGCTCGCTTAAAGTAGTAAAACTAGTAAATACTCGTATTTACACCACGATCGATCGCTTCACCAGATTCTGCGTCCTTCGCCAGATTCTGCGTCTTTCACTAGATCCTGCGTCCTTCAACAGATGCTGCGTCCTTCACCAGATTCTGCGTCCTTCCCCAGATCCTGCGTCCTTCGGCAGATTCTGCGTCTTTCACCAGATTCTGCGTCCTTCCCCAGATCCTGCGTCCTTCGGCAGATTCTGCGTCTTTCACCAGATTCCGCGTCTTTCACCAAATCGTTGATCCATCTTGAGCTCATGCAGTATTTATTAATAATTAACCTTCAAGTCCAGCCATTGCCAAACCACCGATATAAATCCGTCAGTAAACCTAATGATGTATTTAACTAGCTTCATTATTTTATGGAAGAGTGATTAAGTCATATTTCAGTGCCCAGACGACCGTTGCCGACGCCTCGTGGGAGTCGTGCCACTATTAAACGCTATTTTTGTCAACTTATTGATTACTAATTGGCGATTGCAGTCGCTGGCGTTTTAACTACGATTATAAACGGAGGTGATGCATGAATTAACGGACTGGGTGGGTTAATGTTCAGGTTTACGGCGATCATTTGTAACACGTACATTATTAATAACGACCGATTCTGGGTTACACGTACGCATTTAGTTTTATTAATGTATAGACAGGGGTGACATCGTAACACGAATGACTAGCTACTCGCCTCTCTTCGCTCTGGTTCAAACAAAATAAATATTAGTCAGGTATAAAGTTCCACAAGTGTTTTCTTTAATCTTCTAGCTATAATGAGTCCATAAAAAACAATCAAACACTCAATTTTACAATGTAAATAAATAACCTCGTCAGCGATAGCGGGATGACTAGAATTCCTTTTTGAAGAACTGGCCAAAGACAGCTCAGGGGGGTTATTATGACATAGCTATGCAGTTCATTTTACGGCGAGCGTAAAGGACAGAGCTATAGCAGGTATATGGCTCTGTCCTTTTCTCTCAGCGTAAAGTGAACTGCATTGCTACGTCATAATAACCCACCAGAAAAGAGAAACAAAAAAAAACAGTTATCATCACTACATAGTATAAATAAAACAAAGTCGCTTCCCAATGTCTGTCTGTCCCTATGTATGTGTACATAGATCTTTTTAAGTACGCAACGGATTTTTTTAATAGATAGAGTGATTCTAGAGGAAGGTTTTATGTACACATTTTGGATTATGTACGGTAGTTACAGAAAACTCATATAAATTAAATAAATAAGAGTATTATTCCTCACTACCTACCCATTTTTGAAAGGTTTACATCTTAGACGTAATGCTTAAAATAGCTAAGGCCGCATTTCACCAAACTGGAATAAGACTTATTCCGAGATTAGTCCATACAAATTCGGCGTTTAATCTAGGCATAAGACCTTATTCCAGTTTGGTGAAATGCGGCTTAAGTCGTGTAATACTATTTTTGCTCAACGAGCAGGAAACATTTTACGGCTTTTGACTGCAGAGGGATTATTGTCTAACACGCTCGCAATAAAGATCGTTTTCATTTTGAAAATCGAATGCATGTCTGCATACAAAATGAAAACAATTGCTCCACTTTGAAGCCGGTTGCGATTGCGAGTGCGTTAGACAATAGCCCCTCAGGTTGGTTGTTCGTTATTGCATGAAGCAGGCAGTAAAACAGACATTTTAAAGTAGACAGGTACAATATTTTATAGGAGGTTCACTTAATTGATTTGAAAAATTCACTAGCATGCAATCAATAATAAAATTAACTTGGTATGGCTAGTTAATAATCAATTGTAATTCCAGCTTTCAAAGGCGTTGCTATGCCATACACTTGATAAGGCATTATTATCTAATAGGCAACATAAACTTAATACTTTTCATATATCTATACGCCCATTTACCACTTTAACTTTTATAAATTAACGAAAGAGGAAGGATTTACTCAGTATAGGATTTGAAGGATAGATGTTTTTCATCACAACAAAAATCGTCTACATAACAGGCAAAATCCACAATCCCTCAGAATGTTCACCATTTGTCGCATGATCCCGGCTTACCCCACGCCGGGCCGCCGGGGCAAGGGGAAACTTAGTGCTGTTTGATGTTCACTTTTGTTTTATTCGGCCCTGGAATGGGCCCTGAAAGGGTTCCGCCTCGAACTTTTAGGCGCGAAGTTTTGACGGTGAGCAGAGGTTAGATGCATTATTACCAGATTACCAAGATATTTTTGGATATGCCAGGTAAAAAAAACAGAGCGGCTAAAGGGCTCCTTGTGCAGGCTACGTCCGGATCGCTACCAACATCTTTATCTAATCTTTAAACTACCACCAAGCAACAGTGCTTGCATTGTTGTGTTCCGGGATAAGACAACTGGTGAAATAACTAGAATAGAGACATTCCATCTTAGTCCTTAGAGTTTTGTTTGAAACTGTAGTTTTCAGAATGAAATTATTGATATGTGTCTCAGATCGCTCTTACCACCTCTATTCTACTGGGTAAAACCATATTGCTCTTAACAAGTTATCATATTATTTTTCATCACACTTGCTCGTAAATAGTGTCCTAACATGCTAGAAAAATCGGCCGTAAATCCAAAATAATACCCGCGGGCCTTTTTTTTACCATTACGCCCTATCGTACGTAAAAGCTTTTTTTTTTAATATAATGTGTGGACTCAAACTATCATTATACGTCAGGACCCCAATTCTTGTGCCATAAGATATGAAATTTCATTCGAGATGAAATGTCAGTTGCATACAATTTTCTAAAAATCTCGCATATAAACTATTGATCTCAACTGTCACTAGAATCGGACTCCTGAACACGTTTCACATTATCTGTGGTAAGTCATAGAAAATGATGTGCCTAGTCTGTCGACTGTCGAAGTGCCGATAATATTAATAAATAAGTTAAAAATATGATATTTTTTCTGATTTTATTTTTTTCCTCGCAATTGTGATGAAAAACATTGTATGTTACACGGGTGGTAAAGGAATTACAAAACTCGAGTCATTAAAGCCCTCAGCCTACGGCTTCGGGCTTCTAACAAACTCTCGTTTGTAATTCTGCCTTTACCACCCTTAATACACAATGTACTATTTAACTTGGCCGGTATTATTACTGTCTAGTTAATAAGAGCTATCATAACGTTGACAATGCGATAATGATAACATGTCAATGGCAATACGTTTTTATCAAAATAGAAATAGACATTTACCTAAGTAGTTGAATAGAAGCCCTGGGTGGCCTGTGTACCTACTCGTTTGCCTTCAAAGTGCCATAAAGAGTCTATTGGTTTATTTGTTAGTCATTATATTCTTTTAATTTCTTAACATCCTAATTACCTACCTGGCTTAATCCAAACGAAGGTTCAAAAATACTAAATCCTAGTTTCTAGAATTTGAGTAAAGAATATTGTATTTATTAAACAAATAGCTACCAAAATTAGTAGGTATTCAAAAGATTTTCATCATAACTGTAAGAAAATTTCTGGATCCGTGCCGAAGCAAACGAGGGTGAATGACGCCAATACATCATTTACAAGATGACACCCAATGTCATTACGAGATTTACAAACACAAATATCGAAAAGTCAACAATCCTTAAAATAAAATACACGTTAGAAATAATAACTGAAGAACTGTTCTGTTTTTTTAACCTGGAAAGGGATTATCAAAATAAATAGTAGGTACCAGGGCTTGTTGCGGCAGACATAATTCGGTGCCTTACCACACAGTTCCTCACAAAGATTTACACTAGACGGCCCGCAGCCTCGGTGAATATAAACTTACAAGGAGAACATAAACAAAAGGAAAGCTTAACTAATACCTAGACACTAAATTACTTTAAACTCTCTACAAATTTTCATTTAATGTAGGTATTTGGTTCGTCTTTTACGAATTTTTGTATTTATGAAACTAAAATAAGTTTCTGACAAAAATGTCTTTTTTGGGACAAGTTTTTGTTGCCTACTGTACTTTTTTTGCAAAATCTTTATCTGCTTAAAAGACCGAACTAATTAGTCCCAACACGGTGGGTCTACGTCAAGTCATCATCAGATCAGCTCTTAGATACCCTAATATTGCATTGTTGACACATGTGGTCCAAATTTCAGCCCATTCCGTTAACGGGAAGTGGGTCAAATTTAACTTGCAAGATTTGACCCTTACATACATTGCAAGTTAAATAGAAGCTTGTAAAAAAGGGATAATAACGCATTTTCGGTGGACACTTACCTATCTTCTAATGCACAAATTAATCTAGTCCCAAACTAAGCCTTTTACTATGGGTACCTACTAGGCAACGATGAATACTTATATATGGAAGTAAAATGGAAGTAAAATACTTACATTGAAAATATCCAAGAGTCAGAAACATATATTCGCGCTCATCACACAAATATTTGCCTTGACCGGAAATTGACCCCGGGACCGCGGCTAGCTCCGTAGGGTCACTATATACGAACTAGGCTAACTGCGTCGTCTTATATCATACTAGCGCTGGGCCTCTATTATACAGGGTAATCACATTATTGTTTTTGGCATGTTTTCGTATTCACAATGATACGATAGTCCTTATGTAAATACATGACATGGTCTAAGATCCGAATAGGAGACGATTTGCACCGGGCTGCTTATTCGATCAAAAGTATTTTATATCAAATTTGATACGCTAAATAATATGTGGCGAATAGGTTGCCTGAAAATTTTCAGTCCAGTATATAATTAATTAAAAAATTAAAAATTAACTTTGACTTAAAAAAAATCTATTGCTTGTTTAATAGACAAATTACATACCGATCGAAAGTATGAAGCCTATAGAAGTTGCAATCGTTAGGTTGACTATTTTTTTCCCGTCAAACTATTGGATAGGCAGGTATAAACAGGTAAGTCGGTACTAATAATTTGTACCAAACCTAACGTTTGCATATTCTATAGGCTTCATACTTTCGATTAGTATGCAATTTGTCTATTAAACAAGCATATGCAATTTTAAAAAAGTTCATTTTTAATATGTTTTTTAATGCTATTATTTTTTCTCGGACAGAAATATAAGCTTAAGTTAAACATTAAAACATCCAAAAATCCTCACAATTCACATTTATACAATAGCTTTGCCTGCCGAACATAGCGGAGCCTATGTTACTCAGAGATAATGCAGCATTCTAACGGTGAAGGAAATTTTGAAATCAGTCCAGTAGTTTTTGAGTTTATTCGTTACAAACATACAAAAATACAAATCTTGCCTCTTTACAATATTATTAGTGGAGATAGGTAGGTACCTACCTAGTTAATATCACGGTTGGCTCCGTAAGAAAAACATTAAGAAGAAAGGTCTATAATAACACACTCCTACAAAACAAACGACGTCTAAATGACGTCCTTGGTTGGGTACGGCCATATATGGGCCACGGCAAATCCAAAGCTGTTAGCTACACTTTACTCTGATTTAAATACCGCCATAATGGATTGATTTTTCAACATGGCGGCGTTATCACGGCGTATTTATGGACGTCTTGTTTATTGTTTTAATCACTTAACAGGCTTAACGTGACGTGGCGCGTGACATTAACTCGAGCTTTAATGTAATGGAGCTTTAAAACCTTAATTACATTTCTTAGAATATTACGTTTATTTTGTGCTCTGGGAATGTTATGATAAGCTTTATTAGTGTTGTCTTTGCACTGTTATATAAGTGAAGGGTTCACGGTGTGATCCAACTCAGGTTGTACAATGTTTCGAAACCTTATACATAATTATCACAAATGTATATATAGTTAATAAAACAAGTGCGAGTCGGACTCGCGCACGAAGAGTTCCGTACTATCTGTACAACATTAGCCAAAATCGGCAAAAAATCACGTTTGTTGTATGGGATCCCCCTTAAATATTTATTTTATTCTGTTTTTAGTATTTGTTGTTATAGCGGCAACAGAAATACATCATCTGTGAAAATTTCAACTGTCTAGGTATCACGGTTCATGAGATACAGCCTGGTGACAGACAGACAGACGGACAGCGGAGTCTTAGTAATAGGGTCCCGTTTTTACCCTTTGGGTACGGAACCCTAAAAACTAACAACTGTCCACATCTTATCTTACAGATGAGCGGGTACTCTTTGACCCTTTAGGGTCTTTTGTGTAATTACCCTCTTACACACTCAGCTGTTCGAATATGCGGGTTTTCTCACGATGTTTTTCCTTCACCGTAAGAGCATCGGGTAGTGTAATTCAGTTAGAAAAAACCCATTGTGTAAATGGAGACTGCAGGCGTTCGAACTCGGTACCTTACGACTCCCTAAGCCACTATAGGTACATACACGATATAGGCCATCGACGACGCTCTCAATAACTAACTAATACCTCTACTTGTTCTGTTCGTAATCTTTTATTATTTGCTTCAATTTTCTTCATTTTGTTGCCTTTGTTGCTACGGTTTTTTTTCAATAATTCATGACCTCTTAGGAAGCGCTGCCGCTGGTTGACATGGTAAAGTGCTTACAGACCCTCTATTCTTAATTGTTTTTTAACTAATAGTGCTGTAAATCATTTTTACTCTAGCTCTGTGTGCGTTCTCTTTGAATAAATTGTTTTTCTTCCTCTTCTTCTTCTTATTCTTCTTCTTCTTCTATTCTACTGGACAAGTATAGTCTTTAACGTGTTATGGTATTGTTGAAACACACAACAGAATGAAGATTTTAATACCGTAAAATGTGCCTACTTTGCCCCATGGGTAACTATGCTCCATAGTAACTATTTCGTTTGTTACTTATAAGTTAATGTTGATGACAAATTTTCTAAAAACAATTGATGTATACATCCAGTCACGCAGTGAATAAAAGCAATATAATGATTTACAATACAGATTACCTCAATATAACCATGGAGCATAATTACCCGTGGGGGAGCAAAGTAGGCACATTTTACGGTACCAATTTTAATGAACCCTTTAAATGGGCGTAGGTCGAGTCCCCAATTAACACTGTAAACTAAGACCTAGCAATAAATTCTAGATGAGATATTTTACTACACAGTTTTTCTTAATCTCTAAACGATTATAAATACTTGAGAGTGGAAGAATGCGCCCGTTCTTTAGAGTCGTGGAATAAATGCTTTGTAATCGAGCTTCTTTGTAGATGATTTAATGAAATTTACAATATTGGATTTTGCTTTCAACGGAGGATTCGAAGGAGGTTGATCGATTGAAAAGTATAGGTACATACGTAGAGGACCGTCTGTTCTTCTTTGTTTTATGTACCTACATGCCAGACTTACAACCATATGTGCTTGGCTTTTGTGAATTGTTATTAAAGTTTTCTACTTTGAAATTTTCATTCCTTTTTATGCAAGAAAGTAGGTACTGTGATTTTAAATTCACTGCTTGCGCTAACCCTGTTTTATGAGGTGTATTTAATAAGGGATAATATTACTTTTATATGTCTCATTTATTCCATGCGTTTTAAATAAAACTAAACGTTTGATAAAGTTTATGAAGCCGGGCCTTTTGGTCATCGCCGAGAATGGCTAAAAATAGGGAATGGTGTTAGAACGTGACTAAGATAAACAGAACACAGCTTTACGAGCATTTCTCATAGAAACGGAGCAGCTCGTTAGGAGGCACCATATATTACAATCCGGAAATGAATATGGCCCAATTCACTATCCGTGTTACGTTTACTAAGATGCGGTTTAAATAGATGGAAGACCAGCTGATTTACGCCGCAAGTTGCGCTGACACATCAAACAACGCCGGTGTTTGCAGTCTTATTAACCTAGGTCACGAAGAAATATTATTTTCAATGCAAGGTTTAGAAATAAATAAATAAATTAAGTATTGAAATAGTTAACATAAACAAAAATTACCTACGTACAATTGGAGAATTCATTTGCATAATGCAACTTATCCAGGTTCACCAAACTAGTTTAAAAAAAGGTTCTTAAAGAGATTTTATAAGTAGCAATTTTATTCTAACACTCATATTATTTACTCTCGTAAAGAAAATTTTCTGCCTTTTTTAATTCATTTTGGCAAAACTCTTGATATGTTTCAAAAACTAGAGCATATCTCGCCTATTTTATACGTCACTTTTTACTCCAAAATTAATTCAGAAACACGCCGTTGTAAATTCTAGGTGTATTTTATTTACCGTTGCAATAAACAGTGCACGAGGCTTATGCAACACCTGAATTGAATAAACCTGTATTTTCGTTCGTGATTGTGAACGAGGGACAGGTTATTGGCTTATCGGGAACACTCTCCACAAGACACGCCATCCAATGGGCCGTTACCACCAAGCCATTAGCGGCCTTTACACGTAAAGTTCGGACCGCGGGAAACGCCACGCGTCGGTCTAATCTTCGTTCCGAACCGTACATTTTTTACTATTTTACTATAACAGATGCATTTATTCGTACGGTTCGGAACGAAGATTGGAACGGCGCGTGGCGGTTCCCGCGGTCCGAACTTACGTGTGCAGGGTAGTGATTCACTCAAAAGCAAAGGTGAGCGAACGCAGGAGTGAATGTCCAAGCGGCGAGTTTAAGTAGTCCCGTCAGAGCGAGCAAAACACGTTTTAGCGAGTGCATTCTCAATTAGGCAGCCTTATACGTTCGAGAAGCCATGCTGCCAAATTGAATACACGCGCTGAAATGCGCTTGGACTTTCACTCCTGCGTTCGCTCACCTTTGCTTTTGAAAGAATCACTACCCAGGCCGCTATTAACCCAGTCCAATGAAAACTGCAAAAATGTCTTAATTACTTATAAGTAATGGGAGGACGATGGATGCAAATTACGTCAAAATAATGTCGAACGATAATCCGTAATATGGATGTGACTACATTGATTAAAAAAAAAAGAGAACATCACTGGAAAAAAGTTATAGAATTTTATTGTTGAAGTAAATAATCCGCTGATTTATAAGAAAAAATATTTTTCTTTAACGTATTTTTTTCGTTGTATTGTAAAAACGGTATGTTACAAGCGAAAAATTTGGTATGATCATAGTACCAACCTTAAAGAAAAACAACAAATACTAAAAAATAGTCAAGTGTGAGTTGAGCTCGCGCTAGATTTGTGGAGCGGAGCTAAATTTGTATGGAATAACTGCTGATATAAGCGTCTTAATTGTGTCTAAAATGTCTCTGAGTACAGTTGAGTTCATAAATGTATTATGTGTACACTTTAGTACAGTCAAGGACTTTAATTGTTATGCCACTATGTAACCCTGTCATTATGACAGCGTCAAACCACGTGAAAGAAATTACGCCAAAATTAATGGTTATGCGACAGGGTTCCATAGTGGCATAACAATTAAAGTCCTTGACTGTACCTTGTCACTTTAATCGCTGTGACAATTGATATGTATACGGTAGTCTATACATGACATTAACGGCCAATCCCTATATTCAAACCGCGGACAGATAAGGCTTACTTCGGATTAAAATATGACATTTGCCCATACAAAATGTGTCAAATTTTAACCCGTAGTAAGCCTATCTATCCGCGGTTTGAATATAGGGTTTGGCCATAAATAGGCAAGGTACTAAAGTGTATACATATTTATGAACTCAACCGTACCAGCGGTAATTAAAGGTATCAACTCACTAATTATTTTACATCATTCACAATAATCGATGTTGGCGTAATTGTACACAACCCAAGGGCATGTCAGGTGGTGCTGTTCACAAACATTGGGGTCATCCTGTATAGCACATTCACGTTAATATTCACATGGCTATGGGACCGGGATTCTTTGATCACTAACTCTGCTTAAACACCGATTTATGCCCGGTTTCAATAATCAAGAAACGAATCGTTTTCCTTACGTCTCGTTAAAATTTGACATTTGCTACATACAAAATGTGTCAAATTTTAACGAGACGTAAGGAAAACCATTCGTTTCTTGAATATTGAAACCGGGCATTAGACAATGATCAATTAGTTAACGATGCAGCCCGAACGTAAAGAGAGACCCTAACCAAGATGCATTACGCTAACTAGCGTTTCTATTCGTTTCGTTTTCAATCCAATCGCGTCACTGGTAGAAGACATGATACGAAGAGTCACGTGATCTACCAGTGACGCGATTGGTTTAAAAACAAAATGAATAGAAACACTAGTTAGTGTAATGAATCTTGCCTAAGGCCTTAGTGCCTGTATTCTACTGGGATGGCATATTGCTTTTGATATATTCTACAAGTAGATATTCATCTTTATTAAAAATCCGAGTTTTAAAGCTCCAACATGTCTTTAAAAAATGAACATTTTGTAGTTTTTAGGGCACCGTACTATTTTTTTAAAAAGGAACCTTTGTGGTGACACTTCGGTGTCTGTGTGTCAGTATGTCACAGAAGTTTTTCTCTGAAATTATAGAAACTATCAACTTGAAATTTGGCAAAGTTATATAACTTGCTTGCCCGCGTCTGTTTTAGTAAAAAAATATGTAATATTTTTTCTAAATATTTGAAAAGAGTGTTGAAAAATTAAAGTTAGTTAGTTATTGCAAACGGGGGCTATGAAAGGGCTCAATCTGCAAATTTCAAAACTAATTTATAATTTTCCATGACGTGCTTTTTGATTTATACCCAAAAATTTACATATATTACCGTTTCCCTATTATATCTCCTATTTCCGAAGTTTACGGACTAAAAGTTCTGAAAAATTCCTGATTTAAAGTCAATTACATATATTTTTCGCGAAAAATAAAACAAAGTTGTAAAATTTTAGTATTGGAAAAATTATCAAAAAGCTTTAAAAATCTGTATCAAAATTTAGGCTAGTCAAAATGGACCTTATTCCATAGAAAATCAAGTTCATAACATAACGAGTATTTTCTTTTGCGTTTTCCAATCATATTATCTTAAATACGGAATCCTTTGTGCGCGAGTCCGACTCGCACTTGACCGTTTTTATTTATTTAAAATAATTACTTATTAATTTTCCTACGAGCATATGCCGTTGACGACGTAAACAGAACTCGTTAAAAATTCGAAAAGCCGAGTTATTAACTGATGGGGCGTAAACTCGTGGGATTAAAAAGCCAATAATAGTATTTCCACCTGTTTGCTTAATAAAGTAATTGTCATTAAGCTCGATGGCAAAAATGGACGCAACGAAAATGTTGTAGCTGAATCTGAAGTTTTTAACACCCGTATTCACAAACGTCACTATGAGGTCTCACAGTGCTCACGAACGCACAGGGTGGTCAAATCGTCTCATAAACAAAAGGTCGGGCAAAAAGGACCAATCACAAAGCTGTATTGTACGCAGTGCGTTTAGTCAGTGAAGGATTCCTTAAGTATTGTTTGTGAATACGGGTTTAAGGTTCCGTATAGTCAAACTAGGAGCCCTTGTTATTTCGCCAAGTCCATAAATAAATAAAATGTGTAAGTTTGTAAGCATTTGGATGTTTGACTTTCAATCACGCATAAAGGATCAACCACACCACACCGAAACTTAAAATACGCTGACGTCGGGTTCCGCGCGTAACGCGCCGCAGACGCGGATTCAACGCGTGTTTTACGCCGACGGTGTAATCACGTCCAAAAGAACGCCATATATCTCATTACGTTTTGCTATTTTGAAGCAGCTTAATTTACTCAGCTTCACCTTTTTAGGCTTCGGTATTATGACATAGTTTTGCAGCTCAGTTTACGCTGAGAGAAAAGGACAGAGCTATATACAACTGCTGTAGCTGTGTCCCTTACGATCGCCGCAAAATGAACTGTAAATCCATGTCATAATAACCCCCCTGATAGTTGAATTTTCAGACAGTATTACAAAAAAAACATGGCGTAAAACGTTGAAGCGCAATGCGATAAAAAAAGATATATCTTAAAATTAGTTTTTTTTTGCAAAACAGGTATCTATGGGGTAGTCAGGTACTTTTTCTACTTGGTAAAACCATATATTGCTTCTGACATGTTATTGTAATGTCAACGTTATCATAGCTCTTATTTACTGCCGGCCGAGTTTAAAACAATACGATATCATAACGATACCTACGATAGAATAGAAATCTAAAAAAAATAAGTGGTATTTGTTACTTTTTACTGATATACTCGTAATTCTTAGACAATAGTTAATATAAGTGTAAAGTTATGAATATTACAATAAGCTATTTGCAATGCCCTAGCGGGGTCCGTGTATGCACTTTTAATTTTAGATCACCTGTAATGGTTTTTACAATAATAAATGATATGTCAAAAGCAATATGGTTTTACCGAGTGGAATAGAGCCCGAGTTTGTTCCAAAACTATTTTTACTTATTTTTGTTGAAAAATAAATGGCCACCTAGATTATACCGCCCTCCTAAATAAAAAGGACGTATGCGTAATTTGATACTCAAAGTAAATTTAACCCCCTATCTTAAGAAATAAGGTCACTAATACGGGTGTGTAATGTTTAGCATAAAAACAAATGGTCTAATGATCATTTTGCATAACACTAATTGCATAATTTCAATCTGCATAATAAACCATCGATATAATAGTCATGATGCATAAAACGAAATGCATAATTTCAAAAACTATAATGTTTATAAATTGGAAAATAAATATTTCTAACTGCTTTCATTACTATTAATGTGGTCACAGTTCTAACCTAACCTAACCTAGTTAGAAGAAATTGACTTAAAATGCATAATAACAAGAAAATAACAGTTATGCTAAATGAGTGTTATGTTATTCGATCGTATGCCAGTTAAAATTATACAATTGGTTTTTATGCTAAGCGTTCATTATGCTTTTCGTGGTTAGTTAAATGAAATTATGCAAAATGTTTTTATACTGATTGAAGCGCACCCCACTAATACATATACATACACGGTTCTATGAGACATACGCCGGATGCCACCCATTTCCGCTGCGCCCGAGGCTAATATCGATTTTTACCACAATAATAGTCGCGTAGTATACTCATACACTTTTTTGTGATCTTTCTTGGAGATTAATTAGATGATAGCAAAATGGAGAAAAGTCAAGAAAACAACTGCTATCGGTATCTCTCGGTTCAAAAACAATAAAAGATATGTTAAATGGTTTTATATGATTCAAGTTATACGATTAGGGTTTTTAGGTACGTATATGAAAAACTCCACGTACTTAACAGTTACCCTTGACAAAAATATATGTATGGAAACGTGAGTCTGTATTAAGGGTTTGTGCAACGAATAGATTCCGTAAGAATATGTATACTCCATACCAACTAACTTGTCTTATTTAGTAAAAACTTTTGTAACCTCAAAATGCTCCCGTTTCGCCTAAAAATTTCAATTTTGTCTTAAAAAAACATGCATGATGTCAAATCAGGAAAATAGTGTGCAAAATATGGTCTCTAATTGCTTTATTCTAAATAAGACAAGTCAGTTGGTATGAACTTTACATGTTTTCGAACTGTAAAGACATTTAAAAAAAGTGGATAAATTATTGAAATGTTCGTACTCGAGCTACTGTATATTATTTACCTACGCAGTATGAAGCCCCAAAATGAAGTAGCTGTCACGTGTCACTCAGTTTAATGTCAGGCTTAGAAGCCACGACACTTGTTGACGGCCATGACGGGACTATCACGCGTTTATTGTCTTTGTGCTAGTGCACGGGTAGCACAAGTTGTATTCTCTCGCGTCTCGCTCATCGCTGCATCTCTATCGTTACAGACTAGATAGAAAGGGAGATCCGAGCGACAACATGTCGCGGGCAGCCGTGCTGCTGCATGAATCCAAATGAAGATCAAGGGCTATATTCTAATCAGTAAAACCATATTGCTAATGAGTAAATAGTAGTAATATTGATAACACGACAACATACAAAACCACTAAATTTAAGGGGGTCCACATACAAGAAACGTTGAAAAGACATTCGTATTATTTTTTGAATTATTTGTGAATTGAAATGAAAATTCAATCAATTAAGAGCAGGTTTAAATTGATAACAATTTTGAATGAACAGTCTAAATCGGGCGAAAATAACTGGCTAATGGCCGTAATAAAAAGTCTCGATGTGCGATTTGGGTTCGCATCAGTGCCAAGTTCATTCGAGTCCATTCCGCCGAGGATTGAGTAACATACGATTACCTAAATGTTGGGATTAGTCGTTGACGGAAATTTAAATTGACTACTCCAATTTGTCTGCGTATAATTATAGTCACGCCGTTCTAAAAGGGCCGATTTGACAGCAATTAATTCAGTACAAAATATGTGTTTGAGGCATGTTTGAGGTTATATCTTGTACTGCGTTGACAGCTGTCAATTCAGTACAAAATATGTGTTTGAGGCATGTTTGAAGTCATATTTTGTACTGCGTTGACAGCTGTCAATTCAGTACCAATTATTGTGTTTGAGGCATGTTGAGATTATTCTTGTACCTACTGCGATGACAGCTGTCAAATCGGACTTGTTAGAACAACGCGACTGTAGTTTGTCAGTATTCTCTAGCTAGACGGTTTATGTAAATATGTTATTTGTTAAAAAAGTACAAAAGTCGGACTTAATACCTAATGGCTTGATGCCATAATTATCTACCTACGTATAATCCGTGACCTGTTGATAAACATAGGACGTTCTAAAAAAGCTAAATTAGCTTTCAAAAAAGTGGTCTTTTATGAAGGCTAATGTAGCTTTTTTGAAACGTTATGAGTGCCCCTTATCAGCCAGTAGGTCAAGCATTATCCATTAATTACCTAACATCCTGTAACTGTATGAGTAGGTACCTATTGTTGCTCATACAACTATTTTTGTCGTCTATTTCACTCGAACATTACAACTTGACCCGCGGGCCAGTATTCATTCATTACTGTTTAGTCTTTAGAATGTTTTTATAATACACATTAAATCTAACTTGTCTTTCTACATGAAATAACCTGTAGCGTCTAAGATATTTTGCAGAAAAGCAGTTTGCAATAAAGTTTTAATCTTGTGTCGTATTTAAGTGCAGTTGACTGGTATAATCAGTTTTATCAAGATGAAGCAAAGTTAACGTCATGTCTTTTTAAATTTTTCCCGCAATTTAATCCACCGTTGTAACCATCAGTAACTTTCATATTTCTGTCTTTTTTATTCGCTGCTCATAGCTCATACATTTTGTAATTAACTTCGTACGAGTACAGAAGAGCGCTTTACATTGCAAACAAGATAATCCTTAAAAAGAGGATTTAAAAACACGTGTGTAATGGAATATATTATCTTACTTTATCATCCTTACATCCGACTGTGCATCCCGCCGTTTCGGAAATTACGAGTATAACTATTAAACTTTTGAAACAGAAATGCATTATTGCAAATTGGACATGAATTCTTGTTTGTTAATTGGGCTAACAATGCCAACACGTTGCGAAATGTTAAATTGGCCTTGTGGGTGTTGTAATTAGATGATTAGTTGACATGGAATATTAAGGGTTACACGATAGCCGTTAATTTTCGATGCACAATTAAATTTACAGCATTTGCTTCACATACAGGTTTGATATTAGATTTTGGTGACTATAATATCAATTAAATAAAAGCTCGGCTATACATTTTAGGTTGCAACCACATTTAGGTTTTTTTCGTAGCTTTGAGAACTATCGATAATTCAATTCGAACTACTATAAAATATTTAAGTAGGTATATTGTGTTCTTTACCGATCGATTGATAGATACAGTATGTTTTTCTAAATTCTACTGTTTTTTTTAAATAAGTGGTTTTGTTATTGACCATAGAGACTAAAGAGTCGAGACAAGGTTGACGATGAAGCGAGCTTACCTAGAAAAGATCTACCTATTAAGCCTTCTTTTGAAGGGCACCGGGTCATAGCATCTTAATACGGACGCCAGGAAGGTGTTCCATATCTTAGCTTGGTTTGATTGCATTCTAATATTTTTTTGCATATTAACATATAACGCTTCTGAACAATTGACAAAAGGATTTTTTTATAAAAGGTGTTCTGAAAAAAACCTGCATAGAGGTTTTTCTCAAAAGCATACTATTTTTTTTGAGTAAAAAAAAGAGCTTTAACGCCACATGATTGTCTACGTCACAGCTAATGTTACGTACCTAAGGGTTAAGCCACACGAGCGTAATTTTTAGAGTTGTGAGTCGCGTAATTTCTGCTGCATTCGGTTTCATACAAAACTCAGCTGGCCTTTTGTATGCAGCAGAAATTACGCGACTCACAACTCACAACTCAAAAAATTACGCTCGTGTAGCTTCACCTAACGAGTACGCGCGCTCGTTTACAAACAAAATGACGTCATTCCGATCACTAGTCCAACGCGGGCGTAGCAAACAATCATTATATATTTAAAAAAAACAAATAATAATATAAAAAAAACTTTTTAGACAAACTTTTACATATAAGCATGATTTTATGCAGAATATTTTTTAGAAAAGTTCTTGTTGTCAATTCTGTATTAAGAGATGTCGTAAGGGACACGTAGTATATCCCGCCTGTTTACCCATTCCCTACCCTCAATGTTTACAAACCTACACGGTGTATTAATTCGATTTCTTGTGCCAGTAATTTCTCATCGTCGTAAAGACTTGTTCACAATGGCTGAACAACCAACCAATTTAAGTAGGTACTAAGAAAGAGGAGTCAAACAGTTCAGTGTTTTACGATCATTAAGTCGTGTCCTATAAAGTCCAAGTAGGTACTAATGATGAAATATGAACAGATATTCTTATAATTAGGTCACAATATATTTTTTCAATGTAATAAATTACGTACACGGTGACTAGCCTGCCCGCTTATCACTATCATTTAACTTAAAGGCTTGTACAGACTGCATTAGTAATAGTAAAGACTACCTATTTTAGTTACTAAATGTTTTTGAACATCGAAAATTCAATTCAAAAAAATAGATACTTGTATCTACTCGACTAAATTTCTACTAAAATACTTGCTGCTCAACTAAATTAGTAATGTAGTTAGGGTAGTGATTCTCTCAAAAGCGAAGGTGAGCGAATCTGATCCCCTCATCAGATTTAGATTTGGTGACAATGGGACCACCTCGGAAGTATACTCTATCAAACCAAAAAAGAATTTTTAAAATCGGTCCACAATAGGCTAGTTGCCTCTGTTTTAAAGTAGGTCTCAAGTTATTAATTATTGTCCGATTAGATGAAAAAAAAAAAAAAAAAACCCACATTTTTTTAGGACCTACAAAACCGCAAAACTTTATTTTAAAAGTTTAGTTTTCGTTAACGGGCGAAAACGCTTACAGCCATATTAGTCTATAGATTATCTGTGCTGTGACGTCATACGGGCCGAAAACAAACATTTGTTTGACAGTTGACGAGAGCATTTGACATATAGATAAACGATCATAACACAACCTCAAGAAAAAAAGCGCGGGAAACGACGGCCAAGGCGGGAGTATTTTTTCTTGCGAAAATTTTAAATATTTTTCAACTTGTATAAAAGATCAGTTTGGTAGCTTATTATATGTAAATATTTAGTTTTAATTTGTGTTTAATAGTTTTGTGTATATATTTTGCAGTATTTGGTAAGTTTTCAAGATTTTTCTCATATCTAGCTTAGCATAGGCTAAGCTAGATGGACCGCCCGGACGACCCCGGGGGAGGTTTAGCTTCCCCGGTTGGTTACAATGTAACAATTGGTAATGAATTTGAGTTTTTACCAGGCGGAAATGAGTCCAGCATGGACACTGACGGGTCTGTGCGTGGATTAGAGCGGGGGGAAAGGAAAAGATATCGTAGTTCTAACCAGCGGAAGATTTGTAGGCATTGCAACAAGCGTAGGAGAAAGCATGAACCAGGACGACAATTAAAAGACACCGATTGTATATGTCATCATGATTTATTAGATATGCCCTCTGTCGAGTCTCAATTTGTTGAAACAAATAAACAAATTTATACCCAACCCGAACAACTTCCCAAAACTAAACCTCCCACTTCTATTGCTCAGTCAGAACAACAATCTGTTCAAACTAGTTCAAATATACCCGTCGATCACATCTCTAATGTTCACAGGAACCCGGTTCAGTCTACTACTCAGACTGGCAGAACCCAATATGAAGCTTATGACATAGAGCCCTTTGTAGTTCATGTGCAAAAAGTATTAACAGGCAGTGAAAATCCCTCTCTCCATCCTGTTCAGTTTGGTTACTTCTTAAAGAAAAGTCCTTTTAAGAATATTATTAATGGTAGCATCAAACGCATAGGCAGAAACAGGCTTTCGATGGCTTTCTCGAACTACAAAGATGCCAATGATTTTATCAGTAATCCATGCTTATCTTCAAACAACTACAAAGCATTTATTCCATCATTTAGTGTGACCCGGATGGGTCTTGTACGAGGAGTTCCCTCTGAGTGGACTCCTGAAGAGGTTCTAGAGAATGTAACGGTTCCTATTGGGTGCGGCAAAATTCTAAAAGTGAGGAGATTAAATTACAAAGTTAGAAACATTTCACCTCCTGAGTGGAAACCTTCTCAGACAGTTGTACTTACATTTGATGGTCAAGTTTTACCAAAACGAATTTTTATGTGTTACAATGCTTTATCTGTTGAGTTATATACTTTCCCTACTATACAATGCTTTAACTGCTGCCGCTTTGGTCACACTAAAACTAATTGTAATTCTCGCCCTCGCTGTTACAAGTGTGGTGATGGTCATGTTGGGGATTCTTGTTCAGTTGAGGAAGAATCTGCAACCTGTTGTTTGTGTTCTGGGCTTCATTTTTCTACCAACAAAAAATGTCCAGAGTTTGAAAGACAGACAAAAATAAAGACATATATGGCTCAAAACTGTGTCTCATATGCTGAAGCAAATAAAGTATATGAGCCAGTTTCTAAATCATTTGCCGACGTTATTAGAAAATCTTATCCTCAGCCAGACGCCCCTGTTGCACAGGTATCTCCAGCTTCTTCATCACTTAGATCACCCCCTCCATTCATCAGGTCATATAAAAAAACAGTGTTCACAAAACCCTCAGTGCCTTTGAAAATAAACCGAGGTTATAACAAGTCTGAACACAACCTTCTTATAAAAGAGTATGATGCTCCTCCTCCTTCCAACGGTGTAGCTTTTAACCTATCCACAAACAACAATGAAACAGTTTTTACCATATCTGATGTTATTCAATTGTTAACTGAAATTAACACAATGTCCAATAATAATTCTACCGAACAACGCTGCCCAACAATTGACTTTTTAACACATTTAAAATCCAGTTATGGATCACAGATACGACCAAATAATACAATGGAATTGCAGAAGCGCAATCTGCAATAAACACGATTTACTTCACCTTCATAATAAATTTAACCCTCTCGTTTCCACTCTGTCTGAGACATGGCTTAAACCGGACTCCGTTTTCCGTATTCCGGGTTATGTCATTCTTCGACAAGACAGACCTGATGGTTATGGTGGTGTGGCCATAGTGATCAGGAATTCTGTCTCTTTTTCTTTGTTTCCTCTTCCCTCTTTCAGCGATGACATATCTGCTATCGCTGCCATTGTAAATAATATTTGTATAGTTTCAATTTATTTTTCGCGTCCTAATGTAAATATTTTTTCTCAATTAAATAATTTGTTCTCTATCCTCCCTAAACCATTCTTGGTGTTAGGCGACTTTAATTGCCAACATCAGTCTTGGGGTAGTTCTACCTCAAATTGGTATGGTGAGCATTTATTAGATATAATAGATTCGTATAACATATGCATTTTGAACACCGGTTTACCTACTCGCCATACGGAACCGAGTCAAGGCGTTAGTGCTCCAGACTTATCTTTATGTTCCTCTGATTTAGCTTCCACTCTACACTGGCAACCTCTTCCTTCTTCATATGGTAGTGACCACTTTCCTATCATAATAACCATGCCTTTTCATAAAACTATTGGTAACCCTCGCCCCCCACGTTTTAAATATAAATTAAACAATGCAGATTGGCAGCTGTTTAGACAGACAGTGGAAGCAAAAACTACTACTCTTTCCGATAGCGATCAAATTTCTGCGGATATGCTCACTAAAATTCTTATTGAGTCTGCGGACGAGACTCTTGTTATTAAAAGTGCAAAAAGGTCTCATATCCCGTCCCCGCCTTGGTGGGATCATGACTGTACTGAAGCAATTAAAGCAAGGAAATCGGCAGAGAAAATATATTGTAGCGAGATGACTGCCGACAATTTCGAGTTTTACTTAGAGTCTGACCGTAACTGCAAGAAATTATTTAAAAAAAAGAAATTTGAAGGCTGGCAATCATTTTGTGCAAGTATTAGCCCCAATGTCAGTCCATCAGTGGTCTGGCGTAACATTCGTAGGTTTAGATCTGCTTTTAACGGTTCGTCTTCGAAACTTCCTCTCTCCTTGGCCGACCGCTTTATGGATCGTCTCGCTCCTCCTTCTGTTCCTGAACATGAGCTTTTACAAATTTCCATTCCTCCTTCCATTGTAAATAATCTTTCTGGTTTGAACTGTCCCTTCTCTCTTGTCGAACTTAAAGGAGTACTGTGCCGTGTGAAAGACTCGACTCCGGGTGAGGATGGAATCCCATATTCATTTATTAAAAATCTCAGTGATAAAGTCCTTATGTTATATCTAGATATCGTAAACTCTATGATGATTTCTGGTTGTGTTCCTCTCTCTTGGAAAACTCAGACAGTTATTCCTTTTTTAAAACCCAATAAGTCCCCCGACGACCCTTCCTCTTACCGTCCTATTGTTCTCTCTTCTGTCCTTATTAAAATAGCTGAACATTTAGTCAAAAATCGTCTTGAATGGTTTGTGGAGAAGGGTGATCTCTTAGCTCGCTCTCAGTTTGGATTTAGACGAAGTAAGAGCACTTTAGATAATTTAGGCATTTTTATATCGGATATTAGATTGGCATTTTCAAATAACAAATCAGTAGTTGCTACTTTTTTAGACATCAGCGCAGCGTATGACAATGTCATTATATCTTTACTGATGAAGAAACTCGTAGATTTGAATGTTCCTGTTATTTTATCTAACTTTATAGTTAATATCCTCAGTGAAAGACATATCAACTTATATGTTGATGAAACAACCTTTTCTAGAACCGTATGGAGAGGCCTTCCTCAAGGGTCTGTTCTCAGCCCATTATTGTACAATATATATACATACGACTTGGAATCGAGCCTAAGAGGGTCGTCCGAAATTCTACAATATGCTGATGATCTTTTGATTTATAAAATTGGCCCGTCTATTCAAGAAAATTGTAATTATTTAACCTCCTCCCTCAGTTTATTAAGATCATGGCTAGACCACAATGGTCTAGAACTATCAGTTCCTAAGAGTAGGGCAGTCTTGTTTTCCAGAATGCGCAATCCTTCACCCGTTGATATTAAATACGATAATGCCTCGATTCCCACAAGTAATTCAATAAAATTTTTAGGAGTGATTTTAGATTCTAAGCTCACTGGTTTTCCTCATTGCGAGTATATAGTTGCTAGGTGTGAGCGGAACTTAAATATTTTGAAATGCCTCTCCGGGGTTTGGTGGGGAGCTCATCCGTTTTCAATGAAATTAATCTACAATGCTTTAATAAGAAGTGTCCTTGATTACGGCACATTTTTGTTGGAACCCGGTAGCGTTCTTGCATTCAAAAAATTGGACAATATTCAGGCTAAAGCGATGCGAATAATTTTAGGAGCCATGAAGTCGAGTCCAATTATTTGTATGCAAGTGGAAGCTGGGGAGCCTCCTTTAAATTTAAGACGACAATTTCTTGCTGACAAATATCTTTTCCGCTGTTTTCAATTTTCCAACCATCCTCTTATATCTAAATTATCATGTCTCGCTGCCCAAGTGGAGAGTTGTAATTATTGGAGAAACAAACGCCTTCCTTGCCTCATCGAAAGTTTAAAGAAAATTGATTCTCTTAAAGCCCCTACCCACCGTTCAAGTTCCATCCCTTTGTTCCTTTCTAGCTTCGAATCACTTACCCTTCTTCCGGATATACATTTAAGCACTGGTATTTTAAAGGTTGGCGTTAACCAGAAGCTGACCTTTAACTACGTGGTAGACACAAAGTGGCCACAGTGGCATCGAATATTTACTGATGCCTCCAAACACTCAGCTGACGGCTGCGTGGGTGTTGGGGTGTATCATTCACAATATAATATTGTTCAAAAAATAAAACTCCCCCCTGAATCTTCCGTTTTTACAGGCGAGTGTTTCGGCTTATTTAAAGCTGTTGAATATGTTTTGCTGATGAAGCTAAAAAGAACCGTTATTTTTTCAGACTCTTTAAGTGCTCTTCAATCCTTGGCCCGTTATCCATTCGGTTCCCACTATCTGTTCCCTGTTATCATTAAAATAAGATCTTTGTTATTAGATTGCTCATCGAGAGGCTGTTTCGTGTCCTTTGCGTGGGTCCCCGCTCACTGTGGCATATCTGGTAACGAGAGAGCAGACCAAATTGCCAACGATGCGGTAGTGTGTGGGGACGTGCACTACTATAAGAATTACGTTCATGACCTTGCAACTCTGCCCGGAATTTATCTCAGGAATTCCTGGGATAAAATCTGGTCAGCAAACCATGATAAGGGTCGACATTACCGCGCCATCCAACCGTCTATTTTGCATAAACCTTGGTTTTCCAAGTTGAGACTCGGCAAGAGGGCTACTTCTATAATTGTCCGTATGCGTCTGGGTCACGTTTGTTCTCCGGCGCATCTTGCAAGGCTTAAAATAATTAATAGTTCAACTTGTGAATGTGGTGACCCTGAAGGTGATATCAACCACATCATATTTGCTTGTAGCAAATATGACCGTTCATCTCTCCTAGAAGGTCTTATTTCCCTTAGAGTTCCTTTCCCTTCCTCTATATCCTGTTTACTGTCCCCTGTTAATTCTGACATATACCAAATTTTATCAGATTTTATTATATTCAATCATATTAAAATTTAATTTCTATCCATATAATTGTATTTATTATTTATTTTTTCCATTATTCCATTATTTATCTTTTCCATTCCTGATCTTTTATTCCGTTTTTCCAAATTCCGTTTAACCCTTTCTCTGATAATTCCGTTTCCCCGTTTTTGTTGACATTCGGGCCAAAAGCACAAACCGTGCAAGGGCCGTAACAATGAAAAAAAAAAAAAAAAAAACACAACCTCAAAAGTCCATGAGTCATATAAATGACAATGTCATGTCACAGCACAGGGGCTCTACTTTGAAACCAGTAATTCGAACTTCGGATCGCCCCGTCACTTTCTCGGGAATTCGTAACGCGTCGAGAGCAAAAGGGATAGCAATAGACGAAGTTCGAATTATGGATTTCAAAGTAGAGCCTCAGAATACTTGCAGAATATACCATTGCGAATTTCACTCGTATAAGAACCGACATGAAGTTTGCTTAAGGTCCTATGACGTCACAACATGCCCGACAGCGTTTTCAGAGTTCAAAATAAAAAATAAAAATGAACAATTTTAAATAAAAAATATGTAGCCATCTTACACTTTTAATATCTGAAATCGATAAATATTGGTTTCTTAAGTCTAATACTAAAGAAAATATTAATTTATTAAGCCAAATTTAATATGAGGCAAGTATTTATTATTGGGGGGGTTTGTATGGGCCTTGTGTGTCACTTCGACCATTGCTGATCTTTTGTAACAGCCCTTTGTTTAAAGTTCACTGCAAAGGCTCGTTGCGTCTAAGAATTTCCAGATGCTTTGGGCCGTGAGAAGTTGTATCTCCTGTGGGTCCACAATGTGTCGCCCTAGGTGGATACTTCTGTTACGCATTAGTGGTCCGCAAGAACAGAGGATGTGCATTGCTGTCTCCTCCGTTTCCTGGCAGAACCTGCATGTCGGTTCTTGTTTCATACCCATTAGAAACAGATGTTTGTTCAATTTGCAGTGGCCAGTTAGAATTCTAGTCACTGCGCAAGTCTTTTCTCTTTTGAGTTGTAGAAACTCTTTGGAGAAGTTGCTTTTGAACCCTGTAATTAATGATTTCGAGTGCTTTTGTCCTTTCGTGGACTTCCACAGCTCGATCGCCCTAGATTTATATAGGTCGTTTAGCAGTGAATAGGATTTCCTTTTTGTGATACCACAAAAAGGCTCCGGGCCAACCAGGGGGTTGTCAGCACCTTTCCTAGCCAGTTCATCTGCTATTTCATTTCCATCAATGTTGGAGTGCCCTGGTACCCATCTAAGTATTACTTTGTTGGAGTTTCCTAGGGCATTCAGGTTTTCTTTGCAGTTTTGGACTAGTTTAGAGTTTAACTCCAATGCGTCTAGTGCCAAAAGGGCAGCTTGGCTGTCCGAGTTGATGTAGATGTGCTGGTGTCTACGGTTCTTTTCAAGGTTGATTTCCGCGCATTTGTTGATGGCGAAGACTTCCGCTTGGAAGATTGAGGCCTCCGTGCCCATGCTGACGCTAACTTTGAGTCTTGGTCTCTCACCGTAGATGCCGCACCCCACATCGTTCCCTTTTTTGGAACCATCTGTATACCAAATGTGGCACCCCTCTTTGTAGTCCAGTTGGCCTTTCAGCCATTTGTCCCTGGAGGGTATCTCCACTGAGTATAGTTTTTTGTAGTTATATTCAATATGCATGTCATCGGTCGGCATGCATAAGGTTTTGTGTTCAAACACCGATGCCATACGCTTGGTCAGTGCTTGAGAGCTCCATTTCGTCCTTGTCGTGGTGCAGATTCTGTATATACACTGTTCAGCCTCTTTTTGCACTTGTAGGTGCAATGGTGTTAGGTCTAGCAGTGCATCCAGAGCTGCTCCCGGTGTTGAGGATAAAGCTCCTGTTGCGATAACGCAGGCTGTGCGTTGCAGACTGTTTAGGGTGTTTATTGTTGTCTTTTGGTTGGTTTTTGTGCACCAGACAGCGGAGGCATATGTAATTATAGGCCTTACCACTGCCGTGTACAGCCAGAGGGCAATTTTGGGTTTTAGGCCCCATCTTGACCCCGCCATTCGACAACTAGTCCACATTGCCATTTTGGCTTTTTGGATTATGTTTTTTATGTGCGAGTTCCAAGTTAACTTTTGGTCTAAGGTGACCCCTAGATACTTTACTTCACTTGAGATTGGGATTATTTGTTCGTTAAGCTTAAGATTTAGTAGCTTTTCGAGCTTCCTTTTCTTAGTGAAGGGAACTATCACAGTTTTGCTTGCGTTTATGGACAATTCGTTTTCTTTACACCATTTATTTATGGTGTTGAGAGCTCCTCGCAGCGAGCGGCGAGCGGCAAGTAGCCTATTGACGGAGTAATCGGTGAACATACATAAAAAAAAAATACATACAGTGGAATGTATAACCTCCTCCTTTTTGAAGTCGGTTAAAAAGAGAGAACAAACCATGTTTTAAGGATATTATAGTTATAGTGCGTTTCTAAATAAGAGGGTATAAGTATTGCTGTTAAACAAAAATAAAAAACTTTGTTTTGCTATTGTAGCTGAGCCTTAAGGCGTGTCGGCGGGTAGGCTAAATTCATTGCCCTGTCTCGCGGTTAACCCTGTCCCTTAGGACTTATTATTAAGTGGAAAAGCGGCAAAAGTTTGCTGAAGTTATGCATGATTAAGGCGTTAGAAATACGAACAGTCAGACAAGGCTTTGCAAGAACGTTATCGTTATCGAAAATATATAGGACTAGCTTTTGCGCGCGACTCCGTCCGCGTAGAAGTGGTTTATCGCTATTCCATCAGGAACTGTCCAATTTTCCGGGATAAAAAGTAGTCTCTACGCTATTTCAGCTCTCCTCTGATCTGATCTGATCTTTCTCTGTGTTTTCTCCAGATCCGTTCAGCGGTTCTGGCTTGATTGAGTAACAAATAACCAAACTTTACAATACTAGTAAGAAGTAAGATAAGATAAGATAATATAAGGTATATATATTGTAACGTTTAATAAATTAAATAGTAAACCGGAAGTAAAATAAGGAGCTGCATTGTCTATTCTGGCGGCGGGCGGAAGTGGGGTTCTCAAGGTGGTGGCTTGACTAAACATGACTAAACGGGCAAAATGGATCGGAAAATTGAACGGAACGTTCGTGGGTTAATAACATAGTATTTATACTATGTTAATAATAAATTTGGTCATAAGTGATAAGTTGTACTTAATAAGCTTGGGTATACTGGTTAACAATAAGTTTGGAAGCTAAAATATAATAAGTTTGGATGCTGTGGATTGTTTTGTTGGATACAAAATAAAATAAGTGTAGAAAGTGGTCAACGTGTTCGTTATTTCTGAGATAACTTAAAATATTAGTTATTGTATTAGCAAGATAAGATAAGATTGATGGAAGCTGTCAGACGGTCGCGTCGAGAACTTATGTCAATTCCATACAATTTGTTATGCACGTTGTAGCCTCTCTGGGCCCTAATACAAAATAAAAAAATACTTCAACGTTTTTCTTACTAGATTGCAAATTTTATATGCAACGCTTATTTGTCTCTGTATTGTAATCAATGCGTCCATGTTGCTGCATCCTATTTGTTTTTTTTTAGACAAAGTGGATCGTGTCGCGAGCGGTTGATATTGTGTTTACCTACCGACTAAAAAACACGTTTTCGACGCCGCAACGCCCGCAACCGACAAAGTAAAACCAATACACAGGGGATCTCCACGATCCGTCCAAATGATTTAAGCTTCACGGTGTAGTGAGTGAGTAGTGACAGTATATTTTTGTTGAGAGCGTGCCGCGACGAGCAAAAGGTAGAAATAGCGTAATAGTAAATCATTAGGGAGATGCGGTCTTTGTATGTAGTAGTGAAGCCAACGTAACACTGATCCAGAGCTAGATTAACGCACACATGTAACGGTACCTGTGTGGGGTTGAACGTGAGTTGCGATCGTCAAATGTTTCTACATTCTTTCACACACGCGAGCAAACGCAAGACAAAACCGATTTAGCTATACGTATCGACACCAGCTGGCAGCTGAGCGCGATAAAATTAGATTTTAATAGCGTTTTTACACAAAATCTGTCGTTCTTTGTCGCAGCTAGGTCACTGTTATATTATATCGGCGGAATAAATTCAGGGTCGCACATTATTAAGGATCGTAAAATTTTCGTCCAGGATGCTTGATATTTTTATCTTTTGCCTGTTTATTGTTTACCACATTTTTTAAGTTCGTTTACCGCTATATCCGGTCTCGGCGATCTGACAACTCTGTCGAGATAAAAAGTAGGTCATAAATATTTTCTGCTATAAGAAAGAAATATTTTCTGTCACATTCTACATACTTCACCTATTTATCTATCCGTCGTTTCTCTTTCGAAGGAAAGGAAAACGAATAGTCATTTTCGTTTATATTGGCTAAGTAAATACAGTATTATTTCAGCACATAAACCGTAACATGGAATCTCATATCAACCCCTCAAGCTAACGTACGTAATTACGTTCTGAATAAAACTTCGAAATAAAATACGAATACGTCTAGAGTACGTGAAATAAGAAACGTGTAATATTAAAAAACAGTTTCATTTCCAGAAATACATTCGACAAAGAACTTTTATAATACAATTTAAGAAAATGTTGTGGAACGCCATTTGTGGTTACGTTTTTGTTTGAAATGCGCTTTTTAAATGTATTTTATAGAAAGAAGCTCGTTAATTTTGCACTTTAAAAATATTAGAATTTGAGATTGCCAATTTGCTTTAACTTTATGAAATCATTTTTTTGTACATTTGTACGTACTATGAACGTATCAGGCCCGGAAGGTAATTAGTATTAAAATGTTGGTCGGTGACGGAACGGTCTAGTGGTCATAGTCTCATAGTTTTCAATACAAAGGTTTTTTTTGTTTGACACGGTCCTATTACGGTAATGGTGTGATACGGTGTAGTGGGTAGAGACCTTTAGAGGGGTTGCAACGGTTGTGGTCACGAGCAGACTAAAGAGGGTTCCTGGGTAGTGATTCTTTCAAAAGCAAAGGTGAGCGAACGCAGGAGTGAATGTCCAAGCGGCGAGTTTAAGCAGTCCCGTCAAAGCGAACAAAACACATTTCAGCGCGTGTATTCAATTTGGCAGCATGGCTTATCGAACGTATAATTAAGGCTGCCTAATTGAGAATGCACACGCTAAAATGTGTTTTGCTCGCTCTGACGGGACTACTTAAACTCGCCGCTTGGACATTCACTCCTGCATTCGCTCACCTTTGCTTTTGAGAGAATTACTACCCTGCTTATTTATGTCGCGCGCGAGTTTTTCGAACTACCCGCACTTGGTCTTGTTGTCTTTCTATCGGAATACCCACCGACCGGCACACAACAGATTAGATTAAAACAGTGTGTGTGAACGTCGCGAAAGATTTAGGCCGGCCGCATACATTCGTTTTCCGTATACGGTTTCCGAATACGTTTTCCGCATTCGGACATCCGCGGCTGGCCGCATACATACTTTTTCCGAATGCGGAAACCGTATTCGGAAAACGAATGTATGCGACCGCCCTAAAACATACAATCGATTAGGTAGGTCGGCATATCGGTTATAAATTAGGGATCGGCATTATAATAAAATGGGATGTTAATCTTAATGCGTAACTTACATACATGCATACCTTCACGCCTGTAATCCCAGAGTGGGGTAGGTGGAGCTACAGAATTACCTACAACTTTAATAACTTGATGATAATTCAGTAATCACAATTTGCACAAATAGGGTAATATGTTTACCAGCGTATTAATGACAGGTTGCAAGCCCATCGCCTAACAGTACTACAAGCCTTTATTCCATTAGTCGCCTCTTATGACATCCACGGGAATACATGGCACTATTCTAACCCGGCAACCACACGGGGATGCGTAACTTAAGTGTTTGTTAAATGTGAAAGTAGTTCAATGTCAAAGTGCAGTCAAGGACTTTAATTGTTATGCCACTATGGAACCGAATTAGAATGCCAATTATATGCCGAAGTTAACGGAAAAAAGGGGAAGGCTTGATAAATTAAACTTAATTAATGGTTTGATAAAAGTCCCTATATTTTGTGGGTTATTTTATCTTTCATTTAAAACTGAAACATATTACATTATGAATAGCAATAAAGTATTGAGTATTGAGTATTGAGTAACTGTTTTTATTATTTTTTTGCCAATTCATCAAAAAGTACCAACTAAAACGCGAACATAATCGACAAATAATATTTCACGCGAATTTGCTTTTACAATGTCTGTCATACACATCAAAGGCTTCGGTTGACTCATTTAAAATCATCGAAGCCTGAAAATGAATAAGATCTTCAATTTCAATAAAATTAAAATACAAAAAGAAGGTAAAGATTTCTCAATAGAAATAAATCTCATAAATATTTTGTTAAAAGTTTGAATTCTGCTTTTCTGTTCAATTGAATCCACCCATCCCTCCACCTATACAAAACTTTTCCGTGACGAATGACTGACTAAATCTGAGGAGGTTGAAATTTGAAGAAAATATTTCTTCGGTACTCTAGGGGTACACTAAAAAAGGATTTTTCAGAAATCATCCCGAACAGAAAGCCATAAGAGACTAATTTTAGAGCCACCTCAGAACTTTGTCTCAATGACAGCGTCAACTTTCGAGAGAAATAAATTAAGTTAAAAATTCTGCGACAAAGTTCCATAGTAGCTCAACAAAAAATGTCCTTGATCATGCTATGGGTACTAGAAGGACTGCAGTTTTAAGATTGTAGCTTAAGAATACAAATGTCTAATCACCCGTGTAACCTAACCTAACCTAACCTAACCCGGCAGGGTTAGAATAGTGCTAGTACTTCATGTCTTCCCTGGTAGTAGGAGATCCGAATAGGAGACGACCTTCACCCAGCTGTTTATTCGATAAAAGAATTTTGTATGGAATTTAATATGGTAAGTAATATATGGTGAATCGGTTAACTGAAAAATTTCAGTCTAGTCCAGTCCATATTTTTTTTTTTATAAAAATGAACTTGTTTTAAAATTGCTATTGCTTGTTTAATAGACCAATTACATACTAATCGAAAGTATGAAGCCTATATAATGCAAACGTTAGGTTGACTATTTTTTCCCATCATAACCATTGGGTAGGCAGGTAAGTCGTTACTACTAATGAGCCCTAAACCTAACTGCAACTGCGGTCCAGTTACTAACAAACCTCACTGCAGTTTAACCATTTGTTATTCACTACGAAGTTCTTCTAATTAGATTGCAGATTCGAGTTCCAAAGAGATACAGGGAGTTCGGGTTGGAAATTAGGGGGTTGGAAATAAGAAACACGAAACGTTGCTCGTTAGATACGTTAAACCAAGGAAAGTGTTAGGTCATTCAGTGTTTTGTCACAGTAAGCTTCTAACTGAACATAGAACGATAAGCAAAGCACAAGGTTTTTTTCTTCTTCGCTGAATTATGGCTTTCGCATCTTGTATTTCGCCAATGTGTATTTCGCCAATGTGGAAACGTAGATAATAACCATATATAAATAATACACATAGATAACGCAAATGCATCTACTTGGCGTGTCCGAATCCGGATTTAAACCCCGACCAAGCGTCGGGGTTGGCCGTAGCTACTGACGTTTTATGAATTTTATGATAAATTTCTCGAGGTCATATTGTAATTTTACTAAAGTTGATAAACATGCAATATTTGAGAATGTTACTCGTGTTTCTGCTGAAGTCGAAAACACGATTCATATAAGTAACTTTGCTCGATAGAAAACTGATGCCCTTGCTCGAAGAAGAGGAAACCAATCGATTTAATTACGACGACTTTTGTTACTTATGTTGTAATTGTGTAAAGTTGCCAATTAGCCGTAGGTCCCATTTTGAAGGCGCTTCGATTTTTCTCCGTTATTATAAAAGAATATTCCTCTGAGAGTGCTACAGGCTACTTTTCAATAAGAACAAAAAAATACTTTGTTCCGGAGGAAATACCTTATTAAACTCATGGGTAAAAGAAGCAATTTTGTTCTTTCTTCTTTTATGTTTAGGAAATAAATAAATATTTCTATTAGGAAAACAAATTAAAGTTTATTATGGAATTTAAAATTAATTAAAATGTTAAAAAGCTTCTTGGCTGTCATAAGGCACATAATTATTGATTTTTATCAACTATAATTGCCTATTTTAATAAATGTGTTAGTGCCGAGTGAAATCCTGGACGGGATGATATAAATTTTGTACGTAAAGTAACTCACCTAGGACCAGTCACATCAGCTATTGGATGAAAGAAATTGCTCGAAGACATATATTTTTAATGCAGCTGCAACTAATTAGTAACAAAAAACTAAAACCGCGTTAAAATCTGTCCATAGGTTTCACAAAGGGATATTTATAACGCGTCTTCTTCTTCTCAGCATATAATCGTCCACTGCTGAACATATGCATCTTCCATGGATTTCCATGAAGTCCTTGATGCGGCGATTCTGGTCCAGGTCGGCCCTGCCGTCTTCTGGATATCGTCCGACCATCTGGCTGGTGGTCTTCCTCTATTTCAGCTTCCGGTTCGGGGTCTCCAGTACAGCGTTCTTTGGCTCCATCCGTCATCATCTACGCGACAAACATAGCCGGCCCATTGTCATTTAAGTTGATCAACTCTTTTCCCGATGTCGGAACACGTAACACCTTTAAAATCATATACGTGTAATAAAGGCTAATATTATCGCTAAAGCAGCTTATAGCTTTACTTAGGCTACTTATAGCCCTAACAGGGCAGTATCAGCATATTTGCCGCGTAAACGTCGTACATAGCACTGGAATTTACATCGAAGTGCCATCACGGAATTTTATTAGTGCGCCTTAGCGAAATGGCCCCGTTTATTAGACAGTTACTGAATTTCAATGAGAAATATTGGCTGTCTTTCTACGCGATGTTATTTGCGTTTCTGATTATTTGCGGAGAATTTGGTTAATTTGATAAATATGAAAATTTGTTATGTTTAATGGTCTTTAAGAAGAACATAACTCTACTTAGTTCGTAATAAAAAAGTATACTTACACTGATACTTGTTTTCACTTGAACTTAGATGACTTCAATTTTTTCACTAGTTCCACGGGAATGTAAAAAAGGATTTTCTGCACAACGCTACTAAGTGATAACGGATTTCAATTCCACAAAACAGGGCAAACAAAATGTGACGTGAAGAAAGGTTCTATGGCCACATTGTTTTAAAATATATTCAGTTTGACATTTATTCTCTGCGTTGAAAGGAGTTTCGCCACGCCACATTTCGGATCTTGGCACACCAAGTTGTTGGCTCCCTCCCCAAAAGTACGTTTACGGGCATTACTCACGCAAAATGCCATTCAATTTGGTTTTTGGCTGCAATGCTTGCCAACATCCTAGTACTTAGCATTTAGATGTAAAGAGATTAAAAAGAAGTCAACATTGAAGATTCGACAGCACTTTTTTATGTAGTTGCGTTGTCATCAGGGGCCGTAACATGGCTGCGTTTATCGCGTGACAAAGTTTGGATAAGGCATCTGTCACCTTCTGACACTTAAATAAGAACGAGAGTGACGGACACTTTATCCACATTTGACACGCGATATAGACGCTGCCAGACTAGGCCCGCAGGACGTAATGCTTGAAAGGTTTTTACTCATCGTTGTTATTTTTTTCTTCTGAATCTATTCTAAGTTTGTGTAGAGCTTGACGAAGATGTTAATTATAATTGTAATAATTATGTGTATTTTTCCAAAATTTGACAGAGTCGGTGTCAAGTTTTAGCCCTAGACAAATTTTAATCATCTTTGGTCTAGACCAATTATTCAATTCTGAAGACACCAAGAAAATGTACAATCAATATCCTTTCAAAGCACACACACAAGTTGTTGACCAACTCTCAGCAGGTAGAGAACATTGAGAGAGCTCGTAAAGTTGGGCTAACCTATGCGATGGCGTACCTACCTATGAAATACAATTTTATTTCAACGAACGCGAGAACCGCGCAATTCTGAAAACTTATTGGAATACTAAATCATTCGCCAGCTGTCTTACCAAAGACAGATGGACTTATAAAATGCAACGTTCATTTTAGATGCATAGCTAAAACAACAAAAATACGACTCCTGTGACCTCTGCAATGTACGAATCCATTCTGCAAACAGAAATACAATTCTCAATTCGTTCGTGAACGTAAATACACTTTATTTTGCGAAGGTAGGGAGTCATAAAACAAATATGAACGGCTGTCTTCCAGACGACTAGACGATGAAGGTGCAGAGAGATCAGCCGGAACAATGTAGGCACTCGTATTAAGACTTAATAAAGTTATTTAACGATTATTAACTATTATTATCGTTATTCCTTATGACAATTTCATTCTTTTTGTCAGTTTTCGAAAATCGTTTATGTATCTTGTCTAGCCTCTACGTTATCATTTAATATGTGGGCTTAGTATGCTACGCGAGATTTATGTCATATTTTACGTCATTCCTATGAAAATAAGAAAATATGACAGAATGTCACACTTTAAGATGCTTAGTAATAAAATGACACAAGTCACACAAGATACACTTTCATTTAAAACCTTAAATGTTTACCCTTACGTTAGAATATGGAATAGACATATTTGACAGTAAATCACGTTCGTATTATCTTCGCCTCGCATGCTAAGCCCACTGGTGTGAAACTTATCCTTCGCGTTAATGTTGCTAAATATTATTCTCTTTGTCTCGGTAAAAAAAAGGTTGTTATTTTTAAGTGAAAACTTATTTTTATCATTAAAGTATCATTTTTGTGAAAATAAATATCGGATTATTAGTGCCATATACCATATACCATTACCTTCCTCTATCTTACAAAGAAACAATACTGGTGATTAAAGGTTTCCAAGATGCAAAAGGTGTCAAATTTTAAATAAATATATAAAAAAAACTGCAGTTTATTTGTAACGAGGTTGTTATAACCTCCTTTTTTACGTACCTGGCCACTCTTACATTTCGATTTAAATCTTTCCAAATTCAAAATTGTTTGATCTATTCGGATATCGATCTTTTAGCTCATTCTCCAGAAAATTTGAAATAGAACCAGACACGAGCTCGTGTCTGTGTATTTTACCCTCATAAAAATAATTTATTACTATTCAGTTATATTCTTGTAATAACCATATTTTCTGAAATTAAATAATAAAACACAAATTAGCGAAAAGTGATTCATTTATCATCTATAATATTACTCCTCCGTGTGGGTCTCAGCGATACTACCCTATACCGTCAGAAATTTACTCGCATCAAACGTAAGTGAAGAGGCTGCTATGTGAAAGCAATGAGACTTCAACTTCGGACAAGTTGTTACGAACAAAATGCTGTTTCATTTGTAAACCAATGATAGTAAAAACAAGTGAAGGGCATGTTTATAAATTGAAATAACAACCTTCACTAGCTTTCGCCCGCGACTCCGTTTACGTAGGGTGATGGAACCAGTAACGGACAAGGCACCAATAATCGACACTTGATTCTTATTTTACAGAAGATAAGGATTATTCATTTGTTTTGCATCAATCAATTTAGGACCGTATGAAATTTGAATTAAAGTGAAATGTCTATTACTGGTGCCTGTCAGCTAAAAGTGTCCATCATTATATATCTATCCAAGGAAGCGCAGAAGCGGATCTTCAAACAATTCATAAATACTAATTTTGTTAATGCTAAAGTAACTGTTTCTTTTTAGGGCAAAACAAGGAAACCGCAGTTTTTTTATACCCCAATAGCCCAGGGAAGACAAGAAATACTTTTTATCCCAAAAAAGGGGAATAGTTCGAATAGCTATATATACCTATAAGAGTTGTACACGGAGGAAGTCACAGAAGTAAGCTAGTTAAATGACGAAGTGGTAGGTACCTAGTGAACAGGCAGACTACAAAAAACCTCGTCAGTTGCGAGATTGAATTTAATATAAAAGCTACCTTGTTATAACAAGCGCGAATTATTTCTTTCATTTATTACCCAACTACGCTACTGCGCTTTAATTAGAGCAATAGAAAGGTTGCACATTTCCTTTTACGAAAATTAAACTTGATTAAATAATTATTGCCATGCCTTGTTATTCTTGTTACTTTGAATATTGTATAAAGCATTCATTTAAATTATACATTAACAACAAGGTATTAAGTTATGCAATTAGATTATTGGCAAACACAATTATAATAATGATATAGATGCATCGCTACCCGGTGGGTAAATTAGTCTAATTAAATCAATACCACTTACCGCTGTTTCTAGAAGGTCTCATTTTATTTTAGAGAAATATACTGGTATTCACGACAAGTCCCAGGTGTAGCCTCAATTAGATTGTTTCGGCCATAGGCGGCGGTCGCACAGGTCTTAAACGGATCCGGTCTACTAACGTCGTTTTACACCCGGAACCACTCCTAATGGGAGTACGATCGGCTCAGGGTGGGTTTAGACCAAACGAGCGAATGCTCTAGAACATGTTTTGTTTGTAAACGTAAGAGATAATACCATAGAATTCTTGTTCGTTCGCTTGGTCTAAACCCACCCTTATACGGAGGCTTTCGGGTCCATATTGGCTCATATAAAATTGGTTTTTAGATTTTTCATACAAATAACGATTTGTGTCTATACTCATCATTTCTTCGAAAAATTTTGCTCATACTTCATTTCTTCGAAAAATTTTGCTCATACTTATCGCAACTTATAATGATTTTTTTTAAGAAACTGTTACTTTTTGAGGATTGCTATAAATCTAACCTAACCTAACCTAATTTTATCTACACGTAAGATATTTAAGAAATTCTGAAAAGTGTACAGTTCCATGAATATTGGCGTTATAAGTTCAGATGAGTATAAGTCCCGATCATTAGTATTAACATTTTTTATGAAGAGTATGAGGAGTGATCATTATGATGTAAAATGTTATGAGAAAAATTTTCGGAGTTCCAATAATCGGAGTTGCAATTTTATATGAACTTTGGCGCACCCGAGGCTTTCAGGGGCACGTTTTAAAGTCATGTCTCTTGTTTATCAAAATTTCAATAGTTTGGAGTTAGTTTTGCACTTTTGTGAGCAATTTATGTAGGGTTTGAAGCCAAAATGACATGGACTTTAAATCCCAAATAGACAGGGCAAGTCTCTGTACAATTCAAGAAGTTCCGTGATAACTTCAAGTCCATGTCCGCTTGGTGGTATAGTGGACGCGACTGTTGTTCGCGTGGTTTGAAGCCGCATCCACATGCTTGTGTTTGCCGCAAACACTGCGGGACGCAACTATACCTTAGAGTGAGCACGATGTATTTCCATCTAACTCTAACGTATAGTTGCGTCCTGCAGTGTTTGTGGCAAACACCTAGTATGTGGATACGGCATTCAAACAAGCGGCTAGACAATATGAAACTAAGTTTTAAACCAAAATTTCTGTCACTGGTTTGAAGGACACGCTTGTCTACCAAGGGCGTTTAAAGGTCATACGAAATTTTTGTATAATATCTACACGGTTTAAGACCTCTGTTATATAAAAATATAAAACCTTCGTTTAAAACCATCTAGCCCATGCTTGAGTCCCACATTAACCATGCGTAAACGTAATGTATGTCGCCAACGTAAAAAAAGGTAGTAATTTTATACTTGCGACGAAAAAAAACACTACTACTACCTACCATCCACTGTTTGAATATACTCAGGGACCGGACATTAAACATTTCGCTCGCGTTCTCGTCAACTGATTATTAATCGGATTAAGTGTTGCCACGTGCCCATAGGCATAATTGGTACAAATTCGAAAGCGTTATAGGCACCTACCAACTTTGTTTGCGCGTTTATCCGTCAAAACAGCTCAAAACAGTTGGTAGATACGAGCTAACTGTATAACAATTTGCAGACTCACACCCGTATTCACAAACGTCACTATGAGGTCTCACAGTGCTCACGAACGCACAGGGTGGTTCAAATCGTCTCTTAAACGAAAGGTCAGTCAAAAACGACCAATCACAAAGCTGTATTGAACGCAGTGCGTTTACTCAGTGAAGGGTCCCTTAAGTATTGTTTGTGAATACGGATGTCAGTTCGTCAATAAGATTGTTAACATAATCCCCTCCACCTGTCTTCGTGTTACCCAATAAGGCAATCGTTTTTGTCGTTAACGAATCTGGCCGACTGATGTGGCCTTAACACGATCCCGTTGAGACGTGCTCGAGACCGTATCACGCAATCGCATATAAATTGACATATTATTATGTTACCGTTTCATACAGTCATAAGCATGAAAAAATTCCTACAGAATCGAACTCAAGGAACACAAAATCAATAACATAAAGTAAGCTGTAAAAAACCCGACTGTTGCTGACCAACTTTAAATCGTTATAAATCCTAAATTATCATTCTAAATGAGAAATGATGAAAGAAACCTAAGGATGATTTTTAAATACCTATTCAATGATACCCCACTTGTCATAGTTCGTCGACTTATTGTTTTTTCTTTTTTGCAATATGGCGTCTGGTGCCCAAATTGATTTTTTATTACTGGCATATCTTTACTGACACTCACAAGATTAAGACAAATCGATTGACATAAGAATCATCAAAATCGGTCCACGCGTTTAGTGTCTAGAGCGCCACAAAGGAACAAACATACATATATCGACTGATAAACACATTACCCTCCCCATTTGGTAGTAGGGTAATAAAAAATAATCACAGTTCATAGGTATATTTTTTTTCTTAATGATCGGCTTTCACTCATGTTAAGGAGTATTTGGCAAATGTTGAGTTATTTTCGACACTCCCACGGACTTATTAGAGAAATAAGTCCATGGATATCACACGCCAGGACAATTGGTCGGTTGAAGAGTATTTTCATTTGTAAACTTAACATGCGCTTCTGTCAGTCCACAGTCCATATCTCATAAAAACATTGAGAATGTAAACAGCCGTAATTATGTCATTTAAAACGATTTTTTTTTAATACCATTTCTCAAGAAGTAGTACTTTCCGAACTAGTGCTTTTTACTTTTTGTACTTGCATATCGTGCGGAAAGTTGTTTTTTTCGCACTAGTGGTTTTGTATATTTCCATTTTTTGTACCCTTAATTGTTCAAATTGTACCTACTGTGAAATTTCATCAGACTAAAAATGAAGTAAAATTGTAACTTTTAATTGATATTGTTGCAAATATAAATTAGAAAACGTGTGATACACTTGCGGAACTGTATTTTTTTTGTCCTGAGTCTTGTTCCTCGCTGGGACTCTTGTAATATGACATACTTTCCGCACTTGCATCAAAAATGAAATATTATTGTAATGACTAATAAACCGATTGATTATAATGACGCTTAAGTAGTTTGTAATATACTTTAATATTGTTCACCAGCAATTTAATAATATAAAACTACGCGGAGTGAGCCATTACTTTAAATCAAGCAAGATTGCAGCGATCGCGTGACCAGCCGTAAGGAATTAGGAAGGGTGCAGTGCTTAATGATAATGACTTCATAAAGGTTTCGTTGTCATTTAGCTGCTGCTAGCACTTTTTGTGCAATTTGTCTTGATTAATAGTAGGTACATGCTGCTAGTGGTTTTATTTAGGTGAGAGTAGCTTTTGCCCGTGACTTCATTTGCGTAGTAGTTAACTGCGACTCTGCGTAAAATACGGTGTCGTTGCGTAAACAAAAGACGGGGTCATAGTAACAACATGGTGCCGTTTTTGACGCACCGTAATATACGCACCGTTAAGCAGC
This sequence comes from Acleris cristana, assembly GCA_948252455.1. Classification (NCBI taxonomy): domain Eukaryota; kingdom Metazoa; phylum Arthropoda; class Insecta; order Lepidoptera; family Tortricidae; genus Acleris; species Acleris cristana. Next base: position 12,254,178 of record OX411782.1, on the reverse strand, counting down.
GGTGCGGTCGCACCTTTAGTCGTTAATCGCTACTCGCACGGAAGCTATTCCATACAATAAAAAAAAAGGGGATAAGAATTACCCCTGAAGTTATCTATCTCTGTATCAAATTTCACGTTGATCGTTATAATAATAAAGGAATAGATTTTATTTATCGATTTTAAGAATGTTCTAATTTTCTGGTATTAATAATACCTTAACTCACTTTCCGAGTCTCTCATGCGTTAGGAACTACTTCGTTAAGACGATAAAGGAGGATATACAAACCGGCGCACTATGGTTTGTAAGAAGTGAGAAAATATGTATACGCCTCTTTAACATTAAATTATTTTTGTTTTGATTTGTTTTTCGGTTGACTTTACATTTTTTTCCCGCTATTCAACGTCTTGCGCGTCAGATATTTTTTAGGTAACTAGAATTACCTTAACCTAATTATTTTTAAGTTAAACATGGCCATACTTAGTATCAAGTGGTAAAACAACGCAGTATTTACCTATATTATTAAGCAAGGAAACGTAATTCGTAATCGTAATTTAGGAAAGAAAATTTTATTCCGCCTGACCAACTTTGGATTTACATAACAAAATTTATTTTAAAATTTGATAAAAGCATCAAAAGATTCGTGATTTGATGGATGATCAATTACGTCCAAGTTTTGTTTACTTATCTGTTCTCTGTTTTTAAAAATGTTAAATAACCATATTCATTTAATTTTAGTACTTTCTTTAAGTAAGAATAAACAATCCAATTTTCCTTTTAGAGGCAGTCGTAGTAAAGAATAACACATTCTTCTATCGAAATAATAACATAATTGAGGTTTGAAAAAAAAGGATTTGTTTGGTCACATTTTCAAAACATGCTTGAACCGGCTTACTTCCTTGAATTAAAATCTGATATTTATAGAATTGAGATTTTAAAGTGGTAGGTAAATCTGTAGCTCTCTGCCTGCCCCACTAGGATTACAGGCGTGAAAGTATGTAAGTATGTAGGTATTGTATGTCTAATGTCAATTTCAATTCAAGCCCACTCTTAACATTTTCTTGTTAAATGAAAAAAACACCACGCCGTCTTTCTAACAGGACAATAAAACAGTTAATGTTCTTTTAATTAGAGTTCAAGTCGGGCTGTTGGACGACTTTAGCAGCTAGCAAACTCAGAAGCTGCTCTTGTTCAGAGAATAAAATACCCGCCACATATTATATTGGACGGTAACTTGTTGTTAAGTTTCTGAATCCAAACTTCGCCCGTCTGCTTACCGTGTATGTGTATTGTGTGTGTACATTGTGTACTTGGTGCTTACATGAATACAAGTAGTTTGTTGATGTGGGAAACATGCTTCTTGTATCTATTACGTTACGTCTATGCCTGTTGTTAGTTTTAATAGTAGATTGTTAACCAAGGGTTGAAAGTAATCAAGTGATATTTGCAACCGAGTTTGTCATTCTACTTTTCATTTTAACAAACAAGTTATTTCTAATAGTTATGACTTTACGTTGTCTTACTGGTCAAATAAAAATATTGATTGTCATTTCGTTCTTGACGTTAAAAACCTGTTCAAAAAACAAACAGAGTTATTTCGTTATGTCTGTATAAGATTCTTCCATGGTCTAGTAACAAGTCAATAATGGGGAGTGTCTGACAATTATTTTTTCAAAATCTCTTTCCTCCCTAGGTACGGAAATGCTATTTTCATTCCGCTATTGATATATGGAATCCTTAATTTCAGAACAGGAGAGATAAATAGTTTGTTATTCAAACACATGTCCAGCACACGTGTTTGGTAGCAACGCGTATTTAAGACATTTATAGCGTTTTTAATCCACAGAGACACGCCACATAATTTAAAGTTGCTCGATTGCGGAATATTTAGTCCAGTCTATAGGGACATTATTGAAGCCACAAAAGGTTGAGAATAAATGGATTTGATATGTAATACTAGTATTACTACTTTAGTATTTTATGGCATGATTACACCATCGTCAAAATACCGGGAACTAGACAATATAAAGCCCTAATTTTGTACACAAGAGGAACAAACATTTTTTTTTGAGGAGTTGCGATTTGAAAGTTAAAACCATGAAAAACGTATTGCAATAGATCATTTTTGTAGTTTTTGATGTGTGTCGTATGTAATTTTCAGACTTTTTAAAAGTGAATAAATTAAAGTTATTTATATTATTTATCTGTTACTCTGTAACTGTAAATAGTTCTGAGCTAAATTATGAGATTGGAATCTCATTTTAAATAACTCCAGCAAAATATATACACTTCGAGTGCAATATTTCCTAAACAGTAACTCAAATCAAAAAAAAAATAGTAACATTTACGTAATGATTTTTTAATGATGTCATAATGTATATAAAAAGTTACCTTCGCTCTACTTGTATGGTACTTGTACCCGTGTTTTGTTAAAAAAATTGATTCGCCAAACTACAGCTTTATGAGTTAAACCGCGGACAGACGGACATGGGGACATAGTGAAACTTAAAGGTTCCTTCTTTACTACGGAACCCTAAATAAAATGACTAAACATGATCTTTCCGTGTACCCTTCAAATATTCTAATCGATTTACTCCCCGTTTTATAAACTTAAAAGTCATCACAAGAACAACCGCCCCGTTACAAAAATAGATTCGCTTTACTTCAGGCGGTTTTTTAGCTCTCCCTTTAAGAATTTATAAAAGTCAGAGGTCCATTTGTGTCATCAGAGTAGACTGCCGCTAATGGCGAGTGTCTGTTGGCTCAAAGGGCTTTCGTGGTATTTCCAGCGGCTACAGTTACAACGGCTAATTTGAAGTGCCATCTGTGCACAAAGAATGCTTTACAACGTTAAAAATAACATTAAAACCATTTCTTTTCTGTTATACTCATTAACTGAGTGAAATGAAATACGTTAATTGTGCTGTGTTTAAAATCAGTGGCACCTGGCAATAGCTTTCGTATGCTAAATCGTAGAGGAAATATCTTTGACCGTTTCTAGAAAGTATCGCGTTAAAATAATAGGGTACGTTCTACATTACATCTCAAATGATTAAATTGCATCTCATTTAAAATAATAAGTTATAACAGGTATCATTGCGCAAATAAATCATTGGATGGTCGCGTGCGCCGCGTCATGTCGCCTGACTTGTGGAGCAGTCGGGTAAAGGATATCGTTTCATGTTAGTGAACACGAGGCTCATGTCCGGTCACTATACATATTTGAACCGCGGATGGATTTCGTTACTTAATGTTACATTTTTTTGCTAGAAATTGTAGAAACTCGACACTTGTCGTGCAAAATGAGCAACTTGACCTAACCCAACTAACTCCTACCCCACCCTTCTTAACCTTTGCTGTATTATCTTGATAGTGATGTATTTTTGAATTATTATTGCGAAGGGAAGTAAAACGCTTAGGATACGTTTTCACGTTTTATTAACATATGTTTCTAAAATTCAGCAGCAACTCAGTGTGTAGCACACAAATCTTTGTCTGTGCGTTGGTTGCTAAATATTTAAATTCAACGTCTGATGCTTTCATATTTCACCGACTGCAACAAAATTTACATATTAAAGACACAGTGTTCTGTGCACTGGGATAAACCTGCAAGTTTATTTAAACATGTATATTTATTTAAATTAAGCTTTGGCCGAGCATCGTGTTAATTCTACGTAGAGTGACTTGAGCTAGGTGATGTTGTAGCTTGTTTTGTTAAACGACAGGTACAAATACTTGATAATACTTGATATAACGTACGATGAAAGTGATACATATGCTATGTTGTTTTAAATTACATTATCTTGGAAGAAACAAATACAGTGTGGTGGAAAACCAGACTGTTTAGAAACGTGATGAAACACTTGTTCACTATACAGCGCCTCTATTCCAGGCGGTATAAACGATATCGTAGTTTACCTGTCAAGGTATTGTTATGACGTCAGCCCTCATTACTGTCAAGAAAATAAGAGCTATCAAAACGTTGACAATACGATAACAGGACAAAAACGATATTGTTTTTACCGTGTTGAATAGAGGCGCAGTAAAAGCCACAATCGAAAAAAGGAACACTCGAAAAATTAGAGCCAACCAAGGGAGATTTTCTCTTAGTTGATAAAAAAATTATACAATTGTTATATATTATATAAATCAACCAAAGTTGATAGTAACAACAGCAAGTTTTTTAGTGATAGACTATCACTAAAAAACTTGCTGTTGTTACTATCAACTTTGGTTTAATGGGCGGACGACGGATGCAAATTACGTGAAAATAATGTCGAACGATATCCGTAATATGGATATGACTACAATTGATAAAAAAATAATGTTGAAGTAAATAAATAAAACATTTTTTTTTCTTTATTAGGTATTTTCAGTACATTCCTTTTATAGTTTTTTTTTTTTTTTTAATATTTAAACTACTTAGTTTATTATGTTAAACATATGTTATAAATTATATTTAATATAATATAATACAATTAAAAGTTAAAACTAAACTTATTTAAATTAAAATAAAAACTAAGCTACTCAAATATTAAAGACGTAAATAATAATCACCACTATAAAAAGAACACCCCCTCTAGCAGGTCCGCTCGCGGCATGGTCCCTATGACACTGGCTGCGTTACCTCTCTGGATAGCTAGCCCAATCCTTTGGGAGAGGTAAGCACCAGCTCTAGGATCTCCGGAGGTGTCTATGAGCCGGGATGACAGGGCCTTAATAAAGCTTTTCATATCAGCTGACCAAGGTCCCATGGTCTCCACTGCAAGCGCCACAAATTCATAATTATTTAATAATGATGAATATTTGCGGCGCTTGTTGGTTTGGGCCTGATCAGCTGCTGCACCGGCCCGATTACGGGTTGACTGGACGTGGGACAGGGCGAATGTGTCAACACACGTCGCGTCCCACACCAGTGCCCTACCCAGTTTCCACGGCACCAATGTAGCTCCGTCTGGTCGCTTGCCATCGTCTCTATGTAAACCTGCTGGTTCCAGGACAGCTGGTACAGAGGCAGTGGCAAGCGAACGACGGATCAGATCATTAATTGTGCCATGCCGGTACAAACGGCCGGCACTTCTAAAGCATGAAAGGCCATGTCGTCCCAGCTCACTCACTTCCTTCCCGCACGTGCAAGTATGAGGTTCACAGATTCTAGCTCCAACCCGCAAACTTATTGCTATGCGCAAGCAGCTTGGGTCCAAGACTGTGCCTATATTGCGGGAAGGAAGAGCGTGGAGCCAGTGACCTGATTCGCCTGCAGAGACAGCGAGAAGACGGGCGCGATCTGAATCGTCCGGACTATTTTGTATGAGAGATGTATGAATTGATATGAGGCGAGGAGTATCCCATGCTCTTTGGATATGCCTCTTGACTGGCATATCCACTCCGGGACACGACTCACACCAAGCATCCCTGGCCTCCACCAGGTTCGCAATCTCAACGTCAAGTATCTGTGGGATATTTAAGATAATACTGACGAGAGGCAACGAACCATAAGCGGAGGACAGGAAAGCTGGTAGTGCCACGCTAGAAGAGCATCGAATACCAAGTCCACCGAAACGAATTGGGAGAACCGCTTGAGTCCAAGGCCTTGAACTAAAATGAATGTTTAATAATTTAGACAGAGTTGATTGAAGGGTAATGTCTATAGAAGCCATGATGTCTGGAAATTTCCAAATTGGACAACTCCGTAACAAATACATGAATTTTGGAGTGAAAAGACAAAAACGAATAATAAAAAGCGCCATATGGGGGTTTATTTCGTACAAAAGGTTAGAAGTATTTTTAAACAGATTTAATTTACAATTTATAATGGGATCGATTGCATCGTCAAAAATCGGTGAACCTAATAGTGTTAAAGATGAATTTGAATGGACCGAAATGTTGGGTGAAGCTGCATTAAATTTAGTGACGAAATCAATTTTATTTTCTAAAGAAATGTGATCAGGTATATAAATTTCGCACTTAGTAAAGTTTAATGAGAGGCCTATATTAGAAAATTTAGTGATGATCGTTTGCAAGTCTTGTAGTACAGTTGACGCGTCCCCGCCAAGGGAACCGTCATCAAGGTACCACAGATTGAATTTAGAATTTAGATCTGAAATAATTGGATGAATGGCTAAGCTAAAAATTACGGGCCCGAGCGGGTCTCCCTGTTGGCAACCCATGCATGAAGATATGATTTTGTCACCGAAATGTAATTTTGATGGTGCCCCATAGCATTGCCACAAATAGCTATATAATTCTGGAACTTCTTTTTTGACAGCAGCTAGAAGGGCACCACGATCGACCGAATTAAAAGCATTTTTGACGTCAATTTTTACAAATACCTCGTAGTCCGGACGGCTCAGAAAAGAGCGCGCAGCATGGACAGCTGCCTCACAACCTCCCTTGACGCCAAAACCCAGCTGCCGGGGTTTGAAAATGTTTGACAGTCTATTACGAAATTTTCGGCAGCAAAGTTTCGACGCCAAACGCCTGAAGGTGCAGCCGACGGCAATAGGGCGGATACCACCATCTTTTTTGGCTAGAGCCACAAGATTGGCGCCATAGAGGAGCGGGACAATCTCGACATTCACGCGACCTGACAACATAAGATTAATCAGAGCGGTGACGTTTTGTAGTAAAGCCTTTCCCGCATCCCCTAAGGACGAGGTGGTCAAATCTTTAAGATGTTGTGGTGAAAGTCCGTCTAAGCCGCCGGCTGAACCATTAGGGAATGACATGATAGCCTGCTGGACGGCATCTTCGTTTACAGATAATACAATGTCATCAGACAAGGGAGGGTCAGGAAGCAGAGAGGAGGCGGGGGGAATTGGGTGCTTCTCTCTGAGAGCAGCAAAGGTCTCAGCGGAGTGCGTGGCCAAGTCGTCATTCGAAAACAGGAGTCGGGCAGCACTGCTAACATTCCCTTCTGAAAGTTTATTTTCTATTTGTTTCACTTTGGAACATTGAAAATAACTTTTACTACTTTTAAAATTTGGACGCATTTGTGTATCGAAAGGTCTGTCAGAAGATAAGGTGTTGTTTTTAATTTGGTTTGTAAGAGAGTCTTTTTTGCTTTTGTCCGCATGAAGAATTGAATAAGGGAATGTTAGCAGACACTCCCAGGCTTGAGGGGAGTTTTCCGTGACAACCTTGGCGACGCACTCGGAGAGGCAGTTGGCCACAGAAGTGCGCGCTCCACGGGGAATTCTTTTTACGATTGGTACATTATTTTTCAACAGCCCCAATCTTTCGGCGAGTGGTGTCGCAGTGCATGGAGGGATTGATGTCGATGCTGGCGCAGGCTGTGAGGCGCTCGGGAGCGGGGGGTCGACATCCATACGCGTGCCATGTTTGCGTGCTGTATGAATTGCGAGCCCCCGCTGTCCCTTATATTTTTTATTACCTCCGCATAAATTGCAACTTAATAGAACCACTCCCGAAAAACAGGGCTGAGATGGCATAAAAACAAAAAACTTACAATGAAACACTAAACACAATCACTTATAAAATAAAATAAAAAAAACACCGCTGACACAAAATGTCAAAAAATACGCAGGGCGCAGGCTCGCGGCCTGCACAGGCCCGCGTAGGCCGCGCGGCACGGCAGGCAGAGACCCACAGCAAGGAGGCCCCGACGGTGCGAAGAAAAAGTGAGAAAAGTGGGAAGCGAAGGAGCCCCGACAAAACCCAGCTATTCTGAAACAAAAAATAATAATTTAAATCCTGAACATTCAAAACAAATTACTGTATTTAGACCCAAAATAAAAATAAAATAATTTTCTTTGTGTCAAATTGCGGCCAGGCCCGACTTTGAAAAAAAAACTACTTAATTGTTAAATTTGAACTCGTACTTATATGCGATTGAACGCAAAAAAAAATTCTTTTATAGTTCACTATCTCCTTATTTAGGGAAAATAAACTCTCCACATCTACAGACGTAAAAGGGGCGTAATCGTAAAGTGATATTTCAGTACTTTCTTTTTACAAAATATGTACAGATTTATAACAAATACTGCATATATTTGCACACATAAACAGTACTCGAAATTTAATAAAAGTCTTATTCATCTTGTGCTTTCGTCACCATATTACATCTGTCGTCCGCCCATTAGTTAGTGATAGTGATTCAACTTACATCTTAGTTGATGTACTTATCTAAACTCTTATCAGGCTCGTATGGAATCAAAACGATTATGCACAACAGTCACAATCTTGTTAGAAGCGACCAATTTTATTTTCAGTGAAAGCTGTTCCAAAATATGAATGGAGGCGGTTGTTGAGCAGTAGTGTGGGGGGCCTGTACATCGTTAGTAGTGTGCGATAGAGCGCACAGTCTCTATGCCCAAGTACAAACACTCGCCGTCGCCTGCAGGTACATAATGACACAAGCCCCTCCTGTGGAGTATGTAGACGCTGACATTATAATAACAAAGACATTCAAATTGTATCCAGACTGTAGCTACATTTTAACCTTCTTGTTCTAGAACTAAATGTAATAGAATTAAAGTAAGTAAACGTATCTTGAAGTTGAAAGGACTTTTATATCATAAATATAATGGGTACAGTCGGCCAAATAAGAGTTTTTCAATTTTGCTACCACTTAATGTCGCTTAGGTGGATTCTTTAAATTGACGGACGCTTCTTATGGGCCTTATATTTTTGTTATGTGCAAACAAAATTAAACCCTATAGTGCCAGACCATTAACTAAGTATATACACAACTTTATGTTGTAATAATTACGTACGTTTATTAGTTTTATTACGCTTTCTTGGATTTCACCAACCAATTCAACAGACAGTTAAATTTTGAGTGATTTTGATCGTAGCCAAGTTTCTAAAATCTACTAGTTGAGTGTGAATTAGCAAGCCTATGGTATTATTAAATGACAATGTATATACTCGCTAGCCTAGTTGGTAGTGACCTAGTGAGCTAGCGACGAACCCAGGACGGGTTCAAATCCCGGTAAGGGTAAATATTTGTGTGATGAGTGAGATTATTTGTTCCTGAGTCTTGGATGTTTTCTTTGTATATAATAGTCTGTATTTCTCTATACATATAAGTATATCGTTGTCTAGTAGGGTAAAAGTACCGGTTTTGGCCAACTTAAGACCGTTTTTGGCCAGTCTAAATTTCAACTAATGTGTAAAGCATTATGAAAATACAAAAATATACATAAATACACACAAATACCTTCACGCCTTCATTCTCAGAGTGGGGTAGGCAGAGCTACAGAATTACCAACAACTGTAAATATGTTTATATTTTAAATTAATATTAATCTTCAGTCTTAACTATTTTTTTTTTTAATTTTTGTTACTCATTTCAACCTTAAGTGGTCAAAAAGGGTACTACTGCTAGCCTAAAGCTTAATTTGGGACTAAGTAAATTTTTGTGAAATTTAACCGCGGATTTTTTGAAAAAAAAAAAAATGTGCAAACAAACGAACCACGAACCTTCCAGTCTCGTAAGGGTTTGTAGCCATCAACAAAGCGTCTCTAATATTTCACAGATTTTGCAAACTAATAGTACGTCGTTATTCATAATATTATACCATTGTTATCAAGAGTACTAACGTGTTCTGTACTAACACTCCTAATTCCCAGTTATCCGATTGCTCGATCCCAGTAACAATAACAACGTATTCTCATCTCTGACCTGACCATTTTCTCTAATTGACAGGTCTAGTATACTCGGGGGAGGATCGCCACAAAGCATTGATTCCCAGTACAGTACAGTCTCCAGCAATAATATAATTAGTTATCCTACATTGGGCGCAAAAAAGAGCGTGTCAGATATTTTTGCGCCCAATGTAGGATAATATATTATTGCTGGTGATTGTACCACCCCATTTATGAATATTACTATCGCATAAATCAAGCTTAGGTATATGCATTATATACCATTAATTATTTATGTACCTTAAATCCATTTACTTAATTTTTTAGTTAATAACGACGATCCGAATGCGCACCGGTAGCACCAAAAAAAGCTGTTGGTCCGATGGACTAATCTAAAGATTGCCTGAAAACTTCGTCAAAAATGGTCCAGCCATTTTGGAGTCCACAGGGAACACACATACCCACTTACACACATCGATTTTTATGCATGTACGAGTAGAAGATCGATAGTATAGCTTTATTATTGCTTTCTTATGGGAAACTACAAAATGTATAGAAAAAAAAAGTATTTTAAGTCCTTCCCCAGGGTTCAAGTTTTCCTCACACCAAATTTTACTACAATCATTCTAGTGGTTTAGCCGTAAAAGCATAACGGACAAACAAAAGCAGAGTTATTTCTGCAATTATACGTTTTTTATTACTGTAAAAACTCCTCAAAAGGAAACATTTAAAAACAGTTCAATTGAAAATAATTCTTAATAATTTAATCAAGTAAATCATATAACATGTTTGATGTTGGCCCAGTATGGTTGCGTTTATCGCGTGAAAAAATTACGGATGAAGCATTCGTCACGCTCGTTCAATACGTGTCAAAAAGTGACGGATTTTTATCCACATTTTGTCACACAATAAACGCAGCTATATTAGGTCCCCTGTAGTCCAGAGGCTCTGTTCTACTCGGTAAAACATTGCTTTTGAACATTTTATCGTATTGCCAACGTTATGATAGCTCTTATTTATTTGAACCAAGTTAAAAGATTACGATACAACTTGAAAGGTAATATTGTTTTACCCAGTAAAATTAACTGGACTGTATCCACGCCTCTTTTTTGGATGGTAAAATCCAAATCGTATTAGACCAGGCTGTCTATTCCCGGCGGTAAAAACGATATCGTATTTGACCTGTTACGGTATTGTTTTGACGTCAGCCGCCATTACTGTCAAGGAAATTAGAGCTATTAAATCGTTGACAATACGATAACAGATTAAAGACGATATGGTTTTTAGCGCCTAGAATACTGGCCCTGTTACGTTATATAACAATACCATAACAGGTCAAAAACGATATGGCCTTTACCGTGTTGAATGGCCCTGCGGGCCTAGTATGGCTGCGTCTATATCGCGTGTCAAATGTGGATAAAGCATCCGTCACTCTCGTACTTATTTACGTGTCAGAAGGTGACGGATGCCTTATCCACACTTTGTCACGCGATGAACGTAGCCATATTAGACATCTCGACTGTATCTAGTCGCCTTTCTTGTCCGAGACAGAACGTAGCTCGTTCGTAGCAGCTCTACGCCGTAGAGACACGTACAGCGCTACGTTTACCGCAAGCACAACCGCAAGAACATACCATTTGCCTGCCGAGGCCCTATTTCTACATTGCCTTTGTCCCTATTGTTATCGTATTGGCCTAATTCTAAATTGTCTTTACCACTATTGATAGGTATATAGTTTTACTGAAAAGAATAGAGGCACAGAGGTTTCTCTTTGTGCAGTATTTGAACACTTTTTGAACTAAACCCTTCTTTTTTCAACTGACTTCAAAAAAGGAACAGGTTTTCTGTCCCATTCTACGTTGCTGATTTTTATATTCATAAATTTAATATTTTGACACTGTTGAAAATAGCTCTATTATTTAAACTACATTATATCGAGGGTTGAGCGGTCAAACCCGATAAATCGACATTATATTGTTGTGTCAAAAAGAACATTATTGAATACATCAAGACAATTGAATTTTGAAGAAACAATTATTTCGATTTATCGGGTTTGACCGCTCAACCCTCGATATGCTAACAACGGAAATATTAAAAGAAAATCTTCTACAAGCACTCGAGGCTCTCCCAACATAATGGAAAATACAATTTCCTGGTACAGTAATCTTTCCGGAGTCAATCATTGCAAAGTAAAGAAGCTTAAAAAGCTTTCAATCCAAAGTCACGTTGTTTACAAGTACGCGTCGGTGCTCCAATTACTTTTTTTTATTTCGTTTCGAAGTGTTAGCCAATTAATTGTTTTATGAGGGTTGACTGAAACCTGTTTTCAGCATGTAAAAGAATGTAACTATAAACGAATGAATAATATTTATTTTCCAAAGTAAGTCACAGTATACATTGCATGTTAAGTACAAGAAATTACATTGGAATCGTCAAGAATATAACTACACAAATTTTATTATAATCAAAAATAAAAATAAGAAGAAGAAGGATAACAATGATAACAATAACAATACAGAACTAAGGAGTAATCACCGTTAAGGATCGCCTTAAAAATAGCATGCAAAAAAATTGCATTTTATTTTTAAAATAAATGAAAATAACATTCATACATACATAAACTCACGCCTTCATTCCCAGAGTGGGGTAGGCAGAGCCACAGACTCACCAATAACTCCAAAAACTTGTTGATAATTCTGTGACCACATTTTGCACAACCAGGCTAAGATGTTATCCAGTGTATTAGTGACAGGTTGCAAACCCATCGCCTAACAGCACTACACAGCCTTTAGTCCCTTAGTCGTCTCTTACGACATCCACGGGAAGACGGAGTGGTAACATTCTAAACCCGGCACCACACGGCATTATAAATGAAAATAAGAAGTAAATTTAGGTATTTAATATGTATTGTAGTTTTCATTACTTCTTATTAATAAATGAAAATAAGAAGTAATAATAACTACAATACATATTAAATACCTAAATTTTAAATTAAGGTTCATGACGTAAGGAATACTTTTTATCATTTCATTGAATTTCATTTCATCGAACACTAGTTTCTGCTGAAACCATCATTAAATTAGTATGTTAGGTTAGGTTAGCTCATGTGGCGAGAAATGCTTACCGATGAAATGAAATCCTGCGTAAAAGATTATGTTTGTAGAGGTGCTCCGATAAAATAATATATTCTCATGAATCTCATGATTACGAAATAGAAGTAAAGGGCTTACCTAAGTAAAATAAAGAGCCTAGCATGAAAGTAATTTGATTGTAAGTTTGTTTATTTTAACCCTTAAATTATTTATTCAGCCTTCTAGAACCCTTGACGTTTGTTAGCAAACACGTCGTATCTAACCGCGAGTGTTAATTAAAACTTGTCTAATTAATTAACCGTTAAGATCGAGTACTTCTGAACAAATTACACAATTGCTCTCTCACGTAATTAACGGGTTTGTAATAGAGAAAGCGTGTGTTAGACAGAGAGAATAAAGGTTGACGTGCCGGCTTTGAATATTTTATTAGGAGTGTCATGGCGTTTAGAGAGTATTTAATATGCATGGCGTTCACAGTGTTACATGATGAGCAGAGATTAATAAATTCGGTACGATATTTACCTAAAGTTGGCAAAGTCCCGGAAAAAGTAAAGGGAATATAACGTCAGCTTCTTAAAAATATTATTTTAATAATATTTTAAGTTTTAACTATCAATAGGTATTTATTTTATAAATAAATATGTCTTAAAGAAAATCCTCGGACGAAATTCATTACTTGTAATGCTACCCTTTTTCTCCAACTATGTGGGGTCGTTAAATTTAGGTGTTGTTCAAAATGACTTATTTACGATAATAAACAAAGTTATATAAATAGGCTATTTTATTATATCTATATGTATAAATAAAAATGAATCCCTAAATGTGTTGCTAAGCGCAAAACTCGAGAACGGCTGAACCGATTTGGCTGATTTCTTTTTTGTTGTGTTCGTTATTGTCAGGATAAGGTTTATACGTAAGATTTTTTTTGAAAATTCCAACGGTATGGTCGGAGTAGCGGGCAAAGCCGCTGGCGGGCAGCTAGTTACAAATAAAATAAAATTTCATATTGGTGCAGAAGTCGTATGCGGCTATTAGTAAAAACAATGCTAATAAAATATGATTGTTTTTCTGTAAATAGACAGATTTGCTAAATAACAGGACGTAAATAAAAAAAGGTATTGTACTGTGAGACGATTTAAGATTGAAGAAAAATAAAAAAGACTGCTTTCCTTCCCAAGTGCGGGAGTAAATTGCCCACTCCATAAAAGCGTTACCCTTAAGCCTGCGATAAAAGAGATAAATGCTAATTTGAAAGCATTTTAACAATTTAGCATATTTCTAAACTAACGTTGAACAGAGGGGCTATTGTCTAACGCACTCGCAATGGCAACCGGCTTCAAAGTGGAGCAATTGTTTTCATTTTATATGCAGACAAGCCTTCGATTTTCAAAATGAAAACGATCGTGATTGCGAGTGCATTAGACATTCAACACGGTAAAAACCATATCGTGTTTGAGCTGTTATCGTATTGTCACCGTTTTGATAGCTCTTATTTACTTGACAGTAATGGCGGCTGACGTCAAATCAATACCATAACAGGTAAACTACAATATCGTTTTTACCGCCTAGAATAGAGGCCCAGCTCTTTAATAATTTAGCAATACATTACATTTACATCCATTATTGATATGTAGTTTTGTTTTTGTTTTGTTTTTGTACTTTGTCACAAATTCCCAATTTAACTTGAGAAGCTCTAGTTGTTTAACTGTAAACCTAACTATGAAAGGTACGATTTGTTCTCTGATCGTTAATCGTTAACACTAATACTTTGTTTTCGTCCCTTATTGCCCACACGTTTCCCTAGATTTCGTACCTTTTTCTTAGGTCGCATTCTGATAAAAATTCTTATTTTGTACTTAGGTACTAATTGAAAGTCAGGACAATGCTTAAATACAAGCGTAGTTGGCATAGATTTCGTTAAAATGACACATATCATAAATCACGACAACTTCAAAAACTCGATCACACTATCTACCTGACTTTCACATCTTACGGAACGTCTGTACAGAGCCTTATTCTACATTGTCTGTACCCAAACTGTTAACATTTCAACGCTAAGATAACTCTTATTTACTTGACAATAAAAGTGGCCGTATTGTAAACAATATTAGGTAAAAACAAGTAGTAGAAAAAGGCCCCGGAGGCCAAGATGAAAACGCTACTAATGTTTTCATTTTCCATCACTCAAAATGTATGGTATGTCAGTTAACCACGTGGGTTATCGCAACGCACGAGAATGTCATTCCATAGATTTTGAGTGATAGAAAAGAAAAATGTTAGAATTGTTTGCATCTATGCTAAGGCCTCAGTAGATATTGTAGTGAATAAACCAATGACATCGTATTTTATCCGTTATGTGCTGGCTTTCTCAGCGAGCTTATCGATGGGTACTGAAACTAACTGAGAAAGCAAGATTAATACAAAGTTATCTGAGAAAATATTGTGATGTCTGGACAATGCAATTTTGACATCAATCATCAAGGCACTTGACGTGGCCATATATTTATGTCTAAAACTGAACAGTAACCTAATCTATTTGATTTATGGTCTTTAGTGACGATCGTCTTGAATTATCTTATATTTCATATAACTATCCACTATAGTCGCGCCATTATAAAAGGTCTGATCTGACAGCTGTCAACTCAGTAAAACATATGTCTTTGGGGGGTACAGTCACGGACTTTAATTGATGAACCTCTATAGAACTTTGTCGCATAAAACTAACGATTAATTCCTATATAATTTCTATCTCGTCACTCGACGCTGTCATTATTGCAAGGTTCTATGTGTCCTTGATGGTACTTATTATTTTATCGAAACACCTTTCAACGAACGTATCATTACCCAGAATTTTCATTTCATCAAAAGGCATGTCTCGCCCAATGGATATTTTTTTTGTTAGTCACAAAAATGTTCAAGATATCCTAAAGAAAACATAACATTTTCAGCAGAAAACAGTGTTCGATGACAAAACAATCCATCCGTTGGGTTACCATGGGTTACTGTGTTTGAAACAGTTTTTATTTTGTACTGAGTTGAGAGCTGTCAAAACAGGCCTTTATAACGGCGCTACTAAAGTGACTACTTTTTATGCAAAAAAACAAGTACCGACATGCTCGTTTATAATTACGTGAATACCCAAGGGTGATGTTCATTCTTTATGAGTTACAAGCGTAGGACTAAAGCTCAAGATTTACAGGCGCTGCCAGCTGATATAATATTCGCTACATTTCGTAATGTTCGCTTGAAATTATATTGCGCATTCAGCACCGGTGACACACTTATGTGTCTTAATTGCATACAATCGCTAGTTAATAGCAATGAATGAGTTAAAGTTTGTACAGATGTAGTAAATAATCATACGAATTAATTTAGTCGGAAAAGTTCACATTTATTTATCTTACTTTCTCAGGTATAGTTCAACTTAGATTAGTTTAAGTTATCAATTCTGTCGGGCGTCCCGAGACGCGCACGTTTTTTTCTTCATCATACTCACCCGCAACATTGCTCGCAACAAGTAATTATTTTTGAGCCCGATCTTGGCTATGATAATATTGCTGGCTAAGCCTTTAAATGTCCTGAAATCTATAGCACAGCAAAATAATAAATGTTCCTCGTGCTTGAACCTCATCGAGTAAATCGACCGCTACCTTGCAAGCATGATTAATTCAAAAGTCAATCACTTTAGTTTGTTTCAAGCTATACATATACACGATATCTTGACGTATTATTCTGCTCTAGCTGAACTTTCTTTCAGTGAAATGCAGAGGCTGTATTCCACTTTTGGTAGTTCTTAGAACAACTTTTTTGTATTACAATATTTTCGATGCTTCGGTTTATGTACCTAAATACTCAAAAGAAGCCACAGGAAAAGCTACTCTATCATTACTAACAGTACTGCGCTTTATTTCCCACATACATGTTCAAGCTATGTGGAAAAATTATGCGAAGCCATAAATTTTCAACATACGTAACTAGCGCAATGTTTTAAACATTTTCCACGCCCAGGGCTCCACGTCGAGTTCACTTTATATAGAAATCAAGGAGCGGGGCACTAGTTAAGAAATTAAAAGGCTAACTAATGGCGGCCGCGCAGCCGAGTTAATGCCGTACGAAGCTTCATTTGTGTGCAAATAGTAACTTACAGCATGAACACGCTAGGAAGTTAAGTTTTAATTGTCTGCATTAAAAATTAAGTGATTTGATTTCACGGCTCGTTCTGCTAATTTAAAAATAATTTAAGTTATTATTTTTGTTTCATTTTGTAAAAATACGAAGTGAAAAAATAAATTATAGACGGAGAAATTATAACAACATAACTATAAACTTAAACTCAGATTCATAAATAGATCCCATCAAATCTACCACTGTTTTGTCATTAAAATGAAACATTTCACAACACGATACAGGCTACGCCTAGTGTGAGAGCCTATCCTGTAAAACCTGCATTAACGGTGTTTTTCGGTAAGTAAATAAATATTTGTTGTATTTGTTTGTAATTATTCAGTTTTATAAAGTAAAAAACTGTATATTCCTACATTAATTCGATATTTTTAATGTATCGTACGACATTGAAAATTGACAAAAGGTTGGCCCTGAAAAAATGTTTACTATTTTTTTCATGATTTACTGAGAAAATAAATAAACAAATTTCTGCTAAATGGCTAAAGAGCCTCAACGCCGGATGATCTTTTCTACGTCATAGCTAGTGTTACCAAAACGCGGTTACAAAAAAAGGACATCATTTCGACCTAGTCCAAAGCGGGCGTAGCAAACACTGATATTGTTCAATATCCTTGTGACAAACCTTAGGTGAGACCTATGTCCAGGGGTGTGATTCTCTCAACAACGACGAACGAGTGAATGTCCAAGCGGCGAGTTTAAGTGGTCTTGTCTGAGCGAACAGAACACATTTTAGCGCGTGTATTCAATTTGGCAGCATGGCTTCTCGAACGTATAAGGCTGCCTAATTTGAGAATGCACGCGCTAAAATGTGTTTTGTTCGCTCGGACTACTTAAACTAGCCGCACAGTGGATCGAAATGAATAAAAAATGGACATTCGCATTTTTTTCTAAAAATCCTATTTTAAAAAATGCTTTTCGGTTGGAAATTATGTGAGGAATAAAAAATGTTATATAACATTTTTCGAAATGAGGCTTATTTTAAGCAGAAAAAAATAAAATGTGTTTTTTTTGTATGAAACTAAAAAATAGGTATCTTATTGTAAGAAAACCGTAACCGATCCCGCTTTCAAACCTTTAGAATATCATTGTCCTACTTTAGAACAGTAGATAATAGTTAAAACCTTATCTCAGTAGGTGCCCGTTTTTTTTTATAGTCCAATCAAAAGTCAGTAAATACAACATTTTTCTTACTTATTTATTTTTTTATTTTCATTAAAAAAACGGTATATTCATAACAATTTAGTATAAAAATAAAATATTTATGACATTTTGATACAGATAAATACAAGTTTTTTCAAGAAAATGGTTCTAAATTACATTGAAATCGGAGCATTTATTGAGATGGTTTTACTAACTATGATAGTAGATAACAAAAAGTTAAAATATACTTGAAATCAACAATTACAAGTTATAAAAAAAATACATTGTATCTTAGATCTATTTTATTCACAACCTTCTTCTACACTTTCAAACATTTCTATATTTTCAGCGTCATCAGTGCCGAACAAAAACAAACGAAGACATATTGCACAATTTTTTGGTGTCATCTGATCCAAGATTGTCTTTTTTGAGGCCACCGTTAAGTAAAGCGACTAAGAAGACCCTCTCTTCTAAAGCTTTGGAATTATTAATAATAGAAAACATAAGCACTGATGACGCTGAAAATATAGAAATGTTTGAAAGTGTAGAAGAAGGTTGTGAATAAAATAGATCTAAGATACAATGTATTTTTTTTTATAACTTGTAATTGTTGATTTCAAGAATATTTTAACTTTTTTTTACCTACTATCATAGTTAGTAAAACCATCTCAATAAATGCTCCGATTTCAATGTAATTTAGAACCATTTTCTTGAAAAAACTTGTATTTATCTGTATCAAAATGTCATAACTATTTTATTTTTATACTAAATTGTTATGAATATACCGTTTTTTTAATGAAAATAAAAAAATACATAACTAAGAAAAATTTTGTATTTACTGACTTTTGACTGGACTATAAAAAAAAAACGGGCACCTACTGAGATAAGGTTTTAACTATTTTCTACTGTTCTAAAGTAGGACAATGATATTCTAAAGGTTTGAAAGCGGGATCGGTTACGGTTTTCTTACAATAAGATACTTACCTATTTTTTAGTTTCATACAAAAAAAACACATTTTATTTTTTTCTGCTTAAAATAAGCCTCATTTCGAAAAATGTTATAGAACATTTTTTATTCCTCACATAATTTCCAACCGAAAAGCATTTTTTAAAATAGGATTTTTAGAAAAAAATGCGAATGTCCATTTTTTATTCATTTCGATCCACTGTGAGCCGCTGCGCTTTCGCTCGTTCGTTCGACCGACCGCCGTTTTTGAGAGAATAACTCCCCAGCAGTGGAAGTCTTTCGGGTGAAGTGATGTGATAATGATAAAAGTGCATTATTTCAAGACACACGTGAGTGAGCGAGAGCGAAAGACCAAACAAGTAGTATATTATTGGGAGTTTCAAAACACATTTTACATGTTTTGTGTTTTGAAACTCCCAAGGCGTTTTTTGATGAAACGCTCATTTCGAGTTGATCGTTTTTTTAAACGCTAAAATAGGTGTTTTGAAACTCCCAATCGGTTTTGAGGTGTTTTGAAACTCCCAAGGCGTTTTTTGACGAAACGCTCATTTCGAGTTGATCGTTTTTTTAAACGCTAAAATAGGTGTTTTGAAACTCCCAATCGGTTTTGAGGTGTTTTGAAACTCCCAATCGGTTTTGAGGTGTTTTGAAACTCCCAATCGGTTTTGAGGTGTTTTAAAACTCTCAATCGGTTGTATGGTGTTCTGAAACTCCCAATCGGTTTTATGGTTGTAATTTATATCTTTGTACATTCCTGTTTGTAATACTTACTATATTAGAATTATTGTGTTTAGTACTCTATCTTCCAACTGCGCTTCCGTATACGCCCTGTCGAACTCCACCGATGTGGGTTCGAACTCCAACAGGGTTATGTCGGCCAACTCACCATTAATTTATTTTAACTTATCGCAACGTACTCGAGTTATATTCTTCGCATGTAGATTTTGTTACTTGATTATTTCACAGTTCATTTGAGCAAAACTGTTGCTTGTACACCCGACAATTGTCAGTTAATATTTGGTTTTTAATTTGTCAGGTGCACAAGCAACAGAACAAAAGATGTTTTTCATTTCATGTACACAACGCGTCACAGGTCGTCACCAGACACGCTATCGTCGCATAAGCGCCCCACACCGCTACATACGGACTTGGTTTGCTAAAGCGAGTCACATAGCGCACCACACCGTTCGACGGACTTGGTTTGCTATGGTGTTTTCACAACTTGCTGCGAGGTTGATCAAGCCCCACATCAAGAACGGGTCACCTGGGATGCGTTAAGTTCCCAGTGGTCTTATGACCGCATTTTACGTGTTGGTGATTTTAGTCCTCTCACCGAGGTGTGGATCATCCATGCCCACCACCGCATAGGCATAGAATCTCCCTATACATTTTGAGTTGATTTCAGCGGTTAGTAACAAGGGTGATCAGGCCGAGCCACAGGTTGCTGGTGAACCCTACCATTCCGCCGGTCGGTCACGGAAGGTGGGAGCACGCCGGTTACATATTTTATGTTGTATATATATGAACAAATCTTAAAAACTTCGTTAGCGCGATGTAGACCTGAGCCTGTGATTGGATGGTTTCTGTGACGTGCTCGTAACGCGTTGCAAGAAATTATAAATATAAACTAGTTGCAAGTCAATAAATACGCCGGTCTGATTTGTATTTTCACTAGCACAAATAAAGTCCGCAATTCGTTAAAGTTTAACTTCACATGCTACCTTATTAATATATGTGCATATGTACAATTTGCTGTCCCATCAGAATTAGACACGGCTATTAAGCAGGAATCATGACTACTACTGTAAGGGTTACATTATGTTAAAGATATACGATCAAGCGATTAATAAAATATAAAGCGCACGTAAATCCAACAGCGGCACTAAACTTCAGAGGAATTTACTTTAGTTTCTAAACTTGTTTTGCATAGTAACACTATTGGATTTAACATGGGTAGGGAATTGAATAATTATTGAGAAACAAAGTTGCAAAAACACAAAATTTTATTAAAAAATACAATCATGTAAAATAACGTATACTGTAAAATCTAATAGCTAACGTTACTGAGTCTTCTCACGATTCGGTCAACTAATGATTCCGTAGCACTTAACAATTCATCGTAGTTATCTTCGATGACAAATTGCACCGCCATGAGGTCATCAGCGTCCTGCTGCGATTCAAGGTTTGCAATACTGATCTTAATTAATCGCTTCCCTTTTTTCGCTTTTTTAATTACATGCGAGTTTAATCCAATATCAGTTTTTATTTGCACTGCTCTCTTCTTTATCTTGGGTTTTTTCGGTGAATTTTCTAAAGATGGATTTTGAATTTGATTTATACATCTATTCTGGTATTGCAAATAAGCATCCATATCTTGGGAGTAGCCAAATGGTTCGTCGAATGCCGCAAGGGTTTGAGACGAAAAAGACGGGAACTGTTCGTTGGTATCTTTCACGGAGTCAATGTGTTGAGAAGTCATCATACTCTGCACAATAAGAGAATATAATTAGATTTATATCTACTAGGAAAAAAAAAAAAAAAAAAAACGGTATCAGTATATTAGTAAATAAGTTAGGCACTCACCGTTTAATTCAAGAAGTTCAGTCAGTATTATTGTAGGTACGGGATACGAAATAAAACTGCGACTTTCTGAATTGGCGTCTAAAGAAGAACTGCGATATTAAACGTATGTATTTATATTTTTCCTTTGCTAAACACGTGCACAGCTCTAATACAGGTTTAAACATGTATTATTGAGCCCTACAAAATATAATATGCTAAACACGAACTTAACTCCAGTACAGGTTTATTCAAGTATTGTTGACAAGTCCTATAAAATAAATCAATCATCGCATTCAGTGTAAATTGAACCTAAATGAAGTCGGCTTCTTTGTTAAACGCCGGTTCCTTTCATTGATGCACCGATTACGACATATTTAACATGATACTTTTGTTTGTAACACAAATGCTTACTTTGCAAATCGACGTCTGAGGTATTAAACCTTTATAAAAACTTTGTTTTGTTCGCATTCCGTAGTACTGTTATTACAAATAGAATGTTATAAATATCTAAATGTTGAGAACTTCTGTGAGTGTTGTAAAGTGCTGAGCGGAAACTTTTTACGTTGTAACGCTTAATTACATTTATTTCTACAAGAAAGCCAGTGTCAATCAGTCGCAAGCTACAACTGCATTAAAATAATGTTCGTAAGTTTTTAATATTTATGTGTTCTGATATGGTTTTATTGATTATTAATTAAATAAATCGTATACAATATTCCATGTTCTTTTTTTTTTTACAGGTCTGATACGGAATACTCTGAAGTGAAAGTCTCCAAGAAGACTCGTCCATATTCGGAGCTTCAAGATCCTGCTCCAATTTCAAGGTAATTAATTAATATCTAAGGTGCTGTGTGTTAGGAGTGCATTGTCGCGGTGTAATTATTATGTTTTGTGTTTTAAAGGTCTACGAAGCCGAAGGTGGTAAAAAAGAAAACCCCGCTGCCCGAATCAGGAGACGAAGTCTCAATACCTCGGTAATTCAATTTTAAACAAGTATTACCTGAATACATTTTAAAGTGCTTTATTATATTACGGAACTTCTGTTTTATAGGTCAAAGAAGTCGAAGCTGTCAAAAACGAAATTCCCGCCGACTGAATCTGAAGACGAAGCACCGACTCCACGGTAAGTAAAATATGTATTTATTTCAGTAAATGGTAATTTTAAAAATAAATTGAAATAGGTACTTAGCTCTGCACATGTTTGTTCCGTTTATTATTATTTATTTATTTTTGATCGATTTACAGCTCAAAAAAGTTGGCGCAGACAAGTCTGCTAGAGCAGCTCAACGGTCCTGCAGGCGGCTGGATAATCGACTCCGACAGTGAAGATGGTGACTGGCGTGCTCGCAAACCCGAACCACTGCTGCTGCCGTCAGTATTGATAAGGCAAGTTCCCGGGGGCAGGGTGCGTCGAACTGCACAATTATCAGGCGACCTTTTTCTTGAGTTAAAGTTATACAATGTGGCTGACATAAAAAGCATTTCGCCAAAAGATCGATGGGAGAAAGCTCTAGTTAATTTAAAAATACAGTTAGATGTTAATTCGTCAGAGGTGTCAGATATTAATAAAGTGCTTAAATTATGTAAGGACTATTTCGCTGAAGATGGAACGTTCTATCGCGATTTAAAATAATATTTCTAGTATTACTTACCTATGTTTGTAACATTTGCCAGTACTTTTAATCTACTATTCTTAAAAGTTAGTTGTAATTCTATGTCTTGTTGAGTTGAAATTAAATAATGCGGCTTACATAAAAAGCATTTCGCCAAAAGATTGATGAGAGAGATCTCTAGTTACTTTAAAAATACAGTTAGATGTTAATTCGTCAGAGGTGTCAGATATTAATAAAGTGCTAAAATTATGTACAAGGACTATTTCGCTGAAGATGGAACGTTCTATCACGATTTAAAATAATAATTCTAGTATTAGTTACCTCTGTTTGTAATATTTGCCAACACTTTTAAAATAGTATTCTTAAAAAAAAAAAAAAAAAAAAAAAAAAAAAAATGTTGTAATTCTATGTTTTGTTCAGTTGAAATTAAATAATGTGGCTGACTTAAAACTATTGTGACAAAAGATCTATAGGAGAAAGCTGTAGTTAATTTAAAATTTCACCGAGCGTTATATTGTTACTAAAAATAATAATTCTCGCGATACTTTTGTTTATCTTAATTTCTAGCACTTTTCATCTACTATTCTTAAAAAAACAAATATGAGTTGTAAATCAATATTTTGTTCTGTTTGCGAAACATCTGTTCCTAGTCGAGCTTTTTCTGCCCATTTACGAAGTATTGTGCATAAAAATAATATTTCTATTGATAACGGTGAAGGCGTTGAAAAAATAGCTTCAGCTTTTAGAAGTAGGATAGCATCTTACCGTGTGCGGGGGCGTGAAGGCGGGCCAGACCAGGTTTGTGCACCAGCCGAGTTTATACGTAGCCTTCGCGACAGTGTTCGTAAAATTTTGGAAGCAAGACAATCAGTGTTTAATACTATCAAAGTCAATTTTGAATTATTTGCTGAATTTTCTTTACTTAAAAACGATACTTGCGACGTAAAATCTTTTGCAACGAAAAATATAGTTATACATCAGAACTATGATTTTAATGAAATATTTTTAAATCTTTTACAATGTATTTGTGGAAAAATTGATGAGTTTCAAGACAGAGATAGTGGTTGGGCTTTTATGCGCAATTTATACCTAGAGGTAAACATCAGTAAATATAACCCACTGAGAGCATCAGGATTCATTGATTTGCCTAAAAATATAAAACTAAAACGGGCGTGCATCAATATACAAAATAAAGATGTTTTTTGCTTTTTGTGGTGTGTGATGGCTGCTTTATTTCCAGCTAAAAATAATGTGCATAGGGTATCTTCATATCCCCATTATGAAGGTGTTCTTAATAGCAAGGACATGACTTTTCCTGTGGGATTATCTGACATAAAAATATTCGAAAAAAACAATCAACGTATTAGTATTAATGTGTACGCACTCAAAAATAAATCTGAAATCGTAGGTCCACTTTACAAAACCACATGTCGGAAGCAACATCATATTAACCTTTTAATGTTAGAAAACGGTCGTCAAACACATTACTGTCTTATAAAAGATTTAAGTCGCCTGCTTAAACTTCAATTTACAAAACATAACGGGAAAATATTTTTTTGCGATGAATGTATGATATTTTTTAATAGTCAAGACAAATTTAATGCTCACGTATGCGGGGGCGTAAAGACAATTTTACCTAATCGGGGTGCGCATATTGAATTTAAAAATTTTGAGCGGATGCAAAATATGCCTTTTATAATTTATGCAGACTTTGAATCCTTATTGCAACCAAATACGGATGAAAAACTTAGTTCGAAATGTACTACAACATTGCAGGAACACATACCAGCTGCATTTGCGTACTACATTGTTAGTTCATACGACAGCTCCCTAAACAAATTTGTGTCTTATCGTGGAAAAGACTGCGTAGAAAAATTTCTCGAATATCTGCAAAAAGATGTACATAGAATAAATAAAATATATTCTGACCCGAAGCCAATAACTATTACAGAGACAGAAGAAAATGATTTTTTGAACTCTCAATATTGTTTTCTTTGTCGCAAGTTATTACTCGGCGATTCCGTGAGAGATCATTGCCATTTGACAGGACGCTATAGAGGGGCAGCCCATTCTTATTGTAATATTCGGTACCGCCTACCAACATTTGTGCCAGTATTTTTTCACAACTTATCAGGGTACGACAGTCATTTGTTTATACGTCAATTGGGTGAACTTCCTGGTCAAGTCAAAGTTATTGCAAAAAACAAAGAAAATTACATATCATTTACGAAATTTTTCATTACAAGTCGAAATGAATATATGCCCGTTCGTTTTGTAGATTCATTCAAATTTTTAGGAGCAAGTTTGGAAGAACTTGTTAGCACCTTAAATGAAGAAGACTTTATTCATCTCTCACATTTTTTTCCTTTAAAAGAGCATTTCGATTTATTGAAACGAAAGGGCGTCTATCCATACGAGTATATGTCTAGTTGGAGTCGCTATGAAGAGCAATGTTTACCTCAGCCACATTATTTTTACAACTCATTAACAAATGAGATTATATCCAAATATGATTATGAACATGCCGAGCTTGTATGGAAATCATTCAATATTAATACTTTAGGAGAATACACCGATCTTTACCTTAAATCAGATGTATTATTACTAACTGACATATTTGAAAAGTTTCGTCAAACTTGTAAAGTCAATTATAGATTAGACCCTGCTTTTTATCTAACTGCCCCAAGTTTAAGTTTTGATGCCATGTTACTTATAACTGGTGTGAAGTTGCAACTCATTGATGACCTTGAAATAATTAGAATGATTCAAAAAGGTATTCGTGGGGGTGTATGTTTATGTTCTACTCGATATGCAAAGGCAAATAATAAATACATGCCAAACTTTGATTCCAGTAATCCAAGCAGTTTCTTATTCTACATAGACTGTAATAATCTATACGGTTATGCAATGTGTGGCAATTTACCTTATGATGATTTCAAATTATTACCACGGGATAAAATTAATGTACTCGATATCCTACAAACACCTGATGATTCGGATTATGGTTATATTTTGGAAGTGGATTTAGAATATCCAGAACATTTGCATGACTTGCATAATGACATTCCATTCTGTCCTCAAAAATTCACACCGCCTGGTTCAAAGCAACCTAAACTTATCCCAAATTTATATGATAAATACGAGTATGTCATCCATTATGTGCATTTAAAAACATGTATAAAGCATGGCTTGGTATTGAAAAACGTACATAGAGTAATCAAATTTAAACAAGGTCCATTTTTAAAACAATACATAGACTTAAATACAAAGTTAAGACAAAAAGCTAAATCCGTGTTTGAGCAAAATTCGTGCAAACTTGCAAACAATGCTATATTTGGAAAAACGTTGGAAGACGCTGAAAAAAGGTTAAATGTTCTGTTAGTTAATGCGTGGAGTGATAATAGAAATAAAACAAAAAAGAAATACACAGCAGAGCATCTAACAGGTAGACCTAATTTTCATAGTTCTACCGTTTTTAGTGAAAATTTTGTCGCCATACAAATGAAACCGGAATCGGTAACTCTTGACAGGCCAATTTACATTGGATTTACTGTTTTGGAAATATCGAAAACTCATATGTACGATTTTCACTATTCTGTCATGAAACCTTTTTATGGATCTAATTTAAGTTTATGTTATACCGATACAGATTCTTTTTTGTATTCCATAAATACAGAAGATTTGTATGTAGATATAAAACGAAATTTTCAACATTATTTTGATACAAGTAATTATTCTGTCAGTAACGCATACGGTATAACTCTTAAACATAAAAAAGTACCCGGTTTATTTAAAGATGAACTTGGTGGAGAAATAATAAACGAGTTCGTTGGCCTTAGGTCTAAATTATATTGTATAAAAACAGAAAACAAACAACTGAAAAAGGCTAAAGGCACAAAGAGACATGTATTGCGCGGTGTGGATTTTGAGGAATATAAAAAAGTACTATTAAATAAGGAGCGGATAAGAAAACGCAATATTGTATTTAAATCTTTAAAACATGTTATTTTTACTCAGTCCTTGAATAAAGTAGCACTGTCGTCAAATGATGACAAACGCGTTATACTAGATAATCAAGTCTCGACGTTGTCTTGGGGTCATCAATCTTTGTTTTAATATTAAAGTTAAAATTAGATTTAAGATGCTATGTTATAAACAAAGGTGTGGTAATTAATAAATAAATGTTATTTCCTATGAATCTGGTTTTATTTTACTTCTAAACCTTTTGTAACCCCATTGGGTCCAATTCGAACTTTAAAATTTAAGTGCCCATGAAATAACAAATAGTTGTCATTATCATTGTTATTTTAAACTTTTACAGGCACTTAAATTTGTAGTTTTCGGATCGGACACTCTATCTTATCATATGTAGGTAGGTATATAAAGGGAAATAATTATGAAATAAAAATATGCTTTACAGTTATAATATTTATTGTACTTTATTACAAATGAGAATACAATGATAAATTATTTTCAGAATACCATTTTTTAATACATAAAACATTTTTTAACGCACAAGATTTTTTATGCGTTGAACAACTATAACTACTCTGGTCCTTACAATATTTTTGATACATAGATTCAAATTTAGGCAAACCGTTACAACCCAAGTCAATTACGGTACAGTTACTACACAAATCTTTAATCCATTTAACTTTTTCTAACCCTTTTACATATATTTTCTTGTTTTCCAAAAAACAGCGTATCATTCTTTTAAATTCTCTATAATCAACAAAGCCCTCATGCCATGAAATACCTAGGTTTTTCTCTATCCATCTTACTTGTCTTTTTTCGCTTTCCATTAACGTCGAAAACTTATATGGAGGTTTTATTGAAAATACCTGTGTGTATTCATTTGTACTGTATGCAAATTCCTTAATAATAAATTCATTCTTATACGATTTAAATCCCTGAAGATCCACGAACAAACAATCTGAATTCATGATATTTTTCGTGTAATGTTGCTTAACGGTTTGTATTCTACAATACTATCATTCAGAATTAAACAGTACGCTGCAGTATTATCAGGTATATCCTGTTCACACTCTAATTCTACTCGTACGTCTATGGCGCCTGTTTTTAAGGTTTCGTTTTGACGGGAACAATCGATTACAAACAGAGCAGCTTTCTCTTTAAATTCTTGCGGACTCAACAATGGTGTTTGACCACGGTTATAATAAGACTGCTGGAATTTAGCGTACTGTTCGTATAATAAAGCATACTTTTCAGCTGCAAAACTAACATTTAAACTTTCATACGGAAAATAGTTTGAATTTAAAAAAACTTTGACGTCTCTCAAATGACAGTGATCAAACCGTGTTATATCTTTGTTAGCCATATTCTTTCTATCCGTTTTCAATCCAATTATAACGAATCGCGGTTTTTCAATTTGAGATGAAGTTTTGATTGACCAAGAATGTTTTGATGTTTTAGGTAAAAGTGGATACTCATAAAGATCCCAGTTCCTAAATGCCATTTGAATAGCGCGATCTTTTTCTAAGCATTTGAGTAAATTTAATCTTTCCCTATCAGAAACTTTAATATGTGGCATACGCCATACTATTTTAGATATAGTAATGTTATCTATGTATTCATTGGTGTTCAATTTAACACTATTTATATTACTATTGGATCGTAGAAGAATAAGTTCATGCCTACAGTTAATAATTATTTTCTTATAATCCTCTGCGAAACCAAGAATCTTATCTAAAGGAATAGATACAGAAAATGATCCATGTGTAATTTTAGTACCATTAACATTCCATCCCCATAACTGTGACATAGACGATTCGATTTCATTCATGGATACAAGAGATTTCATCGTTGTTGTAACTCCAGCGTTTTTAATTTTATCTATTTCGATCCCGTTCAGTTCATATCGAATATCTTGAAACAAGTGAAGTATAGGGTTATTCGTAAATTGTACACTGTTCACCGGCGTCTTTGTCTCTCTATTGAATACTGCAACATCGCCTTCTACATAGAGAGTACTCGCCGATGGCAATACGTAAAGATCTTGTTGGTTAATAGGTATACGAATTTCATCGTTCAAATTAAAACTTGTTATGTATGGTTTATATGAATGATATTCAAAACTTTCAATCGTGTTATCAAAGCTTAAAGAATCTGTTAAATTTAATATACTCATTTTAACAATCCAATGTTTTTTAAAAATTGTTTATTTTCTTCTGTTAGCTTTGTAATTGGTTCTTTAGGTCTTCTTTTCTTGATAGTACAATGAGTACTAGTACGTTTGTCGCGCGAGACTACACTTTTATTGAAATTTATCATTTTTTTCGAAGATGTAAATAAATTTGAATCTCTTCACCTCGCAAATTAACTAAATTATCGTTTACATCCAATATTCTTATTTTGAGAGAGCTTAAGCTGTTTTGTGTAACAGGAAAGTAGATTACGTTTTTAGGTATTTCTATAATTCGATAACCAGGTGGAACATTAGGTACAAACTCGTGAATTATATGGCTCGGTTTACCGTTAACAAATGATCCACTCACTATGTCACATTCAACCCGCACTATAGTTGTTGATAGAATGGAAACAGGAAAAGGGGAATCTGTTAATATATTAGCTTGAATAGTTTCTTCTCCAAAACCTAACAACTTTCCAATCGAATTTTCTTTATTGAAGTAGATGTTTTTAGAACACAATATAGACGTCTTCAATGTGTTATTGTTACATGTCAGTGAAAATGTACATCCTTGCAGGTGTCGTTTAAGGTAATCATCAAGGTCTTGAAGTTCATATGACCCCTCTGGAATTTCTACTTCTTCATTTTTACCATAATAAAATGTATTATTTCTGTAATCTATATTCGGTATCGAGTTAAAAGTTGACATGTACAGCAACCCACATTCATATTCACCATCGAGTTGAAAAGCTGGTGAATAATTAGTGATCAAGGCAGAAGAGGTTCCGGTTATAGACAAAGTGAAAGACATCATGAAAATGATATGGTTTTTATTGTACAGAGATATTTAAACGTTTACTCCAAAACTGTTTTAAATATTTCAAACATAAATGTCCGCAATTTACAGTGTTAAACTTTTGATAAGTGAGGTAATTGTATGAAATAACATGATTCTTTAAATAATTTATTAATTCTAACGGTGGTTTCAGATCACCAAAACTATTAAAATATTCACAGTAATTGTTGTCCTTGACATAGGCTACCCAGTGAGTCCCGCGGTTTTCAGAACTATCTAAATTTATGATTGCACATTCTACTCTTTTTGGTCGTTTTGGCAAACTATCTCTCATATAAACACCGCGAAAATAAGGTATATCTTTTGAATACTTTAAAATATCAATATTTGTAAGAGCTCGTCTAGGTAACCTTTTATTTAGTTTTTTGAACTTTTTAAACACAATCCTTTACCGTTCTTATACGGTTTTATATGTAAACCTTTTCCTAATGCTATAGATTCCATCATTTTGTTATGGCGTTCTGATTCGGCTAAGTTTTTCTTCGCAGCTTTGTAATCTCCAACAGCTTTAGCAATCCCAGCAGCTCCTCCTGCCAAAGATCCTAATGCAGAAAGTCCAGCAAAAATAGGTATCAGTGGTAAAATACCTCCAGTTTTTGGGATCGGTATTAAACGAGGAACTCGTAATTTACTCGTATTGTTATTACGGAATACTTTAATTGCAGCTGCAAAAGCTTGATTAATTGCAGTGCCTTTATTTTTAGATTTGTTTTTCTTTAATTCAGCACGTATCTTAGATACAAACTGTTTAAATGTTTTTATCCCCGCGCCGATTTTTATTTTAGATTTCATTAGTTTGCTAACTAGCCATGAAGCAAGTTTTTCCCCTTTACCAGCATCATTCGCTTTCAGTCTTTGTTTAGCCATTTTATAAAGTTCTAAATCTGCATGTTGACGATCTGCCAGGTTAGAATATTTATCATAGGCTATGTCGTGTTGCATACATGCGTTGTCTAGCTCATTAATTCCCTTATCACCTCTTAGCAAACGTTTATGCAACTTTGTGCCTGGTCCACAATAATTGTAGCCGGGTAAGTGTAGTTCAATTGGTAAGTGATTAATAGCACTGTTTAAAAGTCCTCTCCCTTTCATATCCAAAATATTAATGACGATTTTTAATACAATAAAGTTAATAAATATGCTCATACAATGGCATTTCTACCAATCCAGCTATTTTCGCTATCATTAAGCCCTAACCACTTTACATACAATTTTTCCCCCTTCTTTTTGATCACCTTTTCTATGAGGTAAACATCAGGATATTTCGTTTTCTGAAGTTCTTGTTCGTAAAATGACCCAAGTATTGTATTTTTTCGTTGATCTTCAATAAGGTAAGTAACTGGGCGAGTGCGATTTACATGTTTAATAGTAAATATTTCAGTTGACCAATTCGGTGTATAACCTTTGTGAAAGGCGCTTTTATACTTGCTTATGCGTACGCAATCTCCTATGTTAAATTTATTTGATTGATTACCTAGATTGGATTGCACGTTTTGGATGTTTTTCTTTACTTGCGACTCATTATCAAAATTTACATCAATTGGTTGAAATTTTGTTGTACGATGCATAGTTTGATTGTAGGATTTAACTATATCATTTAAAGGTTTTCCAACCCATTTATAATTTCCTATTAAACTAAAATGTTTGTAAAGTTTAGTTTTGAGCGTTTTTATTAACCTTTCAACAATAGATGCTTTTTTAATTGAATACGTAGAATAATGATTTATTTTTAATTTTTTTACATAGCAATCGAATTCATTATTATAAAACTCTTTCCCTAAGTCTGTCTGTAAGTTTATCGGTACTCGTTTAGATGCTTTAATAATTTGTTCGAAAGCATTTTTAATTTCTGTTTTCGTTTTAGATTTTGTTGGAATACACCACGCGTACTTTGAAAAGGCGTCAATTACAACCAAAATGTATTTATATCCTCTATTTATCTTATGCAAATTTTGTAAGTCAATCAAATCCGCTTGCCACAAATCATCAATTCCTTTTAATAAAACTGCTCGTCGCTTAAAGTTTTTTCGAGCTGATCTGTGTATCTCGTTCACGACTTGCTGCTTTGCCATCGTTTAATTTGGTGAAAATGTCGTCTGTTTCCTTTTTTGTATAAAAGTTCAATTTCAACTGATTTGCAAGCTGATGAATTTGTGAATTTATAGTGTCAAACAAAGAATCTAGATACTTCTTCTCATAAAGGTTCTGAACGAGCTGATCAACATACTGCTTATTAACGGCATCATTAGGCGACAATGGATGCGCAAGCCCCTTTAATCTCAATGACTGTAAATCGAAATGCCCATCATCTGATCTGAGTAAAGCATTATTTTTAAGTTCAGAAACTTCAGATACACGCAGGCGTTTATGAAGATGATGACCAAATTTATCTATATTCATTTTATGATATATTTGTACGTCAAAAGTTCTGCCTCGACTAACGATAATAGTACAGTAACTGATTTATATATTAGCATTGTTAACTAATCCCGCTTCTTGCAATTCTTCAATAATGGATATGATTTCATTATCTAATCCTGTATTACCAGCTTCACGGGAAGCTATAAGTAATTTTAATCTATCTACTAATTCGTTTGGGTCATCCCAATATACATAAGACACTTTATTTTTAACTCTTTTCATTGTTGGTAATCCATCACCACTTACTGTTCGTTCTTTAGCTAATTTAAAAAGCGGTCTTATTACATGTAAATATTTTATACCTTTGTTGCTTTTTATTGGTTTATTAGCATTAAAATCTCTTCTATGTGCATTAGTCTCTAATAATAAGATTTTGTAATTACGTTTATCGTCCTCAGTTACAATATCTAAATCCGGTATTTTCTTATATAGCAATTCGTTTAAACCTGGTGTTAAATTGTAAGTACGACCATTTACTTTGATTTTATTGTTACTGGTGTATACTGGATAAGTTCCTAGCATTAGCTTGTCCCGTTCCGTTCGTATACCAAATGGAATGTTTATGTTCGTGGTATATTGCTTTTGAAATGCAGGATCTTCGCGAGGAGATGCATAAGAATCAGATGTCTTAAATGAAATATCATTTGCTGAATCCTGATCAATCATATTTTCACTATCCACACCATCACTTACATCACTTTCATCGTCGTTTGATGTCTCATTCCCATCATCTTCATTATAAAGACTAGATTGAGAAGAGTTCCTCACAACAGTAAGATCATTAATAGTTTGCTTCTTCTCTTCACTAGGACTAAATTTAAATCTTTTTGCCAACTTTCTCCATTGTGGAACATTATTATCTACGTTCGTATCGTAAGTGTTTATGTAATTACTGTCGTCATTTTTTGCTATTTCATTAAGCGGATCTGTTATTGGTTTCAATACTGATTCCAACATCATATCATTATCAGTTTTCATATTACGAATCAGTCTAACCTTCTTTTTAACGGCTTCGACAGATTTGATTACTTTTTCTTTCAAAGTTTTCTCGTCATTCATTTCAAGGTTCATGTCTGATCATGATGGTTTCCTATGAAGCAATAAATGTTTCGTAACATTGCATTACGTATTATAGTTAATCCATAATGATAAATGTGTCAAAGCCCATTCTATAACATCCTGAATTACGCCTACAATCTTTATTTATAACCAAGTAATTATATGGTAGTTTCCATACTTTAGCACACATTTCTCGAAACTGTGACCAAGACATATCGCTTCCAACGTGTTCATCATAAACATGACGTAAATTCATATCATCCTGTTTAAATAGAATTATTAAGTTAGCATTGTCTCTTATTAATTGTTTAGGAATTTTACTATAAGTTTGATTAAGGTAGAAGCTATCAATATTTTTATGACGTCCCATTGCAAAGTAATCCCTTATGTTGTTTTGATTTTCACATGCAACATCATCAAATATAATAATTGAGTTAATCTTAGCTTCATGTGGACTGAGTATTTCTTCATTTTGTTGATATTTTTGAAATTTAACTGTGGGAACTAACGCTAATACTGTTTCCAAAAATCGATACATGGGTTGGAAAAGAGTTTTTGAGTAAACATAAAGGTTTTCAAAACGTAGCCCCCGTTCATGCAGTAAAAGACCAACAATTAAATTGGTTTTTCCACAGTTAGAAGGACCACAAATTATACTTCGAATTGTGTTCGGTAAAAGTTCTCCATGACGTGAATTGCAATCGTTGCGAACTGGACAAACGACTTCCAATTGTAAGTTTTGAGGTTGTCTCACAAACTTCATATTTTCTAAAAATAAACGTTATATCAAGTACTACGTGTTGTAAGCTTGAATGCTTTGTACCCAATGCGCCTACACCTTCAAGATATTAAGTAGTTATATGTGAATATGGAGTTTCAGAACAAGAATGTGTTTTTGAAACCGTATGAACTTCTTAAATAATGAGCGTTTAAAAAAACGTCTGAATGGAAATGAGCGTTTCGTCAAAAAACGCCTTGGGAGTTTCAAAACACCTCAAAACCGATTGGGAGTTTCAAAACACCTATTTTAGCGTTTAAAAAAACGATCAACTCGAAATGAGCGTTTCATCAAAAAACGCCTTGGGAGTTTCAAAACACAAAACATGTAAAATGTGTTTTGAAACTCCCAATAATATACTACTCAAACAGACTAGTTTTTTATTTATTTCATAAGCGTATTACGAAACATGCAATAAATTGGTCCGATTAAGTCTGGCGTCGAACTTGGTCGACTTAGCAGGTCGAGGCCGCGTGGACTGAGCTCATAAACTATGCCGCCCAGCTTAACAGTCCGTTTCTGAGGGGTTTTAGAAAATGCGAGCTGAGTACAATTCCGTGTAAAGTGCAAATAGTGTTGGCACGATAATACGATGAAAAAGGTTTCAAATACAAAACTTCCGTGAGACTTACCGCCTGTTTCACAATCGACAAGTAAAGCATATTTGACGGTTAAATTTAGCCCTTTCTCTTTCTGACAGTTGAAAATAGACCAGAGGGCTTATTGTCTAACGCACTCGCAATTGCAACCGGCGTCAAAGTGGAGCAATTGTTTTCATTTTGTATACAGACAAGCCTTCGATTTTCAAAATTAAAATGATCGTTATTGCAAGTGCGTTAGACAATAAGCCCTCAGGAGAGTCAGGAGAGACCCAACTTTAAATGGCAGATAAATTTACTGGTCTATTGTGAAACAGGCCCTTAGACATTATTATTAATGAGATAACAACGGGTTACTCGCGTAGGGAAATAATATCGAATAGTTGGCATTATTTCCGTGAGTATAGGACCGAGATTCTAGGTGGTAAAAACCATATCGTCTTTGACCAGCGCCTCTATTCCCGACGGTAAAAACGATGTCGTAGTTGACCTGTTATGGTATTTTAATGACGTCAGACACCATTACTGTCAAGTAAATAAGAGCTATCAAAACGGTGACAATACGATAACAGATCAAAAACGATATTTTTTTTACCGTGTTGAATAGAGGCTCTGTTAGGTGTTGTTTTTAACTCGGCCGCCATTAGTGTCAAGTAAATAAGAGCTATCATAACGTTGACAATACTATATATCAACACGGTAAAAACAACGTCATAACAATACCAACACGTCAACTACGACACGACATCGTTTTTACCGTCGGGAATAGAGGCACTGCAATGGTCAAAGACGATATGGTTTTTAACACCTAGAATAGAGGCCCAGCTGTCATAATTTTTTATTCAGATTTTTCATGCGCATTTGTTATTTAAAGAAGTTGATTTCAATTTTGAATCATTCTATTTGTTAAGTTAATTTCAGTGATTCCACAACGGAATAGCATAATAAACAAGTTACCAAGGTAAAATGCATAAATTTCATCAACTCGAGAAATTACAAACCGCAATACTAACTTCGTGGAAAGAAAAGCTCATAACTAAATTATAAACCAATTCTTAATAATGAAATCACAACAACGGGAAACCACCGACGACCTTTAAACGAGCCAAGTTTTCTTAGAAATAATAAGAAAACATACCTTTTTTCATTAAACTGAATTAAAACATAATGAAGTTCTCAAGTGCTTGTACGTCATCTACGACTTTTTTAATTTAGTTGGATTGTTTGGGCTCACCAATTTTAGAAGAGTGGGCTTACACTTGATGAGATGCCTGAAAGTTCAATTGGTAAAGCTCATTTTAAATTATCATTTTTTTTACTATTTAGGTTGTTATGTGACAGGGAGGAATGCAAAAATGCTCCTCACTAACAACTTCCCGACCCTCTGAGACTGTAGTACTACCACGTAGTTCAACTGGTAGTACAAATGATACACCCTAGGGTCACTACTACTACTACTAAAAATACAAGAAAATCACTCGGGTTTTGCCAATGAAGAAAAAGTCTCGGAGAGTAGAACGCTATGAGTTCACCAGAATCCCCTTACAGTAAATGAGAGATATACGCTCCTGTTTCTGGGTGGTCCTGTTTCTGCTGCAGATCTAACATAACCTAAACCTACCTACATATTCTATTATTACTACAGGACAGTTGTACTACCGGTCCTCCGTTATGGTCACTAGTACCTACTACTGGTAGTACAAGTGACCTTACGGTGTAACATTTGTACTACCAGTTGAACTATTTGGTAGTACTACAGTCTCAGAGGGCTTCCCGACGCTGATATTATTCTGCCAGGAACTAAGGCGAATAAGTACTCTTTTGTGTTCATAATGAAATGTTCACGGAAACCGTGTTTTCGTATTCAAAAGGCTTGGATATTTTGTAAGTAGGTACTTTGCTTTTAAGCAACTCATTATTTAGTAACATTAAGATGTCCCATTTCCTTTCAAAGATTCTAGAATTAATCTTCAGTCAAAAACTTAAGCCTCTACTCTGTTACTTTAATAGTGCATACATGCTTTTATGAATAATGTACCTACTATGTATTCTATTTTTAAATTTCGGTGGAATACGAGTACGTTTAGATTGTAATTGTGTTTAATGTCCGAACCTTGAAGCAGTAATTAATCCAGAGGTAAATTGGGTTGCTGGGGATTTAGGTTTAAGATAGTTTGAAGTGAAGCAGTGCGGTTGTAGAATTTTGATAACAGCATAAATTACTATTGTTAGGTGGTTCTCCTTTTCAATTCCTTATCAGTTTTCATCAACGATATTGTGTACTTTTAGGTTTGGCTGTAGGGGATGGAGACACATAGCATAAATGGCACCAGCTATGGCAGCAATCCTAAAATTATAATAATATATGTAGGTAAACAATATGTTTTTAAGAGCTACTCAGCAATAGAACACACGATGTTTTAGATATAAAAAAATACACTTGCCTTAAATAAAACGGGAAGTACCTACCCTCAATTTTATTTATAAAATATGTATGAGGTACAAATAAATACATGAAGTAGGTAGATATGAAAAGGTATTATCTAGATATGCGTAAAAACAGCTTTGTGACTTACATAGTTTCTGAAAAAATGATTTTTTTATTTATTAATGGTCGACCGCGGTTTCGCAGTGAGATCGCCAATGACAAGTGAGTGAGAGTATAATCGGTAAATAGAATAAACCAAAAGTAAAAATTTAACATTTTTCAATCGGCCATCTTCCCTCCCAGAAAGTTACCGGAAGCCTGTGAAAAAAGGTTAGTGTGACTTACAGATAGACAGACAACGGCCATAACGAAAGGGCTATAAGGGCTCCTATAGTTTAACTATAGAACCCTAAAAACATAACACACACAGATACTAAAAAGTCTCAATCGAAGGTCACCTTTACTTTTCACGGCTAAAAATAAAATGTACAATCAATGCCTTGGTAGCAACTGTACGACTATTTGCCCTGTTGCCTAGTTAATCATTTACTGGCCTTCGTGGAGTATCGACTCGGTTGTAAATAGCCCGACTTGGACCTAATGGCCAATTGATCGAAGGTTATCCATAATATAAACAACTAGCGACCCACCCTCGCTTCGCTTCGGTTTATTTGAGTTTTCTGTAACACCCGTACAATAAACCAGCATTGATTATACATAAAAACCTTCCTCTTGAATCACTCTATCTGTTAAAAAAAACCGTATCAAAATCCGTTGCGTAGTTTTAAAGATCTGAGCATACATAGGGACAGACAGCGGGAAGCGACTTTGTTTTATACTATGTAGTGATGATGAATAGAAAATGGAAAATGCCACCGACCAATTATGTTATTTGTGTATGCGTAGGGCTGAGAATTGTGCTCCGTGGCGTGGAGCCTGCATAATTATAGAGGGATCTATTTACAGACTTTTATAGGCTGATGATGATGACTTTACGTACCTAATCAAGTAAAATGCATTGTTTATACAGCTTTTCATGTATTTTTGCAATTAAATAATATTGCACCACCGCTTTTGAAAAAAAATACAAAAGCAATGTTGAATGACGTTGATGCCTGTGGCGAAGAATGCCAGAAAGCAATTATAAATTCATTGATGTTTAGCTTTTGTATTTGACTAATTTCTTACACTCAGCAATAAATACTTAGCCGTTGAAAAATTTTGGCAACATAAACTGAGGTTAAAAAAACTCTTCTTAAGTTTTAAACAAGTGATAGGAACGGTCATACCTATAACCGTTGTGTGGTGTACATGGATATTGGAAGATACAATAAACAAAATGTTGTGTATCTGAAACTTAATCTATATTAAAAAAGTTAGCTGGCTGTCATAGTGACACAAGGTTTTGGAGGGTTTCTCAGAAGCGTGTTCGTACTTGTCTTGTTGTACTTTGGTGTAAAATATAAGATAAAAACTATACTTACTGGAGTTGTTTTAATATTATCTAGTGAATACTTAAAACAAAAGTAATGTAAATAAAAGTTCGCAGAAATTGTCACGTCGTGTCAATAAGACCAAACCCCTGTCACATAAAACTTAACAAGTATACAATTTCTCTGTACGGTTTTCCATAAAATGTTGTCGCCTTGTTTACTTGTAAAATACTCTGGTAAGGGCAGGCACCTAACCAACTATAATTTCGAGTATATTAAAAATAATGTAAGGAAATATGGTTTTATGGTACAAAACATAGACTTACGTTCAAATACGAAGCGAGGTTGAACGCCTTCTCTTCCGATATTAAATTTCAAAGATAATAGCGATCGAATATTAATATGAAAGGTTCGAGGCCATCCATTAAGTGTGAACCTTTGTTATTAGCGGATATTTTTGAAGCCCCCAATCAGGTCTGCAACCCCGTGTACACAAAGGGGGGAGGGGGGGAACAGCACTGGTTCTGTATTATTAACAAGATGCCGCAATTCTCTTGGCTATTGTTGAGAAATTGGTCATTTTTTGTCCGTTATTACAATTGCCCTGTTGCCGGCTTGCCTTATTATTTTCTAACAAGGATTCGCTGGGGAGTGAAATTGTGTTTATTCGACCGAGCTAGATGCTTTGGCGATCCATCATAATAATGTTCCGATGTGTATGTCCCGACGGAATAATGTCAACAAGGTTAGACTTACAAGATAGTATATTCTCATGGAGGTCTATTTATGTATGATAAAAGTGATAAAGTATTTTGGGATTGTATGTAAGGATGTGTTGTATAGTTTATGTATGACATTTGTCAAGATTTGCGTAAATATGAAAGTGGTGAAACGTTTTCTTAACAAAAAGGTAGGTACAGTCAAGGAAATTGATTCGTAGACCACTTTGGACTATGTCAAAGTGACACTGTCAATAAAATGATTGATTACTTGACTTTGACATAGTCCAAAGTGGTCTACGAATCAATTTACTTGACTGTACTTATTAATAAAATTAAAAAATCTAGTGTTTAAAAAGCGGCCATGGATCAACGAAATTTGTTTACAAAATAGTAGAAAAGTTAATTAATAATGTACCTATTAATCTCTCCATGGCTGACCACGAGTGAGCTCAAATTCAGCTTAGCTGTGCTCGCGCCCTTTTCATTACCGCAATCTGTGTAACCTATCTATGGAAAATGTCTAAATGTAATTAAATAATTGAAAAACCAAAATACTTTTTACTGATCATAATATGCTGTTATGTAGTCCAACTTCTCAATTGATAAAAAAACTATAGGATATTTTAAGCTCGCCGCAAGCAACGCCGAGGGAAAATCATGGTATATATGTTTAAACCATTTAAATGTGCTTCGTCATAGTCTCTTAACTATTTTGATCGAAATGTCTTATTCCCACTTTTGAAATAGTTCCCGTGGCCAACCGTGGTATTCATCACCAGTTCCACTTCACCAAATAATACTTTTGAATGCAAATGCTGGATTTGTTACTGAAAATACCAAATTACCTTTAATTTTTGAGAAGTTCCCTTAATTCCCTAATCAGATACTGACTTGGTGACAATGGAACCACCTCTGGAGTACACTATATAAATAGTTTTTTTTTAAATTGATTCACGATTGACGGAGTAATCGCTTGACAAACATACAATAAAAACAAACAGTCGAATTTAAAAACTTCCTTTAAAGTCTGTTAAAGTCAACCAATTTACAAACACCTTGATTTACAAAACTTTAAATATTTTATTCACAGAACTTTTTACATTGCCACTTAGGTGCTATTTAGTTTAAATATGGCTAGGCAACAAGTAATAGTTGGTAAACAGCAATTTGGAGCTGAAACGGCGCAAAGCAGCCGTATAAATTCTGGAGTCCTAGTGAAAAAGGGTATAAGTCGACTAAACTCGTACTAAAAAGGGTACACAGGGTTATTGTTGAATACGTTCCTTATAAGGGGATATAGTACAACTCGTTTGCAGCAAAAAAGGTCTTATGTGGTCATAAGTCCGTGTATCTGTGTATTTAGGTATCTCAAGTGGAACAAGTTGTACAAGTGGTCGCAAAATATCGAGGATTTTATCTACTAATCTTTTATTTACGTAAGAAAGTCGAGCTAGAAAACGAGTTCGCGATGTAGTCTCCTGGACTTGTAATTTATTATAAAAGCGAAATTTTCTATACAGTGATTGATAAAGGAAACTAGTTCTATCTGATTTCCGTTTCCTGACAAATTTAACAGCGTCCCGGCAAGTTTATAGCTGTAGGAACGTTCAATCTTACAGTCACAAGCAAAAATATACTATCCAACAGAGCATTCAAATTCATTCAATAGTATCTGGCACGCTGTAGTACCTTTAGGGCCGAGTTCACCAACCAATTTAACAGACGGTTAAGTGTTAATCAGCTGTTAGTCAATACATTTGACAACCGTTAAACCGCTAACCGACCGTTTAATTGTTGGTGAACACTGCACTTAGTCCAACTGAGACTCGATCACTTACATAAGAGACAAGACTATACTCTATACAAATCTGGAGTCCTAGTGAAAAAGGGTACAAGTCGACTTAACTCGTAATAAAAAAAGAGTAGGTATATACTTGAACGGAGTATACTAAACTTAAACCCTTTTTCACTTGATCTTCAGAAGACATGCCCATTTTCACTTTATCTTCAGAAATCTGGCCTGTCTGCCATTTGAGTCTAGAGTAAATGCGGTCGACAAAAGGGAGATAGATACAAACCATAACAGTATGATATCCTCGAGAGAGCAAGAGAAGAAGTGAACAGATAAAATGGTGGGAGGATAGATACCTGAAAGGATGGAGGAGTGCAACCATATTTTTTTTTATTTTTTTTTGTATGTAATTAGCTAAAACATTAAAAACCTATACAAAGTATGTACAGTCACCACCAACAATAATATATTACCCAATATTATCCGCAAAAATATCTGACACGTCTTTATTACCTACTAGAGGTAATAAGAGCGTGTCAGATATTTTGCACCCAATGTTGTATAATATATTATTGCTGCGGGCCTAGTATGGCTGCGTCTCTATCGCGTGTCAAATGTGGATAAGCATCTGTCACTCTCGTTCTTATTTAATTTGCGTATCAGAAGGTGACGAAAGCCTTATCCAAACTTTGTCACGCGATAAACGTAGATATTAGGGCCCTTGGTGACTGCAATATTTATTTACGACAATGCATTGCTTATTCACTAAACAAAAGAGCATCGCGTCAAGGCGCTCTCGCTTAGAACAACCGGCGAATGCCAGGCGCCCTGACATTCAACCAAAGGTGACCCGAAATCGATGTTTTTGGCACAGAACGTAATGTAGTGTCGTGTCCTATGACTATTAAATGTTCTATGCAGTGGCTTGCGTGTCGTTGCTTGTCCTTTGCAGTATTGAAGCTTCTTCGTAGTATTCATAAATACACATTTTAGGTCAAATTATTGTCAATATGATGTATATGTTATTTTGAACCGCACGTTGGAACCACACGGTGCTGGGTTAGAACCCGTGTGGTTGCCGGGTTAGAATAGTGCCACTCAAGGGCGACTAAGGGAATAAAGGCCTGTTAGGCGATGGGTTTGCAACCTGCCACTAAAATTGTTGATAATTCTGTAGCTCTGCCTACTCCACCCTGGGAATGAAGGCTTGAAGGTATGTTTGTATCTATGTATGTATGATATAACATTTCAAAGTTAGTCTAGAGTCAATATTTTATTAGATCTGGGTTCATACACTGATGTTTTTGTATAATTGCTTAGTAACTTGTTATTAAGGGACATGTCTTTAATCAGGTAATTTATTTAGTACAAACAGATCTAGAACATCACCATACGATATTTCGTCTTGCTTTTTAGGGTTCCCAAGTCAACAAGGAACCTTTATAGTTTCGCTATGTCCGTCTGTATGTCTGTCCTTCTGTCCGCTATTTAACTCAGAGACTCTTGGTACTACAAAGCTGTAATTTGGCATAGTTGTACATTTAAAATACCCCGACAAAGTTGTCAAATATGTTCCTTGTTTACCTACTACAAAACCCTAAATATCATTCCAAATTAACATAATGATCGAAGGCCACACTATTTTGATCGCTGAGCCATAAAATCTACTAGTAAAACCTTGAAATAACAAGGTTACTTACAAGTTTTATAACTACTGATCAAACAAGGTTTTTCCATTTCTTCCTAAGATCGACTCTGCATCGCGAAAGTAAATTTGCCATAAAATTGCCCCCCGTCGCTCGAGCGCTTTCGGCTACACGCATGTTCATAGCTCAGGTAATAACTCAAATAGTGATCGATCATGTTATAAAATAGCGATAAAATGTTTTATTTCAATGGCGATGGCCTTTGTTGTAG
This sequence comes from Acleris cristana, assembly GCA_948252455.1. NCBI lineage: Eukaryota > Metazoa > Arthropoda > Insecta > Lepidoptera > Tortricidae > Acleris > Acleris cristana. The sequence continues at coordinate 12,210,878 of OX411782.1, read as the reverse complement.
CGTTTACTTTTTATAAAAATCACAGAATTCGTTTAGGTGGCTTTATGCCGATTAAAAACTGTGTTGACTTCAAGTGTTTGTGTTGTCGTCAACGGAGATACGTTTTTCTTACTTCAGGAAATAGCATACAAGTGCTAAAGAATGTCTTAATACGCTCTTACCCACGCCTTTTAACAATACAGTAGAATTCTATTATTTTGGAGCACCATACACTCCGATATACGGGACTTGCGTCACTTCACTGCGTCTGACAATTTCTAAGCTTCTTGTTTTTTATCGAACTCGAATCAGTGTTTACTCAGAAATTAGCGTACAAAATTTATACGCCTTAAATTGTAACGACTCAAAAAAAAAAACACATATTTTTGGTACACAAATGCGTTTAAGGCCGCATTTCACCAAACTGGAATAAGACTTACTCCGAGATTAGTCAATACAAATTCGGCGTTTAATGTAGGTATAACACCTTATTCCAGTTTGGTGAAATGCGGCCTAAGAGTAGTAATATTTAATTGTGTATTGTTTATTATTTTTATTTTTATTTCTTTTTAAATTCTAAATTGTTTTAATTGTAGATAAAACTTTAATTTTAATTTTAATTCTAATAGTATTATAGGTAGCTAAACTGCCTGTTACTTGATACCAACGCATGCTGTGTTCACCTGTAATTAGTAGTACAATTATTATATTAACTAATTTGTTACATTTTAACTAGCTTTAAGAAAATTGTATCTGCTATTGGTGATCCTATTAAATAAATAAATAAATAAATAAATATAGTTATTTGTTTAAAACCAAACTAGGAATTAGACCACAACGCATCGCGAGAAAACAAAAACAGAACCACTGAGAACCGTGGTGGCGCGCGTTGCGGCGCGTTCCCATAATATAAAGCATTCGCGTAGGAAGTGTTTATAGTTTGGGAATCGCAACGCGCTGCCGACGCTCTTAGTGTGTTTGCGGCTTAAAAGCCGACGTGCCCTAACATCGAGTTCTTATGATTGCGTAATGGGGTAAGGCCGTGGAGCGTCAAAAACCTTATTTTGCGCTACCAAATATATATAATGCAACTTAGCAAGTGTCAAGAAGTATAAACACGCTCTTACCCAGCCTTTTAACACCCTTCGTTTCGATTCAATGCGACGTCGCGTATGCAATCCTTGCTCTAAGTCTCACCATTTTTCAGACGCGGAGCAAAAAATGCAATGGAACGCAGCGGCGGCAGTGAGGTGACCATGCTCGAGGGGTGAGCGGGACCGCCGCGGGGATGAACGGGACGGAGGACCGCGAGGAGGCGGTGGGCATGGCGCTGAGCGTGGCCGTCACCGCCATCTCCGCCGTCGGCCTGCTGCTCAACGCGTACATACTCTTCGTCATCGTGATCACTAAACAGGTAACCAGGAACTAAACTAGGTACAGTCGGCCTTATAAGAAGCTGCACACTTTTGTACCATGTCGCTTTAACGCCTTTGATTTAGATTAGTGCAGCAGTTCAAACATGACGTTAAAGTGACAAAACACTAAAGTGTGCAGCTTCTT